>CM035174.1:87087529-87774480 GCA_020205615.1 Panax quinquefolius | reverse complement strand
TATAACATATTATCTGAGATGATCTTTGTGACAATAATTGAATCAATAATATAAGAGATATGATCACGTAATTCTTGTAGCTTGATAATTGAGCGTAATTGAGTGACTTCTCACGTAAGCATCGATAATCAATCTGAGTGTCTTCTTGTCTGACTGGCGTATTCTTTGTACTTTACCAAGGTAGTTCAGCAGTTTTAACGGTAACACCTCCGTAGTTATTTTTATAAAATATTTTTGTCGTTTACTCGATCAAACAATAATTACATTGTGGGGTCCATGCGATGATTGAGCCATTATTATGAATATTCCTAACAAAAGAATATTCCCTCACCAAAACGAATATTTTATAACAACTTGTATACTTTGCAAAATTTATAAATATTACCCTAACTATAACATTATATCAAATTTATTCCATAATATTCAAAAATAATATTTATAGAAAAATTCATCTTTATTTATAAAAGATGGGGTCTTACATAACTCATTCCGACTAGAATAGAATGAATCATTCTGGTCTTCATTCAATTCGTTCAATTCAAACGCAACATTAATTAGTACTAATTTCTGACGGTTTTCAAATCCGGCGTGTATGAGCGGACTACGTGTATGAGCGATTATTAAAATTCGGTCCAATTTTTTTATTTTTTATTTTGCTTTTTTTTTAAACAACTAAAACAAAATTATGAAACTTAAATTTTTATATAATACAATGTTTGGGGTGTGATTTGAATACATATAACAAAACATGTCTGTACAGACCCCAAACAACGTATTATGTAAAATTCAAGTTAATAATTTATTTGTTTTTTTAGTTGTTTTTTTAAAAAAAATCAGGATTTTAGTCGGTCCTAGTAGTTCGAACTCCGATCCTCTCTCTCTCTCTCTACATATATATATATAAATTTTTATAAAAAAATCAATTTTTAGTGATCTCACAATATATTATATAAAGTAAATAGTACTTTTAATTTTTATATTAATAAATTCTAATTGAATATTTATTCTTTATTTTACATATTTTATCTTATTATTTTGAAATAAAAATTTGTATATTTAGTCATTCGAGAAGGCGGAGAGAGTATATAATTATATGATAAAAGAGGCCTTTATAGTTGTTGATGTCACAACAATCCCAAAAGAATATAATTTTAGTTATCAAAATTACGAAATGATAATAATATTAATAAAATGACACAATTACTCTGTTATAATACTTGGTCACAACTAAATAGTTGTGTTTGTCCACAACTATTCTAAGCCCTATATATTTATATTTATATTTTTACATAAATATGAGAAAACATGTGAAATATATTATCCCTATCTTCTTGACCAACCAATAAAATAGCACATAAACTTAGGTAGGTCATACTTAGCGAAGGTGTTTCCGTCTCTCCTTCCTAGTACTATTCTCACATCTTAGCCGGGGATCATATCCTAAGCTACGATACCAGCTGTGGCCGCCCCCAAAATTAGGTATACATCACCCGTCTTGGGTGCAGCCACTTACGTGTGCAATTTAAATACAACTTATTAACATAAGCGTAAGGTATACAATACGACATAAAGCGTGAGTTTAAATACAAATATCGTCTACTAGATATTATACAAACTCAAACAAAAAGTCCTCATTACAATTATTATCACACTATTTCACGAATAGTGAGGACTACTAATCTTATCTTCGGGACCATCACTCGTTTCCCGACTCGTCCGGCTATATTCTCATTTCTGAAGAGAACGGTGAAAGAAAGGGTGAGCTCAACTAGCCCGAGAAGAAATATTATGACTAAGATAATGCGAGAATAAATTATCAATAGTCTTAACAATATTAAAGCGATAAAATCAATAGATAACCGGTTTAAGCTGCAATGAATATCTGATCCATTAAAAAAGTCAAGTAGAAAATAAAGTCTACTATCTTTTAGGTTTTAAAAGGTTTTCATCATCATTATATTTGAGACTCACTTTAATAAATATTCACATCATCGAATCACCCCCGCACTACTGCTACCGAGGATATTCTTTAGTATCACGACCACAATTATTCATGCACTCTGAGACAAGAATATTTGTGTATTCATTAATGGTCATGATCATGCCAACAAGCGTCCCATCGATGCACTTCTGACATTTGAGGATTTTACCACATCATTTGTAACATTACGGTCATGATTACACGAATAGTCTCCGTCGTAATCATACCAAGTCCATCCCCATGCACTCTGAAATACGGATGACTTTTAAAAAAATATAAACATGAGGATGATGACAATGATATAAGAATTGATAAAACAAGTTCAAGAATTATTTTATCCAGAATTTTTAACGTCAAATTATCAATATAATCTTTGTTTTTAGAGAGTAAAATTCAAGAATGATCGGAAGAATATTTTCATGAAAAGATCTTTGGATGAAACACAAATATCAAGGATATTCCACTAATTTCATGGAGTATAGAAGTCAAAGTTTTAACCAATTTGGGTATAATAAAGAATGGAACCGGATCAGGTGTAAAACACACAGATAGGATATTCAGCGAGAATAATAAAAAAGCGGAACCCGGGTCGGTGTAAAACACACGAGCAGGATGTTCCAGCAGAATAATAAAGAGCGGAACCGGTCGATGTAAAACACATGAAGGCGAGGATGTTCCAACAGAATAATAAAAAGCGGAACGAAGTCGGTGTAAAACACATGCAGGATGTTCAAGCAGAATAATAGAAGAATGTCACCAAGTATAGGGTAAATAGCATTATCTGAGTTATTCAGCAGAATAATAAGCAATGGAATATAAACATGTTCTCTTCATGAATAAGAAAGAATAACACCCTTACATTTGGTAGAAGATTGAATCTTTGCGGCGGTGTAGTAACAAAATACTCTTCTTCTTCTCTCTCTCTTATTCTCTACATATTTTCTCTCTCTATAGCTTGAATGAATTCGTGAAAATAATGAAGCCCTAGGCCTCTATTTATAGAAGATTTCTAGCTTAGCACCTTAGTGTGAAAAGCAAGTGGCTCGACTATGTTGGTTTGGCCTTTTGTAATGTGAAACGACAAGTGGTTCGACGCTGTAATGTGAAGCGACAAGTGGTTAGGCGTCGATAAAGGTAATTACTATTAACGAAGGTAAATACTATTGTGAAGGTAAATACTATTGTGAAGGTAAATACTATTCACAAGGGTAATTACTATCTTTGTTGAAGGTAAATACTATTCATGAGGTAATTACTATTGTGAAGGTAAATACTATTCACAAGGGTAATTACTATTGTGAAGAGACTCTTAGATGATGACATATGAGCCCCCATAAAATAATCAAACTTACCACAAATCATTTTTTTTTCATCAACACATATTTAATCTTTCAATAATTATTAATCATTTATAACATCGTCTCAATTATTGATTTAATCTTTATAACATATTATGAGATGAATTGTGACAATAATTGAATCAATAATATAAGAGATATGATGCAAAATTCATGTGAGCAATAATTGAGCATAAATTTGAGTGACTTCTCACGTAAGCATCGATAATCAATCTAGTGTCTTCTCTTATGCTAACTACTGGCGTACATTTGTACTTTTACCACCCGGGTAGTTCAGCAGTTTTAACGCAGTAACACCTCCGTAGTTATTTTTTATAAAATATTTTTGTCGTTTTCTCAATCAAAACAATAATTACGCCATGGAGGTCCACCAATGATTGAGCCATTGTACGAATATTCCCTAACAAAAAGAATATTTCCGAGCCAAACGAATATTTTATAACAACTTGCGTACTTTGCAAAATTTATAAATATTACCCACAACTATAACATTATATCAAATTTATTCCATAATATTCAAAAATAATATTTATAGAAAAATTCATCTTTATTTATAAAAGGCGGGTCTTACATAACGTCCAAATTGTCGACAAGATCTTTGTTTTGTAGAGTTTAATTCAAGAATGATCGGAAGAATATTTCCATGAAAGATCTTGGATGAAATGCAAATATCAAGGATATTCTACTAATTTCATGGAGTATAAAAGTCAAAGTTTTAACCAACTGGGTATAATAAAGAATGGAATAACAAAAGAAATCACCACGCATGCGGTGCCAGCATGTATAGCGGAGTTATTCAAGCAGAATAATAATAACGGAACCGAGTCGGGGTGAAATTCACAACGCAAGCGGGATGATCCAAATGAGAATAATAAATCTTTGAATAATAAACAATGGAACCGGTCATTGTAAAAACACATGATGAGGATATTCCAGCAGAATAATAAATGCGGAATAATAAACAATTGAACCGTGTCGGTGTAAACACACGCAGATGGGATATTCCAATGAGAATAATAAAGAATGGAATAAATGAAGAAGATCACCAAGTATAGGGGATTAAGCGTATCTGAGTTATTCCAATGAGAATAAATAAGAATGGAATAATATAAGGATTTCACCCATTATAGGGTATGTCACAGCGTATCTGAGGTTATGTATAGGGTATGCCACTTTTACTGAGTTATTCAATAGAATAATAATGAATGGAATAATGAAGTTCTCTTCATGAATAAGAAAGAATAATAACACTTTACAGATGCACAACAAATAATATCCCTTACAGTAAAAGATCTTTGGATATCAAAGTAGTGAAAGCACTGAGAATACTCTTCTTCTTTCTCTCTATAGATTTTCTCTCTATAGCTTCTCTATAATTTTCTCTCTAGAGTTTCAATTGAATTCGTAAAGAAAATAATAAAGGAATGAGCTTATTTATAGGAAAATAGAATGCATAGTAATTAATCCATGAGCGGTCAGATTGATTTACTTTAATCGACGGTCCATATTAAAAGCAAAATCTTTTAAATAAAATATAATATATTCTATTTATATAAAAATATTTTACTATATGCAAAACACTATACAAAAAAACTTTATCAATATTTATGCATAATAAAATATAATATATTCTATTTATGAAATAACTTTAATAAAGTATTTCATTTTATATAAAAGATGTTTACGTTTTATTACGTTAATAATACTGAATAAAACAAAAACGTCATTATCATTATAATAATTCATATTATTAATCGTAATAATGGAATCAAAATGAGTGACTTCTCACATAAGCATCGATAATCAATCTTGGTGTCTTCTTATGCAACCACACGTATTCTTTGTACTTTTACTACCAGGTAAGTTCAACAAGATTATCAACGGTAAAACTTCCGCCGTTATTTCAATAAAATATTTTTGTCGTTTTTCTCAATCAAACAATAATTACGTTGTGGGGTCCACCAATGATTGAGTAGTTATGCGAATATTCCCTCGCTAAACCAGAATATTCCCCGAACCAATCGAATATAATATAACCACACTTGCATACTTTGCAAAATTTATAAATACTACCACACAACTATAATATTATCTCAAATTCACACTATAATATTAAAAATTATTTAAACAAAATTTAAATCTTTATTGATAAAATCTGAGGTCTCCTCAAAAAACATAACATATTTACATCATTTATTCAAAATAATAAAATTCAAATTATTTAGTTAACTAATCAAAACAACTAATTAAATAAAATAAGTTGTATAACATATTTACATCATTTAATCAAAATACTAAAATTCAAAACATAACATATTTACATCAAATACTAATTTAAAAAATACTAAAATACTAATTTTAAAAAAATACTAAAATACTAAAAAAATCAAATTAAAAAAATACTAAAAATACTAAAATTCAAATTATTTTGTTAATTAATCAAAACAACAAAAATTCAAATTACATCATTAAAATACTAAATCATAATACTAAATACTAATTGATATAAAATTTTTAAATTACTAAAATCATAATACTAAATAATATTTTTAAACTATATAAAAATTTGATGATGTAATAATCTATATATGTTATAAATAATATAAATAATTTGATGATGTAATAATCTATACATAACGCTTATATGTTATAATTTGATGATGTAATAATATGTTAAAAATGAATTAAAAAATTCAAATTACATCATAATATTTTTAAATTGATATGATTTTAAAAATTAATATTAAAAATTACTAAAATAATCATATAATACTCCAATTTTGAATTTTAAAAATATTATTTAGTATTATGGTTTTAGTAATTTAAGTATTTTAATTAAATAATTTAAATATGTTATACAACTTATTTTATTTAATTAGTTGTTTTGATTAGTTAACAAAATAATTTGAATTTTATTATTTTGATTAAAAGATGTAAATATGTTATACTTTTTTATTTTGAATTTTAGTATTTTTTGTTTTGATTAAATGATATATATTGTTTTATTTAGAATATATTTTATATTTAAGCCTGTCACGTCATCACATTTTAACTCCGTTTGTCTTTTGTTAACGGCAGGGGAACAGATGACCCAAAAATATAACGTTAAAAGTACTTTTAAAAAAAAATTAATTTAGGATGCAAGTGGGACATTGGGATAAACATAAGTAGCTTTTTGACCCTTTTCCCCAACATAATTTATATGAAAACGAATTTTCAAGCAACTTCTAAACTTTTAGCAAAAACAATTCTCTGACGTAATACTTATACGTTAACAAAAGACTTGAAAGATAATTTTGTGCTAATGGGATGAATGATTCTTGTTAGTAGCAAATTCAAATGGGATTTTTCTTGTTAATTAAGATCTCGAAACTTATTTTGACCGACACGTCTTCAAGTTTAACAAATATTAAATGAAAAATAATAAGAAGAAAATATATTTATAAAAAACGTAATATGTTTTAATAATTTAAGACAAAATAACAAGATTATTGATAAGTTAATAAAAAATGAAACTATACATTGTAAAACCCCAACTTTTTTGAATAAAGATGAATTTTCTATAAATATTAGTTTTGAATATTATGGGTGAAATTGATATAATAGTTGTAGGTAATATTTATAAATATTGCAAAATCTGTAGTTGTTATATAATATTCGATTGGTAGGGAATATTCGTTTTAACGAGGAATATTAAGACAACTGGCACAATCATTAAGTGGACCACCTAGCGGAATTATTGTCGGATTGAGAAAAGCGATAAAAATACTTTATGAAAATAACGGTGGAAGTTTTACTGTTAAGCTTGTTGAAACACCCGGTGTTAAAAGTACTGATGTCTGGCGTAGTTGCGTAGTAGCCTTGCGGTATTAATTATTGATCTTAAGTGATAAGTCACTTAGTTTTGTTGGTATTATTAATGTAATAATCGAGAAAATCTTTTTATATAAAGCGAATACTTTTATAAAGTTATTACTATAAATAGAATATATTATATTCTATTACGATATAATGTCTGCATAGTATTTTGCGTAGTAAAATCTTTTTTTATATAAAACAAAATACTTTTATAAAAGCTATCTCATTTTATTAGACAATAATTAGAATATATTATATTTTATTATGCATAGTGTTTGCAGATATAGTGCTGCATAGTGTTTGCATAGTGTTTCAGATAAGTAAAATCTTTTATAAAGTTATTCGTTTATTAGATTATAAATAGAATATATATATTTTATTTTATTTTACTTTAAATATGGACCGTCAGATTAAAGTAAATCAATCTCGATTATTCATGAGTTAATTCTTATGCATTCCATTTTTCTATAAATGAAAGCTCATTCATTCATTATTTTCTTACGAATTCACCTTTGAACTCTACAGAGATAAACTATAGAGAGAAAGAATAAAGTATTCTCGCTACTTCACTACTTATATATCCAAAGACTTTCTTACGAAGGTAGGGAATATTATTTGTTGTACTCGTAAGGAGTGTTATTCTTTCTTATTCATGAAGAAGAATCGTTGTTATTCCAATTCTTATTATTCAGGTTGGAATAACTTGTATCTGTGATCTACCCTATACTTGGTGACATTCTTTATTATTTTGTTGGAACATCCATGCATGTGTTTTTACAGGACTGGTTAAAATCTTTATTATTATTAGTTGGAACATCTGTGCTCGTGTGTTTTACAGGACACGGTTCCGTCTTTATTATTATTCCGTTGGAACATCTTTATCGTGTGTTTTACAATTTGAGTTCCGCCTTATTATTATTTCATTGGAACATCCTGTCTTTGTGTTTTACAAGAACCTAGTTCCGTCTTTATTATTCTACATTGGAACATCTGTCGGTGCAAATTTTCCCGACACAGTTCCGTTATTATTATTACATTGGAATAACTTGTCTATCTGCAACCGCGTGCATGGTCATTTCTTTTGTTATTCCATTGTTTATTATACTCGAGTTGGTTAAAGTTTAAACTTCTATACTCCATGAAATTAGTAGAATATCCTTCGATATTTGCGCTTCATCCGATATCTTTTCATGGAAATATTCTTCGATCATTCTTGAATTTTACTCTACAAAGATGTATGTTGACAATTTGGACGTTAATAATTCCGGATAAAATAATTCTTGAACTTGTTTTATTGAATTCTTATATCATTGTCATCATCCTCATGTTTATATTTTGTTGAAAGTCATACTGTGGCACTTGTAGTGCATAGATGGACTTGGTATGATTATGACCGAGGATTATTGATTGTAATCATGGTAGTAATGTTACAAATGATGTGGTAAAAGTTCTCATTGGCTCGTAGTGCATTGATGGACAGTTGTTGGCATGATCATGACCATTAATGAATACACAAATATTCTTGACCCGTAGTGCATGGATAATGTGGTCGTATACTAAAGAATATCCTTGGTAGTAGTGCGAGGGGTGATGTGGAATATTTATTAAAAAGTCGAGTCTCGGCGATAATGATGATGAAAACCTTTTAAATCATAAAAGATAGTAGATTTTATTTTCTACTTGACTCTTTTAATGGATTGCTTATTCACGCAGCAGATTAAACTTGATGTCTATTATATTTTATCGGTTTAACATTGTTGGGGACTAATGATAATTTATTCTCGCATTATCTTAGTCATAATATTTCTTCTTCGGGCTGAGTTGAGCTCACCCTTTCTTTCATTGTTCTCTTGAAATGAGAATATAATTTGGGACGAGTGGGAAGCGGAGTGATGGTCAGAGGATAGCATTAGTAGTCCTCACTATTACGTGAAATAGTGTGATAATAATTATAATGAGGACTCCTTTTGAGTTTGTATAATCTCTAAATGATAATATTTGTATTCAAACTCACAGTTTATGTTTGTCGTATTGTACACGACAGTTGTATTAGTAAGTTGTATTTGAATTCTGTACCATGTATCTGACGACCCAAGATGGGTGATGTATACCCAAATTTTGGGGGCATCACAGTTGGTATCAAAGCTTAGGGATATGATCCCTGGCTAAGATGTGAGACTAGAACTAGGAGGGGAGAGACGGGGAATTCTTTCGCTAGTATGACCTACTTAAATTTATTTTGTATTTAAATTGGTTGGTCAGAGTTTAGAGATATTATATTACATGTCAATTAACCTTTGTTTTGTGGCGATGTCGAAAATGACATCGAAAATGTTGAGAATAGCAATGGAGCACAAGAGACCGTTGAGTCTCCATATATCGATAATCGAGGAGAATGTGCATCGTGAATGCGATAATTCTCATCTGAAACAACAACACCTTGACCAAATCTTGAATGATGGATTGTTCGGAGGCTTTATGAAATTCATGCAACAATGAAGCAGAATGCGCTCTGTCCAAAATGTAGGTGGAAACACTTGGAAATTCTCGGTGGTCACCGCTAAGCAGTTCAAGGAATTTGGGACCACCGGAGTTTAAGGAGAGCCAAAACCACTTATGGCGTAAGCATGGATAAAGTAGATCACCAAGATATTTGATGTCTTGGGATGCTCGAGAAGCAAAAGGTTCCTTTCACGCCTTTATGTTCTTGCGAGAAGCGGATTCTTGGGTGGGAATCAAGAAAGCGTACTCAAACTCGACGTCTTTAAAGATGTCTTGGGAGAAGTTCCAAGAGCATTCAACGACAAATACTTTCCCGAAAGTATTCGTCACATGAAGGAGGTGGAGTTTATCAAATTGAAGCAAAACAATATGACCGTGTCGCAATACGAGGCAAAATTTACGGAGTTATCCCGGTTTGCGTCCCACTTGGTGGATAATGAAGAGAGAATGGTGCGAATGTTTTTAAGAGGTTTGAAGCCGAAAATACATCAACATCTTATTTCTCATAAACTGTGTTTGTATTCAAATATTGTAAATAGGGCTCAGTTGGTGGGAGCGCGATAACGTAGTCAACGCATGACAAAAAAAAGCGATCGGCAAAATGATAATACCAGTGAGAGCAGTCATCGAAGCGGTGACAACAAGCATGGAGGGAATCAATAGGCCAGAAATGGTAACCACATTGGTGGTAATCAGAGCCAAAACAATAAGAATGAACATTTCAAGAAGAGGAGATTCAACAATGATGGAAAAATGTCAGCACCAGCACCCGTTGTTAAGGAAGGAGAAAGACCACCTATCATATGCTTCAAATGCGGAGGGGAGGGACACATCAGTCCAAATTGCGCGATGTCGTCCAAAGCATGTTATAATTGTGGAAGAGAAGGTCACTTAGCTCGATTTTTGCGTTCTGAAGACAAATAAACTAGGATGGAGGCACCATAAATTTGTCCCGGAAAAGTCAAAGCCGGTAGTGTAAGGGAAGCGTTTGTTGTGACCTCCCGGAGAGCAAGGAACCCGAATGAGGTCATCGGGTAAAGCTTATCATAAACTCTAGCGAAGTATACACTTTATTTGATACGGGTTCTACCCATTCTTTTATTTCTCTACTTGCGCTCAACGATTAAATTTGACTCAGGAGAAATTAGACTTTGACTTATCTGTGGAAACTCAGTTGGGAGAAACCTTCATTACATCCACGGTTTATAAGTCTTGTTTGGTTCAAGTTGGTACCCACACATTACATCGATCTTATTCCATTAAAAATACTTGCATTTTATGTAATTCTAAAGGATTGATTGGTTAACTACTCATCATGCAAAAATTGATTGTTTTCGTAAGGTTGTTAGCTTTCATATTCTAATCGACCTATTATGCGAATTCAAACAACCAAACCATTAAAATCAATCAACTTTGTCATCTCAAGCCATAAAGCTATTCGTTTATTAAAAAACGGATGTCAAGCTTTCTTAGCTCATGTCACAGATCTAAACAAAAATACGTCAGTTTTGAATAATATTTCTATTGTTAATGAATTTCCTGACGTATTCTGATGAGTAGGTTTTATACCTATGAATCCGATATTATTAAACTTAATTATTGCTATCTTTAATTGTTTTTTAGTATCTTTTTATCTGTTTTTGTGTTTATTTTGTGTAGGTTAGAGCTGGAGGGACAAATTGGTCATTTCGGAGAAGAAAAAGGTCAAAAATCATTAAAATTAGAGCTGAGTGGCATTTTTGTAATTACGTGGTCCTGGTCAAGCGCCTAGGCGCTTGGAAATGGCTTGTGTTGGCGCTGCCAGCGCTCGTATGCAAAAAAGGAGGATTTTCTACTTCCAAGTGGGTTGTTGAAGCAAAAGGAATCGATTGAGAGGGGAGACTAATACAAATAGGAGGAGACTTTAGAAAAGACGGATCACTCAATTTTTCAAGGGTTTCACAGAGAGAACAACGAAGAAAAACACGAAGGAAAATTGCAAGGGCTGAAGATCAAGGAGAGAGTATTGGAGAAAATTCAGAGTTTCTTCTTCTCTTCTCTAGTTTTATCTTTTGTAATTATCTGGGATGTTTGGATTATTAATTTGGATGATGTTTTTCTTTATTATTATTATGAACTAAATTTTCATTAAGATTGCAACGGAACTTGGTATGTAGTTTAAATTGAACCTTCCCAATGAATGAAAGTTGGTTTTTATTGAATTGTTTATTATATCTTTTGCTTATTGAATAATTGTTTGGCCAACAATTATTGTGATAATCTATATAAAATTGGAAGATGGAGTATAGATTGAGATCTGGATATGATAACATCTGTTCATATAATCTGAATAGGGTTAATATGATTAGCATGTAGGATAGAAATATACCTATGTGTCTTTTGTATCCTTTGAAAGAATTTATGCATAAACCCTAATTAACTTGATTCACTTAGGAATCGTTGGATGATGCTTTATGGGCATATCGTACAGCTTACAAAACTCCGATAGGGATGTCTCCGTCTGAGTTAGTATATGGGAAGGCATGCCATCTTCCGGTTGAACTAGAACTGCGGTGCTTATTGGGCAATTCGGAAGTTAAACTTTGATATGCATCTTTGCGGGAGAAAGCGCCTCTTACTGATTGAACAAATGGATGAATTAGGACTCGATCATACGAGAACGCGAAGTTATATAAAGAAAAGGTTAAGAGGTGGCATGATGAGAAAATTACGGAAAGAAAGTTTGAAGTAGGGCAAACGATTGCTATTATACAATTTAAGGCTTAAATTGTTTCTGGGAAAGTTGAAATCCGTTGGTCGAGGGCCATTTATCATTACAAAAGTTTATCCTCACGGAGTTGTGGAGGTGGAAGACCCGGATGCTAAACGTAATTTCAAAGTCAACTGGTCGGAGATTGAAACACTACTATGGGGGTTGTGTTGATCGTGAAAGGACATGATCAACCTTCTTGATTAGAAGAGAGAAGAAAGTCGGTGAAGACTATAAACTAAGCGCTATTGGCGGGAAGCTGACCCGAGAATTTTATTGTTATTTTCTATTTTAACTTTTATTCTTTTTAATTTGCTTTACGGTTAGTTTATTTAGTGGTTAAACTTTTATAATTTAGGTTTTGTTACACCCCTTTTGTTCTCTAACACGATATTTAATTGATTTGGGGTAGGAAACATGAATTCTTATTTGGCGGGTTTGATTAATGGCCACTACGACTACCCAGTCGGGGGCCAAGCACTTATGAGCTCAATAGAAGATTATCCATTTGTCAAATTCTCATATTTTTAATCATTTCCCTCATTTTTAGTGTTATTGAATTGCTAAGTGGTGTAGGTTATTTATTTATTTTATTTATTTAGAATCTTTAATGTTGGTTAGTTTTCTTTTATTTTAGAATGTAGTTTATCTAGGTTATGGTTTTAGAATAAGTCTTAATTTAAGTTGTGGTATGCGGGTTGGGAGCCAAAAAAGCAAACGATAAACCAAAGGCCCAAGACATGCCCCAGCGCTTTGGCGGCCAAGCCGAGCACAAGCCTAAGCGCCTGGCGCCCACTACGATAGCCAGACGAGCACCAGCGCCTGGCGCCCATACCTAGTTAAATCAGCGCTGGCGCCCAAGTCGATAGCCATCTGACACCCCAAGCGCGCTGGCGGTCCGGTCAAAAGCAATTCAAGCGCTAGGCGCTCATGCCCACCACACATCTGCTACCTAGCGCTGGGCGGTCGCCAAAGAAGCATACTCAGCGCCTAAAGCGCTTCGTGCGCATCTTTAAAAATATATATATAAGCCCTAATCGGGCAATACAAATCCAAACCCAAATCAAACACTCTCTTGCTCTCCCACTCCAATTCAAACTCACTCAAATCACAACCCTCCTCTAATTTAGCCACTATAATCAACGTTTGCTTGTATAAGCCTAATCAAACACTCAATCTCCTACCCAAACCAAGGCACTTAATCTCCATATGGTCATCCTTCATCACCAATTCGGGCACCAACTCACATTCAAGCCACATCTATCTGAAGTAAGTGCTCAACCCTCAAAAAAATTGCTCCTACAACTTTGATTGGAACATCATATCTGGCTATAACCAATGTGCTTAGTTATTGACAAATTTGGTGAAAATTAAGTTTGGGGGAGTGCCTACCAATAGTGTTCAAAATTTGTGCACACCAAGTGTTCGATACATTGTCACAAAGAGGATTGGCCCATACTAAGCCTCTGAACATAAATCTATTGGGCAAGAAATTCACACACAAGACTCATGGCTACTAAAAGGCAAAGAGGCGAGACTTGAACACCGACTAAGTATGACAAAAAGAGATTTGTAAGTGTTAGTGCATCAGAAAGATATTCTGATGTGCTTTTCAGTAAAAGCGCTAATTCTGGCGTGGATTATTGCGGAGAGGCGAAGAAGATGGGAGTTCTTACAAATGATTAGAAGTAGAAGATGGGGTAACTTTGCATCCCAATTGGATTCATCGGTCATTAAAATTGTTAAGGAATTCTATGCAATCTGAAAGATGTTGTTGGTAACATAATTTGGGTTCGCGGAAAATCGGTGGAGAGTCGGTTTTAGGACAATAAATGCTTACTACGGCTTGAACATAATACCCAATAATGGTTACATGCAATATTTAGAAACCACGAGCTAGACTACTGGTGAGATCATTCAAGCTTTGTGTGTACGGAACAACATGGAAATTAACGGATCGTGAAAATTTGTTTTGTTCTGCATCCGCACTAAGCGATTATGGGAAAGCATGGCATGCCTTTATTTGTGCCAAGTTGATGCAGGTGTAGGCATATGAGTGATGTTATAAAAATCAAGGCGGCGTTGCTTTTACGCATTGCTGAGGAAAAACGATAGATGTGGGTCGTGTTATACATGATTCAATTGACAAAAGCAATTCGAGGAGGGACCTCGGTGGATTACCTCACCCATCTTTGATCACTAGACTATGTCGACAAAATTTGAGTCAAATGGGATCTAGAAGAAGCTAGACAACCTCCTTTACTTTTGTGATTGACCACTCAATTTATTAAGAAGTACAAGGTATGGGGTGGTGGTATACCACTTTAGAGAGAGGTTAGGGTTCATTATCGTGCCTCCAGAGTGCTGTGACTAGCCTAATCAACAATTACACGATAATCCTCCTGTAATTTGGAAGTTACGGGCCACCACCAAATTTTTTGAAGATATTGGCGAGAATTAAGAAATCAAACTAGAAGGATTGACATGGTGGCTACTAGAGTTCAACGAGGGTTTTTGGCCAGGGTTGAAAGAAATCGGGATAGCCTAGCTCGGCGACAAGCGAGATGTATCAGAAGCGTAGTGCAACATTCTAGAGATGTTTGTGCGTGAATCCATTGCCGCTCCCTACCAATTTCCCCATTGTCTGCGTACCCCCGGTGATCTACCCCACGAAGATGAGGTTGATGGTTGATCTTGATCTTGAGGAATAAAGGCGTCTATCTTTCAGGGAAGTCCTCAGTGCCTAATTTCTTATGTTTTGTTTGTTATATACAATGAGGACATTGTATAGGTGAAGTTTGGGGGTGCATTCTTCCAGTTCCAGTTGCATTCATGTAGTATTCATTTAGTAGTTTTTGCATTCATGTAGTATTCATTTAGTAGTTTTTGCATTCATGTAGTATTCATTTCGTAGTTTTTCATGTAATTTTCATTCTACTTTCTTAAAAAAAAAAAATTAAAAAAAAAAGAAGAAGAAAATTTCAAATATTTGCATGTTTCAATTTGTTAGATAGTTTAAAGTCTGTTTTGGCGGTGATGAGATTGGAATTAAGTGAACAAGTATAATCTTGTTGTTAAGGCGTGATGTGATTTCTTGTCATGATTTGAATCTTTACCTATTTGAAGCCCGATATTATAAGGATAGCGATGAAAAAGCAACTATGTTGGTGATTGAGTCTAAATTGACACATAGTGGACTTCTTGAGGATAATACTAGTTTGAATGAATGAAAGACATGAATATAAAGGAGATGGTGAATTTAGACAAAAACTTAAGTTTGGGGAAAAATTTGGGATATATAAGCTAAAAAAAAAAAAAATACCGTGGCTAGTTTTGTTTGGGGCCTTTGTTACTTTGAGCGAAATGCGCTTAGAAGAGTGTCTTAACACCTAGCGCCCTAAGGTCTTATATGGTGCAGAGTCGTTGGTTGGAAAGCTCGCTATGGGGTAGCACTGTTAGCCTAATGGAATGAGACATTGCACAGTCATGGTTTAAAAAAAAAAATAAAAAAAAAAAAAAAAAAAAACAATAAAACGGGAAAAGAGCAAAAAGCCCCGTAATGATAAGTAAAAGCATAAGTATCCGGATTGGACTCTTGAATTTGGTGGATGTTTGACTTTAGTTGGATCTAGCTTGTTACGTGAATTTTGTGAGTTGACACTATATGCGCCTTTAAAGAGATCTATTATGTTTTGTATTTAGCATTATATTAGTTAGCATTGTTGTTTAAGACACACTTATTTATATCGATAATAATGAGGTAAGATTTGATGATTGACTAGAAATTATTAATTTGTCTTGATATGATGTCTTAGCATGTTTAATCTGATTTCTACGAGGCTTGATGAATAGATTTTGTTTTGTTTATTCTTTGAAATTTTAAGCACGTAGATAATTGTATTGCATATTTAGTTATTGCATTGTGTTTTATTGCTTGAGGGAATGACGATTGGTTAAGTTTGGGGTATTTGATGAGTAGGTTTTATACCTATGAATCCGATATTATTAAACTTAATTATTGCTATCTTTAATTGTTTTTAGTATCTTTTTATCTTTTTTGTGTTTATTTTGTGTAGGTTGGATTTGGAGGGACAAATTGGTCATTTCTAGAGAAGAAAAAGGTTAAAAAATCATTAAAATTAGAGTGAGTGGCATTTTGTAATTCGTGGTCACAGTCGGCGCCTAGAAGCTTGAAATAACTTGTGTTGGCGCTGAAAGGTATTTCGTATGCAACAAAAAAAGGAGGATTTTCTACTTCCAGTGGGTTGTTGAAGCAAAAAGGAATCGAATGAGAGGGGAGACTAATACAAATAGGAGGAGACTTTAGAAAAGGCGGATCACTCAATTTTTCAAGGGTTTCACTGAGAGAACAACGAAGAAAAACACGAAGGAAAATTGCAAAAATTTGAAGATCGAGGAGAGAGTATTGGAGAAAATTGAGTTTCTTCTTCTCTTCTCTAGTTTTATCTTTTGTAATTATACGGGATGTTTGGATTATTAATTTGGATGATGTTTTCTTTATTATTATTATGAACTAAATTTTCATTAAGATTGCAAGCGGAACTTGGTATGTAGTTTAAATTGAACCTTCCCGATGAATGAAAGTTGGTTTTATTGAATTGTTTATTATATCTTTTGCTTATTGAATAATTGTTTGCAACAATTATTGTGATAATCTATATAAAATTGGAAGATGGAGTATAGATTGAGATCTGGATATGATAACATCTGTTCATATAATGCGAATAGGGTTAATATGATTAGCATGTAGGATAGAAATATACTATGTGTCTTTTGTATCCTTTGAAAGAATTTATCGTAAACCCTAATTAACTTGATTCACTTAGGAATATAGTGAATTAATTGAGAAGGGTGTTCCTTGTAATTTTGTGTCTTAAGGATCGGAGTTAGGAGGATTTGTTCACGTGATTTGGAAAAAGTGTGTGAATTTTATAAATCATTCTTGGATAATGATTCATATTAATTAATTGCTTTAAATGGGAAGTGAATTGATTTAAATGAAATACCGAGGAAGTTGTAATCTTAACACTATTAAATCTGCAGTTATTCTTGTGAAATTTTGATTCTTAATCATTAGTTTTGTTAAGTTTAAATTTGAATCAAAAACAAAATTCCGTAGTTTAAAATAGGATTAATTGCATTAGAATTAGTAATTGATAAATATTAGTCTATTTCCTCGTGGGAGCGATATCCTTGCTTCTTTGAATATTATAATTGAGCAGCATATATACTTGCGTGGTAAAGTCTTATTAAAAATTAATGCAACAAGTTTTTTGGCGTAGATTCTTAGGGAGATTAGTTTATTATTTTGTCATTATTGATTTTTATAGCGTTAATCGTAATTTAAACTTTTCTTTTTTATTCTATTCTATTCGGTGTTCTTGACTGACTAGTGTATGCAAGCCGCGATCGAAGAAGCTAGATTTATTGCCTTACGAGGGCGACATCGACAAAAGGTTTTTTGATTTGCGTAAGTGGGTTAAAAAACCAAAGAGGCACTTGATAAGAAAGATCTTATGGGTGAAGAAGAGGAAAAAAAGCTGCGGGATTATCTTCTGCCATGAGTTCTTGAAATTCGATCGAGTATTACGAGGCTGCCATTCCTTGCTACAAGTTTTGAGATAAAAGCAGGGGACAATCTGAGATGATTCAAAATTCATATCGGTTTGGAGGTTACGAATGATGATCCGAACGATCACATAGTCGACTTTATAGAAATCTGCGATACTTTCAAGTATAATAATGTGTCGGAGGATCTGATAAGGCTAAAATTTGTTTCCATTTACTCTTAGAGATAAGGTTAAGAGTTGGCTCCATTCACTACCACCGGGCTCGATTACTACATTGGAGCGACTTAGCCCGAAATTTCTTGCAAAGTTTTTCACTTTGCAAAAGCAAGCAAAGTTGCGGAGCGATATCTTCTCTTTCATTCGGTACGATTTGAATCACTATATGAAGCATGGGAGAGATTTAAAGACTCATTGAGAAAATGTCCACACCATGGGATTCCTAAATGGCTTGGTGCAAACTTTTTATAACGGTTTATTCGACACGCGATGAGATCGAGTATAGATCTTTGCGGCGGGAGGAGCTATTATGGCGAGAATTGTGATGAGGGTATCAATTGCTTGAAACCATGGCGACTAATAATTATCGATGGCATGCAATGAAAACGACTTCGACCCGAGGACGGTGAGGGGTTTATGAAGTGGATCGACGGCGGCATTATCACTCAGTAATGACTCGAGTTACGCTCTTACAAAGAAGATAGATGCGGCTTGGGTACAACCGATTCTGAAAATGGAAACTATTTGTGAAATATGTGGATAGCCACTCAAGTGATCGATGTCTGATAAAATCTGAGTCGATCCAGTTTGTTTCCGGTTATAACGAGAGTGAGGCGATTATCCAAACGATCGCAATCCGGGGGTGAGAAAGCAACTCAAATTTTTCTTGGAGTAATAATCGGTCACATGTTCAAGCCCAAGCTCCAAGGCAATCATATCCACGGATTTTAAGCCACATCAACAATCTCAACAACACCCACAACCTCATCGACACGATAAGCTATCACAAATGGAAGAATTGTTGGCAAGATTGGCAACTCGGTTTGAACCACAACGAAAAACCAATCAATTGCAATAAAGAATCTTGAGAACCAAATTGGGCGGATAGCTAGTGCTTTGAATACTAGAACTCCGGGTTCTTTACCTAGTGATCTGGGAGAAAAATCAAGGAATGATGGAAATGAACATTGTAAAGCGATTACACTCGGAAGTGGGAAGGAGTTGACTCTGATTTAGGACGGAAAGAAAATAATTTCTGCCAGAGGATGGTGAAAAAGAGAGTTGAAATTGAGAGAAAGTAAATCACGGGGAAAATGTTGTGAAAAAACAACAAGAAGATAAGCAAACAACGGTCGTATTACCACGTGCCGTTTCCTCAAAGATTTCAAAAGCGAGAAATTAGATAGACAATTTTCAAAATTTTTAGAAGTGTCAAAAAGTGCAAATCAACATTCCATTCGCAGATGCTTTAGAACAAATGCTAGCTATGCAAAATTCATGAAAGATATTTTAGCAAGAAAGAGGAAGCTAGGGGATTTTGAAAGCGTAAGCGTTAATGAGAAGAATGTAGCATGATTACGCAAAGAAAGTTACCACCGAAGTTGAAGGATCGGGTAGCTTCACCATCTGGTATGCGATTGGGCCTGAGTTCTTTAATGAGATGTTTGTGTGATTTGGGTGCAGTATTAACTTGATGCCGCTTTCGATCTACACTTTCAGTTAGGATTACCGACACCAAAGCCAAAAATATCTCTTTCTGACTCATGAGATAGATCGGTGACATACCACTAGGGGCATTATGGAAGACATATTAGTGAAGGTGGACAAATTCATATTTCGGTAGACTTCATTGTGTTGGACTATGAAGAGGATAAAGACATACCCATTATCCTTGGAAGACCATTTTTAGCCCTTTGGAAGGACATTAATTGATGTACAAAAGGAGAGTTAACGATGAGAGTCCAAGATGAAGAAGTAACGTTTAATGTTTTCAAGGCTATGAAATTCCAGAAGGAGAGGAAGAAGTGCTTTAGAGTTGATCGATTGAAGAAGCAACTACGAGAGGTATTTAGTGAATTTGTGAATGAAGACCCTCTTGAAAGTGCATTGGTTAGTAAAAATTTATTTGATGATTCAATTTGTCTTTAGAATGGGTTCAAATGTTAGATTAAGACTTAGAAGTTCACACGAAGTTTGCAAAAATTTGAACCTATGGATTTTTGGGGAAAGCCGGATGAAAAGGTAAAATCATCTTTAGAAGAACCGCCCACCTTGGAACTTAAGCCATTGCCTAACCATCTACGGTATGCCTACCTTGGTTCTTCTTCTACCTTTCCGAGTTATTATTTACGCATCACTTGATAAGGTTGAAGAAGAAAAGCTCTTAAGGGTACTTGACGATTCAAGAATTTGCTCTTGGGTGGACTCTTGCGGATATCGAGGAATAAGCCCATCAATTTGCATGCATAAGATTCTATTGGAAGATGAAGCGAAATCGATTATTGAACAACAACGAAGACTCGATCCCATCATGAAGGAAGTTGTAAAAAAGGAAATCATTAAATGGTTGGATGCGAGAATTATCTACCCTATCTCGAGATAGCTCATGGGTAAGTCGAGTTCATTGTGTGCCAAAGAAAGGGGAATAGCGGTGAGTTGCTGAATAGAGCGTAATGAATTGATCCAGACTCGAGCGATTCACGGGTTGGCGGGTGTGTATGGATTATAGAAAGTTGAACAATGCCCACTCGTAAGGACCATTTTCCTCTACCATTCATAGATCGGATGTTGGAATGGGCTTGCGGGACATGAGTATTATTGTCTTTTGGATGGATACTCGAGGTTATAACCGGATCGCCATTGCACACGAGGATCGGAGAAAGGCGACATTCACATACCCATATGGTACCTTTGCTTTTGTGAGAATGTCTTTTGGATTATGTAATCTGTGGCGACATTTCAACGGTGTATGATGGCTATTTTCTCCGATATGGTCGAACAAAATCTCGAGGTATTTATGGATGATTTTTGAGTTTTTGGGGATTCATTTGATTATTGTTTGGAAAATCTCACTCTCGTGCTCAAAGCGGTGTATGGAAAGCGAATTTGGTTTTAAACTAGGAGAAATGTCATTTTATGGTGCGAGAGGAATAATCTTGGGTCATCGAGTGTCATCAAAAGGAATTGAAGTTGATAGAGCTAAGATCAAAACCATCGAGAGAGCACGCCACCACCTATTCGGTAAAGGGTATTGAAGTTTTTGGGACATTTGGTTTCTATAGATGATTTATAAAGACTTCTCCAAAATCACGAAACCACTTTGCAATCTTTTGGAGAAGGATGTCCCATTCAACTTTGATCAAGCATGCTAGAAGCTTTTGAGGTGTTGAAGAAGAAACTTATTCCGCTTTTTGTAATCATAGCGCTTGATTGGAGTATCCCATTCGAATTAATGTGTGATCTTTAGCGACTTTGCGATTAAGCGCGATTCTTGGCAATGAAAGGATAAAATTTTTCATCTTATATATACTATGCTAGTAAGACATTAACGGATGCCCAACTGAATTATACCACTCTTTGAGAAGGAGCTATTAGCGATTGTTTATGCATTTGATAAATTTCGATCATATTTGATTGGGACAAAAGTGATCGTGTTCTGAGATCATTCGGCAATTAAGTACTTAATAGCAAAGAAGGAAGGATCTGGCCGAGATTAATTAGATGGGTATTATTGCTACAAGAGTTTGACTTGGAGATCCCGGAATAGAAAAGGAGCAGAACAATCAGTTCTTGATCATTTATCACGATTAGAGAATGCGAGAACTAAAAAAAGATGACACAACGGTGATCAATGAATTTTTCCGGATGAACAAGCTGTTTTGCGGTAAGGATGGATACTCCATGGTATGCTGATTATATAAATTTCATTGTAAGTAAGGTGTTTAGCCGGATTTAACAAGTCAGCGAGAAGAAGAAATTTCTCCGTGATGTGAAAGCAAGATATTTATGGGATGAGCCGTTTTATTTAAACAATGTGGAGATCAAGTAATAAGAAGGTGTGTTAGGAAGTTGAAATGGAAAATATTCTCTACCAATGTCATGCATCTAACTATGGTGGACATTTTCTTGGGAGAAAAAACGGCTGCTACTAAGGTGCTTGATGTGGGTTCTTCGTGACACTCTTTAAGGATGCCGTGTGTTTTCATTGAAATGTGACGAGATGCCAAAAGAGTGGGTAATATATCAAAGCGACAAGAGATGCCACTAAACATGATCTTAGAAGTCGAATTGTTTGATGTTTGGGGCATCGACTTCATGGGACCATTTCCATCATCTTTTAGCAACTCCTATATACTTCTAGCAATGGACTACGTTTGAAGTGGGTAGAAGCTATAGCATCGCCCACCAATGATGCTAAAGTTGTGGTTACGTTCATTTAGGAAGACTATTTTCTCTAGATTCGGCACTCCTCGTGCAATCATTAGTGATGAAGGCACGCCTTACATGTAATAAGCGGTTCTCAGCTATTCTCGCATAAAATGCGAGTCACTCATAAGATAGCTACTTGCTTACCATCCACAAACAAGCGGTGGCCGAGGTATCTAATCGAGAAGTGAAGGCGAATCCTCGAGAAGATAGTGAACCCTAGTCGGAAAAAGCTGGGCTAGTAAGTTGGATGATGCTTTATGGGCATATCGTGCGACTTACAAAACTCCGATAGGGATGTCTCCGTGCTGAGTTAGTATATGGGAAGGCATGCCATCTTCCGGTTGAACTAGAACACGGTGCTTATTGGGCAATTCGGAAGTTAAACTTTGATATGCATCTTTGCGGGAGAAAGCGCCTCTTACTGATTGAACCAAATGGATGAATTAGGACTCAATCATACGAGAGCGTGAAGTTATATAAAGAAAAGGTTAAGAGGTGGCATGATGAGAAAATTACGGAAAGAAAGTTTGAAGCGCGGGCAAGCGGTGCTATTATTATACAATTTAAAGGCTTAAATTGTTTCCGGGAAAGTTGAAATCCGTTGGTGGGGCCATTTATCATTACAAAGTTTATCCTCACGGAGTGTGGAGGTGGAAGAGACCGGATGCTAAGCGTAATTTCAAAGTCAGCGGTCGGAGATTGAAACACTACTATGGGGGTTGTGTTGATCGTGAAAGGACATCGGTCGACCTTCTTGATTAGAACGAGAGAAGAAAGTCGGTGAAGACTATAAACAAAAGCGCTAATTGGGAAGCTGACCGAGAATTTTATTGTTATTTTCTATTTTAACTTTTATTCTTTTTAATTTGCTTTACGGTTAGTTTATTTAGTGGTTAAACTTTTATAATTTAGGTTTTGTTACACCCCTTTTGTTCTCTAACACGATATTTAATTGATTTCAGGGTAGGAAACATGAATTCTTATTTGGCGGGTTTGACTAATGGCCACTACGACTACCCAGTCGGGGGCCAAGCACTTATGAGCTCAATAGAAGATTATCCATTTGTCAAATTCTCATATTTTTAATCATTTCCCTCATTTTTAGTGTTATTGAATTGCTAAGTGGTGTAGGTTATTTATTTATTTATTTATTTTATTTAGGCGAATCTTTAATGTTGGTTAGTTTTCTTTTATTTTAGAATGTAGTTTATCTAGGTTATGGTTTTAGAATAAGTCTTAATTTAAGTTGTGGTGCAGGTTGGGAGCACAAAAAGCAAACGATAAACCAAAGGCCCAAGACATGCCCAAGCGCTGGCGGCCAAGCCAGACACAAGTTTGGAAAAGCGCCCACTTGCGATAGCCAGACGAAGCACCGGCGCTGGCGCCCATACCTAAGTTAAATCAGCGCTGGCGCCCAAGTCGATAGCCATCTGACACCCCAGCGCTGGCGGTCCGGTCAAAGCAATTCAGCGCCTAGGCGCTCCGTGCGTACCACACATCTCGCTACCTAAGCGCTGGCGGTCCGGTCCGAGCATACTCAGCGCTGGCGCTCGTCTGCATCTTTAAAAAAAAATATATATAAGCCCTAATCGGGCAATACAAATCAAACCCAAATCAAACACTCTCTTGCTCTCTCCCACTCCAATTCAAACTCACTCAAATCACAACCCTCCTCTAATTTAGCCACTATAATCAGCGTTTGCTTGTATAAGCCTAATCAAACACTCGATCTCCTACCCAAACCAAGGCACTTAATCTCCGTATGGTCATCCTTCATCACCTTTGATTCGGGCACTGACTCACATTCAAGCCATATCTATTATAAATTAAGTAAGTGCTCAACCCTAAGGTAAAAAATTGCTCCTACAACTTTGATTGGAACATCATATCTTGTATTTATAACCAATGTGCTTAGTTATTGACAAATTTGGTGAAAATTAAGTTTGGGGAGTGCTACCAATAGTGTTCAAAATTTGTGCACACCAAGTGTTCGATACATTGTCACAAAGAGGATTGGCCCATACTAAGCCTCTGAACATCGTCTATTGGGCAAGCAATTCACACACAAGACTCATGGCTACTAAAAGGCAAAAAAGGCGAGACTTGAACACCGACTAAGTATGACAAAAAGAGATTTGTAAGTGTTAGTGCATCAAGAAAGATATTCTGATGTGCTTTCTAGTAAAAGCGTTAATTCTTGGCGTGGATTATTTGCGGAGGCGGAAGATGGGAGTTACTACAAATGATTGGAAGTAGAAGATGGGGTAACTTTGCATCCCAGCCGGATTCATCGGTCATTAAAATTGTTAAAGAATTCTATGCCAAATCAAAAGATGTTGTTGGTAACATAATTTGGGTTCGCGGAAAATCGGTGGAAGTCGATTTTAGGACAATAAATGCTTACTACGGCTTGAACATAATACCCAATAATGGTTACATGCAATATTTAGAGCACGAGCTGAACTACTGAGTGAGATCATTCAAGCTTTGTGTGTACACGGAACAACATGGAAATTAATGAGATCAAGAAAAGTCGTTTTGTTCCTGCATCCGCACTAAGCGATTATGGGAAAGCATGGCATGCCTTTATTTGTGCCAAGTTGATCGATGAGTGTAGGCATATGAGTGATATTATAAATCAATGGTGCGGCGTTGCTTTTACTGCATTACCTGAGGAAAAACGATAGATGTGGGTCGTGTTATACATGATTCAATTAACAAAGCAATTGAGGAGGGACCTCGGTGGATTACCTCACCCATCTTTGATCACTAGACTATGTCGACAAAATTTGAGTCAAATGGGATGTCAGAAGAAGCTAGACAACCTCCCTAAATTGTGATTGACCACCGACTTATTAAGAAGTACAAGGTATGGGGTGGTGGTATACCACACCAGGAGAGGGTTAGGGTTCATTATCGTGCCTCCAGGAGTGCGGTAGAGCCTAATCAACAATTACACGATAATCCTCCTGCGCATTTGGAAGTTACAGGCCACCACCAAATTTTTTGAAGATATTGGCGAGAATTAAGAAATCAAACTAGAAGGATTGACATGGTGGCTACTAGAGTTCAACGAGGTTTTGGCCATGGGGTTGAAAAAGAAATCGAGGATAGCCTAGCTCAAATGACAAGCGAGAGATGTATCGAGCGTAGTGCAGCATTCTAGAGATGTTTGTGCGTGAATCAATTGTGGCTCCTACCAATTTCCCCATTGTCTGCGTACCCTCATTTGATCTACCCCACGAAGATGAGGTTGATGAAGAAGTGACACGAGGAATAAGGCGTCTATCTTCGGGGAAGTCCTCGGTGCCTAATTTCTTATGTTTTGTTTGTTATATACAATGAGGACATTGTATAGGTGAAGTTTGGGGGTGCATTCTTCCAGTTCCAGTTGCATTCATGTAGTATTCATTTAGTAGTTTTTGCATTCATGTAGTATTCATTTAGTAGTTTTTGCATTCATGTAGTATTCATTTAAGTAGTTTTTCATGTAATTTTCATTCTACTTTCTTAAAAAAAAAAAAAAAAAAAAAGAAGAAGAAAATTTCAAATATTTGCATGTTTCCAGCTGTTAGATAGTTTAAGTCTGTTTTGGCCAGTGATGAGATTGGAATTAAGTAGACAAGTATAGTCTTGTTGTTAAGGCGTGATGTGATTTCTTGTCATGATTTGAATCTTTACTGTTTGAAACCGATATTATAAGGATAAGCACGAAAAAAACAACTATGTTGGTGATTAAGTCTAAATTGACACATAGTGGACTTCTTGAGGATAATACTAGTTTGAATGAATGAAAGACATGAATAGCGAAGATGGTGAATTTAGACAAAACTTAAGTTTGGGGGAAAAATTTGGGATATATAAGCTTAAAAAGAAAAAAAAATGTGGCTAGTTTTGTTTTGGGGCCTTTGTTACTTGAGAAGAAATCGCTTAGAAGGAAAGTGTCTTAACACCTAATACCCTAAGGTCTTATATAGTGCAGGAGTCGTTGGTTGAAAGCTTCGCTATGGGGTAGCTTTATTAGCCTAATGGAATGAGACATTGCAGATCGTGGTTTAAAAAAAAACAAAAAAACAAAAAAAAAAACAATAAAAGCGGAAAAGAGCAAAAAGCCCCGTAATGATAAGTAAAAGCATAAGTATCCGGATTGGACTCTTGAATTTGGTGGATGTTTGACTTTAGTTGGATCTAGCTTGTTTCGTGAATTTTGTGAGTTGACCTTTATATGACGCCTTTAAAGAGATCTATTATGTTTTGTATTTAGCATTATATTAGTTAGCATTGTTGTTCAAATACACACACACTATATCGATAATAATGAGGTAAGATTTGATGATTGACTAGAAATTATTAATTTGTCTTGATATGATGTACTAGCATGTTTAATCTGATTTTCTACGAGGCTTGATGAATAGATTTTTGTTTTGTTTATTTTCTTTGAAATTTTAAGCACGTGAGATAATTGTATTGCATATTTAGTTATTGCATTGTGTTTTATTGCTTGGGGACAAGCGATTGGTTAAGTTTGGGGGTATTTGATGAGTAGGTTTTATACCTATGAATCTGATATTATTAAACTTAATTATTGCTATCTTTAATTGTTTTTTAGTATCTTTTTATCATTTTTGTGTTTATTTTGTGTAGGTTGGAAATTTGGAGGGACAAATTGGTCATTTCGGAGAAGAAAAAGGTCAAAAATCATTAAAATTAGAGCTTGAGTGGCATTTTGTAATTCGTGGTCACAAGTGGCGCTAGGCGCTTGGAAATAACTTAATGTTGGCGCTTTAAGCGCTCGTGTCTGCAAAAGGAGGATTTTCTACTTCCAGTGGGTTGTTGAAGCCAAAAGGAATCGATTGAGAGGGAGACTAATACAAATAGGAGGAGACTTTAGAAAAGGCGGATCACTCAATTTTTCAAGGGTTTCACAGAGAGAACAACGAAGAAAAAACACGAAGGAAAATTGCTGAAATTTGAAGATCAAGGAGAGAGTATTGGAGAAAATTCGGAGTTTCTTCTTCTCTCTCTAGTTTTATCTTTTAATAATTATCTGGGATGTTTGGATTATTAATTTGGATGATGTTTTTCTTTATTATTATTATGAACTAAATTTTCATTAAGATTGCAACGGAACTTGGTATGTAGTTTAAATTGAACCTTCCCAATGAATGAAAGTTGGTTTTATTGAATTGTTTATTATATCTTTTGCTTATTGAATAATTGTTTGGGCAACAATTATTGTGATAATCTATATAAAATTGGAAGATGGAGTATAGATTGAGATCGGATATGATAACATCTGTTCATATAATGCGAATAGGGTTAATATGATTAGCATATAGGATAGAAATATACCTATGTGTCTTTTGTATCCTTTGAAAGAATTTATCGTAAACCTAATTAACTTGATTCACTTAGGAATATAGTGAATTAATTGAGAAGGGTGTTCCTTGTAATTTTGTGTCTTAAGGATCGGAGTTAGGAGGATTTGTTCACGTGATTTGGAAAAAGTGTGTGAATTTTATAAATCATTCTTGGATAATGATTCATATTAATTAATTGCTTTAAATGGGAAGTGAATTGATTTAAATGAAATACCGAGGAAGTTGTAATCTTAAACTATTAAATCTGCGATTATTCTTGAGAAATTTTGATTCTTAATCATTAGTTTTGTTAAGTTTAAATTTGAATCAAAAACAAAATTCCGTAGTTTAAAATAGGATTAATTGCATTAGAATTAGTAATTGATAAATATTAGTCTATTTCTCGTGGAAGCGATATCCTTGCTTCTTTGAATATTATAATTGAGCAGCATTATACTTGCGTGGTAAAGTGCTATTAAAAATTAGGCAACATATTCCCTGAAGAACTTCCTGGCCTACCCCAGAGCGTGAAATTAAATTTTGTATCGACCTTGAACCTGGTACAAAACCCATTTCCAAAGCCCCATATCGAATGGCTCCTATTAAACTTCAGGAGTTAAAGACTCAACTGCAGGAATTGTTAGACATTGGCTTTATTCGTCCTAGTACTTCTCCTTGGGGTGCTCCTGTTCTATTCGTGAAGAAGAAAGATGGGAGTATGCGACTTTTTATTGATTATCGGGAGTTGAATCATGTCACCATCAAAAATAGGTACCCATTGCCACATATTGATGACTTGTTTGACCAGTTGCAAGGAGCCAAATTCTTTTCAAAGATTGATCTTCGTTTCGGATATCACCAATTGAAGATTAGAACCGATGATATTCCAAAGACGGCTTTCAGAACTCGGTACGGGCATTATGAATTCTTAGTCATGTCATTTGGATTGACTAATGCTCCTGCTGCCTTCATGGATATGATGAACCGAGTATTCAAGGAATATTTGGATCATTTTGTGGTCGTCTTTATTGATGACATCCTCATATATTCCAAAAGTAGTGAAGATCATGAGGAACACTTGAGGTCGATACTCAAAAGCTTCGTGAATACAAGCTTTATGCCAAGTTGAAGAAATGCGAGTTACGGCTTGAGGAAGTAGCATTCCTTGGGCACGTGGTATCAAGTCATGGAATATCATTGACCAAAGAAAGATTGAAGCTATTCAAAGTGGGAGCAACCTAAATCGATGTCGGCGAAATCGTAGCTTTCTCGGCCATTTGGTTATTATCGGAGATTCGTAGAAGGGTTTTCTCGAATCTCTACTCCACTAACTTCGGTGACTCGGAAAGATACAAAGTTGGTTGGAGGCGAGAATGTGAGAAGAGTTTTCAAGAACTTCGAGGAGACTCATTTCAAAGACTGTTCGACAATACCATCGGTTCGGAGGATTTGTCATCTGGTGATGATGCTTCAAAAAGGTTAGGATGTGTTCTCATGCAACATGGGAAAGTCATAGCCTATGCCTCATGACAACTCAAAGAATATAAGAGGAATTATCCTACTCATGACCTAGAGTTAGCAGCTGTTGTCTTCGCACTTAAAATTTGGAGGCATTATTTGTATGGGGAGAAAGTGGAGATCTTTACGGATCATAAAAGCCTCAAATATTTCTTCACTCAAAAGAAACTCAGCATGCGACAACGACGTTGGCTTGAACTGTTGAAAGATTATGATCATACCATCAATACCATCCTGGAAAAGCGAAAGTGGTAGGCGACGCGTTGAGTAGAGAAGATCATATGCGGTCTGGTGCAATATTGTCAATGAAAGGCCCATTTTGTATGACTTACAAAGGATGGAGATAGAGATAAAGACTCGGGGACCCACGTGATGATGGCAAATATACGAGTAAAACCGACTTTAATTGATAAAATTAAAGCTGCTCAAATTATAGATCCGGGTCGATGCATATGAGGAAGAAAGTGCGAGAAGGTGCGATCTGGGAAGCAAGAATCGATGAAGAAGGAATACTTGAGTCAACTCCGGACTTTGTATTCTTAACGACCACGATTTAAAGTATAAAATCATGATGGAGGCGCACAACAACACCGATTTGAAATCCATCACGGGAGTACTAAAATGTATCATGATCTTGACATACATTTTGGTGGGGCGATATGAAAAGAGATAATATTTGTTTATCTCAAGGTGTCTAACGTGTCAACGAAGTCGGCGAGACATCAAGTACCAAAAGGTCCATTGCAACCACTTGAAATTCCGAATGGAAGTGGGAGCACATTACCATGAATTTCATTCTTGGTCTTCCCAAGGTTTTCAAGGCATAGATGCGATTTGGGTCATTGTTGATAGATTGACCAAGTCCGCTCATTTCTTACCGATCACGAGAGACTTATACACTTGAACGTCTTACTCGTATGTACATAAAGCAGATTAGAAGATGCGCATGGTATGCCGGTATCCATTGTTTCGATCGAGACCCAAGATTTACTTCACGATTTTGGGTTAGTTTAGTAAAGCTATAAGCGCACGATTCTGATTTAGCTTCAGTATATCATCCTCGACGGACGGACGATCGGAGAGAACTATTCAAACTCTTGAAGATCTATTAAGACTCCGTGTCCTTGATTTCAAGGAAGTTGGGACAAGTTCTTACCATTGGTGGAGTTTTCCTACAACAACAGTTATCAAGCAAGTATTGGAATGGCTCCATTCGAAGCGTTGTATGGAAGAAAGTGTCGTTCTCCAGTATGTTGGGATGAGGTGGGTGAAGCAACGTTGTTGGGACCGGAGTTGGTACGTATGACAACAGAAAAGATTCAAACGATCCGACAACGTATAAAAACCTCACAAGATCGACAAAAGAGTTATGCTGATCTTCATCGAAAGGACGTGGAATTCGATATATGAGATATGTGTTGTTACGTGTTGCTCCATGGAAAGGGGTTACGAGATTTGGAAAGAGAGGAAAGCTCAATCCTCGATTTATTGGCCCATTTTTAATCCTTGATCGAGTAGGAACTGTGGCCTATAGACTCGTTTTACCGCTAAGTATGTCTCGTGTTCATAACGTTTTTCACATATCCATATTACGTAAATATGTGGAAGACCCGAACCACATTATTGAGTTGGAACAGGACGAAATAGCGAAAGATTTGACGTATGAAGAGGTTCCTGTTCAAATCTTGGATAAGAAGGAACATATTCTACGCACCAAGGTTATACCTCAAGTTAAAGTTTTGTGGAGAAACCACGATGTTGAGGAAATGACTTGGGAGTTAGAATCTGAAATAAAATCAAGGTATCCTTACCTCTTGACATACCAGTATCGTACACTAATTTCGAGGCGTAAATTTAATAAGAAGGAGATGTAAACCCCAACTTTTGAATAAAGATGAGTTTTCTATAAATATTATTTTTGAATATTATGGAGTGAAATTGATATAATAGTTGTGGGTAATATTTATAAATTTTGTAAAGTACGCAAGTTGTTATATAATATTCGATTGGTGGGGAATATTCGTTTTAATATGGAATATTAGTACAATGGCACAATCATTGGTGGACCCCCTAACGGAATTATATGGGATTGAGAAAACGACAAAAATACTTTTTTATGAAAATAATTGGCGAAAGTTTTCACAGTTAATCTGTTGAAACACCCGGTGTTAAAAGAAATGCGAATATGTCTGTGTAGTTGCGTAGTAGCACGGAATTAATTATTGATGCTTAAGTGATAAGTCACTCAGTTTTGTTGGTATTATTAATGTAATAATCTGAGAAAATCTTTTTATAAAAAGCAGAATACTTTTATAAAGTTATTCTATAAATAGAATATATTATATTCTATTATGCATAGTGTTGCATGAAGTATACGTATAGTGTTTTGCATAGTAAAATCTTTTATATAAAATGAATACTTTTATAAAGCTATACATTTTATTAGACAATAATTAGAATATATTATATTTTATTATCGATATAGTCCTGCGATAGTGTTTACATAGTAAAATCTTTTATAAAGTTATTCGTTTTATTAGATTATAAATAGAATATATTATATTTTATTTTACTTTAAATATGGACCGTCAGATTAAAGTAAATCAATCTCGATCATTCATGAAAGTTAATTCTTATGAATTCCATTTTTATAAATAGAAGCTCATTCATTCATTATTTTCTTCTTAATTCTTTGAAACTCTCAGAGAGATAAACTATGAGAGAAAGAATAAAGTATTCTCGCTACTTCACTACTTATATATATCGGTACTCTTCTTCTTAAGGTAGGGAATATTATTTGTTGTACTCGTAAGGAGTGTTATTCTTTCTTATTCATGAAGAGAAGCATTGTTATTCCAATTCTTATTATTACTGTTGGAATAACTTTTGTATATGTGATCTACCCTATACTTGGTGATATTCTTCTATTATTACATTGGAACATCCCGATCGTGTGTTTTTTACGGACTTGGTTAAAATCTTTATTATTATTAAGATTCGAACATCGTATACGTGTGTTTTACACGGACTTGGTTTAAATCTTTATTATTATTCCGTTGGAACATCACATACATTTGTTTTACAGGACTGGTTAAAATCTTATTATTATTACATTGGAACATCTTGTGCGTGTGTTTTACAGGACTGGTTAAAATCTTTATTATTCTGTTGAAACATCCATCGGTGCAAATTTTGCACGACTGGTTAAGATTATTATTTTTACATTGGAATAACTTTGCAATACATCAAGCAACCGCATGCATGGTTATTTCTTTTGTTATTCCATTCTTTATTATACTCGATTGGTTAAAGTTTAAACTTCTATACTCCATGAAATTAGTTGAATATCCTTGATATTTTGCGCTTCATCGTCCGATATCTTTTCATGGAAATATTCTTCCGATCATTCTTGAATTTTACTCTCACAAAACAGTATCGTGTTGACAATTTGGGACGTTAATAATTCTGGATAAAATAATTCATGAACTTTTTTATTGAATTCTTATATCATTGTCATCATCCTCATGTTTATATTTTGTTGAAAGTCATACGTGGCACAAGTAGTGCGTAGATGGACTTGGTATGATTATGACGAGGGATTATTGATTGTAATCATGGACCGTAATGTTACAAATAATATGGTAAAAGTTCTCATTGGCCTGTAGTGCGATGATGGACGATTGTTAGCATGATCATGACCATTAATGAATACACAAATATTCTTGGCCCGTAGTGTATGGATAATTGTGGTCGTGATACTAAAGAATATCCTTGGTAGTAGTGCAGGGGTGATTCGATGATGTGGAATATTTATTGTCGAGTCTCTCGATAATATGATGAAAACCCTTTAAATCATAAAAGATAGTAGATTTTATTTTCTACTTGACTCTTTTAATGGATTGCTTGTTAAGCTATGATTAAACTTGATGTACATTATATTTTATCGGTTTAACATTGTTGGGGACTAATGATAATTTATTACGCATTATCTTAGTCATAATATTTTTACTAGGCTAGTTGAGCTCACCCTTTCTTTTTCATTGTTCTCTTTAGAAAATGAGAATATAAATTTGAGACGAGTCGGGAGCGAGTGATGGTCAAGTATAACATTAGTAGTCTCCTTTAATACGTGAAATAGTGTGATAATAATTGTAATGAGGACTCCTTTTGAGTTTGTATAATCTCTAGCGAGATAATATTTGTATTCAAACTCACGGTTTATGTTTGTCGTATTATACCATGACGATTGTATTAGTAAGTTGTATTTGAATTTTATACCATGTATCTGACGACCCAAGATGGGTGATGTATACCCAAATTTTGGGGGCGTCACAATACCTCTCACTATTGACCCTAAATATATACTCCCTCCTATTCATATTAAGTGTCTTTTTAGAGTTAAGCACACTTATTAAGAAATAACACAAAATGTCTTTTGTATCCCTAATTAATTATTTCTCTCTCCACAATTGTCCATGGAATTGCATTTACTAAGCATATTAAATAAAGGGGTAAATTAGAAAAAAATAGTGCAATATTGCATAGGGATTCCAAAACGACACTTATATTGAATAAAATGAAACTCTCCAAAACGACACTTAATATGAATAGGAGGGAGTAATAAATAAATATTCAAATATAAAATGTTATCATGAATTTGGAGGAATTCTTCCTTGCACCAAACAACAAAAACACAACATAATTTCCTTCTTATAAAATGCGACAGCTTTTCCTTTCCTGTCATTTTCCCTCCCTTTCTTTTTAAATTTTATTGGGTTTGAATTTAAATGGGATTAAGATTTGTATTAAAAAAATAGAGATATATGATAATTAAATTGAGAATGAAAAATGTTAACACTGGTACGTGTAATAAAGACAGATTTGTCGGCAGCAGTTTGGATTGGGTGGGGTCCTAACTGAAAGGAACGTACAGGTGAACGGTCAACCGTCTGTGGGCTCCATTTCCTTGACAAGAGAGAGAAAATAAGACCAGATAATTACGTGTAGCTAACCTGGCAAACTACTTATAACGGACATATAACCGTTCTCGTCCTTGGTATCGTGTTTTGTGTCAGTAATTTGACAAATGTGGCCCACCACAAGATTTCACAAATCAAAAAAATGCGTGGGTTGGACCCGGTTCACATAGTATGTAGTACCACTGCCCACCCGACGCGGAGCCAAATAATATACATATTTATAAGGTAATGTTAATGGTCTTGAACATTTTAAAATAAGTCTACTATTACATAAAATCGTTCACATATATTCATATGTATATTTTGATAAGTCACGTAACTTGTTCTACACGTAAACCATCAAAATATGCATGTGAGTGTATATGAGCGGTGTGTGAGCGCTTTTTTATGATAGTAGACTTACTGAACTTTTTATCTCATAAAACATGTCAAATGACATGTTATTGGTTGGATAGATCTCTTGTTATTGGTTATATTATAAATTATTATTAAAATATTTAATATTATGTCATTTTAGACTCATTTAACCCCAAAAATTTGAGACTTCTAACATTCTTGTATTTGTAAATACAAACTTGTAACCATTGGCGAAACTAGGGGCGGGGGGTCATATGACCCCCAAATCATGGAATCTAAAGCATGTTAATATTAGTTAAATTTGATCTTTGTTATGAGATGGTATTAATTCATTTGTTATTTTCCCACATTTTAGATGAAAGCTATTAGTCTTCCGCTGCTATCTCTCCACTAGGACGGACATGAGACCAATGTCAGTTTGGTGAACAACTGTTGGGTGTTTAAAAACTCGAAACCCAAATTTAACTAGAATTTTTTTTGTGCTTTTGTTAAGTTCCATTGATTGTATTTTTGTTACTTTTTCCCTATCTTTTCCCATACATCATCCGACATATTAGTTTGTTGATTATAAAAAACACTTTTGGCCAATTGTACCATAATTTAAGTTGTCCATCTTTTACCTAAAAAAAACATAAAACTATTTTTTACCAATTTAGCAACTATGTAATACAATTATATCTCAATCTATCAGAAATAACCATTTAACAATAATTTAAAATATGTTATTTTATAAAAAATTATTGTTATTATTATTCCCATTAAATCATCACATTCATATATTGTTACCAAAAATAACTCAACAAGTTATCAACAATAAAATACTACTACTTCCAATTATTGTGCACAACCATTTAACAATAAATTAAAAAAATAATTTATAACATTAATATAATCATTAGTTCACCACATAATAACATGCATATATTTTTTCAACCACATAACTCACTAATTTTCATCAAAATTCATATGCATATATCTCGAGATTGTTGAAATAATAGTCGTGAAAAATCGGTTGATACGAATGAGAACCTTATATAAAATGGCTCTTTAATGAAAAATCAAATAAGAGACAAAGTTCAAGGGTAAGCATATTTTTACCGAATTGAAAGGAATTTGGTCAAAGATGCAAGGACCACCTTTCGTTTGGAATCTTGTATGTCAGTATCTGGTTGAGGATCCTTACCTCCATCCCCCACCGCACATCACTTCAAAGTAATCCTTAATTATTAATTAATAGTCTATTTTTTGATTTAAAAATATAAAATAATTAATATTTTTAAATTAATTTAAATATTTTTTAAATTTAAAATTGATATATATTTATTTAAAGTTAGTCACTATTATTATAAAAATAGTAAAATATTTAGGACATACTATCAGTTATATGATCGATTGATTCGTAATTTTTTTTAATTTTGAGTTTAAAAATATTTTAAATTAACTTTCAAAAATGTATAATTTAGAGTAGAGAAAGTACTTCTTATATGATGAGAGATATTTATGCATCGCTCTGTTCTTAAAAGAATGACTAAAAGTACAAATTTTTCTGTTCGTAATAAAAAGGTTATTGGTGTAGAATTGAATATGAAGCAAAAAGTCTACACAGACAGAAAATGAGACATGAGTGTATTTAATTTTCATCTATTTATATTTTGACCCCAATAAAAGTTAACATAAAAATAAGTGAAAGTTAAATACATCTCTAGTTTAATATTCGTGTCTTCTTAGAAGAAGTCAATATACAGAGTTGGGTTTCTTACTATACAGCATGATTTTCGCCAAATCTCGTACATGTTGCGGGGTTAATTGCACGTTTTTAGCCGTTTGTTTGGTTGTAACAGAAACGGATCCTAGACTTAAGGTCTGTCTAAGCTGTTAAGTCCTATCCAAATTCAGCAAGTCTTGGCACTTGGCGGACGATTTATTGGACAGGAAAATGAGACATTTTTAATTTTTTATTTTTTTTGCTTGTGACTCTAAAAAAATATATACTATTTATTTTAATAATTTCTTTTTACAAAATATAGTATTTTAAATATAATTTTGAATATATATACAAAAACAGAATCTGAAAATATCCACGTAGAAGGACTTATCGAAATTTTATAAAGTCAATTTAAGACGGTTAGAGATAAGGGTTAAATCACTTTCAGTACATCCTGACTCATTGCCGACTCCATTCCATGTCGTCCTGCACGCACGCTACTTTGAAAATTGCCCCATTTCATTTTGTCAAATTTGTTGGTTCAATTACCCCATTTTTTATCTATCCAAAATTAAGATTGTAAAATGAATAAACAGTTCGAGTTCGAATAATACTCGCTCGACTGAAAGTTCGATTCGAAATATAAATATTGATTCAAATACGAGTAAATTTTAAAGTTCGATAAATGACCCGAATTTTCTCAAATTGTTATTTTCTATTTATACTTGGATCATATTCGTTCGAAAAATTTAAACTGTCCGGATTCGATTTGAGATCGTGCTCGACTTGATAGTTAAACGAGACTCGATCAAATTTTATTTTATATTCGATAAATTGTATGAATCACACTATTTTCAAGTTTATAATTGTATGTAATTTTATTATTATAGTATTACTACTAAATTAAATATTCAACCAATTTTAGATTAAATGTATCCTCAAAATATTCATTTTAGTAGTAATATTTTGGTGATAATTAAAGACTCCATTGTGGGTTTAGTGGAGGCGTGGAGAACATCAATTGAGTAGTTGATGCATCAATTTCGAGCATGCATATATTAATTAATTAATTACTCTAGTACGAGGTTAAGTGAAATTCGGAAGTAGTTGTCATGAATTTTATTTTTAGGTAAGTTAATTGATTAATTAATAGAATCTTGACAGCATACGAGATTGTATGCGTGTCGGTATTCTATAATAGAATTATTAAACTTACTAAAAAAATAACTTCATACTAACCGGATCCGTGAAATTCTATACACATTATTTTATGAGTATATTTATTCACGAACCAAAAATGAAAGAGAGAGAAAGTGATATTTTATTACTACTATTTTATTTTTAAGTGTGTCTTTACTTATATAGTTATATAGGTGCGTATATAGATATATTCTTATTTTAATCACAATTCACAATTTATGTTTTTTATGTTCATTTTACAAATAAAAGAGTCTAATTTATTATTTTATTTTTGTTTTATAGAAAAAGGTTAACATTATTGAAGAAAAAATATATTATAAGAGTAATTAGTGTCTTTAAAAATAATTACAAAATTGTTATTAATTGGCATAATTATTTTTACTCATGATAATATCAACCGTCTGCAAAATCTTATTTATTTTAATGATAGTATAAAATTACAGTAAGTATTTTTATCACAAATTTATTATAATTTTGTAATTATTAAACTAAACACTCAATAAATTTAATGATAAACAAAAACAAATTATTCAAATCCATAAATTATACACTTAATAAAATTTCACTAAATTAAATGTATTATTTATTTTAACATTTGCTCTCTCAATAAGGAGAATGGACGTTGCCTCCAAAGAAAAACATAGGGTTGGTGGTAAGAGCTGATGTGGCAGCCACGCATGATCGACTACGTATTCGGAGAGATCCACAAAGCAGCTTAATTAATTAGTACTAATAATGGATCAAAGTACGGGGTACACTAATTAAATTAGCATAACCCTAATCGACACGATGACGATTACATCGAAGCGGCGCCTGCCGCGGCGGAGATGAAGGCTGTGGCATAGAGTCAGCACCACGTGTCACGGTAGTTGGCCATGGATCTAGGAATTTCAGTCAAACCATGATCCATTCAACCTCCTAATTAATTAATTAATTAGTATAATTAAGCTTAGCTACTAAGAAAAAATAAATATTATGCGACACAAATTTGTTTTATTCATTTCTCATTGACTATGTTTCATTTTTCTTGTTTTGTTTTTATCCCTTAATCCATATTTAATTCTCTCTCTATTCTCGTTAATTATTTGTCTATTAATTTCCCTAAGATCATGAGAAAAAAACTTTTTCTTGGATAATAATAATTAATGACAAAACTAATGATTTGACAACCAAAGTTGGCACGTTTTATTGAATACCCGATTGAACTTTTAATTTTTTAAATTAAGTCACTGAACTAATTTTTATTTTTAAATTGGGTCATTCCGTTAAAAAAAATTGACAGACGTTAGATTTTTGTCTACGTGGCACTGACGTGGCAAGAAAAAATAAAAAATATTGCTTGTGTGGCAAAAAAAATCAAAAACAGATTTTTAAAATAAAAAAAATTAACATTTTAAAGTTTTAAAAATAACAAAAACATAATAAAATAAAACAAAAAAAATACAGATTTTTAAAAAAAAACAGATTTTTTTTAAAAAAAAGATTTTTTAAAAAAACAGTTTTTTTTAAAAACCGATTTTTTTTTAAAAAGATTTAAAAAAACAGATTTTTTAAAAATAGATTTTTTAAAAAATAGATTTTTTAAAAACACAGATTTTTTTAAAAAGATTTTTTTAAAAAACAGTTTTTTTAAAAAAACAGTTTTTTTTAAAACACATATTTTTAAAAAAAAGTTTTTTAAAAAAAATTCTGTTTTTAAAAATCTTAATTTTTTTGTTTTATTTTATTATGTTTTTTTTTATTTTTAAAATATGTTTTTGATTTTTTTTGCCACATAAGCAATATTTTTTAGTTTTTCTTGCCACATTAGCGCCACGTAGACAAAAATCTAACGTCTGTCAACTTTTTTTAACGGAATGACCCAATTTGAAAATAAAAATTAGCTCAGTGATTTAATTTAAAAAATTAAAAGTTCAATCGGTATTCAGTAAAACGTGCCAACTTTGGTGGTCAAATCATTAATTTTGCCAATAATTAATATAGGTAGAATTAGCTAATTAAGTGAAAGATTAGGCGGGTCAAAGTTCATAGGATTATTTTATTTTAATCTTAATTTGTTCGAGCCTTAATCTAGATTATCTACATCTCACATTTTTGTTATAACTAATTAACCAACTGCAGTTTTTTTTATTTAAATTTTTGAATAACTATTTAATTAAATAACTCCTCCAACCAAATCTTTCCATTTTCTTTCAATCCATGAGCAACCATCATATTCATCGTTGATCAATATAATAAATAGCTGAAATTAAAAAAAATAATACCATGTCGCTACAACTTGAGCAGCTTTAAAATCACTTGTACCGGCTCATTACAATTACTAAAGAATGAAAAAAGTACACACACGTAACCTAAAGGTTAAAATTGTCATTATAATTATAACCAAATAATTAATAATGCAACAAAGTAGTAGGAGTGACAAAAAGAAGTTAGTAAAATAATAGAAATTGGAAGTTTGCATTTTATCCAAACTCGAGAGCTGTTGACTAAATGATTTTGAAGGTGGCGTGGATATGGAGAATTAATGGAAGGGACCCTATGAATATTTTAAGTACTACTTCCTCCGTTTTTTAATATAAGTCGTTTTAAAATTATGCATAAATATTAAAAAAAATGATTGTATAGCATTAATTTTAATATTAATTGTCTATTTTGTCCTTGTATTGAAAGAAGAGATTGTTATTTATTGGACATAAAATAGTGAGAGAACCAAAGTTATATTTAATACTTGGGGTAGTATTGGAAAGTAAGCAATTAATGCTTACTTGAAATTCTAAAACGACTTATATTAAGAAACAAAAATATTTCTCTAAAACGACTTATATTAAAGAACGGAGGGAGTAGTAATTATTTAACATCCATTGTTATTTGTTTGGCATGCCATATAATAATTAATAAATATAGTAAATATTATAGAGCAACAATTACTTTATAATAAACAAATTAAACTTTGTGACTGTAAAATCCTAACTTTTTGAATAAAGATGAATTTTCTATAAATATTATTTTTAAATATTATGGAGTGAAATTGATATAATAGTTGTGGGTAATATTTATAAATTTTGCAAAAAGACATAAAGTTGTTATATAATATTCGATTGATTGGGGAATATTCGTTTTAACAGGAAATATTAGTACAACTAAGCACAATCATTGGTGGACCCCATAACGAAATTATTGTCGGATTGAGAAAACGAAAAAATACTTTTTATGAAAATAACTTGAAGTTTTACCATTAATTGTTGAAACACCCTTATTGTTAAAAGAAAATACGATGAATCTGGCGTGGTTGCATAGTAGCACACGGTATTAATTATTGATGCTTAAGTAATAAGTCACTCATTTTTTTGGTATTATTAATGTAATATCTGAGAAAATCTTTTTATATAAAAATGTAATACTTTTATAAAGCTATCTCATTTTATTGTATAATAATTAGAATATATTATATTTTATTATGCATAGTGTTTGCGTAGTGTTTGCATAGTAAAATCTTTTATAAAGTTATTCGTTTTATTAGATTATAAATAGAATATATTATATTTTATTTTGATTATTTGAAAGTAGTATGCATACAAAGCCAATCATGTTTGATGATAAAACATATACTTTGTAACAATCTTATTCATTTATTAATAAAAAGTATTAATTTATTAAAGGCTTTTAATTATCTACATGATGTTGTTTTTTATAATATGTGATAAACCCATAGTTTTAAGCAATGCTTTTAGAATAATGATGATGATCATTCTAATGAGATCTAAATTCTTAGAAAGCTTAAAACTAAAATAGTTCCCAATCGTTGGATTACTAAATTGGGGATTAGTGAATCCAGATAGATTGGTACATACGTTGCTTGCTTCATTGGATGAGGATGATTGATCTCATGATCATTTGTGTGGAGACACTAAAGCAAGTATGTAGGTGCTTATTAGAGAATAAGTTCATCGAACGCGGCTCGCTAAGGAATACCTAATGGAGTTTTATTTTTGCTGTCAATAGGAATTCTGTAGTGATAGTAGTAAAAGTAATCCTTGGACTTGAGATCATCATAGTATCTTGTGTATGATGAGTTATACTTTGACTTATTCCTTAAGACCCTTAGGGTATATCAAAGGGTATGCTTGGGTATAATAAGTTTATACATGGAGATAATGTATGATCAATAAAGAATCTACCACTTCTAATAAAAGAAGAGAAATGTCCTATGTGATTCGATAAATGACAACCCAAGAGTCCTCGGCCATAAGGTGTAATGAAATTAGAAAGGAGTTTCTAATTTGCTTTATTTGAGTCAGTCATTTAAGGATCGAAATACATATAATTAAATAAAATAAGACTTGACAAAGAATTCCATGTCTTATATTTAATTGGGACATTGTATGGTGGAAGGATTGAATTCAGATGCAGAACTATTTACTCAAATGTTCTTTTATGATTAATGTTGAAATCTATATTATCCGGAAAGTCGTTGATCGCTAGGGGAGGCTTATCCCTATTGTAGAATAAATATTATTTATTTAAATAAATTAATTGTTTAATTTATTTATTTAAATAAGATTAGAATTGTTCTAATTGATTTATTCACAACCTGGTTTAATATGGAGAACCTAAAGGGTCACACCATAAAAGGAAGAATAATTATTTAAGAAGTTAATGGCATAATCGTAATAATATGTTAAGTATATTTAATTTAATCTATGGTGATAGAATAAATTAAATAGCTTAATATTTATTATTTAATATTTTAGAAATATTAAATATAAATTAATAAGAGGAGTCTTATTAATATTATTACAATTATTATTATTTTAATTTCTAAAAGAGTTTAGAAATTAATTTAATATAAGTACTCTCATTTATTCCTAATTGGATTAGGAAGGAAAATTAGTTAAAGGAGTTTAATTAATTATCCCTAATAAGATTAGGGAGCTTAATTAATTAAAAGAATTAATTAATTAAACCCAATTCCTTAATTGTTAAGGTGGGTTGCCCACATCTATAAATAAGAGGAGTCTTATTATGGGTGGGATGAGTTGTTGATTTTAACAAAATACGTACATAATTCCAATTGTTGGGAGAGTACCTTTTCTATAGAGATAGAAAACTAGGGTTTGAGCCAAACACCCATCTTCTTGAATTTTCTTCTTCCTCGTGGATCACCCCAGAGGCCAAACATTTGGGTGGCTAACGTTGATCAAAGGAAGGAACCAAACCCGGTGGATTCAAGATTGAACGCGAAAGGATTTGGAGGTGAACTTGCACCGAGGAAGCTCGATCTTCAAGGGTATGATTTATTCTTTATCTTTTCGTTTAATTAATAATTGTGCATAAAGGGTGATCTAGGGTATATGGTTTGTAAATTTTTAAACTCTGATTTTACACGCTTCCGCATTATTTTTGTAATTTGATTGCGTTATGAATATTACAAACCCAACAGTGGCATCAGAGCCAAACCTTTATGCGAATTATTAATTATTTTAATTTGATATGTATATTGATATGTGTTTAGAACAATTTTTTTGGGCATAATTTTATTGTATAAAAATTTAATAAAAATAAAAAATAAAAAAAAAAAAAAAAAAGCAAAGCTTTTTTAAAAATTGATTTATATATATATATATCTAATGAATTAGGTAGGAGCATTACGATTTCAAAGGCCATAATAAGGCAACCGTGATATTGCGAGTTAATTTGTAATCTAATACATATATACGAATATATAAAAAAAAAAAAGCAATGATTATTTTTTTTAAAAAAAAGTATATTTTTTTTTTTTGAAAGGAGCGGATTGCATGGAACTTTTTGCAAGGAAGGAATATAGGATTCTAAGTTAACTTATATATATATATATATATATATATATATATATAAGTTAATATATATATATATATATATATATATATTATTCTTAATTATTTTATAATTAAAATAAAATGTTTATTTTAATTTTAAAATAAAAGTTTATTTTAATATTAAAATAAAAAGAGTTTATTTTAATTTTAAAATTGAATATATATATATATATATATAATTATTTTAATCTTAAAATAAAAGTTTATTTTAATTTTAAAATAAAAGGTTTATTTTAATCTTAAAATAAAAGGTTTATTTTAATTTTAAAATTAGAATTTCATGCTAACTAATTAGAGTTGGAATTGGATTCCATGATAACTAATTGGAGTTGAAATTGGATTTTATTTTTCCTTAAATAAAGGAGTTTATTTAGATGTGAAATAGATTTCATATTATTCAAAATAAAAGAGTTTATTTGTGAAATAGAAGTAAAATCCATCTTTCCTTAAATAAAGGAGTTTGTTTAGATATGAAATAAGATTTCATATTATTCAAAATAAAAGAGTTTATTTGTGAATAGAAAGAGAATTCATGTTTCCTTAAATAAAGGAGTTTATTTAAATATGGAATAAAATTTCATATTATTCAAAATAAAGGAGTTTATTTGTGAATAGGAAAAGATAATCGTGTTTCCCTTTTAATTTTTTTTTACATGGAATTGGATTCCATAATTAATTAAAATAAAAGAGTTTATTTAAATTAAAGATTTTTTTTTTACATGGAATTGGATTCCATAATTAATTAAAATAAAGGAGTTTATTTTGATTAAAGATTTTGATTAAAATAAAATAGTTTATTTTATTCAAAATAGAATAAATTAAAATAAAATAGTTTTATTTTGATTTAAATTTGGATTAAAATAAAGGAGTTTATTTTGATTCAAAATAGATTTTATACTAACTAAATTTGCCCATTAAATGATATCAATATATATATTAAATGTTTATTATTCATGAGATGAATGTTATTTATCGATGCATATGGTGATGTGTATGATAATAAATGGGATTGATTATGGACTATTGACCAATGCGATTGGATTTATTTTAGTTGGATGCATGAATGTATGGGTTTTATTAAATGGGGTCTCTGCAGACTCGCCTTCTCTAATTTTTCTTAATGTAAATTCTATCTCCTCCTATGTACTTCCCTCGATCACGATCAAGGTTTCTATTTATTTTAAAATAGTTTTGTAATAGGAATATTTAGAATTAATTTTGAAGAATTAGAGATCAAAGGACAACAAGCGCTTGAAGACCTGATTTATAATGGAGCCCTAGTTTAAATGTAATAGTTATATTTAAATATTATTTCTTGCACCCTAGGGTTTGACCTTTTGGTTCACTTGGTGGCTCTAGTGAACCAAACTAGAATAAAAGTCCATAATCAATCCGGGTAGAATATAGTATTCTATATGTGCATGCTTATACTATATATATATTATATATTATGCAAACATGCTTCGCATGTTAATTAATATGACGCGTATTTTATATATATGTGTATGCCGCTTAAACAAGATGAGACAAATTTAATAATAAACCCCTCAAATTTTTTTATATTAAGTCCTAAGCGTTCAAAGATATTTGGAATATCGAACGTCGCTTTTCTAGCATGATAAAATTAATAGAGTATTAAATATTTAATATGAGTTTGTTGTGTCACCACAAGGCAAGTATTAAGTATTTAAGATGTTAATTTATCACATTTGATGCTTATAAAGAAAATTGAACAATATTGTTTTGTTGTGTCACCACAAGGATGATATTTTTCTTTTTGAATATATGGAGTGTTAGGTCCTGACTTAACTTGGATAATTTTGATTCGGATGTGCCACCACTGATCAAAATAATCTAAGAGGCAAAAGAAAAGGAGTCAGATAGTTGATGTAATTGACAAAAGTTGTCTACCTATTTATTTATATATAGTTTGTTGTGTCACCACAAGGCTATATACATTTGAAATGGGATCCTTATTCTCACTAGCAAATCTTTAATTAGATTTTGCTTAACTATATAAGTGAGGGTAATATAGTTTGAAGAAAATAGTGGGAGATACCAATTTAAAACAAGATCTAAATTATTTTGGTAATTAATAAAAGAATGTATGTTAAAATGTTGTTAATTACAAATTCATTTACGTAATTTTACAATGTCTAAAATTACTATCATCATCTGCGAAGCATATTAGATGCTAAATTAATCGTAACCAAATTAAACGGATTGGTTAAGGAATTTGAGAATAGTTCTCATAGTGAAAAGCTATCTTATGTCCTTAATACGCCTATCCTCAAGAATGGTTGCGCATAATGCCTCCGAGGAAGACATTGCTACTTTTAGAAAGTGGCAAGATGATGCACGATTGGTTCAATGCATCATGCTCGCATCCATGAGTAACGAGCTTCAAATCACAAGATGAAACTATGGATGCTCTTACTATACTCCCGCACATCAAGTAGTTGATGGTGAGAAAAGTAGGACTAATAGATATCGAGATATCTAAGGAGCTCTTCCGATCTAGAATGGCCAATGGCACTATAAGATGCATAAAAAGTTCTTAACATTATCAATTTGATTGATCAATTAGGACAATGAGTTTTGTCATGGATGGAGAGTTGAGCCAAGATTTGATCTTGCACTCACTCCCGGACTCCTTTCACAATTATTGTGAATTTTTCATATGAACAAGCTAGATATCAGTCTCGCTGATTTGCTTAACATGTTAAAAAATGTTGAGAGTCACTTTCCAACCAAGAAAGATCAAGTCTTACTGGTAGGGGCCAAAGGATCTTCTGAAAAGAAGAACGATTCAAAGAAGGTAAATAGAAAGGCATAAACAAAGGATAATAAGAGCAAAACTGATACGGATAGCAAAGGAATTTGCTTCCACTGCAATAAGCCCGACATCGGAAAGAAACTGCGAGAAGCATCTTGCAGAGGCTAACCAAAGAAGCTTAGTGAAGTTTCGGTTATAATACAGTTTTTGTTCATGATTGAAATAAATTTTTCTTTAAGTCAAGGTTCTACTTGGGTATTGGATACCAACTTTGGTTATCATAAATATAGATTTATGAAGGGACCAAGCAGAAGTAGAAAGCTAAACAAATATAAGTAATCCTATGTATGGAAATGTAGCAAAGGTTGCCATATTAGCCATAGAAACTTATAGTTTAGCAATGCCTACGAGCAAATCTATTAAGTCAATAAGTTGTTATTGTATTCCAATTCTTGTTAGAAATATTATTTCCATTTTATTGTTGGACAATAAAAATTTTGGTATTATAATTAAGAACAATTATTGTTCTATTTATAATAATAATGTTTTTGTATAGAATCGAATATTACTTAATAAATTTTGTATACTGACTTACATGAAAATAATTTTACATATTGAACAAATTAGTATAAGAAAAGGAGATGATCATTCAAAGAGTTGAATGTATGTATTTGTTGAAAATACAAGTGTGAATTATTTGAAAGGTTCAAAGAATTGAAGTGAAACAAATTGACAAAGTATTAAGATTCTTTGATTAGATCAAGGAATAAATACTTGAGCAATAAGTTTCTAGATCATCTCAAATGGTTTTCTCATAATGGACGCCTCTCGATACATAATAATTGATTGATGTATCTGAAAGGAAAAATCATACCTTGTTGGACATGGTGCGGTCCATAATGATTTTACCGACATTCCAAAGATCCTTCAGGATAATGTCCTAGAAATGGTTCAGATATCTACGAAAAGGTAATCTCAAAATCCGGCCCCAAGACTCCATAAAAGTTATGGACAGGGAGGATTCCTAATCTTAAGTATGTTAAGATAAGGGGTTGTCCAACTTATGTGAAAAAGGTTTCAAAGGATAAGCTTGGGAGAAGATTTGACAAGTGTCGAATTTGTGGGACATCCTAAAGTAAGTTTAGGGTATATGTTCTATAATCCTACTTAGCAAAAGGTGTTTGTTATGAAACACGCCTTCTAAGATAAAGGTGTTTATCATTAAAAGGGCTAGTGGGAGGATAATAGATCTTGAAAAGTTCAAGAACCACAAAATACTATAAGTCAAATAAGAGGAACCTATAGAGATGAACCTATTGTACCACAACCGAATTGTAAAACGAATAACAGAAGATACCTAGGAGGTATGGATTCATCATAGATGATGATGATGAGGTACGCATCATAGAAGATGATGATCCAGATTACATATGATGAGTTAAGAGTTGGTAGACACTCAGAGAAATTGATTGAAGCAATATTCTCAAAAAATGGAACATTCGTTTTGATGAAACAAATCAAAAGAGTTTGATTTTATCAAAATAAGAATGAACCTAGTGTGTACAAAATGGTCGGGTGGGAGCATCGTGACATTCCTAGTACTATATGTTGATATACTACGGATAAGGAATGACATACCAATGCTACAATCAAGAAAGATAAAGTTGTCTAAACATTCCTCCATGAATGATTTGGGGAAGAGTATCTTAATTGGGGATATAAATCTATATAGATAGATTTAAGAGGATGCTCGACTTAACCCAAGGAACGTATATTCATTTGATGCTAAATTCGTTTAGCATGGCAAACTCCAAGAGATGTCTCATGTCGATGAGCTATGGAGTGTATCTCTCTTAATAGTCCCCACAGACTCCTGAAAAGAGAGGTCGCATGAGTGACTATCATGAATGCAATGAAATATACGAGACCGATGTCGATCACCATATTCGAAGAAGATCACTATAAGTCGGTGAAAACATCTTAAAATGCTTAACCCACACTAAGGATGTGATCATATTCATGGTGGGTCTAAATTAAAACTAGAGGGCTTAATGACTCAAGTTTTTTTCGATGCACTCAAGACGACAGAAAAATCCACTTTAAGGTAAAGGGTTACCTTGAACAAAGTGCAATGAATTGGAAAGGTTCCAAACAAAGAAAGAGTTCTTTGGTTTAGTGATAAAGACAAAGTATATAGCTATAAATGAAGTCGCAAGTTGATTGTTTAGATTAAAAGTTCATTACAAAACTAGAATAGTTCCTAAGTCTCATCTTGGATCTAAACATGTGTTGTGGCACTTTCATTTGATTATTAGAATCATTGAAAGATGGGAAATCACTATAGAGATAGTGGACTCTCATGAACAACATTACATATCCATTAACTAAAGCTTATCCAACAATGCAGGATAATCGTCACTTTAGAGAAGAAGAGTATAAGATACAATGGCGATGGCTTTAGTGTAAAGTGGGAGATTGAAAGTAGTATGCACACAAGCCCAATCATGTTTGATGATAAAGCATATACTTTGTAACAATCTTATTCATTTATTAATAAAAAGTATTAATTTATTAAAGGCTTTTAATTATCTATGATGATCTTTGTTTTATAATATGTGATAAACCCATAGTTTTAAGCAATGCTTTTAGAATAATGATGATGATCATTCTAATGAGATCTAAATTCTTAGAAAGCTTAAAACTAAAATAGTTCCCAATCGTTGGATTACTAAATTGGGGATTAGTGAATCCGGATAGATTGGTACATACGTTGTTTCGCTTTCATTGGATGAGGATGATTGATCTCATGATCATTTGTGTGGAGACACTAAAGCAAGTATGTAGGTGCTTATTAGAGAATAAGTTCATCGAACGTGGCTCGCTAAGGAATACCTAATGGAGTTTTATTTATTCATCAATAGAATTTCTGTAGTGATAGTAAGACAAGTAATCCTTGGACTTGAGATCATCATAGTATCTTGTGTATGATGAGTTATACTTTGACTTATTCCTTAAGACCCTTAGGGTATATCAAAGGGTATGCTTGGGTATAATAAGTTTATACATGGAGATAATGTATGATCAATAAAGAATCTACCACTTCTAATAAAAGAAGAGAAATGTCCTATGTGATTCGATAAATGACAACCCAAAAAGTCCTTGGCATAAGGCGTAATGAAATTAGAAAGGAGTTTCTAATTTGCATTATTTGGAGTTGTGCATTTAAGGATCGAAATACATATAATTAAATAAAATAAGACTTGACAAGAATTCCATGTCTTATATTTAATTGGGACATTGTATGGTGGAAGGATTGAATCAGACGCAGAACTATTTACTCAAAGGTTCTTTTATGATTAATGTTGAAATCTATATTATCTAGAAAGTCGTTGATCGCTAGTGGAGGCTTATCCCTATTGTAGAATAAATATTATTTATTTAAATAAATTAATTGTTTAATTTATTTATTTAAATAAGATTAGAATTGTTCTAATTGATTTATTCACAACCTGGGTTTAATATGGAGAACCTAAAGGGTCACACCACAAAAGGAAGAATAATTATTTAAGAAGTTAATGGCATAATCGTAATAATATGTTAAGTATATTTAATTTAATCTATGGTGATAGAATAAATTAAATAGCTTAATATTTATTATTTAATATTTTAGAAATATTAAATATAAATTAATAAGAGGAGTCTTATTAATATTATTACAATTATTATTATTTTAATTTCTAAAAGAGTTTAGGAATTAATTTAATATAAGTACTCTCATTTATTCCTAATTGGATTAGGAAGGAAAATTAGTTAAAGGAGTTTAATTAATTATCCCTAATAAGATTAGGGAGCTTAATTAATTAAAAGAATTAATTAATTAAAACCCAATTCCTTAATTGTTAAGGTGGGTTGCCCACATCTATAAATAAGAGGAGTCTTATTATGGGTGGGATGGGTTGTTGATTTTAACAAAATACTTACATAATTCCAATTGTTGGGAGAGTACCCCTTTTTCTATAGAGATAGAAAACTAGGGTTTGAGCCAAATACCCATCTTCTTGAATTTTCTTCTTCCTTGGTGGATCACCTCTAGAGGCCAAACATTTGGGTGGCTAACGTTGATCAAAGGAAGGAACCAAACCCGGTGGATTCAAGATTGAACGCGAAAGGATTTGGAGGTGAACTTGTACCTGAGGAAGCTCGATCTTCAAGGGTATGATTTATTCTTTATCTTTTCGTTTAATTAATAATTGTGCATAAAGGGTGATCCGGGTATATGGTTTGTAAATTTTTAAACTCTGATTTTACACGCTTCCGCATTATTTTTGCAATTTGATTGCGTTATGAATATTACAAACCCAACAATTCTTTCTTATTCATGAAGAGAACTGTTGTTATTCCAATTCTTATTATTACATTGGAATAACTTGTATCTGTGATCTACCCTATACTTGGTGACATTCTTCTATTATTCTGTTGGAACATCCATGCTCGTGTGTTTTACACCGATTTGGTTAAAATCTTTATTATTATTCCGTTGGAACATCACATACATGTGTTTTACACGGACCGGATTAAAATCTTTATTATTCTGTTGGAACATCTGTCGATTGCAAAATTTTTACGACCCGGTTCCGTTATTATTATTCTGTTGGAATAACATCATGCGCAAGTACCGCATGCATGGTTATTTCTTTTGTTATTCTATTCTTTATTATACTCAGTTGGTTAAAGTTTTGACTTCTATACTCCATTAAATTAGTAGAATATCCTTGATATTTGCGTTTCATCCAAAGATCTTTTCATGAAAATATTCTTCCCGATCATTCTTGAATTTTACACTACAAAACAAAGATCGTGTTGACAATTTGGACGTTAATAATTCTCGGATAAAATAATTCTTGAACTTGTTTTATTGAATTTTTATATCATTGTCATCATCCTCATGTTTATATTTTGTTAAAAGTCATCCGTGGGTCTTCGTAGTGCATGTAGATGGACTTGGTATGATTATGATTAAGGATTATTGATTGTAATCATGGACCGTAATGTTACAAATGATGTGGTAAAAGTTCTCATTGGCCCGTAGTGCATTGATGGACGAGTTGTTGGCATGATCATGACCATTAATGAATACACAAATATTCTTGGCGTAGAAGTGCATGGATAATTGTGGTCGTGATACTAAAGAATATCCTTGGCCGTAGTGTAGGGGATTGATTCGATGTGGATTATTTATTAAAATTTGAGTCCTAGCGATACAATGATGATGAAAACCTTTTAATCATAAATGATAGTAAATTTTATTTTCTACTTGACTCTTTTAATGGATTGCTTGTTCCGCTGCAGTTAAACTTGATGTCTATTATATTTTATCAGTTTAACATTGTTGGAGACTAATGATAATTTATTCTGCATTATCTTAGTCATAATATTTCTTAGTGGGCTAGTTGAGCTCACCCTTTCTTTCACTGTTCTCTTCAAGAAATGAGAACATAGCAGGGACTAGTCGGGGAACGGAGTGATGGTCCAGAGGATAGCATTAGTAGTCCTCACTATTCTGTGAAATAGTGTGATAATAATTATAATGAGGACTCCTTTTGAGTTTGTATAATCTCTAATAGATAATATTTGTATTCAAACTCACAGTTTATGTTTGTCGTATTGTACACGACAGTTGTATTAGTAAGTTGTATTTGAATTCTGTACCATGTATCTGACGACCCAAGATGGGTGATGTATACCCAAATTTTGGGGGCATCACAGTTGGTATCAAAGCTTAGGGATATGATCCCTGGCTAAGATGTGAGACTAAAACTAGGAGGGGAGAGACGGGGAATTCTTTCGCTAGTATGACCTACTTAAATTTATTTTGTATTTAAATTGGTTGGTCAGAGTTTAGAGATATTATGTTACATGTCAATTAACCTTTGTTTTGTGGCAGTATCTGAAAATGACATCCGAAAATGTTGAGAATAGCAATGGAGCACAAGAGACCGTTGAGTCTCCACATATCAATAATCAGGAGAATGTGCATCAGGAAGGCGACAATCCTCATGCAAATAACAATACTGACCAAATGATGAATGATGGATTGTTCAGAGGCTTTATGCAATTCATGCAACAGCAGGCGAGAGTGACTCTTGTCCAAAATATAGGTGGAAACACTGGAAACTCTCGGGCGGTCACCGCTAAACAGTTCAAGGAGCTGGGACCACCGGAGTTTAAGGGAGAGCCAAAACCACTTATGGCGGAAGCATGGATAAAGCAGATCACCAAGATATTTGATGTCTTGGGATGCTCCGAGGAGCAAAAGATTCCCTTCACGCCTTTATGTTGCGTGGAGGCGATTCTTGGTGGGAATCGGTAAAACGTACTCAACCTGCCGTACTGAAGATGTCTTGGGAGAAGTTCCAAGAGCTGTTCAACGACAAATATTTTCCCAAAATTATTCGTCACATGAAGGATGTGGAGTTTATCAAATTGGAGCAAAACAATATGATCGTGTCGCAATACGAGGCAAAATTTGCGGAGTTATCCCGGTTTGCGTCCCACTTGGTGGATAATGAAGAGAGAATGGCGCGAATGTTTTTAAGAGGTTTGAAGCCGGAAATACGTCAACATCTTATTTCTCATAAACTATGTTTGTATTCAGATGTTGTAAATAGGGCTCAGTTGGTGGAACGCAATAACGAGTCAACGCAACCAAAAGAGAGCAGTTGGCAAAATGATAATACCAGTGAGAACAGTCATCGAAGCGGTGACAACAAGCGTGGAGGGAATCAACAGGCCAGAAATGGTAACCACTTCAGTGGTAATCAGGGTCAAAACAATAAGAATGGACATTTCAAGAAGAGGAGATTCAACAATGATGGAAAGCGTCGGCAAAGACCAACACCGTTGTTAAGGAAGGAGAAAGACCACCTATCATATGCTTCAAATGCGGAGGGGTGGGACACATCAGTCCAAATTGCGCGATGTCGTCCAAAGCATGTTATAATTATGGAAGAGAAGGTCACTTAGCTCGATTTTGTCGTTCACCGAAGACAAATTCAGATAGGATAGAGGCACCAAAGGCTGTCCCAGAAATGTCAAAGCCGGTAGTGCAAGGGAGAACGTTTGTTGTGACCTCCCAGAGAGCAAGGAACCCGAATGAGGTCATCATGGGTAAGCTTATCATAAAATCTAGCGAAGTCTACACTTTATTTGATACCGGTTCTACCCATTCTTTTATTTCTCCTACTTGCGCTCAACGATTAAATTTGACTCCGAAGAAATTAGACTTTGACTTATCTGTGGAAACTCCGTTGGGAGAAACCTTCATTACATCCACGGTTTATAAGTCTTGTTTGGTTCAAGTTGGTACTCACACATTACCTGTCGATCTAATTGCATTAAAAATACTTGCATTTGATGTAATTCTAGGGATTGATTGGTTAACTACTCATCATGAAAAAATTGATTGTTTTCGTAAGGTTGTTAGCTTTCATATTCCTAATCGACCTATTATGCGAATTCAAGCAATCAAGCCATTAAAATCAATCACTGTCATCTCAAGCCATAAAGCTATTCGTTTATTGAAAAACGGATGTCAAGCTTTCTTAGCTCATGTCACATATCTAAACAAAAATACGTCAGTTTTGAATAATATTTCTATTGTTAATAAATTTCCTGACGTATTCCCTGAAGAACTTCCTGGCCTACCCCCAGAGCGTGAAATTAAATTTTGTATCGACCTTGAACCCGGTACAAAACCCATTTCCAAAGACCCATATCGAATGGCTCCTATTAAACTTCAGGAGTTAAAAACTCAACTGCAGGAATTGTTAGACATTGGCTTTATTCGTCCTAGTACTTCTCCTTGGGGTGCTCCTGTTCTATTCGTGAAGAAGAAAGATGGGAGTATGCGACTTTGTATTAATTATCGGGAGTTGAATCATGTCACCATAAAAAATAGGTACCCATTGCCACGTATTGATGACCTGTTTGACTAGTTGCAAGGAGCCAAATTCTTTTCAAAGATTGATCTTCGTTCCGGATCACCAATTGAAGATTAGAACCGATGACATTCTAAAGACGAATTTCAGAATTCGGTACAAGCATTATGAATTCCTAGTCATGTCCTTTGGATTGACTAATGCTCCTGCTGCCTTCATGGATATGATGAACCGAGTATTAAAGGAATAATTGGATCACTTTGTGGTCGTCTTTATTGATGACATTGATGAGTAGGTTTTTAAACCATTAATTGTGTTCAGTTGGTCTATTTTTGTGTTTGTTTTTATACATTTTTTATGTTACTGTTGATGGGTTTTTCGTTTAATGTAGGAAAAGCAGAGGCGTCTTGCGTTTGGAAGCATTTGAGATTGTGTGATCAGTTAATGAAGTCTGCTTTGATGGTGTAGTATGATCATTGTGGGAGCGCCGAGTCTTAACTGGAATTATCTTATCTTATTGCTTTATGGTATTCATGACTATGTTGGGTTGGGCCGATCGCTATGTCTATTACACCTCATCTTTATGGTATGTATACCGATCAAGGCCATGAAGGCCACTATGGTATGGACGCGCTTAGTAGCGATGAATTGGTTTTTAAAGAGGAGTTAGATGGCAGTAGTTGGGGAGAATTAGAATTGTTTTAAGTTGTTTTGGATAGGAAGTGGATGTTGGGTTTGTAATATTCATGAACGCAATCAAATTGCAATCCTTTTCGCGTTCAACTTGAATCCACCGGGTTTGGTTCCTTCCTTTGATCAACGTTAGCCACCCAAGTGTTTGGCCTCTAGAGGTGATCCACCAAGGAAGAAGAAAGATTCAAGAAGATGGTGGTTGGCTAAACCCTAGTTTTTCTATCTCTATAGAAAAAGGAGCGTACTCTCCAACCATTGGAATTATCACGTAGTCTTGATATTTGATATAAGACTCCTCTTAAAAAGATATCAAGTAACCCTATTAAAATAAGGTATTATTTAATTAAACCCTTTTTAATTAAAGGGGCTCCCTAATTTTATTAGGGATAATTAATTAAACTCCTTTAACTAATTTTCCTTCCTAATCCAATTAGGAATAAATGAGAGTACTTATATTAAATTAATTCCTAAACTCTTTTAGAAATTAAAATAATAATAATAATTGTAATAATATTAATAAGACTCCTCTTATTAATTTATATTTAATATTTCTAAAATATTAAATAATAAATATTAAGCTATTTAATTTATTCTATCACCATAGATTAAATTAAATATACATAACATATTATTACGATTATGCCATTAACTTCTTAAATAATTATTCTTCCTTTTATGGTGTGACCCTTTAGGTTCTCCATATTAAATAGGTTGTGAATAAATCAATTAGAACAATTCTAATCTTATTTAAATAAATAAATTAAATAATTAATTTATTTAAATAAATAATATTTATTCTACAATAGGGATAAGCCTCCTAGCGATCAACGACTTTCCAGATAATATAGATTTCAACATTAATCATAAAAGAACCTTTGAGTAAATAGTTACTGTACAATTCAATCCTTCCCCATACAATGTCCCAATTAAATATAAGACATGAAATTATCGTCAAATCTTATTTTATTTAATTATATGTATTTCGACTCTTAAATGCACAACTCAAATAATGCAAATTAGAAACTCCTTTCTAATTTCATTCGCCGCCAAGGACTATTGGGTTGTCATTTATCGAATCACATAACACATTTCTCTTCTTTTAATAGAAGTGGTAGATTCTTTATTGATCATACATTATCTCCATATACAACTTATTATACCCAAGCATACCCTTTGATATACCCTAAGGGTCTTAAGGAATAAGTCAAAGTATAACTCATCATACACAAGATACTATGATGATCTCAAGTCCAAGGATCACTTCAGTACTACTATCACTACAGAAATCCTATTGACAGCAAGTAAAACTCCATTAGGTATTCCTTAGCGAGCCACGTTCGATGAACTTATTCTCTAATAAGCACCTACATACTTGTTTTAGTGTCTCCACACAAATGATCATGAGATCAATCATCCTCATCCAATGAGTAAGTTAAACAGTATGTACCAATCTATCCGGATTCACTAATCCCCAATTTAGTAATCCAATGATTGGGAACTATTTTAGTTTTAAGCTTTCTAAGAATTTAGATCTCATTAGAATGATCATCATCATTATTCTAAAAGCATTGCTTAAAACTATGGGTTTATCACATATTATAAAACAAGATCATGTAGATAATTAAAAGCCTTTAATAAATTAATACTTTTTATTAATAAATGAATAAGATTGTTATAAAGTATATGCTTTATCATCCAACATGATTGGCTTGTGTGCATACTACTTTCAATCTCCCACTTGTACTAAAGCCAATCGTCATGGTATCTCATACTCTTCTTCTCTAAGTGACGATTATCCCAACATTGGATAAGCTTTAGTTAATGGATATGTAATGTTGTTCATGAGAGTCCACTATCTCTATAGTGATTTCTCATCTTTCAATGATTCTAATAATCAAATGAAAGTGCCACAACACATGTTTAGATCCAAGATGAGACTTAGGAACTATTCTAGTTCTCAGAATGAACTTTTAATCTAAACAATCAACTTGCGACTTCATTTATAGCTATATACTTTGTCTTTATCACTAAACCATCAACTCTTTTTCTTTGTTTGGAACTTTTCCAATTCACTCGCACTTTGCTCAAGGTAACCCTTTACCTTAAAGTGGATTTTTTCGTCGTCTTGATGTCTGGTCCGAAAAACTTGAGTCCATTAAGCCCTCTAGTTTTAATTAAGACCCACCATGAATATGATCACATCCTTAGTGCCGATTAAGCACTTTAAGATGTTTTTCACTGTCTTCTGATGATCTTCTCGCAATATGACCGATCAACATTAGATCTTGTATATTTCATCGCATACATGATAGTCCACTCATGCGATCTCTTTCAGAGTGCGTGGGGACTATAAAGAGAGATACACTCCATAGCTCATCAACATGAGACATCTCTTGGAGTTTGCCATGCTAAGCGACTTTAGCATCAAATGAATATACGTTCCTTGGGTTAAGTTGAGCATCCTTTTAAATCTATCTATATAGATTTGCATCCCCAATAATGATACTCTTCCCAAATCATTCATGGAGGATTGTTTAGAAAACTTTATCTTTCTTGATTGTAGCATTGGTATGTAATTCCTTATCCGTAGTATATCAACATATAATACTAGAAATTTCACGACGCTCCTAATCGACCCTTTTGACACACTAGAACTCTCACCTCATCGTATGTAACTCGGATCATCATCTTCTATGATGCGTACCTAAATCATCATCATCCATGATGAATCCATACCTCTAGGTATCTTGATGCTTATTCGCATTTATGATTCGGTTGTGGTACAATAGGTCATCTACTGAGGTTCCTCTTATTTGACTTATAGTGTTTTATGGATCATGAACTCTTCAAGATCTATAATCCTCCCACTAGCCCCTTCAATGATAAACATCTTTATCTTTAGAAAGCGTATTTTGCAACAAACACCTTTTGCTAACTAAGATTATAGAACATATACCCTAAACTTACTTTAGGATGTCCCACAAATCGACACTTATAAAATCTTGTCCCAAGCTTATCCTTTGAAACCTTTTCACATAAGTTGGACAACCCTTATCTTAACATACTTAAGATTAGGAATCCTCCCATCCATAACTTTTATGGAGTCTTGAAATGGATTTTGAGGTTACCATTTTTTAGAGATATGCTGACCATTTCTAGGACATTATCCTGAAGGATCTTTGGAATGTCGGTAAAATCATTATGGACCGTACTATGTCCAACAAGGTACGATTTTTTATTCAGATACATCAATCAATTATTCACAGTCGATGTGTCCATTATGAGAAAACCATTTGAGATGATCTAGAAACTTATTGCACAAGTATTTATTCCTTTGATCTAATCAAAGAATCTTAATACATTGCCAATTTGTTTCACTTACAATTCTTTGAACCTTTCAAATAATTCACACTTGTATTTTAGCAAATACACACATTCAACTCTTTGAATGATCATCTCCTTTTCTTATACTAATTTGTTCAATATGCAAAATTATTTTCATGTAAGTCAGTATACAAAATTTATTAAGTAATATTCCGATTCTATACAAAACATTATTATTATAAATAGAACAACAATTGTTCTTAATTATAATACCAAAGATTTCATTGTCCAACAATAAAATGGAAATAATATTTTAACAAGAAGCTGGAAGACAATAACAACTTATTGACTTAATAGATTTGCCGTAGCATTGCTAAACTATAAGTTTCTATGGCTAATATGGCAACCTTTGTTACATTTTCCGCACATAGGATTACTTATATTTGTTTAGCTTTCTACTTCTGCTTGGTCCCTTCATAAATCTATATTTATGATAACCAAAGTCGATATCCAATATCCAAGTAGAACTTTGACTTAAAGAAAAATTTATTTTAAATCTTGAACAAAATTGTATTTGTAAATCAAACTTCATTAAGTTTCTTTGGTTAGCCCAACGCAAGTACTTCTCATGATTTCTTTCCAGTGTCCATGCTTATTGTAGTGGAAGCAAACTCCTTTGCTATCCATATCAGTTTTGTTCTTATTATCCTTTGTTCACGCCTTCCTGTTTACCTTCTTTAAATCAATCTTCTTTTCAGAAGATCCTTTGGCCCCTACCAAGAAGACATGGTCTTTCTTGGTTGGAAAGTGACTCTCATCATTTTTCAACATGTTAAGCAAATCAACGTAAGTCGATATCTAGCTTGTTTATATGAAAAATTCACAACAATTGTGAAAGGAGTCCGGAGTGAGTGCAAGATCAAATCTTGGCTCAACTCTCCATCCATGACAAAACCATTGTCCTAATTGATCAATCAAATTGATTATGTTAAGAACTTTTGTCTGCATTTATAGTGCCATTGGCCATTCTAGATCGGAAGAGCTCCTTAGATATCTCGATATCTATCGCCCTATTTTCCTCACCATCAACTACTTGATGTGCGGGAATATAAGTAGGAGCATCCATAGTTTCACGTCGATGTCAAGCTCGTTACTCATGGATGCGAGCATGATGATGCATTGAAATAATCGTGCATCATCTTGCCACTTTCTAAAAGTAGCAATGTCTTCCTCAGAGGCATTGTCGCAACCATTCATTGAGGATAGGCGTATTAAGGACATAAGATAACTTTTCAGCCATGAGAATCCTTAACCAATCCGTTTAATACGGTTTGGTTAAATAACATCTAATATGTTTCGCAGTGATAGTAATTTAGACATTGCAAAATTCTGTAAATGAATTTGTAATTAACAACATTTTAACATACATTCTTTTATTAATTACCAAAATAATTTAGGTCTTGTTTTAAATTGGTATCTCCCACTATTTTCTTCAAACTATATTACCCTCACTTATATAGTGTTGCAAAATCTAATTAAAGATTTTCTAGTGAGAATAAGGATCCCATTTCAAATGTATATAGCCTTGTGGTGACACAACAAACTATATATAAATAAATAGGTAGACAACTTTTGTCAATTACATCAACTATGCAACTCCTTTTCTTTTGCCTCTTAGATTATTTTGATCAAGTGGTGGCACATCCGAATCAAAATTATCCAAGTTAAGTCCGACCTAGCACTCCATATATTCAAAAAAGAAAAATATCATCCTTGTGGTGACACAACAAAACAATATTGTTCAATTTTCTTTATAAGCATCAAATGTGATAAATTAACATCTTAAATACTTAATACTTGCCTTGTGGTGACACAACAAACTCATATTAAATATTTAATACTCTATTAATTTTATCATGCTAGAAAGGTGACGTTCGATATTCCAAATATCTTTGAACGCTTAGGACTTAATATAAAAAATTTGAGGGATTTATTATTAAATTGTGTCTCATCTTGTTTAAGCGTATTTACATATATATATAAAATACGCGTTATATTAATGAACATGCCAAGCATGTTTGCATAATATATATATATATATATAGTATAAGTATAAGCATGCACATATAGAATACTATATTCTACCCTAGAATTGATTATGGACTTTTATTCTAGTTTAGTTCACTAGAGCCACCAAGTGAACCAAAAGGTCAAACCCCTAGGGTGCAAGAATTAATATTTAAATATAACTATTACATTTAAACTAGGGCTCCATTACAAATGGGTCTTCAAGCCCTCCTTGCTTCCTTGATCTCCAATTCTTCAAAATTAATTCTAACTATTCCTATTACAAAACTATTTAAAATAAATAGAAGCATTGATCGTGATCGAGGGAAGTGCATAGAGAGAGATAGAATTTACATTAAGAAAAATTAGAGAAGGCGAGGTAACGCAGACCCCATTTAATAAAACCCATACATTCATGCATCCAACTAAAATAAAATTCAATCACATTGGTCAATAGTCCATAATCAATCCCATTTATTATCATACATATCATCATACGCATCAATACATAACATTCATCCGATGAATAATAAACATTCAATATATATATTGATATCATTTAATGGACAAATTTAGTTAGTATAAAATCTATTTTGAATCAAAATAAACTCCTTTATTTTAATCCAAATTTAAATCAAAATAAAACTATTTTATTTTAATTTTTCCAATTTTGAATAAAATAAACTATTTTATTTTAATCAAAATCTTTAATCAAAATAAGCTCCTTTATTTTAATTAATTATGGAATCTAATTCCATGTAAAAAAAAATAAACTCCTTTATTAAAGGAAACATGATTCTCTTTCCTATTCATAAATAAACTCCTTTATTTTGAATAATATGAAATCATATTTCATATCTAAATAAACTCATTTATTTAAGGAAATTAGGATTCTCTTTACTATTCACAAATAAACTCTTTTATTTTGAATAATATGAAATCTTATTTCATATCTAAATAAACTCCTTTATTTAAAAAATTAGGATTCTCTTTCCTATTCACAAATAAACTCCTTTATTTTGAATAATATGAAATCTTTCATATCTAAATAAACTCCTTTATTTAAGGAAATATGAAATTCAATTTCAACTCCAATTAGTTATCATGGAATCCAATTCCAACTCTAATTAGTTAGCATGAAATTTAATTTTAAAATTAAAATAAATTTTTATTTTAAGATTAAAATAAACTTTTTATTTTAAAATTAAAATAAATATTTTATTTTAAATATAAAATTATTATATATATATATATAAATATATATTACGTTAATATATATATATATATATAATCGCCCTTTCTCCCTTGAATTCGTTAGTAACTACTTTTTTTTTATATATTTAACATGCTCATGATTACTTTAATCATTACATGCTAATGATTACTTTAATCATTACAAGCTAATGATTATTGTAATCATTAATGTTTATATCATATATAAATTATAAGGAGCTTTGCAGGACACTTAAAAAAAAAAAAACGTGAATCACTGAACCTTGAAAATAAAGTAAGCCAAGTTGCAATAAAGATAAACGTATGAGGACTCAAATGAAATTAATATCCACGCCAATCACTTAAATTCCCGATTCATGGATAATTAATTTTTTTTTTTTAAAATAAATTTTATACAACAAAATTATGCTCAATTAAATTGTTCTAAACACATATCAATATACATATCAAATTTAAACAATTAATAATTCGCATAAAAGTTTGGCTCTGATGCCACTGTTGGGTTTGTAATATTCATGAACGCAATCAAATTGCAAAAATAAGCGGAAACGTGTAAAAATCAAAGTTTAAAATTTTACAAACCATATACCCGGAGCACCCTTTATGCATAATTATTAATTAAACGAAAAGAGATGAATAAGAAACATACCTTGAAGATCCGAAGCTTCCTCGTACAAGTTCACCTCCAATCCTTTTCGCTCAACTTGAATCCACCGGTTTGGTTCCTTCCTTTGATCAACGTTAGCCACCCAAGTGTTTGACCTCAGAGGTGATCCACCAAGGAAGAAGAAAGATTCAAGAAGATGGTGGTTGGCTAAACCCTAGTTTTTCTATCTCTATAGAAAAAGGCGTCTTCTCCCAACCATTGGAATTATCACGTAGTCTTGATATCCGATATAAGACTCCTCTTATAAAGATATCAAGTAACCCTATTAAAATAAGGTATTATTTAATTAAACCCTTTTTAATTAAAGGGCTCCCTAATCTTATTAGGGATAATTAATTAAACTCCTTTAACTAATTTTCCTTCTTAATCCAATTAGGAATAAATGAGAGTACTTATATTAAATTAATTCCTAAACTCTTTTAGAAATTAAAATAATAATAATAATTGTAATAATATTAATAAGCCTCCTCTTATTAATTTATATTTAATATTTTAAAATATTAAATAATAAATATTAAGCTATTTAATTTATTCTATCACCATAGATTAAATTAAATATACATAATATATTATTACGATTATGCCATTAACTTCTTAAATAATTATTCTTCCTTTTATGGTGTGACCCTTTAGGTTCTCCATATTAAATAGGTTGTGAATAAATCAATTAGAACAATTCTAATCTTATTTAAATAAATAAATTAAATAATTAATTTATTTAAATAAATAATATTTATTCTACAATAGGGATAAGCCTCCCTAGCGATCGGCGACTTTCCAGATAATATAGATTTCAATATTAATCATAAAAGAACCTTTGAGTAAATAGTTACAGACAATTCAATCCTTCCGCCATACAATGTCCCAATTAAATATAAGACATGAAATTATCGTCAAGTCTTATTTTATTTAATTATACGTATTTCGACTCTTAAATGCACAACTCAAATAATGCAAATTAGAAACTCCTTTCTAATTTCATTTCGCTTTGCCAAGGACTACTTTGGGTTGTCATTTATCGAATCACATAGACATTTTCTTCTTTTAATAGAAGTGATAGATTCTTTATTGATCATACATTATCTCCATGTATACAACTTATTATACTCAAACATACCCTTTGATATACCCTAAGGGTCTTAAGGAATAAGTCAAAGTATAACTCATCATACACAAGATACTATGATGATCTCAAGTCCAAGGATCACTCAGATTACTATCACTACAGAATTTCTATTGATGAGCAAGTAAAAATCCATTAGGTATTCCTAATGAGCCAACGCTCGGTGAACTTATTCTCTAATAAGCACCTACATACTTGTTTTAGTGTCTCCACACAAATGATCATGAGATCAATCATCCTCATCCAATGAAGCAAACAACGATGTACCAATCTATCCGGATTCACTAATCCCCAATTTAGTAATCCAATGATTGGGAACTATTTTAGTTTTAAGCTTTCTAAGAATTTAGATGTCATTAGAATGATCATCATCATTATTCTAAAAGCATTGCTTAAAACTATGGGTTTATCACATATTATAAAACAGCATCATGTAGATAATTAAAAGCCTTTAATAAATTAATACTTTTTATTAATAAATGAATAAGATTAGTACAAAGTATATGCTTTATCATCAAACATGATTGGCTTGTGTGCATACTACTTTCAGTGGAGGCAAGCTAGGAGAGTATCTAGACAAGAGATGGTCTACAAGTAAAAAGAAGAGGGGAATCAAGGGATATACACAACTTTGCAAAAGAACGACATTGGAGATCAAGCTTGGAGGTCTAGAGAAGAAGGAATAACTTCATGAAAATTACAGGAATTGAATTCATAGAAGGGTGGTGTTTTATTATTCTTCCTTAATTTTTATTATCTGTAATTGGGATGATGTCTCCTTTTATTTATTTAGTAGTTAATTTATTTATTATGAATTAATTATCTTTTTAGGCGATTGATGGATCTTTGAGTGGAACAATGGTTTATTAGCTTTAACTCTCAGTTTAATAAAATATTCAATGGTTTATCTATATTGATTTGAGCTTGAATTTGTGAATTGCCTTATCAATGATTCTTTGTGGATTTGAATAAATTCGAGAGAAGATGTTTAAATCTAGACTTAATTGATATAACATGTGTTCATGAATTTTGTGAATAGCAGAATTGTGATGAATGTTAAGGTAGAGATACGCTTAACATCGCATGTAATCGTTAGAGAACTTAATCTTGAACTTCTTTTGATTTAATTTGTATAGAGATATTGTGAGTTAATTGATTGAAGTGTTTGGCTTAATTCTATCTTAATTATGGATTTGAGTTAATTTGGTATTGGTGCACTGAGAGGTGGTTAATGCTACAATCGTGTTCTTGATTAATAAACTGGAATATTGAATTGAACTGAGATAAAAGTGAATTAATCTGAGTAAAGCTTAGAGTGAAATCATGAGCCTAATTCTCCAAGTATTGTTTGAAAATTGAGTTTTATCTTTGTGGGTTATTAGTGATAGTTAGAGTATTAGTTGTTAAGATTTTCTCCTCATTTATTCAAGTTAGTTTAATAAAATTCGGATTAGTTAAAAATTGATAGTTGTAAGCTTGAGTTCTTGCTAATTGTCTCTGTGGGAACGATACTCAACTTATCACTTTATTACTTGTTGACCACGTATACTTGTGTGTTGAGTGTAATTAGATTTTACCCAACAGACATCCTCATATATTCCAAAACCCGTGAAGATCATGAGAAACACTTGAGGCTGATACTCCAAAAGCTTCGTGAATACAAGCTTTATGCCAAGTTGAAGAAATGCTAGTTCTGGCTTGAGGAAGTAGCATTCCTTGGGCACATGGTATCAAGTCATGGAATATCTGTTAACCCAACAAAGATTGAAGCTATTCAAAGCTGGGAGCAACCTAAATCAATGATCAAATCGTAGCTTTCTACGCTTTTATTGGTTATTATCTGAGATTCGTAGAAAGGTTTTCTCGAATCGCTACTCCACTAACTCGGTGACTCGTAGAAGATACAAAGTTCGGTTGGAGCGAGGAATGTGAGAAGAGTTTTCAAGAACTCAAGAGGAGACTCATTTTAGCACTGCTACGACAATACCATCCGGTTCGGAGGATTTGTCATCTATGATGATGCTTCAGCAAAGGGTTAGGATGTGTTATCATGCAACATGGGAAAGTTATAGCCTATGCCTCACGACAACTCAAAGAATATGAGTGAAATTATCCTACTCGTGACCTAGAGTTAGCAGCTGTTGTCTTTGCACTTAAAATTTGGAGGCATTACTTGTATGGGGAGAAAGTGGAAATCATCAAACAGTATCATGTTGATAATTTGGACGTTATTAGTTCCTGGATAAAATAATTCTTGAACTTGTTTTATTGAATTCTTATATCATTGTCATCATCCTCATGTTTATATTTTGTTGAAAGTCATCTGTGCTTTCAGTAGTGCGTAGATAGACTTGGTATGATTATGACTGTGGATTATTGATTGTAATGTAATGGCCGTAATGTTACAAATGATGTGGTAAAAGTTCTCATTGGCCCATAAGGCGCATTGATGGACAAATTGTTGGCATGATCATGACCATTAATGAATACACAAATATTCTTGGCCCGTAGTGCATGGATAATTGTGGTCGTGATCTTAAAGAATATCCTGGCCAGTAGTGCAAGGGTGATTCGATGATGTGGATTATTTATTAAGTTGAGTCCCAACAATAATAAATGATGAAAAACCTTTTAATCATAAAAGATAGTAGATTTTATTTTCTACTTGACTCTTTTAATGGATTGCTTGTTCACTGCAGCTTAAACTTGATGTCTATTATATTTTATCGGTTTAACATTGTTGGAGACTAATGATAATTTATTCGCATTATCTTAGTCATAATATTTCTTAGTGGGCTAGTTGAGCTCACCTTTTTCTTTAACCGTTCTCTCTGTGAAATGAGAACATAGCGAGGACTAGTCGGGGAGCGGAGTGACGGTCAGGAAGGATAGCATTAGTAGTCCTCACTATTCGTGAAATAGTGTGTTAATAATTATAATGAGGACTCCTTTTGAATTTATATAATCTCTACAGTAGACAATAATTGTATTCAAACTCATAGTTATGTTTTGTCGTATTGCACTGCGATAAACAGATATTTGTAAGTTATATTTGAATTTTGTACTTATGTATCCGATTTACCCAAGATGAGTGATGTATACCTAATTTTGGGAGCGTCACAGTAACTAACAATTTCCTCATGCAAACCTTTTAAGTTATTGTGGAGAACTTTTTTTTAAAATTCCTTACCCACTAATATATACTACATCTGTTTAAAGAAAAACTTTTGAAGTTAATTTATGATATTTTAATTAAAAATAATTTAAATTAACATAATTTTAATCAATACAGCGTGAATATTATAAACTACATATGTTCTTTCTTAAATTAACTAAATTCGCATCAATAAATTTTAAACTTTTTTATAAAATTAACTTCTTAAAGTAAAAAAAAAACCATTTGTAAAAAGGAGGGAGTAATATTTTGTAGGATTCAAGTTTTCACTAAATCAATTGTTGAATTGATTACTAATTATTCCACTTTAAATCAATAATATTTTACATTTGTGAATTTAAAAGTTTCTTAAATAATAATGTAACTTCAATTCAAAACATTTATAAAGAGATCGATTTCAGAAGCAAAATTTAATTTATATTTCAAATATTTGATGCTATTTGATTATAATTTTGAGCACTTAATTACTCGATGGAAGTCTCTTAATTTTCTAATATAATGTAGAAAAGCTGAAAATCCCATTTTTTTTTAAAAAAAATACTAAATACTTTTAATTTACACTAATAATTACTTAAATATCACACATGAGATTAAGATAGTATAAATATATAGTCCAATTTTATCCACAATATTTATTGCAAAATGAATATGATCAAAATTATGAAAAGAGTATAGAGATATAGTCTCGAATATATATAGCCTAACTTCATATAAATTAGCTGACACAAAAGTTAACCCTATTTGTTTTATTTTCCAGTTACCAGAATATTAATTTATATTTTATTAAGATAATATTAAGAGTTTTAAATATTTAGATATTTAATATTTCTCAAGCACATTTGTCTCTATAACATAATATTATATCTTCTTTGTAGGAAATTGGAATATCCTTTACTTCAGGACTAGACTGGCATTGACTATTAAATTTAGCAATGTCCTTTTATATTAGTGGATGGCCATAACACCAAAAAATGGAAGTCTTTTTTATATATATAATTATTTATTTATTAAAAAAATAATTTTACAAACTAAAAGTCATTAATGAATTAGATTTTCTATTTTTTTGGTTTATCTATTTTGATGATAAAAGAAAATGTTAGTAGGTTAATTTTCTTCTTATAATAAATTAAGTTTGAAGGTGGCCGCTACCTTTCTTAATTAATTAATATTCCATTAACTTTGTTTGCCGTAAATTTTAAATCTCTAATCCAACTTAATTATCATATTAAGGCTTTGGAATAAGCATATGTACTTTAAATGATGGAATCCTCAACTTTTTATTTTGTTTTTATGGGGCTCAATATTGCTACTTATTTCATGTGATTGATTTGAGAACTGATCAGGTAAATTGTGTATGAAAATTGAAAAGAATATCTCTCATTTCCAAAAATAAATCTTCTCATGGACGTCTTTACTTTTATAATAAAATGATTATATATATATATATATATATATATATATATATATATATATGAGAAAGGTAATCTAAAGCCCAATTTTGGGTTAAATCTACCTAATAAAATGATATATTGAAACTCAATACATAATAGTGGTTGAAATATGCTAAACGTGTTGTAAACCTGTTTAAAAATATGTGTTCAAGTCATTTGAATTTTATGTTAAATACATATATTTGTTAACCACAAAAATCGATTGTACACATAATTTTAATTATTTATTCATTTATTATGTGTCGTGTATTGTTTAATTAAAATATACTATCTCCATTCTAAATTATAAATTATTATTGAATTTTGAAATTTAAACTGAGATATTTTCAAATTTAAAATTGAGATGATTCATGTTAAAACTTAAAAATAATAAAAATCTTTCTATGAGTGATACTTTTTAAATGATTTTAATATTATTTTATGTTTATATATATTTTAAATGTGAAACAAGATATATATATATATATATATATATATATATATATATATATATACACTGATGAGGAGAGGAGAGGAGAGGAGAGGAGAGGAGAGGAGACCATGCAAATTGCAATAAGTTCATAAAACCTCTGTTGCTTGCTGTTAACAGTTTTGAGTAATAAATAACCGAGCTGGTCGAGGTCGACCATCCATGGTAGCCAATACTAACATATATGCATTGTTTTTTGGGCAATTTAAATCAACTAACTGATCTAATAAATGCCCAAAACATTACAGTATTTTCAAAAACATCAAAAAATTCATAACTAATTTTTAAATGAAAATAAAAAAAAATAAAATCCAATATTGTTCACTTAAAATATTATTATTTTTTTAATTTGAATTTACTCGAAGTAATAAGTCCTTTCTAAAAATAAATACTATAAAACATATTCCTACAAAGTCATTCCTATATATATATATCTAAAGAATGTAGCCCCAATCTAATAAGACTACTATGGATGGTAAAATTTATCCCAAATTTTGGACGATCAAAATTATTTATTAGGATGAACGAAAAATTCAAAATTATTTATATTTTGTTAGATAGATAGATATTTTTAATTTAGTAAATAATATATTCTCTTACCCCAATAATAGTAGGAGTAACAACTAACAAGTTAATTTAATTACGTTCCTTTTATAAAAAGTGTTAATATTCAATTAGAAAAAGAAAAATAAAGAAGTGAGAACCAAGACAAATGGATACAAAGGAGTGGAAAAAGTGAAAAAGGGAGAAAATCGAGAATACTTTGGAGTCGTTCTTTTTACTTTTCTACCATTTATTTATTTAAATAAACTAATCACTTTAAATAGAAATTTAGAATTAGATATTTTTTTTAATTATGGGGGTTTATTTGGTCATATGAATATGAAAGGGGACAAAAAATGGCGCTCTGTATATTGTTTGATGTTGGGGTTTAGAGAGATTTTATATAAAGCCATCACTCCTCTTCTTCTTTCCTTCATCATCCATCATTCTCATACCCTCCTTTTCCTTTCTCTCCTGTTTTCCTTTCCATTTACCAAACATTGCATTGCATTGCATTTTCTCTCTCCAAATTCCATTCCCACCTTCTTTCTTTCTCTCTCCCTACTTTCTGTGCTGCTTACTTCTCCTTAGTCACATCTACTGGTGTGAGCAGAGCAAGTTTGGTTGAGTTATAAAAGGCTTCTTCGTGGGTTACAGAAGTCTCACTGTGTAGAACAAGAAATACCCATTTTGTAGATTATAACAAGGTAACACCATTATTTGTGAAAAACTCACTTCAATTTTGCTATATTTATGTTTGTATCTGTAATTTACAAGTTGGGTTATGGAAAAAGATGAAATCTTTACAGTTTTGGACATTTTTTCTGATATGGGTATTAATTAATTATCATCAGCAGGGAATTTGGATAATAATTAGGCAGCATCAAAAGGGGTTCTCTTGTTTGGAAAAGAAGAAAATTAAGAGAAAGAAAGATGAAGTATGTTTTGGTGACAGGTGGAGTGGTGAGCGGTTTGGGGAAAGGAGTCACTGCTAGCAGTATTGGCCTTATTCTCAAATCCTGCGGTCTTCGTATTACTTCCATTAAAATTGGTCTCTATTTTTTCTCTGGCTCTGGTTTCATCTACTTTTACAGTCTATTAGTCATTTGGAATTTTGATTTTCTTGGCATTTGCCTTGTATGTTCTTCTAATCCATTTCCTAGCTATAGGAGTAGCTTGAATCGCCTTATGTTAGCTTTCTCTGTTTTGGGTCTTTTGGGTTTTACTTCCAATAGAATAAAAGATGAAGAAAGGTGTTGCCTTTTTGTGTCTTGAAATCTAATTATTTCCATTTCTTCTGAAGGAATTATTAACATTTGGCAAAATATGGCCTGATGTTACTCTTAAAAGTTTGTCCAAAAGTAAAGTAATTTTTCTTCAGTAGACTTTTAAAAATCAGCTTCATTTTAATCATATTCTTTATTTTTGATTGACAAGGTTGCTAACCAGCTGCTTTTATTTGATTTATTGATAAATTTTGTTGTAGAGAACTGATAGGTATGGATTTTTCGAGAAGGGTTCTTTAAAAAGTGCATAAATGTCTTAACTCTTTATTTTCCCCCTTCTTCCTTTTGTATTTCGTTTTTATAAGATTTTTTTGTTGTTTGTCTCTGCATCTCCTTATTTGTATTTATCATTAAGTTTGATGCTGTTTGCCTTATGGATTTTGTATATGTCTGTGTGCTGTTACCTCTCTTTGCCTGCTTCTACTTTTTTTTTCTTGGGTTTTATGCCCAATCCATTTAGGAGCTAAAGGGAATTTCTGATGTAATTGATTATGAAAAGAGTTTACTTTGGGATATGTTTAAAAGCAAGACAACCCTGTGGAATATGTGCCTGTTAAAATTCCTCTGAAAGAGCTCCCCTCTTTCTTTTATTTTATTATGCAATTGTTCTAGTTCTTTTCTAGGATGTATCGCCAATTTTCCTTTAATTACAGTCCTAATGCAATTTTTCATGTTATATTGTTATCATGTTTTGCTTATTATGCTCTTTTCCCTCATACTCAGATCCTTACTTAAATACTGATGCCGGAACAATGTCCCCTTTCGAGCATGGAGAAGTATTCGTTTTGGATGATGGTGGAGAGGTAAAAGAAACACACTACTTTCTAACCCACTCATTTCTTCTCTTGCCTGCATTGACCTTGCTACCAGTTTTCAGAGGTGAGGTGGTCTATTTTGGGCTATGACTGTGTTCAACATTTGTCAATTTCACACGGCAAAGCATTTTTTGTTTTCTCATTAGTATAGGACCCACATTGTACTGTGTCAATTTCATCTCAATTAACCATTAGCAAGATAAGCTATGGACTTTTCTTCTTATTCAATGTATAGTATTACGTCTTGATCCTAAAAATACTAATAACATGTTCATCGGGTTATGTCGTTATCTAGTAAGTTAGGAAGTTTTTGTGGGAGAGTGGGGAAGGTGGCTTGTTAGCAACACTGCTATAACTAGGATAGTTTATTTTCCAGTTGGTGTTCGAAGTGAGCCAAAACAAATGGGTTTCACAATTATATAGAGAATTGATCACTTTAGATCATGTAACATTTTAGATGTGTATGCGTCCTGCTTTCTATGTATCTTGGCTTGCATCTGAAAACTGGTTTTAAACATTGATTCTGAAGTGGGCATTTGCTTAGTACTAGAATACCAACAAAAAGATATTTATTTTTATGTTTGAAGGTGGACTTGGACCTCGGAAACTACGAGCGATTTCTAGATATCAAGTTGACACGTGATAACAATATCACTACCGGAAAGATTTACCAGGTAAGTGATTATATTGAACACTTAATTATGCTTGTCTTATTACGCGTGATAATTTGGCTTGCATTAATTAATGGATTAATTATCTTTTCTTCTTTGAATAGTCCGTCATTGACAAGGAGAGAAGGGGTGATTACCTGGGAACAACTGTTCAGGTCTTCCACGTTTTGTACAGCATCTGTTACTTTGTAACATATCTGATGTGAGCTGTTCTAATATTTATTTTCCTCAATCAGGTTGTTCCTCATATCACAGATGCCATTCAAGAGTGGATTGAACGTGTAGCCGCTGTACCAGTTGATGGAGAAGATGGTCCAGCCGATGTTTGTGTCATAGAACTTGGTGGTACTATAGGTTTGTTAACAACATTGTCCTGATTTTGTTAGCATTTGTTACTTTTCCTGTATTACTTGTATTTAAACTGGAGCTCATGCACGCAGGGGACATTGAATCAATGCCATTTATCGAGGCTCTTGGACAATTCTCTTACCGTGTTGGTAAATTATGCATGCGACTTGGCTCACTTTATATTTCAGGTTAAAAGAAAGCTAAGGTAATCTCATTATGCAACTAATTTTGTGCATCAATATCCCATTTCAGGTGCTGGCAATTTTTGCTTGATACATGTCAGCCTTGTACCTGTTTTGAATGTTGTTGGTGAACAGGTGAATATAACAATGCGCTTGAATTACATGTCTGTATGGGTCTTTATCATTTATAAGGAGACTTGTAATGCAAATGTAATAGCTTCACAAATTTTGTTTGCATGTTCAGAAAACGAAGCCAACCCAGCACAGTGTTAGGGGACTAAGAAGCCTGGGATTGATGCCACATATTCTAGCTTGCCGCAGCACAACGGTCCGTCTCATCTTTCATTATATAGATGTACATGCACTTATGTGCATGTATGGTTGGCTGGTTGCATATATTCAATTGTGCCCTTATCCGAGTCAGCATGTGTACTTTCTTATCATCAGCCTAAGCTTTTTAAATTTCAATTTAATTGCAGGAACTTGATAAAAATGTCATAGAGAAACTCTCCCGATTTTGCCATGTTCCGGTAAAATAATAGGAATGATTTATATACATTCATATTTACAAATAGTCTAAACACATTAATAGAAACATGTATCTATCAGCTTTGCAAGTTTATTCTTAGAATCACCAAGTAAGTTTTCTTTTTCATTTTTCAGGAAGAAAACATCATAACGCTCTATGATGTTTCCAACATTTGGCGTGTTCCTTTGCTCATAAAAGTACATGATTCTGTTATATTTTTCTAGTTAATCTCATTTTTTGTTACCATCCTTTTTTTTGGCAATTAGAATGTTTAATGTGTTTTTTCCTCTTATATAGGAGCAGAAGGCTCATGAAGCAATCTTGAAAGTGCTGAACCTTTCAGGGTTTGTCCAATGAGCTCCACTCTAGTTGTTCTGTTACATTACTCGGGTTATTTGCATTGCTAGTCTCCTTAGATCTTTGGTATTTTGTGGTATAGCACTGACACTAAGTCCATTGTGTGCAGTCTTGCTCGGAAACCTGCGTTGGGGGAGTGGATATCTAGGGCTCAACTTTGTGACATGTTATATCTACCAGTATGCTCTAAAGATTTATCAAAATCTAATATCAAGTTTTGTGCTGGTTTCTCTAAATTTTCCTTCGGTTTTTGTTCCATTTATATTTCAGGTTAGAATTGCCATGGTTGGCAAGTATACAGGACTTTCAGATTCTTATTTGTCTGTATTGAAGGTGAACTTATTTTTTTCCACAGTTCTCCACTTAAATCCTTACTTTAGCATTTTTTTTCAAATAATTGATTATCTTCTAATTTTCCTGTAATAGACTTCTGTTTGGTCTGATGCATGAATAGGACTGTCATCTTTATATGTCTAGGTTAGGATCATTTCATGGAACTTCTGTCTCATTACATATTCTTCGGTAGTTTATGTTGTCTATGTAATTCATTCTCGATGACTTTGAAAATGTTAACGGGAAATTTGTAGAGGCTTCACTCTCTCTATTACATCCACATAATTTCAGTCAATGTATAGATTTAGACAAATGTGTTAAGTCATTAATCAATGTAAAAGTATGATTTGCATCTACAGAGTGACTAGAAAGCATACACAGTTTAAACTTTTCTGCTGACTTATCAAAGGCATTTCCATGTTTCAGGCTTTGTTGCATGCTTCTGTGGCTTGCCACAGGAAACTGATTGTAGATTGGGTCCCAGCCAGCGACCTTGAAGAAGCAACAGCAAAAGAGGTTATTTTCAGGTTCCCCTTCTCATAAAAAATCCAGAAGTCTAATGCCTTGTATTACAATTTGACTAGTATTTTCTCCTTACAGAATCCTGATGGCTACAAAGCTGCTTGGAACTTCTTGAAGGTTGGTGTAGTTTACAGTTTCATCTTATTGCACAAGACGACTAAAATTACCGTGTTCAATTTTGTGTAAGCCTTCTGACAACCCTTCAAATTTAGGGTGCAGATGGTATACTTGTTCCTGGGGGATTTGGTGACAGAGGCGTGGAAGGAAAAATTCTTGCCGCAAAGTATGCCCGAGAAAACAGGATTCCTTTTCTCGGAATATGTCTAGGAATGCAAATCGCTGTTATTGAGTTTACCAGATCTGTTGTTGGACTGCAAGATGCAAACAGCACTGAGTTTGACCCTAACACTCCGAATCCTTGTGTTATATTTATGCCAGAGGTTCGTCTTCATACTTTTGAGTTCTGAAGCTAGATATGATTCGCATTTCATTAAAGTTATCATTTCTTGCATTGGGCTTATTATATTTCTTCTTTGTTAACAGGGTTCAAAGACCCATATGGGAGGTACTATGCGTCTCGGATCAAGGAGAACATACTTTCAGGTTAAAGACTGCAAATCTGCAAAACTGTAAGCAAAATTTGACTACTAGATTAGTGCATTCCCAAAAATGAGCATATGCAATCTAACATCTCTTCACGTCTTGTGAGTAGATAATATATCTTAAAGAATGTGATTTACTTGCATTCATGCTGATTGCTGAACATGCTCCAACTTTGCTGACCGTGTGGTGAAAATTATTTTAGATATGGCAACAAAAGCTTCATTGATGAGAGACATCGGCACAGATATGAGGTCTGTGGCACTAATATGTACTCCTCATGTTTTTTGTTGTTGCTTATCGTACTTCATTTGAATTTTATGGTACATGTTCATCTCATGTAATAGTTTCATCAGTAGGTACATTGGGTTGAGAACTGAGTTTTATCCTATGTAGGTAAATCCTGATATGGTAGCACAACTTGAAAAGGCAGGTCTCTCTTTTACTGGAAAAGATGAAAGTGGCCAGCGCATGGAGGTAGGTCTTTCCATCTTTTTTATATTATCGGTGCCTTTTGTTTTTTGTGCCGCAATGCTTTTGTACTTTTCAGGTGTTGAGATTTGTTTTCTTCTTGCAGATTGTTGAGTTGTCTACTCATCAATATTATGTGGGTGTCCAATTCCATCCCGAGTTTAAATCAAGGCCTGGAAAGCCTTCTGCTCTTTTCTTAGGTACTTGTCCTCGTCTCTTTTCCTGACCATCAATCTTCTTTTTTGTTATAATGATAAGAGCCAAGAATATGGTGCTGTGGCTTTGATTGTTCTCAAAATATACAAGTATTGGTGTAATCCACCCTTGTAACTTTTCTTCATTTACTTATTTCCATACATGTGCTTATTAAATTCTTTGCTGGTCTAAATCTAAAGCTAGGTTTAAAGGCTATTAGTGATTGAGTATATAGTTAAATCCTCACTTTTCCTTATTTCCAGCAGTGCCTAAGTCGCATTGCCAGCTCCTTGATACTAGCTTTCTGATGGCCTAATTAGATTTGCAATTCCATCCATAAATTAAGCCTGATAAGATTGATGTTTCCATAATTTACTAGAGAGCTCATACTTTGACTGTCTACACTCTACACTCTACAACTAGAATATTGTTTTCCGTTCATGATGTGGAGTTCATGTCATCAGAATTATTTCCCTTGTAGTTAATGTCCGTAGCTTGTCAAATATTTTTGTCCTAATTTCCTGACAAATTACACGCCTTGCTTAAAACAGGGCTTATAGCAGCAGCATGTGGGCAACTGGATCCTCTCTTAAACAAAGGAGTGACAAAGATGACCGGGTTAAGCAATGTAAATGGTATCTCAGTAATAGCACCCCACCAAAACGGATATTCAATAAAGCATGCAAATGGATCATTAGACGGCATTTATAGCAACGGGAATGGTCTGCACGCCTAAAGGGAGAAGCTTTTTGTGCCGTTTTGTCCTTAGATCTCCCCTCCCCCTCCCCCTCCCCCTCTTCCGCTCTTCCGTATATGGGTGTGGTTTATCAGGTTTACTGTGGGCTTTTCCATTTGGTGTGTATAGCCATGCTAGTGTGTGTGTTTATTAGCTTCTGGGATGAATCATGCATAGGACAGGAGCTGGATTCTGGTCTTTTAAACGGAACAGCCTGTTGTATTTACAGCATGTTGCAAGGCAAACTGGGGAGAGGGTCTTATTATCTTTGTACTTTTGGGGTTTTTCTATGCATCCTTACTATGTTAGTAGCTCCTGCTAGCCATGTACATTAATGAACTATTTGGCATAACTTGGCTGACAAATTTTAAAAAATTTCTTCATAGTTTTGAGCTGGCTAGATCTTGTGGATATGGTCCTTAAAATATATAAGGGTCCTGTGACAAATTTGTGTACAATAACATCTCTCCAAAAGAGTTATTATTAATATTTTTTTACATATCTGACAATCAAAAAATAGACATAAATATTTATAATATATTTCATTTTCCAATATCTAAATTGAAGGTTAATTTCATTGTTGCTAATTAGACTTGACAGCGGGGTAGGTATAGTTTGGGTGACCGGGAGTCATTGTTTGCACTCCTAAATTAATCTCACATTCACTTTTTAAATTTAAACAATTAACATAGTAGTAATCAAGGATCGATCTCGCAGAGAGTGATTTGTTTTAAATTTATCCTATGATTTCTAAAGAACAGGGATTTTGAATTGATTAACTAAATTAATAACAATAAACTAATAAGATTTAACAATGAATAAAAAGCTTCAGTTCTTCAGTTCAGTGTCACTTTTTTACAATAATAGATTAATTAAGTATAATATTATTTACCCTTCAATGAAACTAATAGCCCTAGGTAATAACAAAATCTGTTACCCGAAACTCCCCTTAGATTGATTTAATATAACAACATCATTAAGAACTAGGGGAATTAGACTATTCCAAGCAACAAACACATAAGCTCGGATCGTTTAACATGTCTTCTGATAATCATACTAATACTCAAAAGTTTGTCCACAATCAGGTATTACTAATTACTACTTGTGATTAGGAACAATATCAATTACACTAATATTATTCCTTGATCTAGCATATGATATTCGTTAACCAACTCAATCCTGCAGAAATCAAATTATTTAAGCCAAATAACATTCAAAACTTAAATCAGATTATCAATAATAAATTTCATGTGAGAAGGAATAAATAATGAATACTCAATTAACCATTAATTATAAATAAGGTTCAACATCCCTTAGAATTGAATAAAAAGAACTTAAATCATGTCTTCAATCCTCCAATGTTGTAGATGAGAGAATGTAGGAGATGATTGAATGAATAAAATCCTGACTATCATCATCTATTTATAGTGCTAGACAAAGTCATAAATCCTGTGGGAATTAGAAATCCAAATCCTAAAAAGAATTACAAATCATAACTAGTTTCTATAAAGAAATAGAATCTAATTTGGAAATAATTTTTAGTCTAAAAGATATCCAAAATCTAATTGAAATATCAATTCAATTCCATGTAGAAACCTCCCAAAATCTGTTTTTAGAAACTTTTCAAAATTTCCCAATTTTCACACTCAAATTCGTCCATATTTCCTGTTGCGACGTCCTTTGATAAAACAACCATAACTTTTGATCCGGGACGAGTTACGGGGCCTCCTACCAATCAAATCGAAGCTCTAGACGAGATCTACAACTTTCATTCTTTGAAAATTGATAGATTTTGGCTGAAAAAAGGTTGAAATCAGGCTCTAAGTGACTATTGTATAAATTGCAACCTCCAAACTTTGAGGTTCAACGTCCGTTTAGTAAAAAGATTATAACTTTTTCATATGAACTCCGATTGGAACGATTCAAGATGTTCCGGAAAGCTAAAGAAGAGCTCTACAATAAAATTTATGTCCTAAGCCAAGAACATGCATCCAACTTAATGCTAAAAACCCTGTAATTTTCCTTTTTTCCTAATTTTAGCTCCAATTCTTTCTGAAATCATTAAACACCTTAATAAGCTCATATAAACATGAAATAAAACTAAATATAAAGGAATCAAAATAAATGAATAATATGCACTCATCAGTGACTCTTTAAATGGTTTAAAACTCAAACAGCACACGGAATTGTTTAGGTGCGGTTTGTCAAATCCAAAATAGCACATGAAACCGCTTGTGATTGGTGCGGCGTGATGAGTGAGTTTTATACCTACGAATCGAGTTCTTATTTGGAGTTAAACGGTGTGTAATCCATTTATTTCTGTACAGTTTTACTTGTTTTTATTTTGTTTTGTGTGTAGGTTGTGACGCCCCCAAAATAGGTATACATCACCCATCTTGAGTCGCCAAATACATGGTACAAAATTTAAATACAACTGTCGTGTAAAATACGATAAAACATAAACTGAGAGTTTTAATACGAATATTTTCTTCTAGACAGTATTCAACTCAAATGGAGTCCTCAATATATTTATTATCACACTATTTAATAGAATAGTGAGGACTACTAATGTTATCATCTGGACCGTCACTCCGTTCCCCGACTAGTCTCAGCTACGTTCTCATTTTCTGAAGAGAACAATGAAAGCAAAAGGGTGAGCTCAACTAGCCCAGATATATATTATGACTAAGAATATGCAGAATAATTTATCGTTAGCCTTCAACAGTGTTAAACTGATAAAATATAACAAACATCAAGTTTAACTGCAGCGGAACAAGCAATCCATTAGAAGAGTCATGTAGAGCATAAAATCTATTATCTTCTATGATTTAAAAGATTTTTCATCACTTTTATCGCTGAGACTCAGCTTAATAAATAATCAACATCATCGAATCACCCCCTGCACTACAGCCAAGGATATTATTTAGTATCACAACCATAAATTATCCATATTACGGTCATGATTATACCGAATAATTCCTGGTCATAATCATACCAAGTCCATCTATGCAATATAGGCCACAGATGACTTTCAACATAATATAAATATGAGGATGATGACAATGATATAAGAATTCAATAAAACAAGTTCAAGGATAAATTTTTAAAGATTTATAATTTAATTTATCCAGAATTTCATATTGTCCAAATTGTCAACATGATACTGCTTTGTAGAGTAAAATTCAAGAATGATAATGTATCAAAAATGATTTGGACCGAAAAGAAATCAATTTTTGTTATAAATAGTACTCCGGGTGAATAGTACCCGAGTGAATAGTACCCGAGTGAATAGTACCCTGTGAATAGTACTTTGGGAATAGTACTTTGTGAATAGTACTCATGAATAGTACCGTGAATAGTACTTTGTGAATAGTTCCTGTGAATAGTAATTTTGTGAATAATACCGTATAAATGGATAGTACTCGTGGATAGTACTCCGGCATGAAAAACTTAAAATTTAACAAGAATGTGCAGAAAATATCCTTGTGAAACGATACTAGATGAAGCGCAAATTTCAAGGATATTCTACTAATTTCACGGAATATAGAAGCAATACTTTAACCGAATGATGGTATAATCAGGAATACAAGACGAAATAATATTACTCACATACTACAGAGTATGGAAGAAAATATTATTCATATGAATACTGAATAAAATAATATCTCTTACCTCAGAAGAAGACTGGATACTGGAATAGTGAAGTAGCAGACTTCTCTTCTTCTTTCTCTCTATAGCTTCTCTCTCTATAATTGCACTTGTGAGTCTTAGTGAATTTGTGAGAATGAAATAAGAATGAGTTTCTATTTATAGAAAAATATAGTTTCGATAATTGCACGTTTTGGGGATCAAAATATTACAGTATAATACCTTCATCTTTTCCTTCATTTTTAATTTAGTCCTGCAAGTATTATCAAACTTGCACCACCTCCCCTAATAGTACATCCTGTGAATCAATAGTACAATCATGTGAAAAAAATAATTACAGTATAGTACCTTCATCTATACCTCCATTTTTAATTTAGTCATGCAAGTATTATCAATCTTGCACCACCTCCCCTAATAGTACATGCATGTGAATCAATAGTACACACATGTGAACAAATAGTTATAAGCATATGAATTAATAGCAATTAATTACTCATTTATCCGATTAATTACCCGATTGGTCAATATAACCTCCAGACATCAATTATTATCGAAATAGATGTCCATTTCAATTAACACTAATAATTCCAACACAATGAAAATATCAATTTCATCTTTAATCAATAGGAACTTATTCATTATTAATATTATAACTCACAATATTTAACAACCAGATCATTCCCAGGAAAGAGGGGGCTTTCCGATAACGATTTCTCACTATTGGCGCGCAATTAGGTGAAAATCTCTCCTTGACAGAACTTTCTATACATTGTCAATATTGTAAATAATAATATGAATAACTTTGTCGTCTCAATTATTGATTTAATAATATAATATATTATGCGATGATGATTTGTGACAATAATTGAATCAATAATATGAAAGATATTACGCAAAGAATTATCATGAAGCAATAATTGAGTATAACCGAGTGACTTCTCACGTAAGCATCAATAATCAATACCGCGTCTTACTATGCAACCACAGCGTAGACATCGCATTACTTTACCATCGGGTATTTCAACAGTTTAACGTAGTAAAACTTTTCGCCTTTTTTTTATAAAAAGATAATTATGTTATTTTCTAACTACGATAATACTTAGTTGTAGGGTCCACCGATGATTGTCTTGGTCGCATTTAATATTCCCCACCAATCGAATATTATATAACTTTGTGACGCCCCAAAATTAAGTATACATCACCCATCTTGGGTAGTCGGATACATGGTACGTAATTTAAATACAACTTACTAATATAAGCGTGTGTACAATAATACGACATAAAGCGTATGAGTTTGAATACAAATATTGTCTACTAGATATTATACAAACTCAAAAGGAGTCCTCATTACAATTATTATCACACTATTTCACGAATAGTGAGAACTACTAATGCTATCCTCGGACCATTACTCGTTCCCGACTGTCGTCCAAATGCTATGTTCTCATTTCTCAAGAGAAACGGTGAAAGAAAGGGTGAGCTCAACTAGCCTAGTAAGAAATATTATGACTAAGATAATGCGAGAATAAATTATCAATAGCCTTCAACATTGTTAAACCGATAAAATATAATAAACATCAAGTTTAAGCTGCAATGAACAAGCAATCCATTAAAAGAGTCAAGTAGAAAATAAAATCTACTATCTTTTATGATTTAAAAGGTTTTCATCATCTTTGTTATATTTGAGACTCACTTTAATAAATAATCCACATCATCGAATCACCCCTACACTACGGCCGAGGATATTCTTTAGTATCACGACCACAATTATTCCTCGCATTACGGCCAAGAATAGTTGTGGTATTCATTAATGGTCATGATCATGCCAACAACATCGTCCATCAATGCACTACTACCATCGAGGACTTTTACCACATCATTTGTAATATTACTACCATGATTACACCGAATAATCCCTGGTCATAATCATACCAAGTCCATCCATGCTCTACAGGCCACAGATGACTTTAAAAAAAAATATAAACATGAGGATGATGACAATGATATAAGAATTCAATAAAACAAGTTCAAGAATTAAGTTATTCAGGAACTAATAACATCCAAACTGTCAACATGATACTGCTTTGTAGAGTAAAATTCAAGAATGATCGGAAGAATATTTCTATGAAAAAATCTATTGGATGAAACGCAAATATCAAGGATATTCTACTAATTTCATGGAGTATAGAAGTCAAAGTTTTAACCAACTTGGTATAATAAAGAATGGAATAACAAAAGAAATCACCACGCAAATGCGATTGCCGCGCCAGGCAAAAGTTATTCAATGTAATAATAATAACGGAACCGGTCGGTGAAATTCACAATCAGCAGGATGTTCCAACGAGAATAATAAAGATGGAACCGGATGGGATTGTAAAAACACACGAGATAGGATATTCCAATGAGAATGATAAAGACGGAACCAGTCGGTGTAAAAACACATGAATAGGATGTTCCAACGAGAATAATAAAGGCGGAACCGAGTCAAATTGTAAAAATACACGAGCAGGATGTTCCAGCGAAGAATAATAATAAAAAGCGGAACCGTGTCCTGTAAAACACATGCAGGATGTTCAAATGAATAATAGAAGAATGGAATAAAAGAAGAAGATCACCAAGTATAGGGGATTAGCGTATACGAGTTATTCCAATGAATAAATAAGAATGGAATAACAAAAGAAGTTCTCTTCATGAATACAAAAGAATAACACCCCTTACGGGTACAACAAATAATATTCCTACCTTAGAAGAACTGAATATTGGCAAAAGTGAAGTAGCGAGAATACTTTTCTTCTTTCTCTCTATAGTTTCTCTCTACAGAGTTTGGTGAATTCGTAAGAAAATAATGAAGGAATGAGCTTCTATTTATAGGAAAATAGAATGCATAGTAATTAATCCATAAGCGGTCGATTGATTTACTTTAATCTGACGGTCCATATTTAAAGCAAAATCTTTTAAATAAAATATAATATATTCTATTTATATAAAAACATTTTACTATGCAAACACTATGCAACACTATGCAAAACACTATGCAAAACACTATGCATAATAAAATATAATATATTTTATTTATAGAATAACTTTAATAAAGTATACATTTTATATAAAAGATGTTTACTTTTTTATTACGTTAATAATGAATAAAACAAAACGTCATTATCATTATAATAATTCATATTATTAATCGACAATAATGGAATCAAACCGAAAGTGATTTCTCACATAAAGATCGATAATTAATACCGGTGTCTTCTTACGAACCACACGACATCGTACTTTTACTACTAAAGAGTAGTTCAACAAGATCAACCAGTAAAACTTCCGCCGTTATTTCAATAAAATATTTTTGTCGTTTTCTCAATTCGATAATAATTACATTGTAGGGTCCACCAATGATTGAGTAGTTGTCACGAATATTCCTCGCTAAACCGAATATTCCAAACCAATCGAATATAATATAACCACTTGCATACTTTGCAAAATTTATAAATATTACCCACAATTATAACATTATATCAAATTATTCCATAATATTCAAAAATAATATTTATAGAAAATTCATCTTTATTTATAAAATTTGGGGTCTTACAACCTCCCTTCTTATGAAATTTAGCCCTCGAAATTAGGGTACGATACACGGTATGTCAAGAGGTAAGGATACCTTGATTTCATTTGATTCTAACTCCCAAGTCATTTCCTCAACATCGTGGTTCCTCCACAAAACTTTGACTTGAGGTATAACCTTGGAGCGTAGAATATGTTCCTTCTTATCCAAAATTTGAACATGAACCTCTTCATACGTCAAATCTTCCGCTATTTCATCCGGTTCTAACTCAATAATATGGTTCGGGTCTTTCACATATTTACGTAACATGGATATGTGAAAGCGTTATGAACACGAGACATATTTGGTGGTAAAAGCGAGTCTATAGGCCACGATTCCTACTCGATCGAGGATTAAAATGGATAGATGAATCGAGGATTAAGTTTTCCTCTCTTTCCAAATCTTGTAACTCCTTTCCATGGAGCAACTCTTAACAACACATGATCTCCTATATCGAATTCCACGTCCTTTCGATGAAGATCAGCATAACTCTTTTGTCGATTTTGTGAGGTTTTTATACGTTGTCGGATCGTTTGAATCTTTTAAAGTAGTCATACGCATTCAACTCCGGTCCCAACAACGTTGCTTCACCCACCTCATCCCAAAGATATCGAGAAGCGACACTTTCTTCCATACAACGCTTCGAATGGAGCCATGCCAATACTTGCTTGATAACTCGTTGTTGTAGGAAAACTCCACCAATGGTAAGAACTTGTCCCAACCCCTTAAAATCAAGGACACGAGTCTTAATAGATCTTCAAGAGTTTGAATAGTCCTCTCCGATTGTCCGTCAAATTCGAGGATGATATGCCGAAGCTAAATCGTGAAGTCGTGCCCATAGCTTTTTTGCAAACTAACCCAAAATCGTGAAGTGAATCTTGGGTCTCGATCAAAAACTATGGATACTAGCAGATACCATGCGATCTTACAATCTCGTTTATGTACATCTGAGCAAGACGTTCAAGTGTATAAATTTCTCGTGATCGGTAAGAAATGAGCAGACTTGGTCAATCTATCAACAATGACCCAAATCGCATCAATGCCTTGAGAAACCTTAGGAAGGCCGAGTACTTGAAATCCATGTAATGTGCTCCCACTTCCATTACGGAATTTCAAGTGGTTGCAATGGACCTTTTGGTACTTGATGCTCCGCTTTAACTTCGTTGACAAGTTAGACACCTTGAGATAAGCAGTAGCTATCTCTCTCTTCATATTGCTCCACCCAAAATGTATGCCGAATATCATGATACATTTGGTACTCGAGATGGATTGCAAATGGTGTGTTGTGCGCCTCCATCATGATATTATACTTTAAATCAGGGTCGTTAGGAACACAAAGTCTGGAGTTGACTCGAAGTATTCCTTCTTCATCGATTCTTGCTTCCGGCATAGCACCCTCTTGCACTTTCTTCCTCATACGCATCGCCTCCAGTCCGTAGCTTGAAAGCGACTTTAACTTTATCGATTAAAGTCGGTTTTCTTTCGTATATTCGCTATCATCACATGCGTCCACGAGTCTTTAACTCTATCTCCATCCTTTACAAGTCACACAAAAATGGGGCTTTGCGTTGACAATAACGCACTTTCGTGCTTGCATATGATCTTCTACTCAATGCGTCAGCTACCACGTTCGCTTTTCCAGGATGGTATTGGATGGTATGATCATAATCTTTCAATAGTTCAAGCCAACGTCGTTGTCGCATGTTGAGTTCCTTTTGAGTGAAGAAATATTTGAGGCTTTTATGATCCGTAAAGATTTCCACTTTCTCCCCATACAAGTAATGCCTCCAAATTTTAAAGTGAAGATAATAAACCGCTAACTCCGGATCGTGAGTAGGATAATTCCTCTCATATTATTTTTGAGTTGTCGCGAGGCATAGGCTATAACTTTTCCATGTTGCATGAGAACACATCCCAACCCTTTGCACTCAAGCATCTTTGTAGAGATGACAAATCCCTCTCGAGCGGATGGTATTGTCGAGCAGTCTTGAAATAAGTCTCTCTTGAGTTCTTGAAAACTCTTCTCACATTCTTCGCTCCAACCGAACTTTGTATCTTTTCGAGTCAATTTGAGTCGATGGAGTAGCAATTCGAGAAAATCCTTCCACGAATCTCCGATAATAACCAATTTAAACCGAGAAAGCTACGTTACTTGGTCATTCGATTTAGGTTTTTCCCGACTTTGAATAGCTTCAATCTTTCTTTGGGCAATGAGATATTCCATGACTTGATACCACGTGCCCAAGGAATGCTACTTCTTCAAGCCGAACTCGCATTTCTTAAACTTGGCATAAAGCTTATATTCACGAAGCTTTTGGAGTGTCAGCCTCAAGTGTTGCTCATGATCTTCACGGCTTTTGGAATAAATAAGGATGTCATCAATAAAGACGACCACAAAGTGATCTAAATATTCCTTGAATACTCGGTTCATCATATCCATGAAGGCAAAGAAGAGCATTAGTCAATCCAAAAGACATGACTAGGAATTCATAATGCCCGCATTAGGAGTTCTGAAAGCCGTCTTTGGAATGTCGTGATTCTAATCTTCAATTGGTGATATCCTAACGAAGATCAATCTTTGAAAAGAATTTGGCTCCTTGCGAATGTTGGTCAAACAGGTCATCAATACGTGGCAATGGATACCTATTTTGATGGTGACATGATTCAACTCCGATAATCAATACAAAGTCGCACACTCCCATCTTTTTCTTCTTCACGAATAGTAACAGGAGCACCCCAAGGAGAAGTACTAGGACGAATAAAGCCAATGTCTAACAATTCCTGCGGTTGGGTCTTTAACTCACGAAGTTCAATAGAGCTATTCGATATGGGGCTTTGAAAATAGGTTTTGTACCGGGTTCAAGGTCGATACAAAATTCAATTTCACGCTCGGGGGTAGGCGAGGAAGTTCTTTGGGAATACGTCAGAAATTTATTAACAATAGAAATATCGCTCAAAACCGGCGTATTTTTGTTTAAATCGTGACATGAGCTAAGAAAGCTTGACATCCGCTTTTTCAATAAACGAATAGCTTTATGGCTTGAGATTACCGTGATTGATTTTAATGGTTTGGTCGTTTGAATTAGATAATAGGTTGATTAGGAATATGAAAGCTAACAACCTTACGAAAACAATCAATTTTTGCATGATAAGTAGTTAACTAATCAATCCCTAGAATCACGTCAAATGCAAGTATTTTAATGAAATAAGATCGACAAGTAATGTGAGGGTACCAATTTGAACCAAACAAGACTTATAAATAAAGGTGGATGTAATAAAGGTTTCTCCCAACGGAGTTTCCCACAGATAAGTCAAAGTCTAATTTCTCCCGAGTCAAATTTAATCGATGGCGCAAGTAGGAGAAATAAAAGAATGGGTAGAACCCAGTATCAAATAAAGTATAAACTTCATTAGAGTTTATGATAAGCTTACCCGTGATGACCTCATTCGGGTTCCTTGCTCTCTGGGAGGTCACAACAAACGCTTTCCTCAGACTTCTGGGTTTGACTTTTCCGGGGATGACCTTTGGTGCCTCCATCCTAGTTGAATTTGTCTTGATGAAATGACAAAATCGAGCTAAGTGACCTTCTCTTCCACAATTATAACATGCTTTGGATGGCATGGCACAGTTCGGACTGATGTGTCCCTCTTCTCCGCATTTGAAGCATATGATAGGTGGTCTTTCTCCTTCCTTAACAACGGGTGCTGGTGCTGACGTCTTTCCATCATTGTTGAATCTCAGTTTCTTGAAATGTCCATTCTTATTGTTTTTTGGCCTCGATTACCACCCGAAGTGGTTACAGATTCCGCCTGTTGATTCCCTCCACGCTTGTTGTCACCGCTTCGATGACTACTCTCTCACCGATATTATAATTTTCTTGCTTACCGCTCTCTTTTAGTTGCGTTGACTCGTTATCGCGCTCCACTAACTGAGCCCTATTTACAACATCTGAATACAAACACAGTTTATGAGAAATAAGATGTTGACGTATCTCCGACTTCAAACCTCTTAAAAACATTCGTGCCATTCTCTCTTCATTATCCACCAAGTGGGGATATAAAACCGTGATAACTCCGCAAATTTTGCCTCGTATTGCGACACGATCATATATTGTTTTGTTCCAACTTGATAAACTCCACCTCCTTCATGTATGGCGAATACTTTCGGGAAAGTATTTGTCGTTGAACGACTCTGGAACTTCTCTCAAGATATCTTGAAGACAAAGAAGTTAAGTGCACGTTTACCGATTTCCACCAAGATGTCGCCTCTCCACGCAACATAAAGGCGTGAAAGGAACCTTTTGCTCCTCGGAGCATCCCAAGACATCAAATATCTTGGTAATCTGCTTTATCCATGCTTCCGCGAAGTGGTTTTGGCTCTCCCTTAAACTCCGGTGGTCCCAGCTCCTTGAATTGTTTAGCGGTGACCGCCTCGAGAGTTTTCCGTGTTTCCACCTATGTTTTGGACAGAGTCGCTCTCGCTTTCTTCATTGCATAAATTGCATAAAGCCTCCGAACATTTGATCATTCATCATTTGGTCGGTGTTATTGTTTGCATGAGGATTGTCGCCTTCACGATGCACATTATCCACGATTATTGATATGTGGTGAATCAACGATCGCTTTGTGCTCCATTGCTATTCTCAACATTCTCGGATGTCATTTTCGACATCGCCACAAAACAAAAGATTAATTGACATGTAACAATTATCTTTATATTACGGCCAACCGACCAATAAAATAGCACATAAACTTAGGTAGGTCATACTAGCGAAGGTATTCCCGTCTCTCCCCTCCTAGTACTATTCTCACATCTTAGCCAGGATCATATCCTAAGCTCGATACTAACCGTGACGCCCCACAAATTAGGTATACATCACCCATCTTGGGTAGTCGACATACGTATGTAATTTAAATACAACTTACTAATATAAGCGCCGTGTACAATATGACATAAAGCGTGAGTTTGAATACAAATATTGTCTACTAGATATTATACAAACTCAAAAGGAGTCCTCATTACAATTATTATCACACTATTTCACGTAATAGTGAGAACTACTAATGCTATCCTCACGGACCATTACTCCGCTCCCAGGCTCGTCCCATTTATGTTCTCATTTCAAGAGAACGGTGAAAGAAAAGGTGAGCTCAACTAGCCAAAGAAGAAATATTATGACTAAGATAATGCGAGAATAAATTATCAATAGCCTTCAACATTGTTAAAGCGATAAAATATAATAAACATCAAGTTTAGCTGCAATGAACAAGCAATCCATTAAAAGAGTCAAGTAGAAAATAAAATCTACTATCTTTTATGATTTAAAAGGTTTTTCATCATCACGTTATATTTGAGACTCGACTTTAATAAATAATCCACATCATCGAATCACCCCGCACTACTACCGAGGATATTCTTTTTAGTATCACGACCACAATTATTCCCGCACTACGGGCCAAGAATAGTTGTGTATTCATTAATGGTCATGATCATGCCAACAACAAATCCATCAATGCACTACTACCTAATCGAGGACTTTTACCACATCATTTGTAACATTACGATCATGATTACACCGAATAATCCACAGTCATAATCATACCAAGTCCATCCATGCTCTCTGAGCCACATATGACTTTAAAAAAATATAAACATGAGGATGATGACAATGATCTAAGAATTCAATAAAATAAGTTCAAGAATTAAGTTATTCAGAACTAATAACATCCAAATGTCAACATGATCATTTGCTTTGTAGAGTAAAATTCAAGAATGATCGGAAGAATATTTCTATGAAAAGATCTTTGGATGAAACGCAAATATCAAGGATATTCTACTAATTTCATGGAGTATAGAAGTCAAAGTTTTAACCAACCTGGGTATAATAAAGAATGGAATAACAAAAGAAATCACCGTGCATGCGGTACTTCAGACAAACGAGTTATTCCAATGAATAATAATAATAACGGAACCGAAGTCGGTGAAATTCACACCATGGGATGTTCCAACAGAATAAAAAAAGATGGAACCAGATCGAGGTGTAAAACACGAGATAGGATATTCCAACAGAATGATAAAAGGCGGAACCGGTCCGGGTGTAAAACACATGAACAAGATGTTCAACGAGAATAATAAAAGGCGGAACCGGTCCGGTGTAAAACACATGCATGGATGTTCCAACAGAATAATAATAAAGAGGCGGAACCAGTCCGGTGTAAAACACACGCATAAGATGTTCCAAATGAATAATAGAAGAATGGAATAAAAGAAGAAGATCACCAAGTATAGGGGATTCAGCGATACAAAGTTATTCCAAATGTAATAAATAAGAATGGAATAACAAAAGAAGTTCTCTTCATGAATACAAAAGAATAACACCCCTTACGGTACAACAAATAATATTCCCTACCTTAGAAGAGGCGAATATTGGCAAAAAGTGAAGTAGCGAGAATACTTTTCTTCTTTCTCTCTATAGTTTCTCTCAGTAGTTTCGGTGAATTCGTAAGAAAATAATGAAGGAATGAGCTTCTATTTATAGGAAAATAGAATGCATAGTAATTAATCCATGAACGGTCCAGATTGATTTACTTTAATCGACGGTCCATATTTAAAGCAAAATCTTTTAAATAAAATATAATATATTCTATTTATCTAAAAACATTTTACTATACAAACACTATGCAACACTATGCAAAAATTTATGCATAATAAAATATAATATATTTTATTTATAGAATAACTTTAATAAAGTATTTTGTTTTATATAAAAGATATTTTTGTTTTATTACGTTAATAATACTGAATAAAACAAAACGTCATTATCATTATAATAATTCATATTATTAATCGTGATAATGGAATCAAACCGAGTGACTTCTCACATAAGCATCAATAATCAATACTGGTAATTACTATGCAACCACCACGTATTCTTCGTACTTTTTACTACCGAGTAGTTCAACAAGATCAACGGTAAAACTTCCGCCGTTATTTCAATAAAATATTTTTGTCGTTTTCTCAATCCGACAATAATTCTGTTGTGGGGTCCACCAATAATTGAGCCGTTGTACGAATATTTCCTGCTAAACCGAATATTCCCCGACCAATCGAATATAATATAACCACTTACATACTTTGCAAAATTTATAAATATTACCCACAACTATAACATTATATCAAATTATTCCATAATATTCAAAAATTATATTTATAGAAAATTCATCTTTATTTATAAAAGTTGGGGTCTTACATAACCACTTGCTTACTTTGTAAAATTTGTAAATAATACCCACAACAATAACATTATATCAAATCCACACCATAATATTCAAAAATATATTTCGAGAAAAATTAATCTTTATTCATAAAAGTTGAAGATCTTACATAAGTTGCATTGCGAGTTAGTTGTAGTACATTGGTGGCGTTGTAGTGGAGAACAACATTCAAAAGCAAAGAAACCAATTTCTCTAAATGTTATTTTCAATAATAAGGTGTGGATTTGATATTTATAGTTGGGGGTAATATTTACAAATTTTGCAAAGTAAACAAGTTGTCATAAAATATTCGTTTGTTCGGAGAATATTCGTTTTATCAGGGAATATTCGTACAACGATTTGGTGGACCCCACAACGAAATTACTTTCGGAGTTAAAAAATGACAGAAATAACTTTTTATAAAAATAACAACAAAACTTTTACTGTAAACTGCTGAAATACCCGTTGATAAAAGTTCAGTAATACATGTGGTTGCATAGTAGCACACGGTGTTGTACAGTATCTTTGATTATTGATGCTTACGTGAGAAGTCACTCAGTTTTACTCAATTATTGTAACAATACTTGCTGCATAGTATCTCATATTATTGATTCAATTATTGTCACAGTATTATCTGCACAATATTTTATATTATTAAATCATATTATTGAATGTGAGATACAGGTTTATATTACTGTGTATTGGGTTGTGACAGGTTACAGGTACATTAATGGGTTTAAACACCTGGAAACTGAACTTTTAAAATCTGCAATTAAAAAAAAGGATAGTTAATTCTGATGGAATAGGGTATTTAATTTGTGACGGAATTTCCCTCGGAGTTAACAAATAATCAATTTTTAATAAATACCGAAATATCTTAATTTCAGTCGAACATACGTTATCTTCGACGGAACGTATCCGTCGTAAACGCTCTATCTCCTACGCAAATTCCGTCGAAGTTATAATTAGACAATTTTAATAAATAGTGGGTTATTTTAGTATTCAGTCGAAAATAATATAATTCCAAGGGAATACATCCGTCGAAAATAGGTACTGTTATATTCGACGAAAAGTTTCGTCCTATATATTCTGTCGAAGATAGTTAATGTTCGACGAACATCCGTCGGAGATACGTTCGTCGAGGATAATGAATATCCGACGAAATTTTTGACGGATCGTATTTTCGACGCGAATATTTATGACTGAATATCTGACGGATATTTCCGTCGGGAATAATATATTTTTCGAATGAATAGGCCTATGTCCGACGGAATAATCCGTCGGACTTAAGCTTTTTTCTTGTAGTGACGACAAAGTTATTCATATTATTATTTGCATTATATTAACCATGTCTAGAAAGTTCTGTCGAATAAATGGGTTTGGTCACCTAATTACGAGCCAATAAAGAGAAGTCCTTATCGGAAAGCCCCCTCTTTACTGGGAATTATCTGGTTGTTAATATTGTGAGTTATAATATTAATGATTAAAAAATATTATTAAAAATATGTTTAGTGAAGCCAAGTGAATTGAGATAAATAGGGGATTTTTTATGAAGTATTTGTTGTAAGTTTGGCTTATTACATGGACCCCCACTTACTCATTTTTCAAAATAGTTGGTAGAAAGTTATCTCAATTTTATTTTATTTTATATATATATATATATATATATATATATATATATATATATAACACGGACACACTTTTATATATATATATACAACTTATATATATATTATAAATTTTGTTTTTTTATATAAAATAAAATATATTTTATTTTATTGCATAATATTTGCATAGTGTGTGTATAGTGGAGCATAGTAAAATCAAAAATTTTAAAATTTTTCCTAAATAGTACCATGTCATTCTCCTATAAATAGGATGCTTAGTTTATAATTGAAAATCACACCAAAATCAGAGAATTCTGCTTCTATAATATTGAGCGTATTTCTTTTGAGTTTAAGGAAGCTTTGAGTATAGAAAACAGTATAAGTTTTCTTCAAGAATATTCCCGCCATACTAGTCAGAAATACTCTCCTTTCAAGGTAAGGGATATTATTTTTGTTCAATATTCGTATGAAATAATATTTTATTCCATACAATGTAGTATGTAAGTAATATTATTTCGTTTTGTATTTTTAATTCTACACTCATGTTGATAAGTATTGCTTCAATACTCTTTGAAATTAGTAGAATATCCTTAAAATTTGCGATTCATCTAGTATTTTTTCACGAAATATTATTATGAACATTCTTGTTAATTTTTAATCTTTTCATGTCGGGGTACTATTCATGGAGTACTATTCCCAAAGTACTATTCACCCGGAGTACTATTCATGACAAAAATTTATTTCTTTTATGTCAAAATTATTTTTGATACAATATTATTCTTGAATTTTACTCCACAAAACAATATCATGTTGACAATTTGGACATTCTTGAACTCAGAATAAATTGAATTAATTATAAATCTTTAAAATTTATCCTTGCTTTCACTTAATTGAATTCTTATATCATTATCATCATCATGCTTATATTGTTATGAAAGTCATCTATGGCCCGTAATGCATAGATTGCCTATTGATTGGTATGATTATGACCAAGAATTATGTATCAGTATAATCATAATTTGTAATGTTACAAATGATGTGATAAAAATCCTCATTGGCCCGTAGTTAGGGGTAAGCATGGTGCGATTTGGTGCGGTATGAAGTTCAAACCGCATCAAAGAAATCGCAACAGGTGTGATTTGAAAATTCAAAACTCGCACCAAACCGTTGTGATGAGTGCGGTGCGGTTTTAAAGTGTGCGGTGCGGTTTTAATTGGTGCGATTTCGGTTCTAAAACCAATTGAAACAACAACAAAAATCTAAGCCTTCAATAAAATTTAACATAAAACTTACATCGAGCAATTAACTTAATGACAGAGTCGGCAATGAGAATTATATCAAGCATGCTTTAAAACTAAAACATACGCTATATAAAACAACGGAAACCATATATTCGATAACAAGCAAGAATGTTTATCTAGTTCCTCAAAAATTAAAAGAATATACTGGAGATTAAATGAAATTATATCTCATATATTACAGGGATGACTTATAGAATATAATCCTAACTATACCTAATTTGAAAAATAATCTATTAGACTATTACTATTATAGCATTGACATTAACCAATGCATCAAGTGCTCGAGCCCCTCAGCTATAAGCCCCTCCAATAATGCATCAAACAAATTTAAAATTCCAAAACCCAATTGCTTAATTTTTGATTCTATAACCTCTAACATCTTTTTTCAATTGGTGAAAAAATGACAATGCAAAACTGGGGTTTTCTCTGAGCGTGTCCAAGTGAAAAGTAACTTTAGAATTTACTAGAGATAATACATACATATACACACATGGTGCGGTTTCAGTTTCATGCGTGCCGTTTTGGCCAGTAACCAAACCGGAACCGTAAATTTGTTTATTCAACCCACCTAAAACCGTCGCATACGCCGGAACCGTTGGTGCAGTTTTAATTGGTGCAGTTCGTGCGATTTTTGGTGCGGTTTCGGTTCCAATTTGGTTACTTGCTCAGCCCTACCCGTAGTGCATTAATGGACAGTTGTTGGCATGAACATGACAACTCGTGATAATAACTAATATTATTGGCCCGTATTGCATTGATGATTCATGAATGTCACTACAAGAAAATGCTCTAACAGCGACCAAAAACATCAGCGACCGCACTTTTTAGTCGCAGAAAGTATTCCTAGCGACCGCCAGTAGCGACCGCCCTTTAATTTGGTCGCTAGCTAGTATGTTAGCGATCAAGAACCGCTATTCGATCATGAGTTCAATTTACCTCAAAAAATTGGCACGAAATATTGGCGCCTTAGTTATTTACGACCACCACCACCATCGGCTGAACGCGTGCGATTCGCGAATACTTCCACATCATTTAAAATTAGCGCCGCGACGCGATCATTTGATAGCGATCATTGATCTATTCCAATTAACTGTTCCAGTTCCATTCATTACCTCGCTCTCGGCGGAAGAAAAAAGAGGAGAAAAGAATAGGAGAAGAGGGAGAGGGGGAGAAGAAAATAGAAAGAGGGGAAAATGGTCACCGCCACCATCACCACCACCACCACAAATTACCGCCACCATCACCATCACCACCACCACCACGATCACAAATCGCCACCCACCATCACCACCACCACAACCGCCGCCGACACACCACTGCTTACACTCCTGCACATGTAACAAAATCATATGTGCACACCGATTTACTGATTGTGAAGTATTTGATATCAACAAACTATTTGATAGCTTAACTATTTTGGGTACTAGACTAAATTTGTTCAATTATTAGTTTTGCTATTTCATTAAAATGGACATGAATTCTTATTTGTCATAAACCGAGTGATTAAATTGTTCAAGTATTAGTTATCTAATTTGTGAAAGTTTGATCGCTTTCAAGCCTCGTGGGACTCTTGGCATATTCTCTCGTATTGGGGTTCAATGGACTTTTCACTATTTTACCAAATATTCTTTGTATTATTGATTAATGTCATTAATGAGAGGAACTAGAAAAATAATGACAACCTTGTTTTGTCAAGTGAAAAAAAATTGGACGAGTTCATCTTATATAGTATGTTAAAATTTGAGTTTAGTAGAGGAGATCAGATAATATTTGGGTGAAAATGTGTAGAAGATCTAGTATATTATCTATCTAAAAATATACTTAAATTAGGAATAAGAAAAGCGAAACAAGTTCATTTGTTCTCTAGTGGAAAGTGTTGAGTTTTCAAAGTGTCTAAGACGTGTAAGAATTGTAAGTACCGCACCTAAAAGAAACTTAAGAATACACAATTGTATGTTGTTTGATGTGGTGCTCTTTATTCATGGTTCTCAAATTGTGTTGGTAATGGTGTTGTTTTTGAAAGCTAATAGTAATAGGCAATTACTGTGACTAGAATCATTCAGTTTTGATGTCAATCTAATGGTATTCTGTTATCCTAACACTATAAAGGTTAACTTGTTCTTTTTCAAAGTTTAATGCTAATGGTATTCTGGTATCCTAACACTATAAAGGTTGGTAGAGAAGTGATACAAGTGTCAACTAATGGGTGAAGATACACAGACAAAATTGGAAATGATGGTAGATGGTCGGAAGACAGCTATAGTTTATTTAAACATTATGGAGTAGTGGTTCTTGCTTACCATTTGGTTCCTTTACGTCTGTTTAACTCTTCTTTGTTTGTGCTTGTTATTTTATGATGATGATATGGATTATTGGCCCGTAAAATATCATTGGCCCGTAGTTCATGGATAATATGATGATGTGGATTATTTATTGAGTTGTGTTATAGCGATAAAATATTGATGATGAATTTTTAAATCATAGAAGATAGTAGATAACATGCTCTACTTGACTCTTCTAATGGATTGTTTGTTTCGCTACAGTTAAACTTGTTGTCTATTGTATTCTATCAGTTTAACACTGTTGAAGGCTAGCGATAAATTATTCTGCATTATCTTAGTCATAATATTTTTTACTGGACTAATTGAGCTCAGCCTTTTCTTTCATTGTTCTCTTCAGGAAATTAATGAGAATATAGTTGTGACTAGTCGAGGAACGGAGTGATGGTCAGAGATGGTGGTTATAGCAGTCCTCACTATTCTATGAAATAGTGTGATAATAAATGTAATGAGGACTCCATTTGAGTTTGGATATTGTCTACGAGACAATATTCGTGTTAAAACTCTCAGTTACGTTTTGTCGTGTTGTATAAATGAAGTTTGTATTTAAATTTTGTAACATGTATTTGGCGACTCAAAATGAGTTATGTATACCTATTTTGAGGGCGTCACAACTTGTCTACAAATTTAGTAAATTTCTTAAAAGGGAACACTTTTTAATATTTTCATATAAAAAGTGTCGCTATAGATGTATAGCGACAGAGAAAATCGTCAATGTAGTATCTATAGCGACACTTCTCATGTAAAAATATCAGTTTCTTATATTTAATATTATACATTTATTTTCTTAATTCTTGTACATAACTCTGAAACTCCATACATTAACATCAGATGAATTGAGTATTTTATGGAACATTTGGTGCGCTGAGAATTTAAATACATTTAATGTTTTATTCGTGTAAAAAGATACTCCCTCCGTTCCAAAAAGATTATCGTTTTAGGAAGTAATTTTTGTTCCAAAAAGATTGTCATTTTGAGTTTATCAATACACATTAGCTATTTTTTCCCTACTTTACCCTTATTTAAATCTTTCTTCCATTTAAAGCTTTCTTCCCTTCCCAATGATTCTTATTCAATTCAGTGATATAATCCAAGTAGTAATTGGTTGAATAAGAAGTAATTAGTTGAATTGAATAAGAAACATTGGGAATGAAATATATAATTGGTTGAGACAATTAATAAGGATAATATAGTATTTTCGCTAGGTATTAATCTATTATATATACTAAATCACAGTACATGACACAATAATTTAACATCTGTCCTTCTAAAAATTCAACACATGTCCATCCTACTTAATGCTCCTAATTACCTTTTACAGAAACATATGAGACCATAAAAAAACCAAAATTCATTTACCAAATTCTCCTAAATCTCGGATCATATATTCAAAAATGGCTTCCCAACTTCCCCTAAATCTGGGATCATATATTGATCATTCAAATTCTTTCAAACGGCAAAGAAGACTCAACCCAAAGGATAAATATCATGTAGATCAAGGAGCTTCAGCCAACCGAGGACTTTTCAACCCCTCTCTTCTGCCCAGCACACTTTCTAGACGCCAAGTCTAAAGATGATTTCCCCATTTATCTAACTTCTCTATTCCTTTCTCTTCCTGATTTCCCCAAAATCAAAACCCCAACTCTACCTCGCTCCCTTTCTCTTTCCGATTTCCCCAACTCTTCCCAAATCGACGAAAACAGTAATCTCCACCATCAATAAAGAACTTCAATCCACGAAAAAACGAGTTGTATTGGGTGAGCTCACTAACTTGGTTGTTGAATCGGATCTTGTTGATAAGACGGTGAAAAATAATGTTGCTCAGAAGCCGGTTCGTGGAAATGTGATTTTGAAGCATCTTCGCTACTTGGAGAATTTTGTTGATCTATGTTGTTTTGTTCATCTTTTTTTGATGTGTCAACTTAAGTACATTAAAGATTTGGGACTTAAGATGGTATAGTAAGGATTTGGGAGTACTCCTCAAATAGATTTTTTTTTCATGTTGTGAGCCCTTATTGTTAGAGAAATAGATATGTTTGCATTTGAAAAAGTACAAAGAAATAGATATGTTTGCATTTGAAAAAGTAAAGGGCTCCAGGTTGTTGGATGGAATATGAAAGCCACTGTTAATACAGTTGTTTTGCATCCAAATCAGGTGTTTTTTTCGCTCCCCTTTCTAAAGCGGTTGTATTTTATTCTTTAAATTATATAATTGTGTATTTCTGGGGGAATTCAACTTTTGAATCAGTAATTGTATTAAAGCTTTGTATATAAAGTGACTTGCATGTTTATAGAGTAGCCACCTATTTCTCTGAATTGGCTTGCACGACTTTTGACTATGTGGCGGTTAATATGATCTTGATACTGCATCACAGAAGGAAAGTATAATTATTGTTGTCTTGCACATAAACTTTTACCTATGTTAATCTCACTATACTTTTCTGGCTTTGCAGACATAGCTGATATCTGGGGACCAAATTGGCAATATTTGTTTATATTTGATTTGAGCTTGTTTGCAGTCATAAGGATTTTTGCTGTAGTTCATGTGCAATTAGTAGATTTAAACAATCATGCTGATAAAATGACATAACAACACTTTCTAAAGATTTGTAGAAGTGTTGAAATTGCATTAGCTTTTCATGCATAGATATGTTACAAAATTGTTCCTGTTTGACTAAGTCTTAAGAGGTATCTTGGTGACCAGAGGAATTTTTTAAGGGTTTAGATCCAATTATGAGCTTAAAGCATGGTTAACAGTTATTATCCCGTTTACGTAATAATCACCTCTTCTTTTTGATGGAAGAAATACGTTTTCCTTGGTTTTCTAAAAGAGGACAATTGGTCTCCTGTTAATATATTTTAGTTGTCTTGCAGCATGTTTAACCCAGTTTAAATATTGGTATTAGATGAAAGCTAGGTTTAAGCATTTTATCGTTAACAAAAAATCTTGATCACCATATCACTTTTTAGCCTATTTTAGAAAGGAAAATTCTTTTTCTGTGACACACAGAAAGGGATGTTTGACTGTTATTTTGGAATGGAGAAAATATTTATCAGTGTATGATGAGTTAAGGAAAAGGATTGATAAACAGTAGTAGTGTTAAATGTAAGGTCCCGAATTTTATGAAATAAAAGTATTCAATTTTTCTTATAATTACTATTCAGTAAATGGTTAAATTGATAAAAGTTAAAGTTAAGGGTGATATATATAATTTTTTCAAAATAAGCAAGTGGTTATAAAATATTCATTATCATTAAAGGCAATATTCGTTTGGTCGTGGAATATTCTTTTACATTGGGGAATATTAAATTTACTGGTAGCAGTACCATGACCATTTGTGGGCCCCATAATGTAGAATAAGCGCATCGGATGAAGAAAGCGACAAAAGGGAGTTTTTATAAATAATAAACAGTAATTGTTACAATTAACATTGTTGGAATACCGGTGGGTAAAATAAAGTAATATGTCTGGCGTTGCATGCGAGAAAGATACCGCAGATTGCACATTATTTTTGAATTATTGACTCTTACGTAAGAAGGCACTACTCAATAATTGTTACACGTAATTATCGCTTAATATTTTATTTTATTGATTCAATAATTGCTGCGTTGATATTTTATATTACTTTCGTTGTTTTAATAATTGTCACTACTAAAGTATTTTCCATTATCGAGCAATAATTCATATTATCGAATAATATTATTGGATAACATTATTGGCAATGTCTAGAAAGTTACGCTTCAAGGAGAGGTTTGGTCACCTAATTGCACTTGAAGAAGGAGAAATTCTTATTGAAAGCCCCTCTTTCCTGAACCGCTGGTTGTCAATATTGTGATTACGTAATATTATTTGTGAATAATTAATTATTGATTCATATGATGAGAAAAATATTGAGTTTTATGTGGATATAGATGGAGAAAATTTTTAATGTGACAATTGTTGAAAATTGAAATTTTATCTTTTTCTGATAAAATAATTCATTTAAATATATTAATATATTTTTAATAATATAATAATGGTGATATTTTTACAACGAATGTGGGATATTTGAGTATACGAGGAGGAAGAGTATTTTTGTTGCAATAAATGTTTAAAACATATTAAACATGTCGGTGGACCTCATTTATTGATTGAAAATTGATTATAGCCTGTAAAATCACCCATTTATGGATTTCGGTCAATTTTTATTTGGAATTTGGAAAAACTTTCTTCTGCAAAGTTGTAGAGAATTGAATTTTCTATAAAAACTCGCGAGATTCTAATTTTCTGAAAAAAGGGCTATTTATTGTGAATTATTGAAGTTCCGAAATATTGGGTCTGAATTAATTTTATTACAAAAAAATGCTAAAAACATGTTTCTCATGTTAGTTGGCCCCATAAGTGTACTTTTGCATGTGAGAATTGCTGGAATCTGAATTCAAAGGAGGCGTATGACTTTGGTTATTAATAATAATATTTTATTAAATTTTCTACTTTGGTGTTCTAAGTATTTTTCTATAAATAGGGTGCTTAGGTTATAATTGAAAATCACACCGTAAATCAAGTTTTTCTCTCTATATTCGAGCGTATTTTTGTGAGTATTTAGATATCTTGAGTGTTCTATATATGTGCAAGCAAGTTAGATTCATTATATCCGACATTCCAAAGATCGCTCTTTTGAGGTAAGGGATTGTAAGGATTTTTAAGGGTGATTATGTTTTTCGAGTTTTGTATTTTTTGGACCTTCAAAAAAAATTTGGAAAAATTTCAAATGATGTTTTGATGAGTTTTAGATTGTGTCCAAAAATGGCGATTTTTGGATGTATAGATTAGGAGTTATGGATTTTATGAGAAAAGACTATTTTAAAAGTAATTGCTTATAACTCCTTGTGGTTAACTCCAAAATTGATGAAATTTTTATTGGGAGTACATCTATATAATATCAAGATAATTAGTATTAATTTGAATTTTTGGACAAAATTACAATTTATGATAAATGTCTAACTATTCTGGTAGTTTTGGCCATATGGAAAATAGTAAATGAATTTTAAAAATTCGAGAAAAATATATAATTCAATATGGGACTATATTCTTCTAAATCCCGGAAAATAAATATTTTTTGAACTGATTTGGTATTTTTCATGAAAATGTTCTAGTTATGAGTAAATGAATTAAATATGTTATGTGAAGTAAGAAAATTGGAAAATATGATTTATTGGCTTGAGAATCATATATGAGGTATATCTGATTTTTATGAGGGTTTTGGTTAATGATGATGAAATCTTATGAGTTTGACATTTTTAGATGATTAAATGCATTAATTATTAAAGTGTAAATAATTGGATTAAATTATTTATAAGTTTAAGAAATGATTAAAATATTATTATAATATTAATAATATTAGATTATTAGATTTCTAAGTGATTTATAACATTTGGATTAAGGTGTTATAAATATGGATATGAATTTTATTATGAAACTTTATCTTTTCGTGTCGAGGTTACTTATACACGTATACTAAGACTATGCATACGAACACGGGTACTATTCACGACAAATTGGTTTCTTCTCGACCAAATTATCGTTGATTTATGAATCTTACTCTTGAAATTAAAACCATGTTTTGATTATATTATTTTTATATAACATTCTTATAACCCTAATGATGATATTTCTCTTTGACTTGAGTGTAAAGATGAGTAGATTATTGGTATGATCGTGACTATAGGTTCTCTTTGACGATGGTGCAAAAGTAGAATTGTTGGATTTGGTATGATCATGACCATTGAATTTACAATTGAATATTTTTTAGCTTAAGTGTAAAGGTGAATTGATCAACATGGGTTATAATTATTGTTATATAACTTCCGAAATGATTATGTATTTCTTTGATATATGAATATCTTTGGCTCGTAGTGCAAAGATGACTTGTTGATGAATATCTTAGCTTTGTAGTGCAAAGATGAATTATTGATGAATATCTTTTGCTCAGAATGCAAAGATGACTGTTGTTGAATATCTTTGCTGCAGTAGTGCAAAGATGAATTATTGATGAATATCTTTGGCTCGTAATGCAAAGATGACCTATTATTGAATATCTTTGCTTTGTAGTGTAAAGATGAGCTGTTGATGAATATCTTTGGCCCATGGTACAAAGATGAATTTATTAGTATGATTATGAGCAGAACTGTGATTTGGTATAACCATGATATTTGATGTTTCAGGTAAAGGCAGGTGATGAAATTATCTTCGTCCTGGATGAGAAGAGGAATTTAGAATTACAATTATGAGTTATTCACATGATTACGGACATGAACTGTTGATTGATGTTACAGGGATAAAACATTGTTGGTGGACTTTTAACATGGAGAAGATAATAGACTTTATGATCTATTTTACTCTTCTAATGGATTGCTCGTTCCGCTGCAACTATGGTTGAAAAGTTTTATCATCTACCATATGTTCTAAATCTATGATTTATTACTGATGAAGACTATTGATAATTTATTTATCTTTAGTCATAATATTCTTTATTGAGCTAACAGTGCTCACCCTTTTGTTTCACAATTCCTTTCGGTGTAATAAAAGTGTAATTTGGTCGACGGCGGGGATAGCGAGGAATAAAAAGGTGGTCTATAGATGTTGAGGGTGAGGTGAATTTAACTTAGAAGGGTGTTTTGCCTTTATCATACAAGATGTCTAATGACATACAACCTCGTGACATCATAAGACATGGTTGTGCTCATCCACTTCTTTGAGTATATTTACAAGCACTACCTATATAATATTGGTGTTTGTTTGGAGTATAATACCCAATTAGAGAGCGAGTGGAGATAATGATATGTCAAGAGAAGACTCACCATTGGGAAGAATATGATAGTAATCTTCTCATTTTTCTTTGGGGTCTATTAGGTCAACCAAGGATAATTCTGTGGCCATATGATATCTACCATAACCTAAAAGTATGGCCTCCCATATACGAAGGTTTTCTTGAGCACTTCCCAAAGATTCTAATTTCTAAAAGCAGGTTTTTTTGACTATACCTTTATGTAAGGTGTCATTGTGACGTCATACAGGTTGGTATATATTTGTATCTAAACTCACAAGATATGTGTGTTGTATTTTGCACGACAATTGTTGTAATAAAGTTGTAGTTGTTTTCCGTACCATATATTTGGCGACTCAGAATGGGTTGGATGGAATGGGCCTATTTTGGGGTCGTCACATTTAAGGTGTCAACTATACATCCTAACAAGTGCCAACTGCCATATGAGTGAACAGATGTGTTGTTTTAGTGGGCATAGCTAGTTGTTGATTAACAAATATTTTTGATTTAGTCTGCTGCATAACCTTGAATACATTATGGATCAATAGAAATAACGCATTATGATTTATAGTTATGGTTCATTTACTATCTAATGACAGCAGACTTACTATATGGAATTTGAACTCTTCCCTTCCCTCCCCCCCTCCCCCCTCCCCTTCCCCTTCCCCTTCCCCTTTGGATAAGCAATCAGATTTGCTTTGAATTGACAAGTTAAAAGGGCCAAATATTACCTTTATCCATAGTCTGAGTTCCCACATGGCAAGTTGGAGGAACTATTTTTGCTTTACTTTTTATTTCCTGTATATATATACTGAATGTGCTACTGTCATACTTTCTCGTAGGTTTAACGCATTCAACTTTTGTTTTAGGAAATGAGGCAGGTATCAACAAGTGCCCAATTGAGGCAATTTGGTTCCACATGGATCACTTATTAAATTTATACAGAAAGGACTCCAATACCTAGAGATGGAAGCAAACTTGAGTAATGTAGCATGCCTACTTCTTTTATTTACTTTTTAACTGTTTTAAATATATATATATATATATATATAATGTTTGCATGATGCATTTATGCTGATCGTTGTTTGTTTCAAGTATGCCAGAGTGACACTGATATGGATAAAGATTTCTCATTTATTCAACCTTTGGATCTCATCACAAAGGATGTCTATGAACTGAGGCAAATGATAAATGAGAAAAAAAAAAGTCAACAAAAGGATATAGACAAGGTATTTGATAGGGAAAACAAAAGAGAACCTAGGGGTGCAACTGAGAAGGAAAAACAATATAAAAGGAAAGAATATGAGAAGGACAAAGAGGCTAGCCAAGTATTTGAGAGGGGAAAACAAGATAAAGAGAAAGAGCATGAGAAGGAGGGAGATAGAAAAGAAATAGATGATAACAGAGGAAAACATCATGAGGATTTCACAGATAGAGAAATGGTTATGTATCAAGAAGATAAGGCAAATGTTGAACACAAAGAAAATGGGATCTATGGAGGTAAACTTACTTTGTTTATGCTTCATTTTTTTTCTCTAGCTTCTCGGTAATTTAAAGATATTTTTCCATGTTGAGGCTTTTTGTGATTTTTCCTCTTTTTTTCGATAATTTACAAAGAAAAAATGTTACAAAATAGAAAGCAGAAGTGAAGATGTAATGTCCTCGAATTGATATTACAATCGTGATATAGGCATTACCACAATAACCACAATAACTTACACAACAATAATTATGTATTATTATCATCGGATAAGCTGCGTAATAAATTTATTAACATAATTTTATTTAATGGATTTGACCTTAGGATTTGCAAAGTTGGAGGTCAAAGCTAGATACTCAAGTAAAGGTGTACTGTGATGTACGTTTTATTTCTGTGAATACATTTTTATTTTATATCACATTGGTTGTTATATACTAAAAAAGCATACTATAGTCATTAATGCATCCTACCATATTGTACAGTTAATTTATTTTGAATATTATTGGGTGTTCACTTAATATTACTATCATAGTCAAAATTTATTTGAATTCCCTTAGAATCATGTTATTAATTCAATGGCATAACAACAAAGTTGGTATTAAGAAATAGATATAATTTGTTGACATGATGAATTCTTTGAAATTTTATAATTTACGTGGCTATTTCAAAAAATGACACATGATATTATACGCTTTAACTCAGATCCACAACAATAAAAATATAACATATCTTGACATATTTACAACATAAATGATTTATTTTTGGAAAAGTATAAATAGTAGTACAATTTCTTTAATTTTAATAATTTGAGATACTGGAGTCGTACTCATACAGAGGAGTCTAGGTGAGTTTTTTTAAAAATAATTGTTGATTTTTATCTGTTGTAGTTCTCCAGCAATAGAAGGTTGATCTGATCTGTAGCCGTTTCTCACTAAATTGGTATCCCACTTTCTCTAGCTTCTCGGTAATATAAAGATATTTTTTCATGTTGAGGCTTTTTGTGTTTTTTCCTCTTTTTTCAGATAATTTACAAAGAAAAATAGGGTTAATATTGTTATTTTTTTCCCAATTTCAAAGAAATCTCATTTTGTTAGAGCTGATTAAGATGAAATTAGTTTCTCCTCCTACTAGTGTTTTGCATTGGAATATCCAATGTAATTTACACATTCTAATGTAATATGCAATTTGTAGATTGGAATGCATTTGTTCCACCCAAGTACATCTTATTTATTTCTTTGTGTAGGAACATTCAGAACTTAAGTAATCACTAAATGTTGAAGTGGATCAACTTTGATCAGTGAGTTGCAGCCTGATTGTGTCTATTATGCTTTGAATTTTCATTTGTCTTTGCATCTAATATTATTTGTGAGACCCCAGATTTTATCAATAAAGATTTAAATTTTGTCAAAATAATTTTTTAATATTATGGTGTGAATTTGAGATAATATTATAGTTGTGGGTAGTATTTATAAATTTTGCAAAGTATGCAAGTGGTTATATTATATTCGATTGGTGGGGAATATTCGGTTTAGCAGAAATATTCGCATACAACGGCTCAATCATTGGTGGACCCCACAATGAAATTATTGTCGGATCGAGAAAATGACAAAAATATTTTATTGAAATAACGGCGGAAGTTTTAAGTAGTTCTTGTTGAACTACTTTCGGTAGTAAAAGTACGATAATAAGTGTGGTTGCGTAGTATATACGGTATTGATTATTGATGCTTATGTGAGAAGTCACTCGGTTTGATTCCATTATTGTCGATTAATAATATGAATTATTATAGCGATAATGACGTTTTGTTTTATTAGTATTATTAACGTAATAAAAGCGAAACATCTTTTATATAAAATAGAATACTTTATCAAAGTTATTCTATAAATAGAATATATTATATTTTATTATGCATTGTGTTGCATAGTGTTTTGCATAGTGTTTTGCATAGTATTGCATAGTGTTTTGCATAGTAAAATATTTTTATATAAATAGAATATATTATATTTTATTTAAAAGATTTTTCTTTAAATATGGATCGTCGATTAAAGTAAATCAATCTGGATAGTTTCATGGATTAATTCTTATGCATTCCATTTTCCTATAAATAGAAGCTCATTCCTTCATTATTTTCTTACGAATTCATTGAAACTCAGAGAGAGAAATTATAGAGAGAAGCTATAGAGAGAAAATTATAGAAAGAAGAAGAGTATTCTCGCTACTTCACTACTTCTATATTAGGTTCTTTTTTACTGTAAGGGGTGTTATTCTTTCTTCTTGAAGAGAACTTACATTATTCCATTCACTATTATTCATTGGAATAACTTTGTAAAAGTGGCATACCTTATACATAACCTTGATATGGCGTATACCCTATACTTGGTGAAATCCTTATGTTATTCCATTGCTTATTATTACTTGGAATAACTTTGTATCATGCCATTTACCTATACTTGGTGACATTCTTCTATTATTACATTTGGAACATCACATGCATGTGTTTTACACAGGACTGGTTTCCGTCTTTATTATTACTGTTGGAACATCACATGCATGTGTTTTACGGGACTGGTTAAAATCTTTATCATTCGTTGGAATATCCTATCGTGTGTTTTTACCGGATCCAGTTCCATCTTTATTATTACATTGGAACATCACTGTCGGTGTGAATTTTCACGACACGGTTCCGTTATTATTATTACATTGGAATAACTCTTTGCATCTGCACAAGTACCGCATGCATGGTGATTTCTTTTGTTATTCCATTCTTTATTATACCCGGTTGGTTAAAACTTTGACTTTATACTCCATGAAATTAGTAGAATATCCTCGATATTTGCGTTTCATCCAAAGATCTTTTCATGGAAATATTCTTCCGATCATTCTTGAATTTAACTCTGAAAACAAGATATCATGTTGATAATTTGGACGTTAATAATTCATGGATTAAATAATTCTTGAACTTGTTTTATTGAATTATTATGTCATTGTCATCATCCTCATGTTATATTATGTTATCTTCGGGCTTACGTGCGTAGATGAACTTAGTATGATTATGATCGAGGATCATTCGGTATAATCATGACTTGATATAAATGATGTGACAAAAGTCCTCAAAGTGGCTGTAATGCGTTGATGGATAGTTTTTGGTATGATTATGACGAGGGGTGATTCGGGTAGATAGTCATGATCATTGATAATTTGATGAAAATCCTTGACCGTGGTATGGGGATGATTAGATGTGGTGGTTTATTTATTGTTTCGAGTCTCGCCGATAAAAATTGATGAAAACCTTTTAAAACCTAAAAGATAGTAGACTTTATTCTCTACTTGACTCTTTTAATGGGTTGCTTATTCCACCGCAGATTAAACCGGTTGTCTATTGTATTTTATCGGTTTAACATTGTTGAAGGCTAATGATAATTTATTCTCGCATTATCTTAGTCATAATATTTCTTCTTTGGGCTAGTTGAGCTCACCCTTTCTTTTCGTTTCTTCTTGAAATGAGAACATAAAATGGACGAGTCGGGGAACGAAGTAATGGTCCGGAGGATAGCATTAGTAGTCCTCACTATTACGTGAAATAGTGTGATAATAGTCTGTAATGAGGACTCCTTTTGAGTTTGTATAATATCTAGTAGACAAAATTTGTATTCAAACTCACGGTTTATGTCGATATTATACCATGCAGTTATATTAGTAAGTTGTATTTGAATTTATGTACCATGTAAGTGGCGACCCAAGATGGGTGGACGTATACTTAATTTTGGGGCGTCACGGTTGGTATCAAAGCTTAGGATATGATCCTCGCTAAGAGGTGAGAATAGAACTAGGGGAGAGACGGAAAATTCCTTCGCTAGTATGACCTACCTAAGTTTATTTAATATTTAATTGGTCGGGTCAATTGTATAGGGATAATATGTGACATGTTAATTAACCCCGGTTTTGTGGCGGTGATTTGAAAATGGCATCCGAAAATGTTGAGATAAGCATTGGAGCATGTGAGACATTGATTCTCCGGATCAATAATCAGACAATGTGCAACAGGATGGCGATAATCCTCCGTAAACAACAACATCGATCAATTGACTAACGACCAGACGTTTAAGAGGTTTTAGAATTCATGCAACATCAAAGCGAAAAGCGACTCATCCAAAACGTAGGTGAAAACGGAAAACTCTCGGCGGTCACCATTAAACAATTCAAGGAGCTGGGACCCACGGAGTTTAAGGGAGAGCCAAAACCACTGGCGCTAAGCATGGATAAAGCAGATTACCAAGATATTTGATGTCTTGGGATGCTCGAGGAGCAAAAGGTTCCTTTTTTCACGCCTTTATGTTCTTGTGAGAGGCGATTCTTGGTGGGAATTCCAGAAACGTACTCAACTTCTTTGATCAAGATATCTTGGGAGAAGTTCCAGAGTCATTCAACGACAAATACTTTCACGAAAGTATTCGCCACATGAAGGAGGTGGAGTTTATCAAGTTGGAACAAAACAATATGGACCGTGTCGCAATACGAGGCAAAGTTTATGGAGTTATCACGATTTCGTCCCCACTGGTGGATAATGAAGAGAGAGAATGGCACGAATGTTTTTAAGAGGTTTGAAGCGGAGATACGTCAACATCTTATTTCTCATAAACCGTATTTTTATTGAGATGTTGTAAATAGGGCTCGATTAGTGGAGCGCGATAACAAGTCAATATAACTAAAAGAAAGTATTAAGCAAAATTATAATACCAAATGAGAGTAGTCATCAAGCGGTGACAACAAGCGTGGAGGGAATCAACAGCGGATATGGTAACCACTTCGTTTGTAATCGGGGCCAAAACAATAAGAATGGACATTTCAAGAAAAGGAGATTCAACAATGATGGAAAGACGTCAACACCACTTTTTGTTGTCAAGGAAGGAGAAGGACCACCTATTATATGCTTCAAATGCGGAGGAGAGGACACATCGGCCCGAATGCGCCATGTCATTCAAAGCATGTTATAATTGTGGAAGAGAAGGTCACTTAGCTCGATTTTGTCGTTCATCAAGACAAATTCAACTAGGATGGAGGCACCAAAGCGTCCCCGGAGAAACCAAAGTAGAGTTTAAGAGAGAGGCGTTTTTTTTCTCGTGACGAGGAACCCGAAGAAGATTATCATGGGTAAGTAATCATAAGCTCTTGCGAAGTCTATACCGTGTTAGATACCGATTCTACCCACTCTTTTATTTCACCTAGTTGCGTTCAACGTTTAAATTTGACTCTCGGAGAAGTTAGACTTTGACTTATTGGTTGAAACTTCGTTAGTAGGAGCCTTCATTACCGCATTACTATTTTTAAATCTTGTTTGATTCAAATAAACACTTTCACGTTACTTCGTCGATCTTATCTTTTTGAAAATACTTGCCTTTGATGTGATTTTAGGAATCAATTGGTTAACTACTCATCATGCTTTTCGTAAGGTTGTTAGCTTTTATATTCATAACCAACTGTTATACTGAATTCAAAGTAACCAAACCCTAAAGTTAATCTTTGTTATATCAAGCCATAAGTAAAGAGCCCCGATCCTTTCATTGTTAACTTCCTTGTGTGGAATGCACCGAAGCGGACTTTACAGAGGCGACATCGTGAATGAAGATGGCAAGTTTATAGGTATCATTGTGAGTGCTTATCTAGGTTAAGGGATAGAAGTCACAGTTGGTATCAATGTGACGTCTTATCCAAGTCTTTGACGAGAGTAATGATTTTGAATGATATTTCTATCATTAATAAATTTCTTGGCGTATTCTTGAAGACTTCTAGCCTACCCTAGAGGCGTGAAATCGAATTTTGTATTGACCCCAGTACAAAACCCATTTCTTAAACCCTCAAATATTTTTTCAACTAAAATGAACAGTTTACGTGGTTTATGATGAAAGTCATAATAAAAGCATAGGACTGATGAAAATCATGGGTATATGAAGTATTAGTAAGTTTTATGATGAGTTATGTTGGTTAGTATGTGAAAACATGAAAGTTTCTTAGAAATCACAAAGAGTTGAAAATCGATTTTGGTGAAAACGTAACATGAAATTCAATTGACCATATATCCTATTATATTTTGAATTTTTGAATGTGGTCAAGTCCTAGAGTTAGATCTACGAGTTACCTAACTAATCCAAGTGGAATTACTGGAAAAGGTGTTGTAGATTTTTGTGTGGACTGATTTTAGCAAAGGAGGCCAAAGCTGTAAATTTCGAAAATGCTACGCCTAGAAACTTTAAGGGACTTTTTCGGCCACTTAAATTATGAGAAAAATTCTGGGTTTTGGAACATGAAGGTATATGGTATAAAGTACCTCCTGTCCAAAAATGAGCTCATTCGACTTAAAATGAGCAAGTTACGACTCTTTTCAATATTTAGGTTTTTCCATTTAAAAAACGCTATAACAGGAGTTCTATAACTCGATGACCATGAAATTTAAACTAGAAGCTCACGTTAACATGTGTAAGGTCCTGCCAAGATTTGGGAATTTTGGAGTTAAACTTGAGGTAGCTAATTTCTTAAGGAATTAATTAGAAATTGATTTTTGAAAAATAGTAAATGAATTTTAAAAATTAAGGAAAAATATATTTTCATTATGGGATTATATTATGCTAAATCCCAGAAAAGAAATATTTTTGGGACTGATTTGGTATTTTCATGAAAATAGTTTAATTCTGAACATATGAGTTAAATATGTTATGTGAAGTAACAAAGTTGAAAATAGGATTTTATGGCTAGAGAATCCTATATAGAATATATGCATATTTTTTGATGAGGATTTGATAATTGGTGATGATATTTTATGAGTATGACATTTTTGAATGATTAAATGCATTATATGGTAAAAGCGTAAACAATTGAGATAAATTGTTTATAAATTTAAGAAGTGATTAAAATATTATTATAATATTAATGTTATTAGATTATGAGATTATTAAGTGATTGAAAACATGGGGATATTCTTGAATCTGGATAAATTATATTATAAAGGTTTAATATTTATCCTTTATCTCATTTGATTGATTCTTTATATCATTATCCTCACGCTTATATTATGTTGAAAGTCATACTGGCACTGTAGTGCATAGATGGACTTGGTATGATTATGACGAGTGGATTTGGGGTATAATTATAACCGTAATTGAATACACAATTATCTTTGGCCGTAGTGCATGGATAATTTGTGGTCGTGATACTAATGAATACACAATTATCTTTGGCCATAAAGTGCATGGATAATTTGTGGTCGTGATCTTAATGAATACACAATTATCTTTGGTAGTAGTGCATGGATAATTTTTGGTCGTGATACTAATGAATACACAATTATCTTTGGTAGTAGTGCATGGATAATTTGTGGTCGTGATCTTAATGAATACACAATTATCTTTGGTAGTAGTGCATGGATAATTTGTGGTCGTGATACTTAATGAATACACAATTATCTTTCCGTAGTAGTGCATGGATAATTTGTGGTGCGTGATACTAATGAATACACGATTATCTTCGCCGTAGTAGTGCATGGATAATTTGTGGTCGTGATTAATGAATACACGATTATCTTTGTCAGTAGTGCATGGATAATTTGTGGTCGTGATCTTAATGAATACACGATTATCTTTGGTAGTAGTGCATGGATAATTCGTGGTCGTGATACTAATGAATATCCTTGGCACGTAGTGCGAGTGGATGATTCGATGATATGGATTAATTATTGGTGAGTCTCGTGAATGAAATATTAATTCATGGATGTAGTAAAAGTCATCTTTGGTCAGTAGTGCATTGATGGACTTGGTATGATTATGACCGAGGATTATTTCGGTATAATCATGACCAGATTGAAAACACGAATATCCTTAGCCCGATGGTGTATGGATAATTCGTGAATTGTGATACTATTAAGTCGAGTCTCGGTGATTATTGGTTTCTGCTTATATATATTTGGCCCAGTAGTGCAAAGATGAATAGTTAATGAATAGCTTTGGTGATTTGAAGATGAATTTAATATTTTCAAGGTATCCTCATCTCTTTATCATATCAGCATCATTACCCTAATTTCGAGGGCTTAAATTCCATAAGGAGGGAGATTGTGAGACCCAGATTTTATCAATAAAGATTTAAATTTTGTCAAAATAATTTTTAATATTATGGTGTGAATTTGAGATAATATTATAGTTGTGGGTAGTATTTATAAATTTTGCAAAGTATGCAAGTGGTTATATTATATTCGATTGGTGGGGAATATTCGGTTTAGCGAGGAATATTCGCATAACTACTCAATCATTGGTGGACCCCACAATGTAATTATCATCGGATCGAGAAAACGACAAAAATATTTTATTGAAATAACGGCGGAAGTTTTACTGGTAAGTTCTTGTTGAACTACTCGGTAGTAAAAGTACGATAATAAGTGTGGTTGCATAGAAGCACCGGTATTGATTATTGATGCTTATGTGAGAAGTCACTCGGTTTGATTCCATTATTGTCGATTAATAATATGAATTATTATAAGCGATAATGACGTTTTGTTTTATTCAGTATTATTAACGTAATAAAGCGAAACATCTTTTTATATAAAATAGAATACTTTATTAAAGTTATTCATAAATAGAATATATTATATTTTATTACGCATAGTGTTGTATAGTGTTTTTGATAGTGTTTTGCATAGTATTGCATAGTGTTTGCATAGTAAAATGTTTTTATATAAATAGAATATATTATATTTTATTTAAAAGATTTTACTTTAAATATGGACCGTCCGATTAAAGTAAATCAATCTGGACCGATTCATGGATTAGTTACTATGCATTCCATTTTCCTATAAATAGAAGCTCATTCCTTCATTATTTTCTTACGAATTCATTGAAACTCTAAAGAGAGAAATTATAGAGAGAAGCTATAGAGAGAAAATTATAGAAAGAAGAAGAGTATTCTGCTACTTACTACTTCTTATATTAGGTTCTTTTTACGGTAAAGGGTGTTATTCTTTCTTCTTGAAGAGAACTTACATTATTCCATTCACTATTATTACATTGGAATAACTTTTGTAAAAGTGGCATACCCTATACATATCCTCAGATACGCAGATACCCTATACTTGGTGAAATCCTTATGTTATTCCATTGCTTATTATTCTCATTGGAATAACTTTGTATCGTGATTTACCTATACTTGGTGACATTCTTCTATTATTACATTGGAACATCACATGCATGTGTTTTACAGGACTGGTTAAAATCTTTATTATTCTGTTGGAACATCACATGCATGTGTGTTTTACAGGACTGGTTAAAATCTTTATCATTCTCATTGGAATATCCTATCGTGTGTTTTACACCGGATCCGGTTCCATCTTTATTATTCTGTTGGAACATCCTGCTTGTGAATTTCACCGACTGGTTCCGTTATTATTATTCTCGTTGAATAACTCGCCCATCGCGAAGTACCGCATGCATGGTGATTTCTTTTGTTATTCCATTCTTTATTATACCCAAATTGGTTAAAACTTTGACTTCTATACTCCATGAAATTAGTAGAATATCCTTGATATTTTCGTTTCATCCAAAGATCTTTTCATGGAAATATTCTTCCGATCATTCTTGAATTTAACTCTACTTAAACAAGATATCATGTTGATAATTTGGGACGTTAATAATTCATGGATTAAATAATTCTTGAACTTGTTTTATTGAATTATTATGTCATTGTCATCATCCTCATGTTATATTATGTTATCTTTGGCTTACGTGCATAGATGAACTTAGTATGATTATGACCGGGGATCATTCCTAAGTATAATCATGACTTGATATAAATGATGTGACAAAAGTCCTCGATGGCTGTAATGCGATGATGGATAGTTTTGGTATGATTATGACCGAGGGTGATTCGGTATAGTCATGACCATTGATAATTTGATGAAAATCTTGTGGCAAGTAGTACGAGGGATGATTAGATGTGGTGGTTTATTTATTAAGTTTGAGTCTCGGCCGATAAAATTGATGAAAACCTTTTAAAACCTAAAAGATAGTAGACTTTATTCTCTCTTGACTCTTTTAATGGGTTGCTTATTTCGCTATGATTAAGCTGGTTGGTCTATTGTATTTTATCGGTTTAACATACTTTGTTGAAGGCTAATGATAATTTATTACGCATTATCTTAGTCATAATATTTCTTCTTGGGCTAGTTGAGCTCACCCTTTCTTTTCCTTTATTCTCTTGAGAAATGAGAACATAGTTTGGACGAAGTCTGGGGAGCGAAGTAATGGTCGAGAGGATAGCATTAGTAGTCCTCACTATTCGTGAAATAGTGTGATAATATATTGTAATGAGGACTCCTTTTGAGTTTGTATAATATCTAGTAGACATAATTTGTATTCAAACTCACAGTTTATGTCGTATTGTACACGACAGTTATATTAGTAAGTTGTATTTGAATTTATGTACCATGTAAGTGGCGACCCAAGATGGGTGACGTATACTTAATTTTGGGGGCATCACATTATTCATCGGATTAAACCAGGAATTCTAAGAATTGAGGACCACCCTTCAGAAGCAGCAAGAGGATGTTTGTGACGCCCCCAAAATAGGTATACAACACCCATTCGAGTTGCCAAATACATGGTATGAAAGCAAATTACAACTTCAATAATACAATTGTAAATGCAAAAATACGACAACACATATCTTGTGAGTTTAAATACAAATATTGTCTTCTAGACAATATCCACACTCAAATAAGTCCTCATTACAATTATTCAAACACTATTTTACGTAAATAGTGAGGATCGCTAAAACATCTTTCTAGAGCCATCACTCCATACCCCGACTTAGATCCTCGCTTATGTTCTCACCTCCGAGAAGAAAAATGGAACAAAAAGGAAAAGGGTGAGCTCAACTAGCCCAAAGAAGAATATTATGACTAAGATAATATAAAACAAATTATCATTAGTCTTCAACAGGAAAAATCGATAAAATATAATGACAACAAGTTTTAGATCAACAATCGCAATGTAAATAAAGAATCCATCCATTAAGAGTCAAGTAGAGAAAGAATTCCACTATCTTCTAAGATTTAAAAGTCCATCATCAATATTTTATCCTCGTAACATCAATCAATATACATCTTGAATCAAATATTCATCTTTGCACTACTGTGCCAAAGATATTCAATTGTATCACCAGTTGGTCAGTGTTCATCTCAACACTTGTTCATCTGCACTACAAGGTGCCAAAGATATTCATCGATTAATCATTTATCTTTGCACTCACTGGGCCAAAGATATTTTGTAATATCATCATTTAGGGTGAGGATGATGAAAAATATTTTAAAGAAAATGAATCCAGTGAGACGGAAGGACAAATAGTAGGGATTCGTATAACAGTTTATCCAAGATCAATAATACTCCATAATAACCAATTTTGAAGCCAAATTCTAGAATAAAGATCAAAACATGGATACAATCAAAGATAGTAACCATAATAGACATCTTGGACAAAAAGAAGAAAATTTCATTTTTCGGTGAATAGTGCCGTATACGTGAATAGTAACCCCGACACAAAAAGTTTCAAATTTGATAAAAAGTTCAAATCAATACTTCGGCATAATGATATTGAAGAAATAATATCATATATGAAGAAAATAACATCCCTTACCTCAAAATAACCGTACTTCTGACTGAATTTCGGATATAGTGTTGACAGAAACTTGTATTGAAAAATATAACTCACAAAGTATCTAAATACTCACAAAATACGCTCGATAATATAGAGAGAGAAAGAGAGAAAGCTTATGTTTTTGGTGTGGTTTTCAATTCTAACTTAGCCCTCTATTTATAGGAAAGTGTTAGCACGTCGAAGCAGACTTGACCTGCAACCTGATGGCTTTACCTGCTACTATTGCCACCCACCGCATTTGAAATAAAATTCAGCACATTTCTTCACCAACCATAAGTGGGGCCCACTCAATTCTAGAATTTTCCACCAAAATCATTTATAAACCTAATTTCTGAATCAGTCACCTCTTAAAATTTATAACAAATCATACGTTCATTTTTAACGGTTCAAAATTTGTGGACATATACTCAACTTATATATGTATAACATATCCAAAAATCACAACGATCCAACGGTCGGATTAAAAATTATAACTTACGCAATATATCTCAAAAACACTGGTTTAATTTTTAATATCTCCATTCCGACAAAAATACTGATAAAACACCTCAAGATTAACTCCTTGATTTTTAACCACAATAAATATATCCAACATTTATTGTGACGACCCCAAAATAGGTCCATTCCATCCAACCCATTTTGAGTCGCCAAATACATGGTACAAAAACAAATACAACTTTAGTAATACAATTGTCGTGCAAAATACGACAACACATATACTGTGAGTTTAAATATAACTATTGTCTAATAGACAGTATAAAAACTCAAAAGGGGTCCTCATTAAAATTATTGATACGCTATTTCATAGAATAGTGAGGACTACTAATGCAACCATCTGGACCGTCAATCCATTCCCCGACTAGTCCCAGCTATATTCTCATTTCCTAAATAGAATAGTGAAAGAAAAGGTGAGCTCAACTAGCCCAGTAAGAAAATATTATGACTAAGATAATATACAACAAATTATCATTAGTCTTCAACAGGAAAAATCGATAAAAAATGTAATAGACAACAAGTTTTAGATCAACAACTCAATTGGAAACATCAATCCATTAGAAGAGTCAGTAGAGTAAAGAATTCTACTATCTTCTAAGATTTAAAAGTTCATCATCAATATTTTATCCTCAGTAACATCAATCAATATACATCTTGAATCAAATATTCATCTTTGCACTACTGTGCCAAAGATATTCATTTGTATCACCCCTGGGTTATGTCATATTCATCACTGCATTCATCTTCGCACTACTACGGCCAAAGATATTCATTAGTAATCATTCATCTTTGCACTACTGAGCCAAAGATATTCATCGATTAATCATTCATCTTTGCACTACGGGGCCAAAGATAGTCAATAATATCATCATTTAGGATGAGGATGATGAAAATATCTTGAAAAAAGCGAATCCAATTGAGATAAAAGATCAAATATTAGGGATTCAGACATTACGGTTTATCCAAGTTCAAAAATACTTCTATAATAACCAATTTTGAAGCAAAATTCAAAATAAAGATCAAAACATGGATACAATCAAAGATAGTAACCATAATAGAGACCTTGGATAAAAAGAAGAAAATTTTATTTTTAAAATGAATAGTGCAGTGATTCGTGAATAAGGTCATTATACGTGAATAGTGTCGTATATGTGAATAGTAACTCTGACACCAAAAGATAGAAATTCCACAAGAAAAAGTCATCATGCTTCGTGAATAGTAACTCATGAATAGTAACTCGTGAATAGTAACCCCGACATGAAAAGTTTTAAATTTGATAAAAGTTCCAACCAATATTTTAAGATAATGATATTGAAGAAATAATATCACTTACTTAAAAAATAACATCCCTTACCTTGCAAAAGACGATCTTAAGATTTGAAATCTTGGATATAGTCTTTGTCAAGGAACTTGCACCGCTAATTAGAAACTCACAAAGTATCTAAATACTCACAAAATACACTCGATAATATAGAGAGAGAAGAGAGAAAACTTGTTTCTAGTGTGATTTTCAATTTAAATTTGTCCTCTATTTTTAGGGAAAAGTTTAGCCCGCCGAAGCAGACTTAACCTGGCAACTTGATGGCTTTACCTGCTACTATTCCCACCCACCACATTTAAAAATTCAATTGAGCACATTTCTCACCAACCAAAAGTGGGGCCCACCAATTCTAGAATTTTTCACCAAAATCATTTATAACCTAATTTCTGAATCAGTCACCTCTTAAAATTCATAATAAATTATACGCTCATTTTTAACGGTTCAAAATTTGTGGACATATACTCAACTTATATATGTATAACATATCCAAAAATTATAACGATCCAACGGTCGGATTAAATATTATAACTCACACAATAAAGCTGTAATAACACCGATTTGATCTTTTAATACCTCCAATCCGATAAAATACTGATAAAACACCTCAACATTAACTCCTTCATTTATAACCACATAAATTAACCCATCATTTATATCCACATCAAATAAATATTTTCTTATCATATAAATCAATAATTAATTATTCACAAATAATATTACAGAATCACAATTATGACAACCAGTAGTTTCCTCAGAAAGAGGGGCTTTCAGATAAGGATTTCTCTTACTTTGGCATGATTAGGTAACTAAACCTCTCCGATGTGAGAACTTTCTAGACATTGCCAATAATGCTATCTAATAGTATTATTCCAAATAATATGAATTATTGATCTGATAATGGAAAATATTGTGCAGTGACAATTATTGAAACAACAATAATATAAAATATCAACGCAACAATTATTGAATCAATAAAATAAAATATTGAACAGTAATTACTGTAACAATTATTGACTAGTGCCTTCTTACGTAAGGATCAATAATTCAACAATATTGTGCAATACCGTGTGCTATTGTGCAACCACGCCAGACATCGTATTTTAACCAACGGATATTCCAAGCAGTCTTAATTCAGAATAACTACTACAGTTATTTATAACAACTCAAACTTTGTCATTTTCTTCATCAAGCGGTTATCCATTATGGGGCCACAAATGGGCTGCAGGCTGTAATGCGAATATTCTCGATGGGAAGAATATTCTACAACCAAAACGAATATTAAAATATGATGAATATTTTATAACCACTTGCTTATTTTGCAAAATTTGCACATTTCACCCATAACCAAAGTATTATATCAAATTATCACCTTATTATTCACAATAATAAATAGAGGAAATTCAATTTTTATTTATAATAAGTTGGGGTCTTACATTTATATCCACATAAAATAAATATTTCCTTATCATATGAATCAATAATTAATTATTCACAAATAATATTACGTAATCACATTTATGACAACCAGGTTGTTCTTAGGAAAGAGGGGCTTTCAATAAGAATTTCTCATTCTTGGCGCCGATTAGGTGACCAAACCTCTCCTTAATGTAACTTTCAGACATTGCCAATAATGTTATCTAATAATATTATTCAAATAATATGAATTATTGATCGATAATGGGAATCTTCATGCGGTGACAATTATTGAAACAACAATAATATAAAATATCAACGCAACAATTATTGAATCAATAAAATAAAATATTGAAAGAATTCATCTGTAACAATTATTGAAAAGTAGTGCCTTCTTACGTACGTAAGGATCAATAATTCATCAATCTGCGTGCATCCACGAGTATTATGTATTTTAACCACGGGTATTCCAACGATTGTTAATTCAGAATAACTACGTCGTTATTTATAAAAACTCAAACTTGTCGTTTTTTCATCCGACGGTTATTACATTATTGGGCCCATTAAATGATCGCTACCGTGCATTCACGAATATTCCCGACAACAAGAATATTTCACGACCAAATGAATATTCCCCGACAACAATGATTATTTTATAATCACTTGCATATTTTGCAAAATTTGCACATTTCACCCATAATCAGAGAATTATATCAAATTAATACCTTATTATTCACAATAATAATTAGAGAAAATTTAATTTTATTTATAATAAGTTGGGGTCTTACAATGTTACTGCCGGCAAATAAAACATGGGGTTAAGCAATCTAAATAATTTGTGGTTTTGCCATTTGGTTGGGTTATTCTAAGATCTTCTGCACCTAATAAGTTATGCTTTGGGAAGTCCAAGATGGAAACAGATAGATCTTTCTAACTTAAATTTTTTGGGAAAAGTTCATATTGGATTAGCATAAAGTATTTTAGTGATATTCTTCTCAATTTATTATAATTATATTAAAGTTTCATTTAAACATTATGAAATTAGATTGATACTCATTACTTAATTTAAAATTGTCGGATATGAATTAGCGTTGGTATATTGTGTACTTTCGGTCTTTTTTAAAATTAATGTTTGATAAATTATTAAATTAATTATTTAAACTAACCGGTGCATTGCACGGGCTATCAACTAGTGTAACTAATTTCATAGTATTGTCCCAATAACGAATAGTCTGGAATCCAAATCCTATGATTAGAGTTAAAAATATAGATTTTGAACTAAATTATTTTGTTTTGTGTTAAATTATGAAGGGGTTGTATAGATTAGGTGCACGAAGAATTGGTGTCTTTGGTATACCACATATAGGAAGGATGTCTTCCATCACATAGAACTTTGGTAGGGGAAGCTCAAAGAAAATTAATCTGCAGAAAACTACAATCAAGTAGCACAGTTATTCAACACCAAGCTGTAAGCTGAGCTTAACTCTCTTAACAATAATCTTCCTTATGCAAGGATGGTTTACGACGTATACAATTGTCTGATGGAACTCATCCACAGCCCAAGAAAATATGGTATGCAATAAAAATAATAAAAAAATGTAATTAGAACAATTTTGTATTTAGCTTTCAAATTGTTTACTTTTGCAGGATTTGAAATAGCAAATAAGGGGTGATGTGGCACAGGAACCATAGAAGTCGCGTTCTTATGCAAGTGCACATGTTCAGATGTATCTGATACTATGTAACATATGATATCGAAAATTTGATTATCGCACAACAATCTACCACCTTCTTATTATACTTTAATTTATTAATTGCAAAATAAATTTATTATTAACAAAATAAATACTCCCGTCGCAACGCGCGAATTTGTATGAATTTGTATTAGTTATATTACTTAATATGTGTGCATTAATCTTAAACGATAATCTTTTTAAGAATAGAGAGAGTACATAATAAAAACAAATACTTGTGTAGTGGGAGAGATAATTAACTGTAGGAACTATTTAATATTTACCTCACCCTTTAATATATATATATGGAGTATGGACAAGGAAAACGGCATCTTGTTTTCATTTTGGCTAGAATCGGAGGCATGCATCAATGTATCTATCTTCTTCATTAACGTACAGTCTATTAAATTATCTAGGCCCTAGCTTGCTATCGATTAGTAATTCATTTCCTGCAAAATTAAATTATCTCATCCGTTTTGCAGCTAGCCATATATATATGCGGTCATGTGCTTCCATTAATACTACTTAATTATTTCTGTTCCGTATTCTACACTAATAAAAATGTAAATTTGTATGATATATATATGTATATATGTATCTAGATTATAGACTAGACCTATAAATAATTTAGTAAGTATATATAGCTAGGTCCTTAACTGCTCAGATATAGCAGAAATTGTAAGTAGTAACCATTCATTTGGCTTGTTTATAAATCCTTTTTCTAGAGGATTGGGTTTACCTCTTTTTTATTGGTCACAACTTGTCATTCCTAACCATAACCAATTAACCATGCATGCATATCTGCACAGTATATACATGCAGAAAGAAGGATCCTCCACCTCTCATTCTCTCTCTCTCCTCTTTCTCTCTCTAAATGCATGCATATATAAATGTTTCCAGAACAATATTTAACTCATCTAGAGGTGAAATGGTCCCACCGCCACCCCTACCCCTACCCCTACCCCTACCCCTACCCCCACTAATGTCGGAAAATGACTATACACTTACTAACTTTGGGGTGTTGCAATTAATTTAAAGAAAGGAAGTTAATGGAGAGACAGCACTCTCATGCACTCTCAAAATGGAGAGAGACCACTCTCATGGAGTACTACTCAGACCAAACCCTATAATTAAATGCATTAACTGTAAGTTTATACTTCCTCTTATTCAGATTAAATAATATTTTAGAAAGTTTAATTTTATTCTATATAAATGTCGTTTTGGAATCTCTATACAATATTGCACTATTTTTTTTAATTTATCCCTTTATTTAATATGCTTAGTAAATGCAATTGTAGAGAGAGAAATAATTAATTAGAGACAATTGTAGAGAATGAGAAGAGACAATTGTGGAGAGATAAATAATTAATTAGAGACACAAAAGACATTTTGTGTTATTTCTTAATAAATGTGCTTAACTCTAAAATGATAATTAATCTGAATAGGAGGGAGTATAACAATGCCATGCTTTCTCCCTATTGAATTTGGATTTCAAACACTCCTTTGGGATATCCTAACTAACAATCCAACGACTGATCGTACTTTGAAGGAGTTGCATGGCTAATGGTATACATATAAGATTATGGCCGGTTTCTCTTCCACTACAAAAATGTCACCACTATTAATAGACTTAAAGATCTAATAATACAAAATATAATTTGTACGCATATTAAAAAAATATATTATCCTCCACAAAATTATATAAACTAATAAATACTTTATTTTTTTGGAATAGGTGCTATATAATTTATCTCCTTTTTTAAAAAACAAAAAAATTGTATCTTTTGTGGAGGAGGGAGTACAATATACGAAGTACAAATTTTGTACCTAACTGAAATTTATTTTCTTGTTGCTAATTGATTCATTTCATTTTTGATTTTATAAATTCTTTTGAATTTATTTACTATTTAATATATAAAATGGGGTTGCGGTGCTGAGGCAGGGAAGGGACGTGCGTAGCCTACTTCTTGTCCCTTTCAACACTTCCCACGTGGCAGTCTCACTTTCATTGGACCTTTGCTGTTTGCCCACGTGTCACCACTGTCAGCACTTTTACTGTGACTTGTCACATCAGCTCATCAACTGTTGCAGCTACTTGTGCCAATTTTTCTTATTCTTTTTAATGAGAAAAAATAATTACAATATTAATTTTTACGAGGAAATAATTACAATATTAATTCTCATGGATTTCGTGTGAATTATCTTTTTACATTTATAAAAGTGTGTTATTTTTTCCATCGAATAAAATGGGTGATTATTGTAATTTATTTTACAGTTGTTGTGTTATTTTCACCTTCCAATAAAATTAGTGACACAGTCAAATCTCTATTTATGAATACTCTATATAAGAATAATCTACATAATATTATAAAAAAATTTGGTTCCATTTGGTGAGTTATAAATAGAAATAACTTACAAATTATAATATGTTATATACTTTTTAAGTTAAAGTAGATATTAAACTATACTCTATATATAATAATTTTATATATATATATATATATATATATATATATATATATATATGTGAGAGAGACAATATTAATTTTAAAAGACTATATTTTCTATAAAAGACTACATTTTCTATAAAAAATTATATTTTTTCATAAAAGACTACATTTCTTATAAAGGACTACATTTTCCTATAAAATATCACATTTTCCTAAAAAAAACTACATTTCCTATAAAAGACTATATTTTTCTAGTTTGAAAATCTAAATAATTTATGTGAGACTTCTTATTGATATTTTTGTTAAAGTGAATATTTTTGGGTGTTCGGAAAATATTTTGTACCAATACCTCTATTTAGTAATAACCTCTCAATTAAAATACAAATAGTTTGGTCCCAAGTCTATTCCTAAATAGAGGTTTTACTGTATTTTGTACCAATCATTGTGGGTTTTGTAGTACTCCCTCCGTCCCAGGATAAAAGTTCTTGTGGACTTTTCACGCATATTAAGAAGAGGAATAAAATGACAAAATTATCCATGATAATGTCATTAAATATGGAGAGAGAATTAAAATAAGAAAAGTATGAGATATTTAATGCTACGGGCATAATAAGAAAAAATGTGTAAAAGTTTGATTATTAAAAGAAAGAGGACATTTAACATGGGATAACCCAAAATAATAATAAAAATTTTTACCCTGAGACGGAAGGAATAATATTTAATATTAATGATGAAATTATCTTTATTTGAAAAAAATGACTTGGACCAAATGCTAACATAGCATTAACATGTCATAAGATTGGACAAAAGGCTCATTGGGTTTATCCCCTTGATTTTATCTTTTTATCAAAAAAAATTTTAAAATTTTTAATGGTGCTATTAAATATTAATTCTTAATTTTATGAGTCCTTCTACAAGGACATGTTTATTGGATATTAATATTGGACATTTTCAATTATTTTTTTATTTTTTTTGCTTGAGACTCTCAAAATATGTATAGTATTTATTTCAACAATTTTTTTTTACAAAATATAGTATTTTAGGTGTAATTTAAATACATATACAAGAACATGGTTATACAATTTGTATAACTTTGTTCTTGTATATGTATTTAAATTACACCTAAAACACTATATTTTGTAAAAATTTCTTTAAAATAAATATTATATATTTTTGTAGAGTCACAAGCAAAAAAATAAAAATAAAAAAATATTTAATATTCATGTCTAATAAACATGTCTGTCAAGATTTATTATAATTTTATAATGCAACAGAACCTCAGAATGGAGCAATATTGGAGTTTGATCCCATTGTTAACATTTTCATGGCCTTATTGAGGGTTATTTTACTATTTTTTACTCTCTCCGTTCTTTTTTATTTGTCTTTTTAGATAGTAAAATTTATTCTTTTTTATTTATTATTTGTAATTTATAAATTTCAAAAAAAATATTAATGATTTAATTTACCATATTATTTTTATATTAAATATTAATTTATTTATCTTTCATATTTCTTAATGAATTTTGAAGGACAATGTTGAGATTTTATACTCATTTTACTAAATCAGACAAAGTATTAATTTTATTTCTTAATTTTTATTTTATTTTCTTCTACTCCCTCCGTCTCATAATATTTGGCGTTTTAGAGTTGTGCACAAAAATTAGGAAAATGATTGTATAGTATTAAATATATTATTAATTGTCTATAATAACCTTTATCATATATTTATCTTATACTCTGTGACAACCCCAAAACAGGTCCATTCCATCCAACCTATTCTGAGTCGCCAAATACATGGTACAGAAAATAACTACAATTTTATTACAACAATTTTTGTGCAAAATACAACAACACATATCTTTGTGAGTTTGGATATAAATATATACCAACTGCATGACTCTCATCCCAACCTTGGATAAAGACGTCACAATGACACCTTACATAAAAGTATAGTCAAAAGCTGTTTTAGAAATTAGAATCTTTGGGAAGTGCTCGAGAGAAACCGTCACATGGGAGGCTATGCTTACAGGTTATGATAGATATCATATGGCCACGTAATTATCTTGGTTGATTTAATAGACCCTAAAAGAAAAACGAGAAGATTACTATCATTTTCTTCCCAATGGTGAGTCTTCTCTCGACATATCATTATCTCCATTGTCTCTAATTGAGAATTATACTTCAAACAAACACAAGATTATATAGGTAGTGCTTTCGTAAATATACTCAACAAGTGGATGAAACCTGACCTTGTCTTATGATGACACGAGGTTGTATGTCATTAGACATCTTGTATGATAGTGGCAAAACACCCTTCCGATGTTGGATTAGCACTCACTCTAGTTGATTCACCAAATATAACTACTAAATGATGACCACCGATTCTATTCCTGTTACCCCGCTCAACCCAACTACATTCTTATTACACGAAAAGAATTGTGAAGCAAAAAGGGTGAAGACAACTAGCTTCGATAAAGAATATCATGACTAAAGATAATTAAATTATCAATAGCCTTCATCAATAATAAATCGGAGATTTAGAACATATGATAGATGATAAAAATTTCAACCATAATTCTACGGTGAACGAAGCAATCCATTAGAAAGTCGAATAGACCATAAAGTCTATTATCTTCTACATGTTAAAAGTCCACCAACAGTGTTTTATCCATGTAACATCACTCAACAGTTCATTTCCACAATTATATGAATAACTCATAATCATAATTGTGATTCTAAATTCCTCTTCGCACCCGTGGCGAAGATAATTTTCATCACGTGTCTTTTACGAAACATCAAAGATCGTGGTTATACCAAATCACGATTCTCATTTATAATCATACTAACAATTTCATCTTTGCACTACGGGCCAAAGATATTCATCAACAGAACCATCTTTGCATTACGGGCCAAAGATATTCAACAACAGTCATTTTTGCACTACGGGCAAAAAGATATTCATCAACAATTCATCTGCACTCACGGCCAAAGATATTCCTCAGCGATTCATATTTGCACTCTGAGGCCAAATATATTCATCAACAGTTCATATTTGCACTACAAGCCAAATATATTCATCAACAGTTCATATTTGCACTACATGCCAAATATATTAATATCTCAACGAAATATATAATCATTTCAGAATTTATATAAACAATAATTATAACCACGTTGATCATTTCACCTTTGCACTTAAGCTAAAGATATTCAATTATAAATTCAATGGTCATGATCATACCAGGTTAACAATTCAACTTTACATTTCTTGACGAAAGGGAACCCGTAGTCGTGATCATACAAAAATCTACCCATCTTTACACTCAAGTCAAAAAGAAATATCATCATTAGGGTTATAAAAATGTTATATATAATAGTAAAATCAATATAATCAAAACATCTAGATTTAATCTCAAGAGTAATATTCATAAATCAACTATAATTTGGTTAAAAAAATAAACCAATTTTGTCATAAATAGTCGCTCGTGAATAGTAACCATGAATAATAACTTCGTGAATAGTAACTCATTAATAGTAAACCCGACACAAAAAGATAGAAATTCCACAATAAAATTCATACCAATATTTTGGTATAATGATATTGAAATAACATTTCTTAAACTTATAAACAATTTATTTTAATTGTTTACACTTTACTAAATAATGCATTTAATCATCCTAAAATTCCAAACTCATAAGATTTCATCACCAATAACCAAAACCCTCGTCAAAAATCTGCATATACCTCATATAGGATTCTCAAGCCATAAAATTCTATTTTCCAATTTTCTTACTTCACATAACATATTTAATTCATTTACTCATAACTAGTCCATTTTCATGAAAAATACCAAATCAGTACAAACAAATTTTCTTTTCTGAGATTTAGTAGAATATAGTCCCATATTGAACATATATTTTTCTCAGAATTTTAAAAAATCATTTACTATTTTTCATATGGCCAAAATAGCCGAATATTTAGATATTTATCAAAAATTGTACTTTTATCCAAAAATTCCGAAATTTACAGAGTATACTTCTATCATATACATGTACTCCCAATAAAAATTTTACCAATTTTGGAGTTAACCACAAGGATTTATAAGCGGTTACTTTTAAAATAGTCTTTTCTCATAAAATTCACAACTCTTAATCTATACATCCATAAATCGCCATTTTTGGACACAATCAAGAAAACTCATCAAATTATCATTTTAAATTTTTTCAGAATTTTTGAAGGTCAGAAAAATTACGTAACTGAAAAACATAACAACCCTTAAAATCCTTTACTATCCCTTACCTCAAAAGAGCAGTATTTCTGACTTGAATATCGGATATAACGCTGAACGAACTTGCGGCGTATAGCAATACTCAAGATATCTAAATACTAACAAAAATATGTTTGATAATATAGAGAGAGAAAACTTATGTTTCTGGTGTGATTTTCAATTCTAACATAATCACTTATTTATAGGAAAATGCTAGAATGCCATAGGAGACTAAAATAATAAAATATATTATTTCTTTTTCTTCTTCCACGCCACCTCAATTTTTCAAGCCAGCCACCAGCCATCTTTGAACCAAAAGATAGCAGCCCATGTGTTGATAACCAAGTGGGTCCCACCCATAAATTAATAAAAATTATTTTATTTTCTGAAACTTTAACAATTCATAGAAAATAGACCATTTATCAGAAAAATACGAATTTTATATCCATTCTGCCTGAAATCGAATTCTCTACAACTTTTTAGCTTTGAGTTTTTCCAAATTCCAAACCAAAAATATCCAAAATCCATAAACGGATAATTTTTAATACATCCACACGCAAACAAAATCTTGATAAAATACCTCAAGATTAATTCTTTCATTTTATTCACATAAAATAAATATATCCATCATTTATATTCACATAAAATAAATATTTCCTTATCATATAAATTAATAATTAATTATTCACAAATAATATAATCAGAATCTGATAATAATAATAACAGGCGGGTTAAGAAAGAAAGAGGGCTTTTCGATAAGAGATTCTCCTTCTTGGCGTGCAATTAGGTGACCAAACCTCTCCTTGACCGGTGTGACGCCCCCAAAATAGGTATACATCACCCATTCGAGTTGTCAATACATAGATGTAAACAACTACAACTTTATTATTACAAAGAAGATAAAATTGTGAGTTTGAATACAAATATTATCTTCAGTATAATATCTATACTCAAATAAATCCTCATCACATTTATTGATACATTATTTTACAAAAATAGTGAGGACTACTAAATAACTCTCTCTAGAACCTTCATTCCATACCCCACTGCGTGCTATTTATATTCCTCACCTCCCGAGAAAAATGGAACAAAAAGGAAAAGGGTGAGCTCAACTAGCCCGGTAAAGAATATTATGACTAAGATAAAATACAACAAATTATCGTTAGTCTTCAATGGGGAAAAATCTAATAGAATCTGATAGACAACAAGTTTTAAATCAATATTCATGCTTGAAATAATAATTCATTAGAAGAGTTAAGTAGAGAATGCAAACTACTATCTTCATGTATGAATTTAAAAGTTCATCGTCATCTTTTATCCCCTGTAACATCAATCAATATACATCCGGAATCAAATATTCGTAAGACCCCAACTTATTATTAATGAAATTTAATTTTCTCTATTTATTATTTTGAAATAGTAAGGGTTGATTTGATTAATGTGGATAGTTAGGGGTAAAATACGCATAAATATTTCAAAATAAGCAGTGGTTATAAAATATTCATTGTTGTCGGGGAATATTCGTCCGTCGGGGGAATATAAATATTTATGACAATGCGAAATGTGTGGGCCCCATGTGAAGCGATTGGATGAAGAAAATGACAAATATAAATGGTTTAAAAATAGCAGGCGTGGTTATTCTGTTAGTTAATTGTTAAAATACGGTGGTTTAAAACACGGTAGACTTGCAGTATTGCACCAATTATTGATTCTTACGTAAGAAGGCACTACTCAATAATGGTTACGATAAATTCTTGTTCGGTATTTTATTGAGTTAATAATTCTTTGCGTTGATATTTTATATTCATTGCTTTGATAATTGTCATTTACGGTATTTTTCATTATCAAGCAATAATTCATATTATCTGAATAATATTATTAGATAACATTATTGGCAATGTCTAGAAAGTTACGTCTAAGGAGAGGTTTGGTCACCTAATTGCGGCGTCGATGAAGAAATTCTTATTGGAAAGCCCCTCTTTTTGAAGGCGCCGCTGGTTGTCGATATTGTGATTTCGTAATATTATTTGTGAATAATTAATTATTGATTCATATGATGAGAAAATATTGATTTTATGTGGATATAGATGGAGAAAAATTTTAATGTGACAATTGTTAAAATTGAAATTTTATCTTTTTACGATAAAATAATTCATTTAAATATATTATTATATTTTAATAATATAATAATGGTGATATTTTTATAACGAATGTGGGATATATGAGTATACGAGGAGGAAGAGTATTTTTGTTGCAATAAATGTTTAAAACATGTTAAACATGTCGGTGGACCCCATTTATTGGTTGAAATTTGATTATACCGTAAAATCGCTTCTGTTTATGGATTTTGATCAATTTCTATTTGGAATTTGGAAAACTTTCTTCGCAAAGTTGTAGAAATTAAATTTCCTATAAAAACTCGCAAGATTCAAATTTTCTGATGAAAGGGCAATTTATTATGAATTATTGAAGTTAGAAGCTCAAAATAATTAATTTTGGAAGTTTAAAATATTTAAAATTAGAAAAACGTTTTTTCATTATGGTGTGTTACACATGTGGGTTGAATGAGCTGAATTCAGTTCTTGGAAGGTTGGCGTAGGAAATTTTATTATAAATAATAATATTATATTAAATTTTACGCTTTGGTGTTACAAAGATTTTCCTATAAATAAGGGTGCTTGGGTTAGAATTGAAAATCACACCGTAAACTGAAGTTTTCTCTCTATATATTATCGGCGTATTCTTGTGAGTATTTTGAGTATACTTTGAGTATTGTTAGGCGTATGCAAGTTCCTTCAAAGACTATACCCTATTCCATTTAGAAGTCTTAATCTTTCGAGGTAAGGGATGTTATTTTCTTCTCAAATGATATTATTTCTTCAATATCATTATCTTTGAAATATTGGTTGAAACTTTTTATCAAATTTGGAACTTTTTTTCATGTCGGGGTTACTTATTCATGAGTTCTTATTCACGAGTTCTTATTCATGAGTTCTATTCACGAGTTCTTATTCACGAGTCTTATTCAATTAAGCGTGAAGATATTTTTGTGGAATTTCTATCTTTTGGTGTTTGAGTTCTTTATTCACGATACTACAGACTATTATTATTCATGATATCTGACTATTCATAGAAAAATAAAATTTCTTCTTTTGTCCAAAATATCTATTCGGATACTAGCTTTGATTGTATCCATGTTTTGATCATTCTTGAATTTTACACCACTATGATTATTTTGAGGTATTTTTTGAACATGGATAAAACAAAGCACGAATCCTTAATCCTTAATCCTTGTCATTTTGTTTCTTTGGATTCGATTTCTTTAAAAATATTTTCATCATCCTCGATCTTAAATGATGATATTATTGAATATCTTTGGCACGTAGTCTGAGAGATGAATGATTTACGAAGAATATCTTCTTCAGTAGTAGTGCAAAGATGAGCAGTGTTTAGATGAACATGACCAATGATGAATATCTTTGGCACTGTAGTGCAAAAGATGAATATTTGATTCAGATGTATATTGATTGATGTTACAGGGGATAAAAGATAGGCGATGAACTTTTAAATTCATACATAGAAGATAGTAGTTTGCATTCTCTACTTAACTCTTCTAATGAATTATTATTTCGCATGAATATTGATTTAAAATTTGTTGTCTATTGTATTCTATTAGATTTTTCCTGTTGAAGACTAATCGGTAATTTGTTGTATATTATCTTAGTCATAATATTCTTTCTTGGGCTAATTGAGCTCACCCTTTTCCTTTTTGTTCCATTTTTTCTTCTCGGAGGCGAGAATATAAGCGATGCAGTGGGGTATGGAATGAAGGTTTTAGAAAGAATTGTTTAGTAGTCCTCACCATTTTGTAAAATAATGTATCAATAAATGTGATGAGGATTTATTTGAGTATAGATATTATTCAGAAGATAATATTTGTATTCAAACTCACAGCTTTTCTTGTTGTAATAATAAAGTTGTAGTTGTTTACATACTCATGTATTGACATTTCGAATGGGTGATGTATACCTATTTTGGGGGCGTCACATATCATCTTTGCACCTTCTGAGCGAAGATATTCATCATTGGTCGTATTCATCTAAACACTGCTCATCTCTGACCACTACTGGCCAAAGATATTCATCGAAATCATTCATCTTTCAGACTCTGCGCCAAGATATTCAATAATATCATCATTTAAGACCGGGGATAATGAAAAATATTTTAAAAAAGCGAATCCGGTGAAACAAAATGACAAGGATTAAGGATTAAGGATTCAGACTTTGTTTTATCCACGTCCAACAATACCTCAAAAATAATCATAGTAGTGTAAAATTCAAGAATGATCAAAACATGGATACAATCAAATCTAGTATCCAGAATAAATATTTTGGAACGAAAAGGAAAATTTTCATTTTTCGATGAATAGTGTCGTATACATGAATAGTGCCGTATACGTGAATAATAACTCCAACACCAAAAGTTCCAAATTTGATAAAACTTCAGATCAATATTTCAAAGATAATGATATTGAAGAAATAATATCATTACGAAAAAAAAAATATCCCTTACCTCGAAAAGATCAAGATCTTAAATTTAAAAAACAGGATATAAAGGCTATGACTTGAACTTGCACCAGATAAAGAATACTCAAAATATACTCAAAATACTCACAAGAATACGCTAGATAATATAGAGAGAGAAAACTTGGGTTTCGGTGTAATTTTAATTTAACCTAAAGACCTATTTATAGGAAATCGCTTAGAACACCAAAGCGCAGAAAATTTAATATAATATTAATAAATTTATATAAATCATCATGCAAACTTGGAAATTCGATTTCAACATATTTTGCAAACACATGTGCCCACCAACCAACCACAAAAACGTTTTTGTTATTTTAAACAATTAAAACTTCCAAAAATCAATTATTTTGAACTTCAACTTGATAATTCACAATAAATAGCCCTTTTTCGGAAAATTTGAATCATGAGTTTTTATAGAAAATTCAATTCTCTACAACTTTGCAGAAGAAAATTTTTCCAAATTCCAAATAAAATTGGATAGAAATCCATAAATGGGTGATTTTACATTTATAATCAATTTTCAAATAATAAATGGGGTCCACCGACATGTTTAACATGTTTTAAACATTTATCGCAACAAAAATACTCTTCCTCCTCAGATATACTCATATATCCCACATTCGTTGTAAAAATATCACCATTATTATATTATTAAAAATATAATAATATATTTAAATGAATTATTTTATCAGAAAAAGATAAAATTTTAATTTTCAACAATTGTCACATTAAAAATTTTCTCCATCTATATCCACATAAAACTCAATATTTTCCTCATCATATGAATCAATAATTAATTATTCACAAATAATATTACAAAATCACAATATTGACAACTGCGCGATTTAAAGAAAGAGGGCTTTCTAATAAGAATTTCTCCTTCTACAAGCCAATTGATTAGGTGACCAAACCTCTCCTGATGTAACTTTCTAGACATCGCCAATAATATTATCTAATAATATTATTCAGATAATATGAATTATTGTTTCGATAATGAAAATCGCGTGTAATGACAATTATTGAAACAACAAAGAATATAAAATATCAACGCAACAATTATTAAATCAATAAAATAAAATTTGAGAATTAATTCGTAACCATTATTGAGTAGTGCCTTCTTACGTAAGAATCAATAATTGGTGCAATATCGCTGAGTGTCTTCTTGTGTTTTAACCAAGCAGTATTTTAAAAGATTAACTTGTAATAACTACGCCAGTTATTTTTAAACAACTTATATTTGTCGCTTTCTTCATCCAATCGCTTTCAGTTATGGCCCACATACTATTATTTACTGGTCGCATGCGAATATTCCCCGACAAAGATCTGAATATTCTCGACCAAACGAATATTAAACAACAAATGAATATTTTATAACCACTTGCTTATTTTGAAATATTTTGCGTATTTTACCCATAACTATCCACATTAATCAAATCAACCCTTACTATTTCAAAATAATAAATAAAGAAAATTAAATTTCATTAATAATAAGTTGGGGTCTTTATGTATGTAACTTTTTAGACATTCGCTTAATAATGCTATCTAATAATATTATTCAAATAATATGAATTATTGATCCGATAATGGAGATATCACAATAGTGACAATTATTGAAACAACAATAATATAAAATATCAATATAACAATTATTGAATCAATAAAATAAAATATTGAAGCAAGAATTATCGTAATAATTATTGAGTAGTGTCTTCTTACGTAAGGATCAATAATTCAAAATACTATGAAACCCAGGTAATCGCAAACGAACGCCAGACATCAGTATTTTTTAACCAATCTGAGTATTCCAACGAGTATTATCTGTATAATAACTACTGTAGATTATTTATAAAAACTCATTTTTGTTGTTTTCTTCATTAAAGCGGTTATTCGTTATGGGGCCCATAAATTCACTTATTGTCCGCATTGAATATTAAAACAACAAGAATATTCTATAACCACTGCGTATTTTGAAAAATTTATATATATCACCCCTTAACTTTAAACTTTTATCAATTTAATCATTTCTTTGAATTGTAATTATAAGAAAAATTGAATACTTTTATTTCATAAAATTTGAGTCTTACATACTCCCTCTTTTATCTGTAACATTTTCTCATGATGAATAAATTTGAAAAGATTGTGGCTAATTTTCCTAATTTATATATAAAACGTCAAATAATTTGAGAAAAATAAAATAATTTAAAACGTTATATATAATGGGGAAAACGGAGTAAAACGTGTAATTAAAAAGGAATATAGAGAACTCAAATCCTTTCTCAATTTCATCTAGTTACACCTCAAAATCCTTCATAAATTCCATCTAATTCTTGATATATCCATAGTTCTAGATCCTACACTTTGCTTGTAGTTTCAAGAAGTTGTACGGTTAGAGTTTGTTTATGACAACATATTAATGCCCCTTGAAGGTTGGTGAAGTCTTTTAAATCATAAATGGCAACATTAGTAGGTTACATTTATTAATGAGATAAAAAGGAGTTATTACCCCTGACTAATTTATTAGCCTCACCAGCCTCCTGATTCATGTTGTACCACAGAAAATGAAAATTAATTTTATTTTTTTTCTTTTTGTTATGTTTTAAATAAATAAATAAAAATATTCACTTACAGAAGAGAAAGCTAGCTAAAATTGGTTTTTGCAAATAAAAAGAGCAACTATGTTGCAATTTAATTTGCGAGTTGATTCCTAAGAATTTTTAACACAAGAACTGATAAGAAAGGAAATGATAAGAAAGGAACTTTCCTTACTTATGTTTGTAAATTTAATAAATAAATAAATATTACAATTTTTCTATCACGTGTTTGTGAGTAAGGGTGTAAGTCGAGTCAATTAGTTCGGTACTCGACTCGAGATCAGTTCGAAAATATGATCTAAAACTCAAATTCGAAGTTGATCCGAGTCGAATTTGATACATACTCGTTTTCTGTTTAATAATACACGAGTCGAATTCGAGCATATCAGTGTTCACTCATATTAGGGTTCGATTATTTCATTTTTTCTCGAACCATATTCGAATAATGGTCTGATCCATGCTAGTAAGCTAAATATGTGATATTTGTATCAATATTTATAATTTATAAAGTGTAGTATGAAATTGTGTAAACTTGTACTTGAATAAATCAATTAATTGAATGTCAATTTATATTACGTCTTTATAATTTCAATACATAAATAAAAGTAAAAAAGTTTTATATATAAATATTAGTTAAGTAACCAATTTAGAATGTAGTGGTTCAATTTAAATGAAATGGTTAAATATTATAAAACTCGATTTGAAGAAAATTAATGAAAGAACTTTCTTTTAGTAAATAGAAGAACAAGTCAAAGTATTTATAAGTAAAGTAGATCCCAAATCGAATTACTTATGTGTAAAAATATAAATTCTTTATTAATTCGAGCTCAATTTTTTTCGAAGTCTGAAGCATGAAGGTGTTATTTGAGATTCTAACTAAATTTCGTTTATACCCTTATTTGTGAGTTGCTAAGAAAAAAAAAAGTTTTTTTTTTTTGTGATATATTATTACTATTGTATCCTTGCATATTAAATATAACATACTTAGAGCCCGTTTGACAACGACTCATTTTAAAATGACTTAAAGTTAAAATATAAGTTGACTTATAAGTTGGTTTAAGTTATGACTTTTAAGTAAAAGCGTTTGACATCAATTTGACTTATAAGTTAAAACAAGCTATGAAAGTATTCGGCTCATAATGACTTATAAGTTAAAATCAAATGTAAATATTACTAAAAAGACATTAATAAAATGAAGAGCAAAATAAATATTGCATTTGGTCAAATTATCTCTTATTTTAAAATGACTTATAAGTCATTTTAAAATAAGTTACAAATATTTACTTTTTTTTTAATTGTCAAATAGAAGAATAATGACAAATAATTTATATGTTGGTTTCACTGCATCTGCCACAAGCTTTTAATACTTATGTGTTGAAAGTAAAGGTAATTTTAAAATTACAATAAATTCATTAAAAAAATATCCAATTTTCCTTTGCTTCTCTTAAAATTGGGCTCAATTTTCTTTGTAATTGTAATTTTCATGAACTTTCCTCTCCTTCCCTTGGTTTTAAAAACTGTGTTAGGGACGGAGGGAGTAGTATTTAGTGAAAATATAATTCCCTAAAATAAAAGAAATATCAACTGTTAGTAACACCAAAGTTTCTTCCACTGAATTAATGGGGATGCATAATTTAAGGGTGCGTTTGGCTGCCAGAAGCAAGAACTAACTATAGATGAGAACCAATGGGGGTCACTATCCACAGAGATGGCCAGTTGGGCTGCTGCAATGTCTCAGTGACTGCGAAGCTTCAGTGGAGTCAATTCTTCATTTCCCTTTTAATTTTGCAAGTTGATTTCATAAAAGGATAAATGGGTAGATACATTTGGTAAACCCCAACTCAACTGTGTGAAATGTGAATGGAATCCAAAGAGAGTGGGAGAAAGAGATGCATAATTGTGGGTTTGGTTTGGTTTCATTTAGTGGGTGAATGCTATTCGTTGAAGCCATCTTTTTTATAACTCAGAAATCTGAGCAACTAGGCGTTTGATTGGTGGAACCAGGTTTTGCCATCAGATACATGCCAATGCTGTGTTTGATGTTATCCACAACCCAAAACCCCCCACCCCCAGCAGTCAGGTACTCAGAACTATTATATATATAAATATATTATATGTGTGGGTATGTGTATTCTTCAATTCTATCATATGGGTATGCATCCATGTGAGTAATATTATTAACATTAAAGATTTTTTTTTCTGTCATCTTCTTTCTATATTTATGATTTGAATAAATTGTATGCCACACACATGTTGTAGTTAATTTTTGTTGAAATTGGAATTTAAGTGCCTAGAGGTGTTCAAAATGCTATGCTTGCCTGCTTGGCAAGTAAGGGGGTAAACCTTATGAACCCTGTTTGTGTTTTTTTTAAAAATAATTTTTTGGGCTTCTGAAAACTCTGTTTATGCTTGTTTGATTTCCCATTTTATGGTAAAGAATAATCTCCAAGCATGAGAAGGTGAGGATTTTGTTACAGGGAAAGCCTTTTCTATCGTGCTTTTAAGTTCAATGAGTACTTTTTCCTTCTTTTTTTTGAGAACCTATACTATTACGATTCAATTCTAGGGGTACATTTTATCCTAGTGCTTAGAGGGAACCTGGGAAAGGAGCCATGAGGGAACTAGGGGAACCTAGTAGAGGAAATTTACCTTGAATCTTCTGTAGCGCCTGTTGAAGAGGTAGATTTGAACTTGTGACCTTGCACAACAAAAGAAGAGTCCTTTATCACTAGGTTATCACCTTTGGTCTGGTTTAATCGAGTACTAAGCGCTGCCTTAAGTTATTCATAAGGGAGCTAATAGATTTATGGTAATAAAATTTGTTCATATATTTTAAGAATCCGACCCTTTTTTTACCTTATTTATGTTGAAAATCTAATAACTTAAAATTGAGAAAACAAAATGATTTGTGAATAAGGTAAAATTTGTTATTCTTAGTCTTAGGAATGTAGTGTGATGCCAACGTATATTATTGCGGTGATGAAATATCTGGACTTCTAGTTAGTGTTCATCCGTCATCATCACCCATAACAATTTGGAAAAATTAACTACGAGTATCAATAAATATATATATATATATATATATATATATATATATCCGGATCAAGTGCATACCTCTTATCTTTATAGCGATAGTTTTTCCCCCCTTTAGGCGACGGTTGTATGACCGAAACCGTCGCCTAAAAGGGGGTGAGCACGGGTGAGTAAGATAAGGGGGGGTATGCACTTGATCCTTGCTATATATATATATTGGTAAGGGAAAGTCAAATTTTAAAAAATAAAGGTATGTGCCCCTGCATTCTTTTAAAAGTGGTTTGTTCCTTGAAAATTAAATTTTTTACTCCATTTGGAAGGATGGTTAAAATCAAATATTAGTAATTTAGTATACAAAAATACAAAGGTTCTAATAGTCATGTATTGTATGTGTTATACCCCAATACATATTTATGTGTGTATGTAGGAGTATATGTGCATATAGAAGTATAGGTGCATATGAGGATGCATATACATATTCAAGTGCATATGGTCATATGGTATCTAAAGTTGTAGACATATATAGTCAGTTTGTTACAAATTATTTTTGTCATAATATAACTCTACTTACAGTCACAATCCAAGAATTTGCTCAAGAGGTGATTCTGAGAACAGATTGTGAAATATGTATATGTATACATACATACCCATAAAGGTGTACATATGTATTTGTTTGAATCTTTATGAATTTATGCATGTATTATGGGCCTTATGGTAGAGTGAGGAGTGGAATTAAAAAAATACCAAGTTTTAGTTTCATGGGGAGTCCTTGTAACTTGTAAGGCAAAGCCAAGTAGTTTTGAGTTTGGAAACAGCCTTATGGTAGACTGAGGAGTGGAACTAAAAAACAGGAAGTTTTAGTTTCATGGGGAGTCCTTGTAACTTGTAAGGCAAAGTCAAGTAGTTTTGAGTTTGGAAACAGTCATTTTGTAGCAAATGTTAAAAGTGTAGGTTTGCATTCATTCTACTCTCAAGAACCTTACACAATTAGATTCAAGACGTGGCTATATAGTACTCTTTAGGTGTATAAACACAACCTATAAGTAATTGTAGTTCTTATGATTTCAGATTCTCACTTAAATCTTAGAGTGTACAATGCTCTTATACCTTGGATTCTTTTATATTTTATTTTATTTATTAAATTCACATTAGTTGAAGTATATCTTTTTGAGAATGTTGGTTTAATGGAAATTCATGAATTTAGCTTGCTATTGCTTCATTAGCTCCTGAGAAACGACTAATTATCAGCCATCCCCAAAAGGATGTAGTAGAGTTCCTGACTTCCTGGTTAAGGATTTGTTTCCTAAAGTATTAATAATGTATATTTTGTGTTTATTTGTCACAACTTATTTGTAAGTAGTACAAGATAAGTTTGGGGCAGGGGTAAGCTTGCAAACAAGGTTACTGCTGGTTATAGCATCATGACCAAAAAATGGAAAACAATGGTTAATGGTTGAAACAAGTCAAACAACTAACCTTTGTTGACATAGAATTATCGGTTGTCTTGAATATAATTTCATTCACAGCATTAAAATACTAAGGTGTGTAAATTATAGTATCGTCCAATGCTTTTTCTCCTTTCCTATAACCGTGTAAAGTAGATGACTGAGCAGTGCCATGTGAAGGATGGTAGAATACAGCAGTTTGACAATTATCCTTCTTATTTAGATGATAGTGCTCCTATTGTTTTAATATATCTCTCATACCCTAAACCAACATTTTTGTTAGAGCCAATGTTTTGAGGGGGCTAATTTGTTTATTAATTTTAGAAGTGATTTTTCCTGCTAATTTTTTTTAAAAAAAATATTTTATGATTATAGTAGGTAGAGCGAGCATAAAACCTAACCTCAAACGCTACGACGAAACAAGGCTGTATTGGCTTCAAGAAGAACCGTCACATCCAATTAGTGTCAAATTCAGAGAAAAAGCAGGCATGAAAGGAAAGGAAGACAGAAATGAAATAGAGGATGGGTATGGAGCATTTCTGTCTCTAACAGACTGTAAGCCTTTAGAAAAGGTCCAAGTTCCCTGTTTCATGGCCAGACTCTAATCATGCATCTTCAACAATTTAAACAGAAAATGATGAATTTTATCTGTTGTTGGAGTATTACATTATAAGGAGAGAAGGTTACATCAGTAATGAAGATTCTCCTGTCCGTTTATATGGCCATCTTGCTGACGTTTTAGGGCCTGGTCCCATAGTACAAGCTTGCAGACGAGATATTTCATACTGGAACACCCTTTAAACATTCTATTCCAAAAATGCCCTCTTTATCTTACGAAGCTTCATTCATCACTCAAAAGGAAATATATTGATAAGCTCTGCTTTTCACCTTCACGGAAATGCTAATCAAGAATTTGCACCACTGTGTGTTAGGATTTTTGTGCTATCACTTAATTTGTGCCTATTTGAATTTTAGTTAGAAGAAGCTTGAACACCAATATTATATGTCAGTCTTATGTAGGCATTGAGCAATTGTAGAGAAATGTCTTTTCTGTTATTCACATTTATGTTTCTTCGTGTAATGGATTTGTTAGCTTAGGATGATATAATAGTTTAGAACTTTAGATGTAGCATCCCTTTGCACTATTGTTTAAGGACAAAACTTGACAAGAGTACATCAACTACTTTAGGGTTGTTCGAATTAGGTAAAGAATTCTAAAAGGAGAAAAGGATGACTGTAAAGCTATTTTAATCTAGTGAATCTTCATGAGCTGGAGCTCATATGAATAAAACTGTTATAGTGATACACAATTCAGTGATTTCTATCTTCTACCATAGTGAGAATCTGTTGGCAGACGCAGAAAGTCCACTACCTACATATAAGTTCATAGGGATGGTAACTTAAATGTACTCCACTTTCCACAATTTGCACTCCATTAAAGGTGTGAACTTTGAGCAATGCTACAATCACTAAATGCTCATTAGATAAGGCGAGCACCAAAAGATGCGGCACTAAATGACTGGTGTCTTTCACATAATCAGTTGAACCCCATCATCCAATCATTTAATGCAACATCTTTTAGTTTCCACCTTTTTAGTGAGCAGTTAGTATCCCTAGCATTCCTAGTGAAATTTACACTTGAAATAAACTGCATTTAAATTCCCTATAGGGATATGTATTGAGATTCAACCAAAAACAAAAAACAAAGGTTTGTATTGAGCTGGTTCTCAAGGTTTATGGGTATGGTTAAAGTTCAATATATGTAGATTGCAGTGGCTGGGATCAGTAGGTTTGGATAAGTTTGTTACAACACAATATATCTAGTATGCTGTTTTTGACCATATACTAAGGTGGTGTGGTGAAAGGAATATCTTAACGTAGAAGGTTCAAGGACTTGTAAATCCAAATGGAAGGAAAGGGCAAATTTGTTACGACAGCTATCCTAACTACCTATTTAAAGCTCTTAATGGGTAAAAAAAAACTCTTAAAAGGGTAAATAGAAATAAGCTCTTACTGAGTAATAAAAAACTAAAAAGAACCTAGTGGTTTGCCATATCAGGGAAAAATCCAAAAGAATTTAAATACCCTACACTGTCTCCAGCTATTTATAACATGCATGAGACTCAGCGGACCTCTGCCTCTGCATTGTGTACTTTGTCTATCAGAGTAGGGAAGCCATGATCCTCCCAACCGACCTTCTTTCTAATTTCTAATACTCCATTTCCATCTAACTTGAAAGACGGCCTGTAAGAAAAACAAAGAGAGACAAAAAGAAAGATGAGAGGAAAATCTTCTTCAAAGCAAGGGAATTGTAAAGGTGAGAAAATGGAAATAGACAATAAGCTTGATAAGCTCAAAGAAGAGCCTCACCTCTCAGGTGCTTACATCCGTAGCCTTGTCAAACAACTAACTTCTTCCCGAACCAAAGATCCCATGAATCCCAAAGATCTCCCAGATTCCGCTCTAGTACTAGATGGAGATGATGGCTTCCCTGCCCACCACCAAAATATACCTAAAATTGGCGAAACCCAACAACCCCAGCCACCCCAACAACCACAACAGCATAAGAAACAAGTCAGGAGGAGACTCCACACCAGTAGGCCTTATCAAGAAAGGCTCCTCAATATGGCTGAAGCAAGGAGAGAAATTGTTACTGCCCTTAAGTTCCATAGAGCAGCTATGAAACAAGCCAATGAACACCAACAAGAACCGCCACCTCAAACTCAAGCACAACAATTTCAGCCTTCACCTCAACCCGGACAAGAAGTGAAATCGAAATCTAGAAGAAACCCAAGAATTTATTCCTCCACCTCCACCTCCACCCATACAAATTTCACTAATTATCTAGACAATCTCTCCTACCAATCCTTCCCTTATCATCATCCTCAAAATTCATATTCCTGGCCTATGTCACCTGCCTTTCCATCCCCCATTCCAGAAAATTTCAACTTCACACTTCCTAACCAAACCTTAGGCTTGAATCTCAACCTACATGACTTCAACAATTTAGACACCACTCTTTACCACAACCCCTCAGCCTATTATTCACTGTCATCTCCATCAACTTCTTCTTCACCCTCTCTTTCAGTTTCTACTGAGGAAATTCCTTACATGCCAATATCACAAGCTCCTTTGGTAGCAGATTCGGGCATCATCAATGAAGGGGACTTAGGCCTGCACCACGCGATGGATGATGAGGAGATGGCCGAGATTAGATCATTAGGAGAGCAGCACCAGATTGAATGGAATGACACCCTGAATTTAGTCACCTCAGCATGGTGGTTTAAGGTCTTGAAGAACATGGAAATTGGGCCAGAGGTTAAAGCTGAAGATGATGTGTATCATCCATTTGGTGAAGTCATGGAATTCCCAGCCTGGTTAAATGCAAATGACAGCTGCTTGCAACAATTAGATGACCAGTGCTCCAGTGACTACTTCCAAGATCCTGCATTACCATGGTAAGCATTTTTTCTTGGTCTTTAATTTCACGTTTTTCAAAACTATAAAAGAAATATAGAGATGTTTTATGTTCCTAGGTTCTCTCTCCGTACAGTGTTGGAGGTGTTTATTTTTCATTTTATTTTTATTATTATTATTTTCTCCCTGTCCATATTAATAAGGGATGTAGCTGGGGCAGTAGTGTTTTTACTAACATTTCACTCTGTGAATTGCAGTACACCCGCCAGACTGAAACTTTCACTAGGTAGGTAGTGCCCACAGGTCCCCACGGCATGGCCATGTTTTTATTACATTATGCATCAAATTTTGAAAATTAGCTAGAAAAATACAGTTTCATGTGAGAAACTCTTGTGAACATATTTATATGGTGTTATGTAAAGGGCCATAATCTTGGCTCATTGGAGTAGCTCCCTAAGATTATCTATCGAGTCTTTAGGCTTAATTTGCTCAATTTTGTGTCATGTTTTTAAGCCAAATTTATGGGAAATTTATATTGATCGACACGAAGCATGTTGCGGCCCTCTGTTGAAATTAATATATTTTTGGAACAACTTTTTACATAGTTTTAAGTTATTTTATTTTATTTTTCCTGATCTCTATACCAACATGGAAGTATCCATACTCAAAGCACCTGATTAATCCTTTTGTATTTGTTTTATGATTCATGCAGCATGGACATGGAGGAAATTGAAGGAATGGATGGGGAATGGTTAGCCTGAGAAAGATTGATTGTTTTTTGTCTGATCAAATCTTTGACCTGGCCTTTTGATTTTTTAAAATTTAATCAATGTTTTTTTTCTTTCCCTTTTTAGTTTTAATAAAAAAAGGCTTGCATTTGATGGTTAGACGGGTCATATGAGGAAAATAATTAAAAGAAAAAAAAAAATACTTTATTTCTCCTTTTATGTGTTTGTAATGATTAAAATTTTTGAATTTCTTGTAATATTCCACTTTCTATAAATTTTTAAGAGCTGGGAATTCATTTTAGTACAATCGTAGCTACTGGCTAGAATTGATTTTATGTCATGCCTGCAAAAATTGGACTGGGTTAGCATGAATTTGGCTTAGCAAGACCATCGGTCGGTTGAACTCTACGGTGCTGACACGTCGTTAGCATTTAAATTAATGGGCGAGATTCAACAATTCCGCACGACGTCGTTTGACAAATCAAATTCAGATAAATCGGATGCAGCGAAGTAATCGGCTCAAAGCGAAGTAATCGGCTCAAACAAGAGGAGATTTATAATCGGCACTGACAAGTGATGATTGACGTCAGGCGGGAGATTTGGCGCCATACTGAGTCCATGTAAAACAGAGCTTCTTGAGATTGGAAGGCATTTAGTAGCAACCATGTAAAACTAGTAAATGTACTGATTTAAAACAGAACTTCATTATTGAGAATAGCAAAAAATAGAGCTACTTCATTCTTGTCTTTCATTCACCAACAAGTGGTCTATATTGAGGTTAGTATATATAAATGTGTTGAACATTAATAGTTGTGATACTAAAAAGAAATAGTTGATGCAATAAACTTCAATATATAACAGTAATGAAGTTATAAAGAAATGTTGATGTAATAGATTTAAATATTTAGTAAATCTATTGGTTTATATAAATCATGAATTATATGCAATATTTGGGTATTGGAAAAAAGTTTAATATGTAAAAAGAATTTGAGTTGATTAAAAATAAGTTAGTAAAGTGGAATTAGAGAATTAGTTATTGTAATGCAAATAGTATAATACAAGTTTAAGTTTAATGGTTGAATTTTAGTAATTCTTGTAGTTAGATAATTGTTCTGCAATTTCTACCAATTAATATTGTTATGTATATGATGTTTATGCGATCTAATTTGTTTTGACAGATCAAACATAGAAAGAACTAAATGGTTGACAGAAGTTTAGAAGGTGTTTCACTTACTGAAAGTCCTTGCATAGGACAAGAATTTGATTCGGAGGAGGATGCGTTTAATTTCTATAATAATTATGGAAGAAAGTTAGGATTTAGTGTGAGGAAACAATATGTGAACAAAAACAAGCTTGGTGTAGTTACTTCAAGAAGATATTCATGCTCGAAGGAGGGTGAACGGATGGAAATAATAGTAGAGGGTAAGAAAAAGAGAGTTAGACGACCTAGTAGATTCAATTGTCAAGCAAAAATGAATGTAGTACTTGATGCAACAAAACAAAAAAATGCGTTGTCAGCGGCTTTGATGAGAATCACAATCACTTATTACACATTTCTGAACGCGTTCATTTGATGCGATCTCAACGTGATGTAGCCAAAACCTGGCGATTGAGATAGAATTAGCATATAATTCTGGAATAAAATCCAAACAAACCCATGAGTTGATGTCTAGACAAACTGGCGGGAAGGATTGTGTTGGTCACACAAGATCATATCAGAAGAATCATTTACAAACAAAAAGGCAAAGAGATATGAAATACGGTGAATTGAAATTTGACCTTTTATTGTACTTTTTCGAAGCGGTTATCGAAAATCCGTCATTCTTTTATGCAGTTCAATTAGACAACGATGAGCAGATAACAAATATATTTTGGGCAGATACAAAGATGATAATCGACTATGCTCAATTTGGGGAGGTTGTTACTTTTGATACCACTTATAAAACAAATAGCTCGTATAGACCTTGTGGTGTTTTTGCAGGTTTTAATCACCATAGGCAAGCTGTCATATTTGGTGCAACATTAATATATGATGAGACAACGCCGTCGTTTGAGTGGTTGTTTTGTAGTTTTTTGGATGCCATGTCCCAGAAGAAACCCATTACAATAGTCACTGATCAAGATCATGCAATAGCAAGTGCATTATCATCAACGATGTCGGACACATATCATGGGTTGTGTACTTGGCATATTGCTCGAAATTGTGTGAAGCGTATGTCCCCCGTGATGAAAGAAAATAGTCAAGAATTTCTACAAGCATTTATGAATTGTGTTCATCTGAGTTAATGTACTGCAAGTAGGAATTCCAAAAGGCAATGATCGAGGAATCAAAAAAGGTCGAGATCACATAAAAATTCATCACGTTGAAGTGTTGGTTAGAAAAAATGGCAGGGAAAAAGAGGCAAAAAAATGGAAGTAAAAAGGTCGAGGTATGGATAGCAATAATATATAAATATACATATTGAATTAAATGAGTGCTAGTATAAATATGCATACTTATTACATTTGTATACAAATTTGTATAATTTTAAACCATGGACAGATGACGAGATCAAATGGAAGGCATGGTGATGAACAAGGAAGTGGACACTCATCATTTGGAAGGCATGGTGATGAACAAGGAAGTCGACACTTATCATTTACTGAGTTGTTAATGTCTTCATTTAATAGCGAACTTTTTTAGTTAATGTTACTACTATGTAATATATGAAATAACTGTTAATGTCTATGTTTAATAGTTTATTGGTTTTTGTGGACATAGTTTCCAAGTAGTACTTAATTTTGTTGACTAGATGGTAGGTTATGTAAGATTAGGCTTTTGAAGCTTTAATGAACAGCTTTATGCGTTTTCTTGTGTAAACTTCAATATTCTAAAATTTGTGTTTTATTTTAATTTGTTCTTTTAGAAGTTTCATCAGATGAGATGATGTGGTTAGCAATGTCTATGCTAACTTGGAAGGAAGTTTCATTCAATTTTGTTGCATTTTAAGCCATTCTTTTAGTAAGTTTCATTGTTTCACACGGCCTATTACTCGTGTTTACGGGTTGCTTTTTTAATTCTTGTTATTGTTATTTTTCTTCCTTACGGTTTTCTTTGGTCTGTACTCCTTTTTTGGAAGTTGGTTTTGTGCTTGAGTACGTCTTCTTTATTATTGTCCTTACGGTTTAATTTGGTTTGTCTTCTTGTTATTGTATGTGCTCCTTTTTTGTTTGGTCGTCCTCCTTTTCCATTTATTGATCAAATAATATGGTCATGATTTAAATATATTTCTACTGTAGGGTGGACAAGTAATCAAATGCACTGCTATGCTAACATGTGGTAACTATCATGGTGTTATTGGTTTTGCAAAAGCAAAAGCACCAAGAGTTCCTCTATATAACTTCTCAAATTTTATTTGTTCATCAAGTTTTTTATTTTGTCTGTACAACTTTGTGAAAAATTGTACTATTGTCAATTTTTTTGGAAAATCATTTACCCTTGTATCATGTAGTGTGAATGACAGCATGGCAGTTTCTTTTAATTTCAATTTGTTTGTGTCCAGTATTCTAGAATTTGTTTGTGTTCAAAAGAATTATTTTGATTCTTCTTTATTTGTTTGATTGTATATGACTTGTAAGTTGTACAAACTCAGAACATCAAATCTGAACTGCAATGGAAGTTGTAATGAATTTATTGATCACTATAAAAGCTTTGCAATTAAAATCACTAAGAAGAAACTGCAAGTTGCTGTTGCATATGGATTGACTGATTTGCTTATTAAACTTGTATTCTGCAGATAACAGATGGATCACATTCACAAAAATAGTCTTCATATACAGATACAATAGCATAAGGATAATGAATAAGTTTTACACCAACAAAATTTAGCAAAAGGCAAAATATTTTATTAACTGAGAAATAAAACTCCAAAATTCAAAAGACTTGAATTGTTGGAAATTTTACAATTGAATAAGATTACATTGATAACACATATAGTAAAACAAAGCTTAAATACTAAAACTGATGGAATGCATGAGCCACCTACATGACAAATTCGAAATACCAACTCTGTAGATTCTTAAACTCAACTCTGCAGATTCTTAAAGCTTAGTTCAAGCCAAAGTTCAACCAAAAATAACTGCTGCAATTACATTGCCTTCAAGTATACAATTTACATGACAATCTCTCAACAACTAAGCAATACTGATGCCATTTATGTCCAAGTTTAAGACGGTGCAACCATTGCTGTATGGATCATACACTCCCTAAATAATTTCTAAAAACTGTGAAATAGTATGCAGCCATACACTCCAAAAAAAGTAAATACAAACTCACCAAAATAACCATTCAATTCTGATCAAACATTCACATACATCACCAATGCCAAATCAAACATAATAAAATTACTAACATTAATTTAATCCAAGTCAAGTCACAAATACTAAATATAATAACATTAGCTCGAAACTTTTCCTTACATTTTGACAGTCATTAGCTTTACATAAATACCCATAAGTCAGTAGTTTCTTCCTAATTTTTACATCAATAACCTTCAACTTTTATCAACAAAAGTATACATTTATAAGCCCAAGGTAAACTCAAAAATTGACTACTAAATAACCCAAAAATTAGCCATCAACAACCATCTTCATGAAGAGATGATATGTAAGACCCCGAAATTTTTAAATAAAAAGGAATTTCCTTTATTTATTATTTTGAAATAGTAAGGGTTGATTTGATTAATGTGGATAGTTAAGGGTTAAATATGCAAATATTTCAAATTAATGAGTGGTTATAAAATATTCATTATCGTCGGGGAATATTCGTTTGGTCGTGGAATATTAAATACTTTGTCGGGGAATATTAAATGCGATGGTATAACCATGTGTGGGCCCCATAGCGGAAAGTGATTGGATGAAGAAAGCGACAAATATAAGTTGTTTTTTAAATAACAGCGTAGTTATTCTGCAGTTATTATCTTGTTGGAATACCCGATTGGTTAAAACACACTAATATGGCGTTGTTGAACAAGTAGACTTGGTATTGCACCAATTATTGATTCTTACGTGAAGAAGGCACTACTCAATAATGGTTACGATAATTCTTGTTCGATTATTTTATTGAGTTAATAATTCTTTGCGTTGATATTTTATATTCTTTGTTGTTTGATAATTGTCATTACACAATTATCTTTCATTATCGAAGCAATAATTCATATTATCCGAATAATATTATTAGATAACATTATTGGCAATGTCTAGAAAGTTACGTCTAAGGAGAGGTTTGGTCACCTAATTCGGCGTAAGAAGAAGAAGAAATTCTTATTGGAAAGCCCTCTCTCTGAGGAGCGCACGGTTGTCAATATTGTGATTCGTAATATTATTTGTGAATAATTAATTATTGATTTATATGATGAGGAAAATATTGATTTTATGTGGATATAGATGGAGAAAATTTTTAAAATGACAATTGTTGAAAATTAATATTTTATCTTTTACGATAAAATAATTCATTTAAATATATTATTTTAATAATATATTAACGGTGATATTTTTACAACGAATGTGGGATATATGAGTATCTGAGGAGGAAGAGTATTTTGTTACAATAAATGTTTAAAACATGTTAAACATGTCGGTGGACCCCATTTATTGATTGAAATTTGATTATAGCTTTAAAATTGCCCGCTTTGTGGATTTGATCAATTTCTCGATTGGAATTTGGAAACACTTTCTTACGTAAAGTTGTAGAGAATTGAATTTCCTATAAAAACTCGTGAGATTCGAATTTTCTGATGAAAGGGCTATTTATTATGAATTATTGAAGTTAAAAGCTCAAAAAATAATTGATTTTGGAAGTTTAAAATATTTAAAATTAGAAAAACGTTTTTCTTATTTTTTTTCTAGAAGGTGGCATGTGTTTGATGGCTGAAATCAGATTCTAGACATGTGTGAAAATAATATAATTATATTATTAATTTATTAAATTTTTCGCTTTGGTGTTAAAGAATTTCTATAAATAGGGTCTTAGGTTAGAATTGAAAATCACACGGCTGAAGTTTTTCTCTCTATATTATCGGCGTATTCTTGTGAGTATTTTGAGTATACTTTGAGTATTGCTATCTGGTGCAAGTCCAAGTCGCCTTTATATCCAGGTGTTTAAATTTAGAAATCTTGATCTTTCGAGGTAAGATATTTTTTTTTTTTGTAATGATATTATTTCTTCAATATCATTATCTTTGAAATGTTGATCTGAAGTTTTATCAAATTTGGAACTTTTTCATGTCGGATTACTTATTCATGGGTTCTTATTCATGAGTTCTTATTCACGAGTTCTTATTAAGCGTAGAGTTCTTATTCACGATTCTTATTCACGAGTACTATTCATGAAGCGTGAAGATGTTTTGTGGAATTTCTATCTTTTGGTGTCGGAGTTCTTATTCACGTATCGGCACTTTATTCACGATTATCTGACACTATTCATAGAAAAATAAAATTTCTTCTTTTTGTCAAAAATATCAATACGGATACTAACTACGATTGTATCCATGTTTTGATCATTCTTGAATTTTACACCACTATGATTATTTTTGAGGTATTTTTGGGCGTGGATAAAACCAAGTACGAATCCTTAATCCTTAATCCTTGTCATTTTGTTTCCTTTGGATTCGTTTTTCTTAAAAATATTTTCATCATCCTCGGTCTTAAATGATGATATTATTGAATATCTTTGGCTGTAGTGCAAAGATGAATGATTCTGAAGAATATCTTTTGGCTGTAGTGCAAAGATGAGCAGTGTTGAGATGAACATGGTAGATTGATTAATATCTTTGGCCTGTAGTGCAAAGATGAGCAGTGTTTAAATGAACATGACGGTGATGAATATCTTTGCTTTGTGGTGCAAAGATGAATATTTGATTCGGATGCATATTGATTGATGTTCTGAGGATAAAATATTGATGATGGGTATTAAATTCATAGATTATAGTAGATTTCAATCTCTACGTAACTCTTACATGAATTATTATTTCATTGCTGAATATTGATCCGAAACTTGTTCTCTATTGTATTCTATCGATTTTTCCTGTTGAAGACTAACGATAATTTGTTGTATATTATCTTAGTCATAATATTCTTCTTGGGCTAGTTGAGCTCACCCTTTTCCTTGTTGTTCCATTTTTCTTCTTAGGAGGGAGAGAATGTAGGAAAGTCTTAGTGGGGTATGGAATGAAGGTTTAGAGAGAGTTGTTTAGTAGTCCTCACCATTTTGTAAAATAATGAATCAATAATTATGATGGGGATTTATTTACGTGTGGATATTGTCAGAAGACAATATTATATTTAAACTCACCAGTATATATTGTCGTATTTCACACGACATTTGTATTATTGAAGTTGTAGTTTGCTTCTTGTACCATGTATTTGGCGACTCAGAATGGGTGTTGTGTATACCTATTTTGGGGGCGTCACATGATAACCCAAAAACCAACCACTAACAACCATATTTCATGTTGAGACAATAAAGACAACCACAAGCAAAAACAAAGCTCCAACCAACCCATAGAGCACATGTCTCTCTTTCTTATAGCTGGACAATAGTTTTGAAATGTCAATTACCTGACTTTGTAAATCACCTTCATATTGAACTGCTTCCGCGAGTTGCTCTACCAGATATTTTTCATGGGCACGAGAAGCTTTCAAATCAACAATAAGGGTATTATTTTTAGTCTCTTTTTCATTGAGTTGTTCCAAATTCTAGGAATAATTTTCTTCCCCTTCTTACATAGAGAAGGATCAACCCACTCAAAAAAACCACAAGTAAGTCCCATCTACAAAATCAGCAAAATCAAAATTTTAAATTTTATTAGTATTTACTAATAAATAGATTATAAGTATGTATGTATCAAGTATTCATAAAGGAAGAAATAAAAATTCATACAGATAGCGGGCTCCAATAAGCACATCCATAAAATTGGCGCCCCAAATTTCGTACAGTCCAAGCGGTCTTCAATTGAGCCAATTTTCCTGATAACAATATTTGGGATGATCGGAAACACTTTGGATTGGGTGGAGCGTGCGAGTGCGAATGTTGAGTTGAGTCTGAGTGCGATTAGAGGTGGAATAACTTTGATCGGAAGTAGGTTGCTGAGACATTGAAGCAGTCTGCTGTTAGTAGGGAGGAGCAGAACTTGGGTGGAGAGGAAAGAAACATCCTATAATGCTATAAATAAGGGGGAGAAGGAACAATTGGCGCCAAATCACCCGCCAGACTCTCCTGCCACATCTCGATCTTCACTCGCCGTCCTGAAAGTAGTATGCACACAAGCCAATCATGTTTGATGATAAAGCATATACTTTGTAACAATCTTATTCATTTATTAATAAAAAATATTTATTTATTAAAGGCTTTTAATTATCTACATGATGCTGTTTTATAATATGTGATAAACCCATAGTTTTAAGCAATGCTTTTAGAATAATGATGATGATCATTCTAATGAGATCTAAATTCTTAGAAAGCTTAAAACTAAAATAGTTCCCAATCATTGGATTACTAAATTGGGGATTAGTAAATCCGGATAGATTGAGTACATCGTTCTTTGCTTTCGTTGGATGAGGATGATTGATCTCATGATCATTTGTGTGGAGACATTAAAAGCAAGTATGTAGGTGCTTATTAGAGAATAAGTTCATTTGAATGTGGCTCATTAAGGAATACTAATGGAGTTTTTTCTTTTGTCAATAGAATTCTGTAGTGATAGTAATCTGACAAGTGATCCTTGGACTTGAGATCATCATAGTATCTTGTGTATGATGAGTTATACTTTGACTTATTCCTTAAGACCCTTAGGGTATATCAAAGGGTATGCTTGGGTATAATAAGTTATACGTGAAGATAATGTATGATCGATAAAGAATCTACCACTTTATTAAAGAAGAGAAATGTCCTATGTGATTTGATAAATGACAACCCGGTAGTCCTTGCTGGCAGAATGAAATTAAAAGGAGTTTCTAATTTGCATTATTTGGAGTTGTGCATTTAAGGATCGAAATCATATAATTAAATAAAATAAGACTTGTGATAATTCCATATCTTATATTTAATTGGGACATTGATATGGTGGAATGATTGAATTGTCACGGTAACTATTTACTCAAAGGTTCTTTTATGATTAATGTTGAAATCTATATTATCCGGAAAGTCTTTGATCACAGGGAGGCTTATCCCTATTGTAGAATAAATATTATTTATTTAAATAAATTAATTATTTAATTTATTTATTTAAATAAGATTAGAATTGTTCTAATTGATTTATTCACAATAGGTTTAATATGGAGAACCTAAAGGGTCACACCATAAAAGGAAGAATAATTATTTAAGAAGTTAATGGCATAATCGTAATAATATGTTATGTATATTTAATTTAATCTATGGTGATAGAATAAATTAAATAGCTTAATATTTATTATTTAATATTTTAGAAATATTAAATATAAATTAATAAGAGGAGTCTTATTAATATCATTACAATTATTATTATTATTTTAATTTCTAAAAGAGTTTAGGAATTAATTTAATATAAGTACTCTCATTTATTCCTAATTGGATTAGGAAGGAAAATTAGTTAAAGGAGTTTAATTAATTATCCCTAATAAGATTAGGGAGCCCCTTTAATTAAAAGGGTTTAATTAAATAATACCTTATTTTAATAGGGTTACTTGATATCTTTATAAGAGAGTCTTATATCGGATATCAAACTACGTGATAATTCCAATGGTTGGAAAGACGCTCCTTTTCTATGAGATAGAAAAACTAGGGTTTAGCCAACCACCCATCTTCTTGAATCCTTCTTCTTCCTTGGTGGATCACCTCTGAGGCCAAACACTTGGGTGGCTAACGTTGATCGAAAGGAAGGAACCAAACCCGGTGGATTCGAGTTGAGCGAAAAGAATTGGAGGTGAACTTGTACACGAGGAAGCTCGGATCTTCAAGGGTATGATTCTTATTCTTCAATTTTTCGTTTAATTAATAATTGTGCATAAAGGGTGATCCGGGTATTGGGTTTGTAAAATTTTTAAACTCTGATTTTCCACGTTTCCGCTTATTTTTGCAATTTGATTGCGTTCATGAATATTACAAACCTAACACGTCCCTGCGTCAACGCCAGACTCAGACATCAATCAATTTGAAATTGGATGGGTCATGTATAAATCTCCCCTTGTTTGAGCCGATTACTTGACGCATCCGATTTATCCGAATTTTTGCTTTGCAAAGCTTTTTCAAACGGCGTCGTGTGGAATTGTTGAATCTCGACCATTCATTTCTTCGTTAACAACGATGTCAAGACTGTAGTAGAGTTCAACCAAATAGATGGTCTTGCTAAGCCAAATTCATGCTAACCCAACCCGCAAAAATTGTCCAGCAGACTTGGCAGAAACAAAGTGACATTTTCTGGACTTTCTTTTTGGGATGTCATTATTAGGGGTCAATTTTTGTGGTATATTAACATGAAGTTCATTTTTGGGTAAGTTGGTTAATTGACCAATAGAGTGCTGACACGCATGCGAGATTCTATGTGTGTCAACATTCTATTGGCCAATTAATCAACTTACTAAAAAAATAAAGTTCGGATCCCATTATGACACATCATTAGCACACTATTTATGTTGGCCAAAATTACTTTTATTTTAATGGCTTGTCATGACATTAACATCGCTCGTGTATGTATCAAAGCAAAACTAGAAAACTTGATTCCTGAGTCATCTCTATGTTTTGTTGTCTTAAATCTTTGCTCTTTATGAATCATGTTATACCGAAATTTCATATTTTTATCTCGCAAGGTTAGACAAATGCAATTTTTATAAAACGGAATACACATTTTAGAGGAAGAGAGGGAAAATGAGGGGAGAGGGAGGAGAAGGTAACTCACGTTTGGAAAAGGTGGAAAACAATGATATGGATTCTGAGATGATTTTAAATAATACTCCCTCCGTCCCAAATTAATTGCTCAGTTTTAACTTTTTAAAGTTAAATTAACCATTTTTAAAACTAATCTTTTTACTATTTTTGCTAAAATATAGGCGAAGAGATTATAACCAAAAGAAAGTATATACAATTTATTACTAATCCCAATTTTTATAATTTTAGAAATATATTTATATATGCTTAATTATTAATTCTAAAAATAGTCAATTTGACTTAAAAAAGTCAAAACTGAGTAATTAATTTGGTACGGAGGTAGTAATAATTAAGTAATGTAAATTAAATCAATATATAAAAATGGGGATTTGGTACCTGAAGTAAAAAAAGTTATAAACTGGTGATTGTACTCGAAAAATATTACACTCCATTAAACATTAGGGACATGACTTACAATTTGGTACCCGAAGTGAAAAAAGTTACAAACTGATGATTGTACTCGAAAAATGTTACTCCGTTAAACAGTAGGGTTTCATCTTTATTCTATTTGAAAATTAGGGTTCTCTTCTTCTGTCATTCTTCTTGTCTCGATTTTGAGTACAATCACCAGTTTGTAACTATTTTCACTTCGGATACCAAATTGTAAGTCGTGTCCCTAATGTTTAACGGAGTGTAACATTTTTTGAATACAATCACCAGTTTGTAACTTTTTTCACTTCGGGTACCAAATTATAAGTCGTGTCCCAATACAGATACCAAAAAATAATTTATCCCATTTAAAATATACTGTCTAATAATTTTATTTAAGAGAAGTGTTTTTGTTCCTTAATATAACTGATTTGAGAATTTTAAGTAAGCATTAATTACTTAGTTTCTAATATTACCATAAATATTAAATATAACTTTGTTTTCTCACTATTTTTCATTTAATAAATAATAGTATCTTTCTCAAATATAAGATATTATAGATAATTAATATTATATTTAATGCTATATAATTATTTAGTTAATACTTATGAACAACTATTAACTCTAAAATAATAGTAGTAACAATTTATATTAAGGGAGGGAGAGAATAAGGCAAAACTCTGGATGGATATTAAAATTGAACATAAATTTATATAATAAAATATAAATGATTTTGAATTTTTTGCTCATTCTAATAAATTATTTGGGTCGTCTAAAATTTAGGATAAATCCAACCGTCCATAATGTCCGAAGCACAGGACTGTTGTTAGTGTATTTACATTTTTACTTAATTGTATATTGATCCTCAATAATAGATAAAAATATAAATAAGTAAAGTTGAAATAAATTAGAGTCCAATTTGGCAATTTCCATGTGAAGAGCTCGGGAATAAGGAGGTCTAGTTTTCATAGTTGGATTGGTTTGGGGCCCACCACCACGGCAAGGTAAGTGAACCTAGCTGTGTTGTTTGTGACTTTCCTTCAGCCTCCCATTCCGATCTTGGGAGCATAATTAATCTGGTGCTGAACTAAGCAGAGATTAATCCAACCGAACTTTTCTAAGGTAATCGTCGAAAATTTACCAGTTCGTTCTTCAATCTTTAGCTTTTGAATCAAATCTTAGTATCAGTTTTTGGATTTACCCTTTTCCTGTATGCCATAGTTTTTAAATATCAAAGAGTAAGCTTAACTAATCTCAGATTCATTATTATGAATCAATGCTGTTCTTGTAGTAGATATCAACATTTAGATTGGTGTTAGGATTTTACAAAATGGGAAAATGATTGTTTGTTCTAAAATAAATGCCAATTTTATTACATTATAGTCTCATTCATATCAATTAGTAAAATGATTTTTGAGTTTGGGTTTGGGTTTTGGGAATTGGAATGACCATTTAAATGTATATTGTTTACAGGGGGCAAACCAGACAAGAATGGCTGGGCAAGAGAGATGGTGTGTAGTGACAGGGGGAAGAGGGTTTGCTGCGCGGCATTTGGTGGACATGCTCATCCGTTACGAAATGTTTTCAGTTCGTATTGCTGATTTGGGCCCCTCTATCAAGCTAGATCCCCATGAGGAGAAGGGAACCCTGGGTGAGGCTCTTCGGTCAGGCCGTGCTCAATATGTATCCGCTGATCTTCGTGACAAGGCCCAAGTTTTCAAAGGTTTCCTTGCTACTAAGATTATGCTCTATTCTGTTTTCTATATTAATAGGCTAGTTAGTTTTAGGCCCTTTAGCTAATATTAAAAATTACCTAGATCAGTAGATGCGCCCCAAAGGCCAAGAGTGTTAGATTTGAAATTTTGTGCACCTAGAAGGGGGTTGAATAGATGTAATCATGTAACTGACTTAACTGAATAACAATGTCACTTTTAAAATTTTCAGCTAAAGAAACTGTCCAGACATGTTAAAACCTGTCTACTTAGGTGATTATATGAATATGTTATGCAGAGACAAATACGAAACTATTCAGACAAGGTAAAACATGTCTGCTTAAGTGTATAGGTTAAAATGATATGCAACACTTTCTATATATAGCTTTGATTTTAACTAAGAAGTGTGTGAACGATGATATTATGCAGAATTAAGCAAACCACACACGATAATCAGCAAACCATAGACACCAAGAATTTTACGTGGTTTGCCTACCCTCTAATCTAGTGGCCTAATTCACGTCCAATACCAATTGGTATTGGAGACTCATTTATTAAATATAATATTCAATCAATTACAAAAACTCCTTGTACAAATAGCTCTGAACTTTGTTGGACACCACTGCCCCATTTGCACCACTGCAACTGCTTGCACCACTGCAATTGTTTGCACCACTGCAACCTTAGAGCTTTCTCTGTACCTACCTATCCACCACTGGATCAATCACAAACCAATTTGGGCTTGTATACAAGTTTTAACAGGAATGAATATGGTTACAAGATATAACTATGAATATTCAGCAATAAGAATTTAAGAGCAAGGTAAGAATAATTTGCTAGAATTTTTTTTATATAAGTACTCTTGTTTTCCTTGATTCATTTTGTTCTTCCACCCACACCCACACCCACACCCACACCCACCTAAGCTTTAGCCGTGAATATAATATATTGAGATAAAAGCTAATGACACACAATGTTCTAAAAGGCGGGAGGCGGACGGCCAAGGGGGGCCTAGCGCCTAGGGGGCCTAGGCGGGGCCTAGGCGGGATTTTTTATTTTAAACCAATTTTAATATTTTAATTTACATTTATCCAAATAAAATAATAATATATAGCAAAACAATATATAATAAAGATAATAAAGGCATTTGCTTAAAGTTCAAATGCATCCATATTGCTGCTAATGTCAAAGTTCAAAAACAAACATGCAATTGTTCAAAGTTCAAACATATTTTTAACGTATTAGTTTTATTTATAAATTTATAAACAAGATTGCTATTGAATAATAAAATTTAAAATTTCAAGAATTTAATTTCATATTAAAACTTAAAAACTAAACATAAATTTAAGAATTATATTGAATTAAACTAAATATTACAAATGTATCATCATTTATATAATTTGAAGTTGGTTCAAGTTCAAAAAAGTACAACTATAATAAAATTATCCATTTTGACTTGATATTGCTCACTTGTTGTTATGATTTGATATGCTACAATCTGTTTTATGAATATAGTAAATCATTAAAACTATATATATCAAGATCAAGATCTGGTTTGGGTAGTTATTAAAATAAAAAAAATCTCTCCGCATAGACCCCGCCTAGGCCCCACCTAATTTTCTGAAGGGATTTTTTTGCCGCTTTAGGCTTTAGGTGAAGTACCTGGGGGGCCTAGCGCCTTGGCGAGGTGCCAAGGGGGGCCTAGCGTCTAGGCGGGGCCTAGGCGGACCTAGGCGGGAATTTTTAAAATAGTGATGACACAAAGACATATTGCTGAATATCAGTAATTCCAACGAAAGAGAAAAATCAAGTTGTTAAGGATTTAAATTTGAAAAAGAAACAGCTTGGATTAAGGGATAAAATCTTTAGCAAAATCAGCTTTATGCGAAAGACTTTTAATATTGATTTAACTTTGGACATCAGAGAGATGAATTAAGGAATAATCAGAGATTTGATTTCGGCAAAATCAGCACTGCCAATCTATTTAGGAAAGATATTGATCTTTGGAAATCATTGCTCAATAGATTTGGTTTCCAAATAAATATATCTTCTCAAAGAATTTGAATTTCAAGCTTATGAAACCTTTTCAAAAGATATTTCCAGTAAAATAGAATTGCCTTGTTATTAATAACTCATGCTAAAAATACTTACAAATTTTCTTAAGTGATTTCCTAGAGACCTAATCTAGTATAGTAGTGTCTCTATGAACTTTTCTCCACAATGGACCTCTTGAAATTTTGAACTTATTTAGTAGCCATATATGATCAGCCCAAGTCCAAACCTGAAAAACATAAGACATCTGCATACAAAATATATTGTCATTATTAAAACAAAACATATAAACCAACAAGATTTGGTTAGAGCAACAATGCAGTAGCTTCGGATAGTGCAAAGGAGAAAAAGTGTAAGTAAGCCGAGTTAAGTTGTAGGTTGCTCAGGTTTGGCTAGTTTCTATAATGAGCACAAGTAAATGTAATGCTTCTATAATCCACATAAGTCTTAATAGCCATAAAACCATTTACAACCATGACATTCAATGTGGAATGGATGGAGTATATCGATGGCCATTCCTAGTGTCATATTGTTTTTTCTTTTATTATTTGTAACTTGTAAGTAATATCGTATTCATATCCTAATTGCTTAATATTTATATTGAAAAAACCATAATTACTTAATAACATCCTATAAACAATGTAAATTGTGGTAAGTATGTCGCCTGATTTGTACTCGCACCCAACCCAATTAAATTTAATGTTAGCTGTGCTGACCCTTTTACAACACAAAACTGTTTATACTAGACTCAAACCCTTATTTCTAATGTCATGCAACAAATTGTCTCCCTTGCTAAATTGTCCAAAACACTAGCCAAATATATTATGCTAGCAAGCCATAAAAGTGCTCATGCTCGGCCAACTTATCTTACAAGTCAATTTTGACAAGATATAAATGATCTGATCATAAGCTGAACTGAGTAGCTTGATTTATATTATAGCTCTTTCCATGGATGATTGATAAGAAGTAAAGTTATCCTTTACATTTATTGAGTCTGAATAAATTTTACTATATCTGCAGCTTGTCAAGGAGCTGAGGTTGTTTTCCACATGGCTGCTCCAGATTCATCAATCAATAACCACCAGCTCCACCATTCGGTTAATGTACAAGGTTAAAAATTAGCCATTAAGAGCGTTGAAAAAAACTGCGCTTTCCTGTTCTTTTTGGAATATGCCATCTGTTTTTCCTATCATACCTATTAATTTAACTATGATCTATAGGCACTGTGAACATTATTGAGGCTTGTGTTGAGCTAAAAGTAAAGAGACTTATTTACACTAGCTCTCCTAGTGTGGTGTTTGATGGAATACATGAAATTTTTAATGGGGATGAATCACTTCCCTATCCAGCTAAGGTATTGACAGTATCACATTTTTTTTTCAAAATTTACTGGTAAACTGCAAACATTATTATCTGTTACTTTGTTAGTAGTGATTATGACCAGTGGTATAGAGTGCTTTATCAAATTTCTATTTTCTTTATGATTTTGTTGCTTGAACTTGCATAAATGGTTAGCATATTAGTAATTTTTAACTTTAAGTCCTTCATTAACTAATCTTAATTCCTTTCTTGTAATTTAACCGAGCAGATGAGAGCTATGAAGTATCAAACCAATTTTATTAATTTTTCAATCACTCGAAAAATTCACTCATGGAAACTAGATTTTTGTGTGTTTGTTTATACTTTATATGAAAATAATAATGTGCAACAAACTTTTTTCAGCACAATGATTCATATTCTGCAACTAAAGCTGACGGAGAGGCACTAGTTATCAAGTCAAATGGTGTTAATGGGCTTCTAACATGCTGCATTCGTCCTAGCAGCATTTTCGGTCCTGGTGATAAGCTACTTGTACCATCTTTAGTTAATGCTGCAAGGGCAGGGAAATCGAAGGTATTCTTTGTTTCATTTACTCTTGATTTAGTCCCAGATTCATTTAGTATTGTCAATCAAGAATTTTTGTTTCAAAATGCTTAATATGTAGATGTTAAACTTATTGATCTTTGTTCATGTTATATAGATCAAAGACTTTCTTTGTACTCTTTGTATGAGAAATCTTCTAGAATTTCCCCATTACATTGTCAACCTGTTAGATAGCAAGGAAAAAACCAGTCTTATGTCCCAAAAAAATGTTAATATTTTTCTTTCCTTAAAATCTGAAAGCAAGCCTTTCCAGCTGATAAGATCCTACAGCCACACTTCCTCCACAAGTGAAAGTGCACACCTTGCAACCAACTAGTACTGCAGTTCCTTTTCCAGTCTAACAAGTAAATTATTTCATACATCTGGAGACCCTGGATAATGTTCTGATGACTGCAACTATAACTGCTACATTTGTACTATAACTTTTCGATCATACTTATTTTGACATACTTAAGAGTCCCTCCTCTGTATTGTTGAAACACTTCTTTGTCTTCCCTGCGTGTATAGAGTAGACCAACATCATAAATTAGCTAAATGACTATTTCTTGTAAATAATTTATGTAAGATGTGTTCTTTAAGAGACTTGAGTCTTCTTGATTATAAATTATATTTTTTTGATCGTGGGGTTTTAGGCAGGGGATAGTGAATGCATGGTACTTCTGAATGTTTTCAATTACCTTGCTTACCATTAGTGTTGTTCAGGCCTACTTCATAAAACTTTAAGGGCACTTTGTTCTACTTTGTTATGATCAGTTCATTATCGGCGATGGCAACACCATATATGATTTTACTTATGTTGAAAATGTGGCACATGCTCATATATGTGCTGAACGAGCTCTGGCATCTGAGGGACAGTTTGCAGAGAGCTATGGGCGAGGTAATATTTCTTTTCATATTGTAACGTTTGTTTAATTATATATGTTGATAATAGCATCCATCTTTCTGACCATGTAAGTTAGTAAGGCTGATTTAATTGCTAGATGTGATATGTTTGCGGTTTCAGTTGCTTCTATTGCCTCGTGCCCTGGTTACATTCTTTAAAATTAAGTCATGATTGTTTTACATAATGTATTGCTTGAACAAGTTGATCAATTCGAGCTATTTGTAACATGAATTTACTGGTATAGCACCAATGATCTTAAGTGGTAAAGATTCTGTTATCAGATCAGATCAGTTATCAGGTATCTAAAGTCAATAGATATAGTTATGTAGCCATGCCATAAGAAGCCTATTTGATTATGTACAATATGTTCTCATTTTTATTGTTTTTTATATTTTTTGTGGCTGTTTGATATTTCAGTAAGTAGTAATTTTCGTTGATAAGTAAAATAGATTCAGGAAGCGGCGATGTCTAAACCTCTTATTAGAATTTGACTCTAGATTGCAAAAGAGAGTACATCTCACTTGTCATGCTTACATATTATATTTATTTAGAAGAATTTATGCAGCATTATTCCAGTCCTCTGCATACCTTTTTAACTGAAGTAATAAAAGCTGAGAAGACAACCTAAAGCTTATTAAAATTGGGTCGACATATTTAGCTGTAAAGACAACTTACTAGACACAGTCAACATCCTCCTATTGTTTGAAAAATGGTCTACTAAAGCTTTGAGGTGAAATTGTCCTATCAAGCTTTAAATCAGGAACTGATATGGCATTTTTGAGCTCTGAATTATTGAACTAATTGAAAATGTTGCTATCACACCTTGGTTTTGTAGGCATACTTTATTACTAATATGGAGTCGATCAAGTTTTGGGAGTTTGTCTCACTTATTCTGGGCGGTCTTGGCTATGAAAGGTACTATAATTCTCCTACACAGTGACAGGGTGTGGACTCAGCCTACCATTACTTTAGCTATGCATCGCGTCTCAATAATATTTTTGTTTTGTGGTTGAAAGGTCTCCAGCTTTTGCTACATAGAGGAAATTTGGATTAGTATAGTTAAATGCTAGTTCATTTGAATGTTTAAAGTACATAGCTGGATTGAATTGTAATAGGGTAACATGTTAAAATCACAAATCTGACTGTTTCTATTGTGAAAAATATTTATGTTGTTTCATTATTATATTTTCTTCATTGCCAAGTCAGGGAGCATGTTATGTATTGCAAATGCATGTTATCTTTATTTCTGATTTTATGTAGTTTGCAGGCCAAGCATTAAAATTCCTGCCTTTGTCATTATGCCAATTGCACATATGGTGGAGGGGATGTATAATCTGTTAGCACCTTATGGGATGAAGGTTCCTCAGTTGACACCTTCAAGAATCAGACTCCTCACTTGCAGCAGGACGTTTAATTGTTCAAAAGCAAATGATAGACTTGGCTACACACCAATCGTGTCACTTCAGGTTTTTCCATATCCTATAACATGAGTAAACTTTGATCTAGTTTGCTTAACACAAAATTTTAGCATTGTATTTAACTTCTCTAAAATAAGTTTCTTTAGCTATTTCCTTGTCTAAAATAAAATTTTCATTTCAGCTATTTTGCACCAACTGTTGCTAGAAAGATAGTGTCAAAAAGACATGGTGCGTCTAAAAGCATTTTATACATACCAGCTTTCTATTTCAATGGTTTCCTGTGATAAAGTGGAGTTCATTTCTACAGGAGGGTCTTAATAAGACAATTGACTCGTACTCTGACTTGAGGGCTGAATTGCGTTGTCGAAAGGATGGCCCATCTAAAGCTTCAATATATCTTGGCGGCGGAAGGGGTATATATATAATCAGTTCCTTCTAGTAGCACAGTTCCATTTCCTTTATTTTCTTCTTTATGTCTAGCCGTGCTGTTAGTTAATTGCCATCCATCCAGCTTCTGTTCCTTTATGTTTTGGTTTTCTAGCATCAGTATTGTGAATTATTTTAAATGTACTTTAGTTTGGACATTTTAATGGCTATTGTTGGTTCCCTTTAACAGTAGTTTCAGAAGTTGTGTAATAAGGGTGAGGTGCATCTTTGTTTAAAATCCAAAAGTTTGATGCAGTTTCAAGTTGAAGGTGACACCAACTCTTCTCAACTAATAGTAAGATAATCATCTACTTTTCCAAAGAAAATTGCTCTTACAGTTGAACAATAAAAATCACCTCAACAAGTTCTAACCACGCAATCTCCTGTCCATTTTTATTCTGCTTAGAAGAGCAGATCTGATTTCTAGGTAATGTTGGTGCCGTCTCACTATTTATCTGTCAAACACCAGCTCATTTGTTCCTTGTTACTGAGTGTTTAAATGTGTTCAAAATTGTCCTTCCAAGAAACCAAACAATCTAGGCTTTGCAAGGATTATAATCTCATGCATTATAATCCCGGTATTATAATACATGGTTGAACATGGTATTAAATAGTCTCCCATATTAAGTTATTTTATAATCCCTGGACTAATAGTCACAAGTCCAAATTTAAAAACAAACAAGACACTTGGGATTAATAGTCTTATCCTTAATCCTTGCAAACAAACATAGCATAAATGTTTATGCAGGATTACTCATTGGATACATACATTAAACTGCAGAACCAATATGTACTTCATTAAATACTATTTTGACAGTGATAGCTTGATTTGTCGGGATTAACTTCACTTTCACTTTCTATTGACACGAGTACTCATTTTTAAATGTGTTTGAACTTTGGAACAATGAGAAGCTCTTGACCTGCCCTTTCATGACCGCCAAAAGACATTTTACATCAAGTCATTAGAAGTAGTTGTCAATCTTGAACGCAAAATCGTATAATGATCTGAAGCGTAAAAAATGAAATAATGGTATTAAGTACTCCTTTTGTTTTTATTCAGCTACTGGTAGTGAATTTAAGATTGGAGGAGAATGTGTCAACTGCATCAGCACAAAATTCGACATATGTGCTAAATCCTAATATTAACGTTGTTATTTTATGACGCTATGCATATGGAAAGACTAAAATGCAATCAATGCACCAACAGTAGTTTCTGATTTATTTATTTTGTATAAGAATGTTATAGTTTATGGGATTGAGCAATAATCATTTTTCTGTCACTACATTTTCAGTTGCTGACACACTTCTTTGGAGGGATAAAAAGCAAACACTCACCACAGTGCTAGTTTTGGCAGCCATTTATCTCAATTTTGTAGCACCTGGGTATACCATCATTACTGCAGTTTCTAAACTTCTCTTGGTGGCATCAATCTTTTTGTTCATCCACGGAAAATCACCTCAGAAAATGTATGTGTTCGCCTACTCTCTCTCTCTCTCACTCATTCATTCTAAGTTTGCTTTTACCACGGTGACTATTTACAAATATGGCATCTTGTTCTGTAGTCATAATAATTGATCAACGAGCCAGAACTCATATCTTGTTGGTTTTGCTAGGATGCAAGTCTTCTGATGGTTTTGGGTCATTCTGTATGCACCCAATTGATAATCCATCTACATCAGGCTGTTCATTTGCGAATTTCCAATATAAGGTTATTGTCTAATGAAAGGTTATTATCTAATGGCTTTCTGATGGTGCAGATTGGGATATACAATCGAGAAACTTCCAGAGTCAAAATTCCATTTGTCAGAAGAGATGTCGCAAAGAGTTGCTTTGTCAATGGCTTCATCATGGAATTCTGCAATAAATGGTTTAAAGTCTCTTTGCTGTGGGAATGACTGGCCCCTGTTCTTTAAGGTACTTGTGGTAACTTAAATTTCTTGTCCTTATTTTATGTTATTTTAGTTTTCAGTTCTACTTTATAAGAACAGAGTACTGGAAATTAAAGGTTATTACTTCTGTGATTTCTAATTGATGGTAAATTGGTAATGTTTGTTAATATATTTCTAGGGCAAAAGTCAATCAATTGGCTCAAAATTTTACTCTTAAACAGAGTATTTGGAAATGTGCATTTGTCAGTTCCTAGTAAAATAATAATTAAATGATCAGGAGAAGTCTTTGGCTATGAAATATCTGAGAGGTTATTTCCCTTCTTAATTTTCATTAGACAACAAATGAATCTCTCATAAGAAAATACAGGTTAAGCCTTATCCATGTGATGCAGGCTTGCGCATATTTGGTTATATATCATCTTCTATGGCCCTTTAATCCCATCATAATCTCCATTAGAAATGCTCCCTTAGTGGAGGACTTGATATATGCTAAGCAACCAAAACCATTGCATAAAGGGAAATAACTGAAATGTGAAACTGACCCTCCAAGGTGTACCAAAATCTCAATTTGGTCCCTAAATTTTGTAACGTGCCGAAACCCACCCTTCAAGCTTTTCTACTGTATCTTTTCCATGAAAAAACAAAACTGCGGGATTGCTGTTACTTTTCAGAAGTCAGAGAAGCACATGTATTATTGCTCAAGCCTGGGCTGTTTAATATACCTTGTCTTATCATCTATAAGAAAAAGTATATATCTGATGGGAGGGTAGTAGACTTGCACTCGTAGTTGTTGGAGTTCAATGTTCATAATTTAGGTAAAGATATTTTATTTAGGCGTTACATGTGGTATGTATCATCTTTGAGTTATGTTCCTCGTTATATTGCAGAGTCCAGCATATTATAAAAATTAATATCATCTTCCCACTTGATAAAGTTGAGTTGTTAGAGTTAGAGAGAATTTTTTTGACATTTTTGATGAAGCATCCTTAAGTCTCATTAATTCATGCATTTCTATATTCTGCTGTTGAAACAGGTGGTTCTCTCTCTATTGATTCTGAACTTTCTTGGAGCTGTTTCACTGCAAAGTTTGTTTGCTATAGGTATGTACGTCTCTCTGTCCCCTCATCGTATATCGGAATCACCTTACCACCTACATAATTTGGAAACATTTTGATATTTCAAAATGTTTCCACTATATTTAAGTAAAATTGATTGTGTTAAAGTCAAAATTCATTTAGAACTTTCAAAGCAGACCCTCATTTTGGGACAGAGATTATAACATTTTCAGTAACTATTGCAAAGGTTCTCCAAAGCAACGACATCTCATCAATTTCTTCTTATGTTTGCAGTACTTCCCCTTGTATTTGTTGCTTTCTTGGTGTACGAGAAAAAGGAGGAAGAAATTGATGGTCTTGTCCTACGCATCTTCTCTTTTGGATCCAAACTAAAATCTGATGCTGAGACAAAGTTAAATTTCAGCAGACTCGTAAAAAATGAGTAGTCGACAACATAACATTCTCTTGGGTACCAAAGTGACCAGAGGAATTCTCCCCCCCTGCTTCAATCAGTTTTGTATGTGAGCATTGCCAACTTTATGGAGCATGTATTATCTAGTCTGATTTGTATCACTGATGTTCAACTGGAACTCTGGAAGAAAATGCTAAGCCTTTGATTTGTGTATTCTGACACTTGCAGTACATCTGTTGAAATACTTGCTGTATTAATGTGCTAAAATTTCTTCTACAATTCATTTGTTAATTTTATCACCTCTTTGTTTCTCAACTTTTGGGAGGTTTCCTCCAAATGTTTACTTTTCAACTAATTTATTCATTTTTAATATTAGTAATTTATTCAACTGTTTTCCTTCCAAAATGAGAGCTTTGGAATTTATTTACATTCCTTTCAAATTTATGAATTTTATTTTTGGAGATGGTACCGTTCTTTATTTTATCATTCTTTATTTTATTTTAAAATTAAAATTATTTTTCAATTCAAATTTGGTGCGCTATATTATTAGAACTAGAATTATTAGGTTACTTTTAAACATCTAGAAATTTGTATACTTTTTGTAAGCTAAAAGCTCCTTTGTCGTTGAGGGTTATTTGGCATTTTGGGCCAAATTAGAGATCGATTAACTATTTTTATTTATTCAAGTTGGTTAGTTTGAACTCATATTTTTAAAACAAATATAGTTAATTACTGGTTAATTTTTTAATCATTTTTAATCCATTATTCTATTCAATAAACACGATTATTCTTTTTTGGACGGGTGGGGTAGAAACACGTATATTATTATTAATTTTTTTAAGATAATGATTGATTAAAGGGTGGGGGGGGGGGTGGGGGTTAAATATAAGACTAATTGTCTATAATATTTTTAAATCTTTTGTTGGGATAAAGATAGTTTTGTTGGAATAAAGAGAAAGTTTAAAGTATTAAAAAAATAGAGTAGAGTAATGAGGGGTAATTTTGAAAAATTGTCATTAATTCTCTTAAATTTAAACAAACGTCAAATAATTATAATGAATTTTTATCGATTTAAATTTTTAATATAATTTATATAATTTTTATCGATTTAAATTTTTTCTAATCAAAGTACACCATTGATTATCACAGAATAATAATGAATTTTTTTGAGAAAAAGGATTTGGCAAAAAATGATGAGGGGCATCGAAGAAAATGGATGGGACTGTGGACAAATTAAGATTTTAATATTATTTTATTATGTTGAGTAATAACTCCACCAGGCCTATAATTTGATTTATTTTTTATGGATAGAGTTTTAAATTAAAATTTGAAATTACGCGGTTTTGGATATTTTTTTAAAAAATAAGTGAGATCGCGGGTAATATTTTTATAAATAAAATGAAAAGAAAAAGCAGTAAATATAATCAATTCTCTTCTATTTTTATAACTTAATTATGGTTTTATCTTCCTTCCCTATTTTAATATTATTTTGTATTTTTAAAAGAATCTATCAAAAACTAATTTAAAGTCACGTAGTTTTAATAACAAAAAAAAATTATTATTTAAGCATAAATAATAGAAAATATAAAAAATATTGTCATGAATAATTATTTAATGTCATTTTCATCATAAATTAAAGAAATTAATTAGATATGAAAATCATTTGTTAAAGAAAAGTTAAAATATAATAATAATAATAATAATAAATTGTTTTGGTAGTGTAATTCGTTAAATTTGGTCTCTTTATTTTCTTTTATCCTTCTTTTTAGATAAAATAAATAAAATGTCTATTTATGATTTTATTATTTAGAATATTAATAAAATATCGATATTAAAATTGTTTATATCATCTCAAAATGCTCTAAAAATTATATTGGACTTGAGATTTTGTTATCTTGATATGTAAAATAATTAATTCTTATGTCACAATCACAATTTTTTTTTTGAAACATTTGAAAACTACTTTAAAAATGCAAACAAAATATCATTTATTTTTAAAAAAAGTTATAATATGAAAATTGAGAATTTGAGGTCAATAACATAAATGGAACCAAATAGGCTCATTTCTAAACTAAAGGTGATAGCCACTCCCCCATATTTTCCCTAGACCTAACACAAAATATATCCCTAAAATCGAATTATAATAGAATAGATTTCCAAAAAAATAAAAATAAAAAGGCTCATTGGCTTCCCTAGACATTAAAAAATTATTAATATTTTTATAAAATTCCGCTGAAAAAAATATAAAGTAAAAAAAATAAAAAAATGAAAATGTCCAATATTGATAGATTCAACAAGATCTTCTCTCTCACATGAGATGGACCCCACTCACTATTCACGTGTGAAAAAATCGTAGAACTATCAAATTTACTTGTGGAAATATCAATTCTCATTTTTTATCAAGTTATATTTGTTTAAACGGGAAGTTTAGGAATTAATAATAATAAAAAAAACATTCTCAAATTATGGTACCTTGAACTAGTAATGATAGAAACTTGGGTGATTTAGTATTATTTTTTACAAATTAAAAAAAGGATAATATTTGACTTTATTTCATCCAAAGAAATAAAATTACGGAAGTGGTTATTTTTTGAGAAGTTTTTTTGAGTAAGTTGTGATTGATCGATAGAATCTGTGGATGGCGAGGCCAATTATATGTACGGGTTCTATAAATCGATCAAATTGAGTATATCTAAAGAAATTTTTTTATCTAAAAAATTAACTTCACGCTAACTAAAGCTCTAAAATTACAGTCCAACATATTTTTTGAGGCAAAAAAAAACAAGCTGTAACGGATGACTATGGATGACAATGGGCAATGGCAATTGTTGTACGGTCCCTAAAACGATGCAAATTGAGTATAATAATAAAAGATGCAATTTTACTTTAAATGTTAAAAAGATTACTCCATTATTAATTACACATGGATCAAAATGAGTATTATAAAACACCCTTTTTGAAATTATATTTTCTTAAAAATAAAAGTTTATTTACAATTTAAACATGCAAAAAATCCATAAATAATTATTTCCTCCCATTTTTCCCCTCATCCACTTTTCCAAAACACTCCATAAACGAATACGGAATTGGATAGAGCCTACATGGAGTACTTACCATCTATGATTAAAGCTGTAAAAATGAATAAATAGTTTGGATTAGATTAAATGCTCGTTAAATACAAAAAGTTTGATTTGATTGAAAACGACTGAAATATAAATGAGTCAAATATGAGTAAATTTTAAAGTTCGATAAATTACTCGAACATCTTCAAATTATCATTTTTTATTGATACTCATAACATATATTAGTTCGAAATTTTCAATCGATCGCGCTTCAATTTTGCAGTATTAAATGAGTCTCAATCAAACCTTTATTTTATCGCCGATAAAATTTGTGAAACCAAATAAAATTTCAATACTTTAAATTCGATTCGTTTCTACATTATCTATAATGGTTACTTTCAAAATTAAAATACATTTTAATTTTTAAGTTAATTCTGAAATTCTAAAATTTTAAATTAATATGTAGTTATTTAATTTTACTATAAATAAATATAACAATTATAGACTAACTTTAAAATATTAGTAATTATCATCTTTATTGTCATTAAAACTTGAATAAAATTATATCAATTTTAAAATTTCAGAATTAACTTAAAAAATTAAAATTTATCTTTAATTTTGAAACTAAAAAATAAAACATTTTTATTCCATCTATGACGGATTACATTTTTAAAAAAATTAAAAATTTTATGTGAACAGAAAAATTAGATATAAATATATTTAAATTTTATTTATTTATGTTTTCTCCCTAATAAAATAAAAATATAAATAGATAAAATTTAAATACTACTACAATTTTTGTGTCCAATTTTATCCCTCTTCCTTTCCGTTCTCAACAGTCAACACCACGCCAATCCATCTTTTCCCCCTCTCTTCTGAAATGAAAGAGACATCACAAAGGGTCTAATTCTTCATTTATTCTTTCTTTCTCACTACAATATTCTTACATGTAATTAAGGAGAGAGAAACCCGTCATTCAAAAAGAACCAAGCTTTGTTTTCTCTATCATCATTGTCAGAAAGAGAGAGAATTTACACATTACAGAGGGAGATTTTTCAAAAAATTCTCTGTTCTTCTTTCGACTTTGATTCTAAATTGACTCGCCTTGTCTACATTTTCACTCCCCCAAACCAATAAATCATTCCTTTTTACCCTATTCTTCTTCTTTCCCAATTCCCCTTTCTCTCTCCTCCCTGTCTGATTCTTTTATTCTCTGTCTGTATTGTACATTCCAATTGCTCATTTTATACTGTTCTTCACTTTTAACTGAACCCCATTTCATTTTCCCTCAAGTTTAGTCAGTCATTGAGTTTATACACAATTTGGGAATATTATATATATGGCCTACTTTGAGATCCCCGTCTTTACATTTCCCAAATTTTTAATAAATTTGTCTTCTTTATCTTTTTTGTCTTCTCATTCACTTTTGTTGTAAAGAACAAGATTTTACTCTGAAGAATAATTTTTTACTCCCATATCATTATTTTGAAGCTCAATGTGAGAAGTAGTTAATATTGTTAAAAATGGGTGGAGGGAGAGGAGTGGAGGTGATAAACAGCAAGGGTTGTTCAAGACTGTTTGTAGATTCAATTCCTTCAATGAATTTGAGAGTGGGTCTTCAAATGTCCCCTGCTTTTGCTTCTGTTTCCTCATTTTCCTCTCAGCAAATTCTTCCATCATCAAATACTCCCTTTTCTGGTCTTGTTATTTGTGTTACTGGACTTTCTAAAGGTATGTAAGCACCTCACATTTTAAGTATATATAGATAGATATACACTACGCATATTTTCAGCAATTTAGTGGGTGTTTTTTCATTGTATGTACCCTTTTCCCTTTTTCATTTCTTATTGCATGAACTCTTTCCCCTTTTTCATTTCTTACTTGCTCTTTTGTCTCCTCATTTCTTCTTTTGCTGTTTGATCCGTTGAATCTTATGAATATGCTATTCTTCTGCTTTTTAATGCTTTTTCTGGTCAGCAATCAGCTTCTTGATACTTTTATAGAATTTTTTTTCACTATAAACTTCTTTTATTTTTTTTCTTTCCTGCAAAGAAATAAGATGGAACTTTGTTTTATTGAATTTTTTTAACTTCTTTTATCTTTAACTTAAGTGTTTTATTTTTTTATAATTGTCTGTATTTTTTATTTTGGTAGTTTTATAATATATGTCCTTCATTATGTGATTTTTACAGAAGCAAGGAAACAAGTAATGGATGCAACACAGAGATTGGGTGGTCAATACAGTCCCCATTTGCATCTTCAATGTACCCATTTGGTGGTTCAGATATCCTTTTTTTCAAAAAATTTAATTGTAAGTTTTGATGAATATGTCTACAGTTAAGAATATTGTTATCTCAAACTGGTAGATGATGATGATAGCAGTAAGTTCAGCTGAATTGATTAATATTTTTTATGTTTTTACCTTTTGATTATTGTTATGTCAGCCATACCAAGTATATCACAATGATTGATCTGCATTGGACTTGGATTATAGGCAGATGTATATATCATATTTGGTTACTCGGCAATGAAAAACTGGTTTTGCAATTCGAGACATGCTTCTGTGAACACTTGACATTTTCTTTACAGCTCTCATGGACGTAAGTTTGAGCATGCTGTGAAACATGAACGAAAAAATGGTCTCTTCATTGTAACACTTGGGTGGTTTGTGGATAGTGTCAGAAGAAATGGTAAGATCTGACTTTGTGAAATGCTAGTAACTATAAATGATAAGCAGTTCTAATAAGTAGAGTCCTTTTCCATGCATCCCTTGTGTTTGTTACGTGAATTACGAGTCTCATACTAACTGATTGAGAACTCACGCATTCTGTGCCCTTCAGACTTATTCTGCTCCGAAGTTGGGAGGACCGGTTTAAGAAAGTTGAATACTCAGCTGGTCCTCATCAAATGCAATTCAAATTACCCATAGTTGATGCACATTCATACCATACACCCATAGATGCTGTCATTCATCATGTTTCTTCTGTTCATTATTCTGATTTAAATGCTGACTTGATGAGTTTATCTATGTTCACGGTATAGTATCGTGTAGGAAAGCTAAACTGGAGATGTTGCTTTGATGATAACTCCGAGTATCTATATGGTGACTAATGACGGATTTTGTAGTCCTTCTTTATGCTGGGGTTATAAGTAGATTATCCTTTTCACATAGTCAAAAAAGTGTATCTTCGTCTAAAAAAATTACTAATCCTCATGTAAACAGTTTTTTTCTGCATTTTTGTTGCAGATTTAATGGATCTTTTTGTTTATTGCAGTGAGGTTGAGTGAATCGCTTTACAGTGTTAAGAGTATTGGAGAGAATGAGATCCCCAAGGATACTTTGAATGAGCTTTTTCATTATTCTAGCATGGAAAATTCTTGTCTTCCCATGGGTATGCTTGAACATTTTAAGCAATCTGACATGATTAAACGAACACACTCGCTTTCTTCAGAGAAAGCTTTTAGAAGAAGTATGGATTCAACTCTGTCTGGTCATTCCTTGTATGTCGATAAAGATGTTTCTGGCGAACTGCAGCGTAAGGTAGATTCTAGCTTTGTTGAGATATAAATACTTTTTCCAATGCAGTTTGAAATAATGTAAAGGCGGCATTTCCTTTATATTGGCTGTGGATTCTCTTATTGGTATCTGGAAAAATCTTGCATTTTCATAAGTTTTCCTTTGGATGACATGTATGATACAATTTTCTCTCCTTTTTAGAGCCAATAAAAGTCCTACTATCTGACTTTAATCTTTGACATAGGCATCCTAATTCCTGATTAATATAGGTGTTTTGGGCAACTTTGTTAGACATGTAAATGTTGTTTTGGTAGGTTGTTGAGGCTGCTACTGCGCAAGGTGCTACACTGGAAGATCAATGGCTGGTTCGTCATAAGGCCAGTCACGTAGTTTGTGAAGGGCCTTCTATTAAAAAATATGTTGGCCATGCAGATAATCTTGTTACGGTAAGTGCTACAAATCTGCATTTGCAACGTCAATGAGCATGAAATACACTTTAGAAATTTGGGCAATTGATTGTGCTAGAGAGTGCACTTTTATTTCTGTTATATGAGAACCGAATGTAGTTTCAGATAGGCCACACTCATGATAGCATGTGAAATACTTGTGTACCTATACTATTATTTTTCTGTTTTTCCTCTATTATAATTGCCATGTTATTTTAACCAATATATGTTGTGCCTCAGCCACTATGGGTTTTGAAAACGGCAAAGGAAAAACATCTGCAGAGGTTAGTTCACATATCTGCTGATTTGGCTCAGCAGGTTGGAACTATGCTTGAAAATATTCAATATGGTATATCTGTGGAGGTATATATTCTGTTTCATTTTTTTAATTATTAGTTGGTTGACTATGCATAAACATCTTTTCAGTCTGTTACCCTTCCATGTGACTAAAAGAAATGTCTGAATTTATTACTACTTATTCATTTACTCGTATTTTTAGCTTTCTCTTCTGAACATTTATAGGACAGGAATGGGGATAATCAGTCTCATGATGCATTGAGTTCTGGAATCAAAGTAAACCTTGAAGAAAGACAAAAGGTTGCAAACCTGGCTAAGAATGGGGTTAGAAAGCGTCGGGGTCGCCATATGCAGGTATGCTGTTAGTTATTTGTTCACTTGACTTTGGTTTCAGTTTATTGTACTTGTTATTTGCAATTTTTTGGTTTAATGGGGATGAAAATTCAATGACAAATGTGGCCCTTTATTATTCTCGGAACAAATTCTGACCGTCATTGTGTTTTTTTGGATACTTAAACAATAAGAATTATTTTGGTTAGTGCTGAACTCTTGAGAGAAATTGGTCTAGTAGGGAGACAGAGAAACGAACATGCTGAGAGATTTGTAGAAGAGAGAGGTGGATAAAATCAATAAAAAGAAGAGAGGTAGACAACATCATTATAACTACCATGTAAACAGACATGGTTGAGGTTGCCCCACTAGTATGCCATTAGGGGACCGGAGAATGAACTACAATTGACATAGTTGAACATCTATGAAGGCATATTAAGCAGCAGCCAGCAGAATATGTCCTTCAACATTAGATTTGGGAAGGGGATCTTTGAGGATGTATTAGAAACTCCCAGTGGCATGTTTGGTGTAAGATATATAGTAGCTATCTGGTAAAATCCTATCATGTTGGAAACTTAAACATAAGAAATACGCAACATATCATGTTGCCCTGCTATTTACCTATGACTTTTAAATACTCCTTTTTTATAGGTCAAAAGTATGGTGGTGGAGACTTTTTTCTTTTCTTTTCTTTTTTTTTTAGGAAAATTAACTGAATTGTGTATGGTGATCTTGCTTCTTGTCATCGATTTTTATTTAATGAGCTGAATATCCATTTTGATTTGAATTGTTTACACATCTCCTGTGATCTCAGAGATGTCAGACCCCAATACGCCCGATAACCCCAAACAGCCTTTTGGATTCAATCTGCTGGTCAATATCTGAGCCAACCTGCAGTGCTTCCATTTATACGGAATCTTCCAGTGTTGAGGATTCTAGAGAACACCATACAGCTGTATTCTTTGATGCAAATGGGACTGGGAAAGATGCACAGTCTTCATTTGTAAACTGCTCCAGAAATCTTACAGAAAGGTTATTTATTTTTAGTACTACATCTGTAATGCTAACCGTGTGACATTTGCATATCATTATTGTCTTAAATTGAAGAAGAGATCCAAAATAATTGTTTTCTTTCTTCCAAGTGGTTGTATTTTGCCCATACAATACTTTTAAAACTAACTTTGCAATCATTTTGAGACCCAAAAAAATGCAAAACATAGGAAAACTTGTGGAATGGGAAGTAGTTATATTTTTTGTGTTTGTTATAGACTTGAAGTTGATGATTTGACCCTCCATATCACGGGAGTCACTTCAAGTATGTTTTATAAATGTAATTAATATGTAGCACCAAGCTGTAGGGAGTTGAACTAAAGTTTAAAAATTGTTCTTTTGGTCATGTTAACTTCTTTTGCGAGGTGTACCACACGAAGCAATTAATTTTTGATGTCTTAATGATTTCACTGAACTCTTAACAGAAGAACTATCCGATCATATGAGAAATATTGCATATGGTCATTTCCTTTAACTGCATTTTTTGTGTGGCTTTTCTTGCAGTGAGAAAACTGCGGTGACATTCAAAAACCACTTCCTGACTATACTCTTTCCAGTTGATCGATTTGCTGAGATGGGCCCTTGTTCAAGGACATTTTTCAGTGATACAGGCTTCACTTGTTTGCAAGTGTTGGATTATATATATGCCTTTTACCAGGTACTTGATTTTCTTTCATGCCCCATTGATGGGATTACCAATCTTGACGTGTGATGTTATTCTTTCATTTTAAGACTGGAGGATGTTATTTTGGTCTCGAGTGAATTCTTTTTCTTTTCATCTTGCTATCAAAAACCAGTTAAACGAACTATTTTTGTTATTGGTTTTTTTTTTTTGGGGGTGGGGGTGATGCATAATTATGGTGTGCTGAAATTAAGGAGTCGTTAATATTTCCCTGAGAACTTTTTAATCCTTTGGAATGCCATCATGCTACTACTTCAGCAGTTAAAAATGACACGAACATGGTAATGACAGACTTGAAACTGCTGAAATAAAAATTATCCAGCGCTCAAACTTCAGTTCTACCCGCATTATATAGAGTTAAGTGTAGTTCTCTTCTATTAGGTTATGGTTCATTTGATATTAACAGGTGGATAGATTATGACTTTCATGTGATTTCATACTGCAAGTCTTTAGGTACTTTCACATGATTATGGCTAATTTCTGTTATTTATTTTTTTGCTTATGTTTTTTCTTGTAGGAGAACATGTCAATTGAGGAAATAGAGGTAGCAATTCATACCGATTCAAGTCATGCTGATCGGCTCGGATCAATGTACTCCAGTAAAGAAACAGCTGAACGGGGTTTCCTGGAATTCAAGCGCATTGAGTTTCTAGGGAGTCGAAGAAGTTTTGAAATGTTGAAGCGTGTTACTGGGGATAACAATAGTAATGTCTACGAGTTGTTGATCAGAGCATGAGAGAGCTGAATCAGGCCAGGCACAAAGAATGGGTTAACAATAGTAATGTCTACGAGTTGTTGATCAGAGCATGAGAGAAGTGAGTCAGGCCAGGCACAAAGAATCATATGAACGCGTTGCAAGAGAACATCAGCTTGAACCAAATTGTAAATGTTCTATATTCGTCAATGTTTGAAGTCCCCTTCAAGCATTTTATATATGAATGTGCGTCAAGAGTTGTATTCTTGAGTTGATTTCCAATTTGTTTGCTTGTGGCAATTTTTATGCATAACAGGCATGCATAGTGACTTACAATTGATCCTGCCTACGGTTTATTAACAGGCAGGTAATGCCCTACATCACCAAATCTTAAAAAATTAGTCCCTTCACTCTTCAAGACAAGTGGGAAAGTGAGTCCACACGTAACCAAAACCGTTGTACCGAGACTGTCACATGATATACCCCATTGATCACCAACACCTTGCATTTTGAATAATGAATGTGAGTTAATATTTTAAAACAGATCCCTAGTTCAGAAGAATGTCTCTCTTCTTAACAATTATTTTAGCATCATGGTCCCAAACCCTCGTCAACATCTTTCTGCGGATCATGTCAGAAAGAAAGAAGCAAATCTAATGCATACATAAAAATAAATTATTGATAAAATGAAAACTTCTCTCCACACACACACACACACATATATATATATATATTCAGTGATTTAAGCATGCCTAAAATCATGTTTGAGAGCACCAAAAAAAAAAGAATGAGCTGCCAAAATAGGAAGCAAGTAAAATGGGACTGAGGGAGTAAATATTAAGCACTGATTGAAAGAATTGAGTTCTTTTCAAACATAATTGTGGACGAAACAGAGAATGAATCTTGTATATTTACCTAGTGAGAATGTGAAACAAATTTTCTGAATAACAGTACTAGAACATGCTGAAAGAAAACTATAAGCAAATAGAGACAGAAGTTAACAAAGCACATAAATTCAATCAGGGAACTGCACATAATAACTGGTCACCCATTCTTAGTGCACTAATAAACATTGATTGATTGTATCGGTCCAATCTAATTTACACATTTTAGTATGAGCATATGATCTTACACGGCGGAACTAATATTTTCAAAACCATTCACAGCAGCCCATCTTCTTTATTGCATAAGAAAGAAAACTTTGTATTGAAAATCTCACTCATTTAACTGTAAGTTGATTTGCCTGAAAATAAATTACCAACAATGAAATAATTAGCAATACTCAAGATATTCTTACAACCATCTTATTCTTCTTGCCAGCAGATAATAGGAGAACTTTTCCATCCACAATATCTTCAACCCCAATCTTCCTTCCTTCACTATCTACCCTACCATTATTCAAATACAGTCCACCTTGCTTCAACAATCTCCGAGCAGCCGATTTACTATCAAGCAAACCAGTGGAAACAGATAAATCAACAATATCACGATTCAAAACTTGATCAAATCCCATAGAAAACGACGGAACATCCTCGGCAATCCCCTCAATTGTCTTCCAATCCAACTTAGTCTCAGCACCAGGCTTCAATGCCTCAGTTGCCTTCAAAGCCTCCTCTAAACCTTCTTCCCCATGAACAAAACGGGTCACTTCCTCGGCCAATTTCCGCTGTGCTTTATTAGGAACATACCCAGGTTTCCCCATTTCTCTCTCCAGCTCACTTATCTCGTCCAAGCTCAAGAAAGTTAAAATCTTCAAGAACCTCACTACATCCGCATCTGGAACATTAAAAAAATACTGATAGAACCTATATGGGGATACCATAAAAGGCGAAAGCCATATAGCACCATCCTCAGATTTCCCAAATTTAGTCCCATCACTCTTTAACAAAAGTGGGAAGGTGAGTCCATAAGCAGTATCTGAATGCAAAATCTTTCTAATTAGATCAGTCCCGGCCGTAATATTACCCCATTGATCACTCCCACCTATCTGAACACTAACACCCATTTTCTCATTCAAATAAACAAAATCATAACCCTGCAAAAGCTGATAACTAAACTCAGTAAAACTCAGTCCTGACTCGGATGCTTCTAATCTCCTCTTCACACTTTCTTTCCCCATCATAGTCCCAATCCTAGCAAATCTACCCACATTTTTCAAAAAATCAAGTAATGTAACATCTTTCCACCAATCATAATTATTCAAAAGAACAGCTTGAGGACCCAGAATTTTTTCAATAATGGAAGAAATTGAAGCTACATTCTTTTCAAGAGCTTGCAGGTCAAGTTCGGGTCTTTCGAGGGTTTTACCTGATGGGTCTCCGACCCGGCTGGTGGCGCCGCCGAGGAGGGCAACTGGGGGTGTGGCCACAGCGGAGGAACCAGAATAGGACGATGATTCCTAGTAGATTCCCGAGGTGCAGGGATTCGGCTGTCGGGTCGAAACCGCAATAGACTATGAGGGGAGGGAGATTTGGGTCGGTGCAGGCGGAGCGGAGGGATTCGGAGGTGATGGATTCGAGTAAGCCTCTGTCTTGAAGGATTTTGACTACGTTTGGACGGTGCTGGGGTTCTGGGTTCGTTTGATTAGGGCAGCTGATTGAAGATGAAGATGAAGATGAAGATGAATTGAGAAAGCAAAGGCGGCGGCGAGTGAAAGTAGGGATTGATGAGAGAGGGAGTTTATGGCGGGAGCTGAGGAGGAAGAAGGTTTTGAGGAGAGAAGGAGCAGCTATGGCCATTTGTCTATTTTCCCTCTCCTTAATTTGGTAGCCAAATCCACTGGCTCTATCTCTGGTTATCTGCTAGCCTTTTCTGGTGTAGAATTGAAAGGATTATTATTAGAAATTGAAAGGACCGGATTATTGGACAGGTTGAATTATATGAATCATATATAAGTTTTCGTTTGTATAACTTTGTTACATTATTATTCTTTTTCCATTTCCATTTTTCTGGGTGGGATTAAAATAAATTATTTTTCAAAAAAATTTGAAAAAAAAAAAAAGCTGTCCAATAATATTTTTATTATTATATTACTATTAAAGTAGGATGGAAAATTCTATTTAAGTTTTTCTTTTCCCCTTCTTTGTTAGGATTAGTTATTCTTTTCCATTTCCATTTTTCCGTGAAGTTATTTTACTAAAATTTAATAGTAAATGAAATTAATATTTATATTATTATATGGACAAAATTATATAAAAATATTAATAAAGTAAAATAGTATATATTTATAAGTAGCTTTCAAAATATTATGTATTTTATAATTTTTCAAAATATTACTTTCTTTTTAAATTATTTTTATCTTTTTATATATGGATTAAAAATCATTTGAATCTATTATTTAATAATTAAAATTTGAGTGAAATTTATCATTAGATATATGGGAATGAAAATTAAATAAAGAAAGAGAATTTATTGGACAGTAAGAAAAAATTGTAAACGTCAAAAATATATTAAAATAAAAATTACTTTCTAAAAGCGTCAATCTTTTTGGAGCGGAAGGAGTATTATTATAAAGGATCAAAAGGATCATTGAGGTAAGCCCCCCTCCTATGCTCTCTTTTTTCAATTAAAAGAATAAAAGAATAAAAACAAGATTTTGGGTAAAACAAGATTTTATTTTGGGGAATTTTGTGTAAAATAAGACTCAAAGATGTCATTTGATTCTTAAGTTTTTAAATTTGAAGAAATGATAGTATTGCTATGAATAGTATTAAATAAGACATCAAATATTTCATTTGATTCTTGAAATAATTTCGTAAAAAAAGAATTAAACTTGAAAGAACATAAACGAGACGCTGAGAAAATTGACATTTTTGAAACCAAAAATAAAATTTTGTGAAACTTTGAGAGAGACTTTTGTAATTAATGCGAAATATAATATTAAAGTTTTATAAATGTAAATAAGTTGGGTATTTCATCCGGAAGATTAGGATGAAGCCAATAAAATATAAGTTAATCGAACCAAACATAGAATCTGAATGACAGGTCAATAATATTCTATTAATCAATTCCAAAAAAAAATAAACTTCGGATTACCAAAAAATTAACTTCGGATTCGTTCCATCCTTGACCTGTATAATCAGAGTGAGTACCATCTTTTTTGATGACTTCAGAATTGGTGCTTTCTAGTTTAGAACTCAGGGAGCCGAGTAAGTTATCCAAAAAATATGCAGCTGTTTGACAAGATGGTGAGGGAATTTGAGCTATCATGTTAAATGAATTCTATGAGTTACATCTGAGGACCAAAAAATTTGTATCAAAAGAAAACAAAATACAAAAATAAAGGTACAAAATCATCAAAAATAAAAAGTAACAATGCTACCCTGATCTAGGGCTAGCAATGGCTACCAAAATGTAGTTTTGCCCTTGGCTGATTACACCTAAATGATACATGTTTCTGCCTTTTTTTCTGTTTTCTTTTTTCCATTTTTGCAGATTTAGACTACTATCTTCCATATCTCCCATTATACAGATGCAGGATTTTTTTTTTCATGGGTTTTTGACGTGTCAAAAACTCCTATAATTCCGGCTCAATATATCACAACTCGGAGCAGCCCTGGCTGGGGCTCAGAGAAGTCGAGGCCTTCTTCCTCGAGCAGATAGCGCTGGACAGCAGTTGGCAGTCTGGCAGGAGTGCGTGAACCTCTAGTATGGTGTCCTGTTCCGACACATATATAAACTTGTAGGCGTTGCTCTACAGACCTAGCAGCACTCCTCAACAATGTCAGATCACGCTTCAAGACATGAATGGCTTCACTCACATGGAGCCCATGCAGATCTATTAATCTCTCCTGTCCTCTCCCGTTTCCTTGCATCTCTGCACTAAGTGGATTCCTGCCGAATTTGGAAAAGGAAAAGGAAAACACAAACACGATGAGTAACTGATTGCACTATTGCAATTATTGGGAAAGTAATGAAAAACAAACAAATCACCACAATGGCCGTCAGTTTCCAATATATTAGCACTGCCATCACCACTGCACTTCGAATGAAATGAAATTATCTCGATATCGCATTTATAGAAAAACTGAAAAAGGGATTGATGATCGTAATCCGTTATATTGGCCATAGTTGTCACAACGCCACAGTGAGATGCGGCAGAAATTGATCGCCGTAGACGATAAGGCACTCGCCATGAACTGCCGCCAGGACGCTTAGACGATAAGGTGCTCGCCATAGCGTCCATATGGCGACAAGTCGTAAACAATGTGCAATTTATACATTATTATTTTGCTTCAAAAATATATTGAACAATAAAATCTTATATACAGTAATATCCAAAACATAATAACTAACACTATGAAATACAATTATAAGCACAATTATATGAATACTTCAAAATCAAAATTCAAAAAAACTCTAAAATAAAACATTTAACATTAAAAACTAGTTGAACAAGTCAACAAACACCACTTAGAAACAAAAAAATAAAGAATGATACTTGCCCATCACCCATTACAAGTATAATAAGTTACAAAATTATATGACATAGCAAATCCATGTGTTATGATGAGTCATGGGTAAAAAATGACTTAATCACTTAACTTGGGTCAGCTATCAAGGTGTGAGCCTTGGCGGCTCGGCGTCCAAAGCGCCTTGCCCTTCTCTAGCGTCAGGACGCCTAGGAGACGCCATGACAACTATGATATTGGCTCTGTAATAGCACAAAGCAAGACCATGAGGTCCCAGAAATGGAACTGTTGTATTCTTCTGTGCAATGGCAGTTGTGGCCCCCTTCTTAATGTTAAGTGTTGGTAGCTCATTGCAAAATCTTGAACTTCAAGAAAGCAAAGACAATAAAAGAAAGAGGGATGTAGTGAAGACTATTCACATTTTTAGGGTTAGGAATTTGTTGGTCAAAGAGGCAATTAAGAGATGCTAACCAAGCCCATCTCTCTAATTCCATTCAGAGTATAAAGGTATAATACAGCTATGAGAGAACAAACCTCTGTCGGTAAATAGATTCTTGAGCTTTCGCATGTGCTGCCTTCATCTGCATGTTGTGCAGCTGTCCTTTCTCGCTCAATTCTTTAGCCAATGACTTGTTACCAATGAAGTATGCCTGTCGAGCCTATATTTTACACATTATTATGGTGGTTAATAAAAATATTCTCCAGAAAGTAAACACAATTTCCATGAACAAAAAAATAAATATTTACATGCAAGATCATCCGTCCACTAATTTGGTGTGGCACACATCAGAAAATATACTGTATGATGGCCTCATAAAAGATATCGCACACTGGCTCTCAGTTTAAATTTAAAAAACAAGCCCCTGTACAGGCTCAAGCAGCATGTCATAGCAATTGGAAATCTAGGAGTTTGGTCATCCCAAAAGTAATATAGGACTACAAAGGCTATTTAGTTCTGCAGTTTCTCCTCCCATGTTCATAACTGTTCTCATTTCACCTTGTAATGAACCCAACGTCTTGGTTAGAGATTAGGAAAGTCAACAAGACCTATCATCTTGGAATGTTGAAAATTCTTTAACTTTCTTTCCTTGTAAACCTAGGGTATGTTTGGAACTTAGAAAGCACGAGGGAAAAGTAAAAAAAAGAAACACAACCTACTTTTTTTTGAGGTTTAATTAGATTTTCTTCACACTACATTCTGAATCTATAGTTGATATGGTGTATAGTATAAATAATTGGATTATGTTCATTAAAAGAGTTTTCCTTTTTTACATTCTTTTTTGTTCTTTTTCCCTATCATTTCCCTCTCGTTTTCCAAGTTCAAAACATACTCTTGATATTTTTATTTAGTTTTTACTTTTTCTTTTGGGGAGGATTGGAGAGTTGAAATGAGCTCAGAATAATCAATACCCTATTCAAATGTAAACAGAAATTGATTCCTCAGTTCAAAATATCCATCTTCTAAAAGACAAAACAACAAAACCCTAGTAAAATTCTCAGAGTTCTCTTGGTGAGGAAAGGACTCATGACTCAACCAACCTACATGTTCTTCTAGACCAAGCTTGCACCACCAATTATAGTTTCGACATCAAAGTGCAACGTAAAGAATATATGGACGCCTTTTCCACTTCAAAAGTCAAAATCCAATCACAAAACCTTCTTTACCAAATCAAGGACCAAATTTCAGTTCTGATCTATTGTTTCAATTGGTTTGAAAATGGAAACTGTTTCGATTAATTTCAGTAACTTTGCACACGTTTTTTATTGGTTGTGCATTGTGCAATACATACTTTGGTGTGATCACATCTAATTAGTATGTAAGCATGGTATATTTGTGTTTGTGCACATACATATTATGTCATTGTACCTTGTGGTGTCATTCAGTAATTTCAGTAACTTTCAATTGTAATATGTATGTGCACAAACACAAATATACCACGCTTACATACTAATTAGATGTGATCACACCAAAGTATGTATAATGTGTTCATTTAAAAAATTGATTAGCTAAGCAAATACTTTTCTCCATTTGAAGCGCTGCTGTAACCAACTAGAGAAGGCTGTGCTTTAAAAGGATACACTAGAACTAAAGCATGCTATAAAATGCTATCTGAAACAACTCAACAAGTGAAGAGAGAGAGAGAGAGAATCCAAGGAATGTAAGCAACATGAACCATGCCAAAAAACCATAGGACACACCTGTTCAAAGTACGCATTACGTAAACGAGCATGATCATGAGCATCCTCCCGTGTTTCAGAATACATATTTGCTGCGATCTCAACAAAGTTAAAGCATATATATATCCATGCGCAGAAGGTATTCTCCCACAGTAAAAGGTAAATAAAATAAGTATGTTGCCTCAAGAATATTACCCACTGCTTCTCCTGTTTCAACCCAAACAGGAGCTGCACGAGCCGAATTTCGTCCTTGCCTCCCTTGCCCGCCATTGTACGAGCTAGCCAAAACATGTGAACTTTGACTAGAGCCAATGCTCGCATCTGGAGAGACATTTCTATCTAACTTCCATATACCAGAATCCTGGGATGCCATTTTTCTCACTGCCGAAGCAAAATCTATGGGCCCTCTGGATGGAATGGAAGATCTGGATTTGAAGAAGAGTAAGTTTTCCTTCTCAGAAGCCCGATAAGGACTAAAATTTTGTTGGATCTCATCTCCAGAGAATTTTGGCATGCCATTGTGACCATCTGCAACAGATAGCGCAGGAAAATCTAATGCACTAAGGTTTGGAAATGACAATGCCTTCGAGTTGAGATTCTGAGTCAAACCACCATCAACTTGAAGCTACAATCAATAATAAAATGTATTGTGAAATCCTTTATATAGAAAGACAATCCAGGGGTACTAGATTCAATAGTAGAAGAAATGACAACTGCAAGTTATTACAAAACTAGTGGCTACAAGAGATCTAATGAATGGATCCAAGTTGACGACTAAAACAAGGTTTTTGATGCCATGAATTAGTTACAAACAGCTGAACGGATAACAAACAAATAATGCTCTTAAATATAGACAAAGTAATAAATCATATATTCACATCTACAAAAGATACAAACATACAAAAATGGAGCATACCTCAAGCTGAGTAAGCATCTCAATTGTCAGGTTCAAGTCACCCCCATTAGCAAAGTACACCTCTGCAAGGCTTTCAGCAGCAAAATCAGGAAATTGAGAAGCTAGGAACTCGAGAGGATTTACATCTGGACTCTCCAGCATTTGTTGCTCATTCAACATGTCATTTAGGAACCCCTCCCCAGAATTCCCATTGTAAGGTGTATCCTCTCTAGTTCTGTTAAAAAGATGATCATTGTTCATAATTTGCCTGTCCCAAGGTTTAGTATGTGAATTATGATAACCAGCTGAGGATAGATCTTGGCCATATGATGTAACAGAAAATCCCATTTTCTCAGGAAAGCTACCGCCATTTATTCGATAATGAGATAATTCCTGCTGTTCCTTCAGTATCAAACCGCTGCCTGTTGAAGCAGGGAACCTTGACGTTTCATTGACCTCGGTAAAGGATAAGTTTGAGAAGGGAAGGCTATTAATTCCTAGAGTGTCATCCTCACCCATGGCATTAAAGTCAGGAGTGATATCGTCAGGGAGCTGGCAGCGCCAGTATTGGTGGGACTCTTCATCAGAGTTATTTGAAACAGATGACTCGGATCTACCTACTACTGTCTTTCCTAGTGGTGCATTGCCAGCGATGGAAAATTTTGATGATGCATCTCTGCTGCGCTAGTGCTTCCAGGGGATGATCTAAGAGCAAAGGGCACAAATTCTATGGCATTTGGATTCAAAGTTGTTACCTTGCCTCCAGTACTTGGCGTTTTGTCAGTGGTAGGAGCCCCTTTGTTGTACAAACTCATTATTTTTATTTTCTTTGTTAAGCAAATTGGATTCTACGTGCATAAAGAGAACTTGAAAAGATAAAACTGCACGTTGGAGAAGCTATTATCCAAATCCTGTAAAACAACGTGCATAGAATTTTTTTGGTTATTCCAATATAAAATTTATTTTCACGATGCACCGGAAGAGAGGAGACCGTTCCTTGCCATAATTCAATAAAATAACCATGCACCTTTTTGGGAACATAAGTTCCGCACACCAAAATTAAAATTAAGAAAAAAGGTTCAACATAAATTTGTATTAGAGTGACCCCAAAGAGGAATGAATTCCATGCAACCAGTCACAAGTCACAACCTTAATCTCCAATACACTAAGTACTAAAATTTAAAGCCTTTAAATATGAAACAAAATTTAAGGACAATTATCAGGAGTGACGTCCTCTCATGGGCAAGTGTTCATGCATAACCATCGTACCAAATTAATTTCCATCTAAGGTACCAAAGAATTATAATAGCAAAATCATAACAGCATTACACAATCTCATAACTGAAAATATTGAAAAAGTAATTCAAGTCATCAACCACAGCAGGTCTAATTGTCTAAACTCTATTGACCAGTAATCATCTCACTTAAATAAGCTCAACTCAAAATAATCAGTTACTTGAACCAAAAAAGAAAAGACTTATTGTAAACAAGTCTCAAATCTTGCATTAACCAGCAACAAGAAATCTTGCATTAATCACAAATCCGATAGACAGTTGGATAGGGGGAAACTAAATAAATTAACACTGACAACATTATTGTAAAATTTACATAAATCCTCTAAAATGAGTTGCTAAATTAATAATACATAGTGAAAGATAATATTACTGAAATGCATTAAACATATATATGAATTCATAACCCCCCATTAAACAAAAAATATAAATAAATCATAAAAATAAAAAAAAAAAACAAAAAATTCTACACATTTAACTACACAAAATAAGCTTAAACTTACATTCATTTGACCATTGAAATTGAAGAGATCTTAATAAATCTGTCCCAAAACAGAAACCTTTAAGCCCACAAAACATGCAGTAAATAGAAAGAAAAACAAACAAGAATCAATAAATCTGATTGTAGCAAAAGTTTCAATCTTTATACCTTTGCGAAGCTCTATGATTGAAGAAACCACAACAAATGGATTCATCAGCAAAAGGGTAAACAAAACACACACACAGTAGACGGGAAAAGGAGTAGATTTTTAGCCTGCTGTATCTATCTATCCTCAGAGTTTCAGGCTTTTTTTTATTCTCTTTATTTTTCTCTCTGATTTTGTTTTTGGTTTATTCCTTTTTCTTTCTCTTGGCAACCACAAAATAAAGAGAAGAAGAAACTCTAGCACTCAACCTTTCGCCACTCGATTTGACCACTCTCTCTCCTCCTTTGTACATACCTATCTATATCTTCTCTCTCCTCATGACTCTTACCCTATAATTATGATTTATTTATGGAAATAATATTTACACATGAACTATATAAAAATACAAAAAAAAAAAAATGTGTGCAAATATTAATTTCCTTTATTTATTTATAACAAAAGACAATAATACTGTTAATAAATGAGAATATGAGATCTTTTTGTTCTCATTTTCTATATTTTTTTGAATTTCCATTTTTAGATAATATATAAGTACATTTCGTCACGGATCCAGACATTTTTATCTCTGAAGACGAGTTTTTTTTTGAAGGATCTATTTTAAAAAGAAGTGCAAGAATTTTTTCTTACCCCCCTAATTAGATAGAAGTAAAATCAATTGTGTGATAAATGTTTTCTGTAATATTTTTAATACACAAAGTGTTGATTTTTAGTATTTTCTTGTGAAAAGAAAAAATAAAAATAAAACCAACTAACTATTCATAATTAAAATATTTTGCCTAATATATTTTAATTGAAACAAAGATATTTTTAATATGCATGCTACAATAATAAAAGGAATGCATATTTTTATTGATATTATAGAATGATCCAATATTTTTAAATTTATCGTTATAATTTTATTATCGTACCATTAATATTAAACTAAATATTTAATAAATTTATGAATAAACATGAAACATAAATATATCACTATAATTCGTAAATTTGAAAATAGAATTCTTTTTATAATACGAATGAAATAATGTTTATAATTATATCATCTAAAAAAATTAATTTACATTAATTTTAAGATGTCAAAATAGTACTCTTTTTATAAAATGGATAAAGTATTTTTTTTATAAATATCCATATATAATAGAAAAATTCATAAAAGTACCTAGGGGAACAGCCCCGGTGCCTCCGGTGTAGCCTGTAGGCTGCTCCTGAGACTATGGAAGAAATAAACTCACAATAACAAAAAATTAAATTTAAATTTAATAATTAGAAGAACTCAATTTTAATTATTATTTCATTGACTAAAACATGTTCAAAAAAAACATACAAGTACACTTTAAGTTTGTTTGCTTTTATTTTTTGTAATATAATATAGTGATAAACAATTCATATAGTAATTCTATAATTTATAAATAAGTGACGTTTTAGAGTATTTTATACTTATTAAAAAAATTATTTATTATTTTAATTTTGTCATTAAATTGATATGAATTGTCACAATTAATTATCCTTGCATAAATTAAAAAATATGTATAAAGATGAGAGATAAATTATGAAAGAATATATTTGAATGCAATAAAGAAAAATAATAATTAATGCTTCCTAGAATTTTGTTTCCGTCAAATCTATTAAATAGATAGTTGTAGCTATACTTAGTTATATATTGTCAATTAATTTAGTTTATATTTGTTTTATTTCTTAGCTTAGCTACTGTTGTTGAAATATGTATTTATGTGTTGTTTGGAGAATTAGCCATTTTGAGGTGTAAAAATGTAGTTGTATTTATATGTATATGTTAATGTCAAGCCTTCGTAAGGTTCTTCGCGTTAAATCACATGATCCACTGTTGGTACGGGCCCCCCGTTAATATCTTTGAGTTTCGTTCTTGCAAACGACATTACTCTTGGAAAATAATTCAAAATCACAAAAATTTCTCTTCATATAAATACGATTTGAATACCCAAAATATTTAAAATTATTTTTAATTAAGTAAAAACGTTTATGTTCCACACACATGACAAAGATTTAACAAATTATTTTTATTAAATTTTACATAAATTCATGCAAAGCTCTAAGGGCATCAGAATAACAAAACAACTTAAATTATATCACCTCTCACTAAGTCCTCAAGAGTTTCAAAATATAATAACCTCAAATCAAAATAGTTCTCAAATAATATTACTCAAAAAATATATTACTACTAAGATCTCTATATCACCATATCAAACTCCAAGTCACATATTCTATCATCTCGTAGATAAGCGAACTATAACTATTTAAGATCTCTCAAAATTAATTGAATTTCATCACTTACTATCTAATCATATAATAAATCAATCATCCCTTATCGCAAAACCATAATCCAATAAATTTCAATGTCTCTCATACTATCACAAATAAACTTCATAGCTCCAATATCCTGCTAGAAAATAACCACAAAATTGATCATTAACTCCAAAAGATTAATCTAATTACCTCGAATATCAACAACTCAAATTACAAGAAATCCTCTATACTTAATAGTTTTCACTTTATCATATTATCTCACTGATTCACATACCTCAAATTATTCACAACTTAACAAAAATCAGAATATAACCCAAATCAAATCCTCAATTCCAAAATCATAAATTGTCACAAAAAAATACAACTCTAAAAATAATTTTTCAAAATCAAATACTCGTCGATACAAATACTCACATCATAGTCGCATCCCATATAATATCATTACTCAATCACCTCAACAAATTATTCCACTTTCCTCAAATCAACTACAAATTGAAAAGAAATCGACAGTTGGTCAACATAGAGTCCAACCAAACAAAGAACAAAATCGAATCAAACTCCTACATCTACCAAATGGTTTAGCCACAACTCACAGATCAAACCTAAATAGGTTTTCTACAAGAAAGAACCTAAGCTCTGATACCATCTCTGTAACACCCCCTTCCCGAAAAGGAAAGGGAGGTCACGTGCAAAGCACAATAAACTTCAAAATAAATAAACAGAGCATTAACAACCTCAAAATATTAATAGTGGTGATCCATTAATAAAGTACTAAATACAATTCTCCAAACAGAGTCAAAATAATCAAAACTTAAAATTCGAATAAACCTAGATGGTCAAAGGCAACTCTCTCATCACACTAAATTACTCAATCACCTCGCAAACTGCCGGGAAGAACAAACACAAGATGAGCCAATTGCCCAAAGACGGATATGAGATATACAAAAGATATACAATCGATATCTGAAAAACAATCGAGACAAAATACTGATCAAAGCCTCAAGTGTGAATACTGACAAAAATATAATCTCCAAAGATCTGAATGGAATATATCTGAATCAACAGAGTTGACGAAACCAATAGAAGAATAAAGAAATAACGAACTGAAGTAACTAACTCAATGAATTTAACTGAACAGAAACAAACAAAACAAATACAATGAGATAATAGGCTGAATCAAATGATTGGGTGTTATTTCATACCGAACGAGCTCAAAAATATATCTTGCCACACAGGCAAGTCAAACTAATGCCACACAAACAAATCAAATGATGCCACACAGGCAACCAAAATAATGCCACACAGGCAAATCAAAACAATGCCACATAGGCAAGTCAAAGTAATGCCACGCAGATAAATCAAAATAATGCCACACAGGCAAATCACACATTGGACCGCGAATCCAAATGTATGCAAATCGGATAGGTGTGCTTGGCACAACATCACTAATCCGCAGAACAGAAAACTAGGGTTAACCCATACGCCTCCCACAATAAAACACCAAATGGCCCACTTCCTCCGGAGCCCAAAACGGAGACGTCGTGGACTAATCACACCGCCACAAAGAGTGTCACGCCTACAAGTGCGACGATACGCTGTGGTACCCCACGGTGGTTATAGCTCGGTATACCCTACGGTATATTCTAACAAAATACCATGTCACAACACATGCGACATAATACCAACAAAAAGGGTTTTATATGTACATGTTGAACCAAATCAAATTCTAGTCACAAGGTTTTAAAAAAAAGGTAGCAACATGTACCGCTCTATAATTATCAAAAATAAATACTAAACTTGATAACCTATTTCAAAGAGTACAATTACGCATCATATGTATCAACTCCAAAATGAAACTATTATATGAATTTCACAAGAGACAATTATGTGAAATAATAACGAAATTCAAAATAAGGAACAAAACGAACGAATCAAATTTAACAAGAGTATCGCCGAAGGAGTATGAAAACCATACCTGATACTTCCAAACCATTTATAAAGACACTCCACCAATCTTACCTCAAATGCCAACGATATCAAATACTGTAAACGTCATTCACAACCTAAACATATTCACCTCAAATTAAAATAATCCAAACTAATAATTCCCAAAATAATTCATAATCTATTTAATATGCTTTTAATCATCGCCTTATATCAATTATTAATACTCCAAAATTTATATTCCAAGTATAACTCTTTAAATTCCCTTCGTTTGAACTAATTGCACAAATTAACAAAATTAATTAATAAACTAAGCGTTAAATTATTAATTATTAATTTTATTTTATTTTTTATTTTTATTTTTTAAACTCATATTATTATTATTATACAGGAGCTTATATATATATATGTATACATATATTTTTACATACCTGTGTATGTGTATTTATGTACTCTTCAAGAAAGAAAAAAGAATAAGCTCCAAATCATTAAAAGAAAGGGTAAAATGCCATAGTCTGCAAACTCCAACTGGCCAATTAAATAAATTTCAAAAAGTTGTACGAAAAGTGAATGAATGATAACAATTGAAGTATCCATACCAAAATTCTAGCCTAATCTAAATCAAATTGATCGCACGCAAGTCAAATTTCAACAATATACATAAACACGCCAAACATAAATTAATAACGGATAGAAGAAACTGAACCTCAATGCTCAGATGTGAGGTCTTAGGTTTTCAATTTTTCCCTTTCTCTTCGTGTGTATATATACATATACATATATCGCCTCGACGCACGCTTCGTTTGGTGTATATATCAATTGCACCCTACTTTTAACCCCTTCTCTCTCTATATCTACGTGACTACGTCACTTTTCTCTCTCACACAATGCAGCCGCCAACGTCTTTTCTCTTCTTTCTGATTTGCATCGCATGTTTGATTAGGTTTAGTATATATTTATTTATTAATTCTCCTAATTATAATAAAATTAATATTACTCGCATTTAATTAAATTAAACCCAAATAAATTTTAAGGCCCAAATTGTACTAAATTAATTTACCCATCTCTTATTAATATTTATTAGCCCACACAAATTAAATAACTAGTTTGACCCAAAATAAATGACAAAGTCCAACTAATATATTTTAAAACAAAATAATTTTTTTATTATTATTTAATATATATATATATATTTTCGGGTATTACATCACCTACCCTTTAAAAAGGATTCCGTCCCTGGAATCAAAAAAATGGAACGCACCAAATTTTCAAAGAGATACGGATACTCCGCTCGAATAGACTCCTCTATCTCCCAAGTAGCTTCTCGCTCCGAATGATTTTACCACAAAACTTTAACAAAAGGAATTATCTTCCTCAATTTAAATTTAATCAGTTATTTAATTATCTACTAAAAGAATTAAATTTTCCAAACAAAACAAGGAAGAAAAGGGGGAAAAAATATCATTTACCTTTTCCAATTTAAATACAATTGTATAAGATAAAGTCAATTAATATTTAATTATAAAAAAAATGGGTTATTACATCTTTCACCCCTTAAAAATAATTCCGTCCTAGGAATTCAAAGAAACTCTATTAAGTTTTATTTTAGTTTTTAATTAAATAACATAATTATTCATAAACTTAAATTAAAAAGTAGCGCCACCATTTGTAACGATCAAGCCTGGTGTAAGTCCATCAGTCCACACAATTATCCATGTACTCGTAAAAGATCCATCAGCTATCGTGTCAAGCCTTCGTAAGGTTCTTCGCGTTAAATCACATGATTCATTGTCAAAAGTGCGGGCCCCCGTTAATATCTTTGAGTTTTTCTTTTGCAAACGTACGTACTCTTCGGAAAATAATTCAAAATCACAAAAATTTCTCTTCATCTAAATACGATTTGAATATCCAAAATATTTAAAATTATTTTTAATTCGTAAAACATTTATGTTCCACACATGACAAAGATTTAACAAATTATTTTTATCAAATTTTACATAAATTCATGCAAAGCCCTAAGGGCATCAGAATAACAAAACAACTTAAATTATATCACCTCTCACTAAGTCCTCAAGAATTTCAAAATATAATAACCTCAAATCAAAATAGTTCTCAAATAATATTACACCAAAAACATATTACTACTAAGATCTCTATATCACCATATCAAACTCCAAGTCACATATTCTATCATCTGCATAAGCGAACTATAACTATTTAAGATCTCTCAAAATTAATTGAATTTCATCACTTACTATCTAATCATATAATAAATCAATCATCCCTTATTGCAAACCATAATCCAATAAATTTCAATGTCTCCTCATACTATCACAAATAAACTTCATAGCTCCAATATCCTGCTAGAAAATAACCACAAAATTGATCATTAACTCCAAAAGATTAATCTAATTACCTCGAATATCAACAACTCAAATTACAAGAAATCCTCTATACTTAATAGTTTTCACTTTATCATATTATCTCACCGATTCACATACCTCAAATTATTCACAACTTAACAAAAATCAGAATATAACCCAAATCAAATCCTCAATTCCAAAATCATAATAATTGTCACAAAAAAATACAACTCTAAAAATAATTTTTCAAAATCAAATACTCGTCGATACAAATACTCATATCATAGTCGCATCCCATATAAGATCATTTCCTTCTCTGTACAAATTATAAATTTATTCACCTCAATGATTAAATAACAATTCTTAACTAATATCATTACTCAATCACCTCAACAAATTATTCCACTTTCCTCAAATCAACTACAAATTGAAAAGAAATCGATACGGTCAACATGACAGAGAGTCAACCAAACAAAGAACAAAATCGAATCAAACTCCTACATCTACCCAATGGTTTAGCCATTAACTCGAGATCAAACCTAAATAGGTTTTCTACAAGAAAGAACCTAAGCTCTGATACCATCTGTGACGCCCCCAAAATTAGGTATACGTCACCCATCTTGGGTCGCCACTTACATGGTACATAAATTCAAATACAAACTTAATTATACATCCGTCAGTGTAACATACGACAATACATAAACCGAGAGTTCTAATAGGAATATTGTCATTTAGACAATATCCATACTCAAGGAGTCCTCATTATTAATTATTATCACACTATTTCACGTAATAGTGAGGACTACTAATAATATCTTCGAGGACCATCAATCGCTTCCCCAACTCGTCCCGCCTATATTCTCATTTCTGAAGAGAAACGGTGAAAGAAAAGGTGAGCTCAACTAGCCCAAGAAGAAATATTATGACTAAGATAATGCAAAATAAATTATCAATAGTCTTCAACAATGTTAAACCGATAAAATACAATAGATAAAACGGTTTAATCTGCAATGAAATACGCAATCCATTAAAAAAGTCAAGTAGAAAATAAAGTCTACTATCTTTTAGGTTTTAAAAGGTTTTCATCAATTTTTATCACTAAGACTCGGTTTAATGAATAAACCACAATATCTAATCATCCCCGTATCACTGGCCAAGGATTTTCATCAAATTATCAATGGTCACGACTATACCGAATCACCCCCCGGTCATAATCATATCAAAACTATCCATCATCGCATTACGTGCCATTGAGGACTTTTGTCACATCATTTATATCAAGCCACGATTATACCGAATGATCCTCGTCATAATCATACTAAGTTCATCTACGCACGTAAGCCAAAGATAACATAATATAACGCGAGGATGATGACAATGACATAATAATTCAATAAAACAAGTTCAAGAATTATTTAATCCAGAATTATTAACGCCCAAATTGTCAACACGATCGCATTGTTTTGTAGAGTAAAATTCAAGAATAATCGGAAGAATATTTCCATGAAAAGATATTGGATGAAACGCAAATATCAAAGATATTCTACTAATTTCATGGAGATAAGTCAAAGTTTTAACCAACTTGGGTATAATAAAGAATGGAATAACAAAAGAAATCACCACGCATGCAGATTGCATGTATGAGTTATTCCAATAGAATAATAATAACGGAACCAAAGTCGTGAAATTCACAATCAAACTGTGATGATCCAATGTAATAATAAATCTTTGAATAATAAACAATGGAACCGTGTCCCGGTGTAAAACACACGCATGTGATATTCCAAATGTAATAATAAATTTGAATAATAAACAATGGAACCAGTGTGGGTGTAAAACACACGAGCAGGATATTCCAAATGTAATAATAAAGAATGGAATAATGAAGAAGATCACCAAGTATAGGGATTCACAGATATCTGAGTTATTCCAACAGTAATAAATAAGAATGGAATAATATAAGATTTCACCAAGTATAGGTATGCCACAGATAAAAGTTATGTATAGGGTATGCCACTTTTAAAGTTATTCCAACAAAATAATAATGAATGGAATAATGTAAATTCTCTTCATGAATAAGAAAGAATAACACCTCTTACGAAGTACAACAAATAATATCCCTTACCTTAGAAGAACTCAATATTGGAAAAGTGAAGTAAGAATACTTTTCTTCTTTTTCTCTATAGTTTTTCTCTACAGAGTTTCAATGAATTCAGTAAGAAAATAATGAAGGAATGAGCTTCATTTATAGGAAAATAGAATGCATAGTAATTAATCCACGAAGCGGTCCCATTGATTTACTTTAATCGACTATCCATATTTAAAGCAAAATCTTTTAAATAAAATATCATATATTCTATTTATATAAAAACATTTTACTATGCAAACACTATGCAACACTATGCAAAATACTACGCAAAACACTACGCAACACTATGCATAATAAAATATAATATATTCTATTTATGAATAACTTTAATAAAGTATTCATTTTATATAAAAGATGTTTCGCTTTTATTACGTTAATAATACTTAATAAAACAAAACGTCATTATCGCTTATAATAATTCATATTATTAATCGATAATAATGGAATCAAACCTGGTGACTTCTCACATAAAGATCAATAATCAATACTGCGTGCTACTATGCAACCACACGACATCTTTACTTTTACTACCGAGTAGTTCAACAAAGATTAACCAGTAAAACTTCCGATTATTTCCATAAAATATTTTTGTCGCTTTTCTCAATCCGACAATAATTTCATTGTGGGGTCCACCAATGATTGAGTAGTTGTATTTAATATTCCCTCGCTGTAAGAATATTCCCCGACCAATCGAATATAATATAACCACTGCATACTTTTGCAAAATTTATAAATACTACCCACAACTATAATATTATCTCAAATTCACACCATAATATTAAAAATTATTTCGATAAAATTTAAATCTTTATTGATAAAATCTGGGGTCTCACAATCTCCCTCCTTATGGAATTTTCCTCGAAATTAGGTACGTATGACTTGGTATGATAAAGAGGTGAGGATACCTTGAATACCTTTATCGTTGAAAACATTAAATTCATCTTGCAAACCGCCAAAGATATTCATTAACAATTCATCTTTGCACCTACGTGCCAAAGATATACAATCAGAAACCAATAATCTTTGAGACTCAAATTTTAATAAGTATCACGACCACTAATTATCCATGAACCTTGGCCGTGGATATTCGTGTTTTTAATTACTACCATGATTATACCGAATAATCCTCGGTCATAATCATACCAAGTCCATCAATGTACTACGTCCAAAGATGACTTTTACCACATCCATGAATTAATATTTCATTCACGAGACTCATTTCAATAATTAATCCATATCATCGAATCATCCCCGCACTACGTGCCAAGGATATTCTTTATTATCACGACCACAAATTATCCATGCGACTACGTGCCAAAGATAATCGTGTATTCATTAAGATCACGACCACAAATTATCCATACACTACTACCAAAGATAATCGTGTATTCATTAAGTATCACGACCACAAATTATCCATGCACTACTACCAAAGATAATCGTGTATTCATTAAGTATCACGACCATAAATTATCCATGCACTACTACCAAAGATAATCGTGTATTCATTAAGATCACGACCACAAATTATCCATGCACTACGACCAAAGATAATCGTGTATTCATTAGTATCACGACCACAAATTATCCATGCACTACATGCCAAAGATAATCGTGTATTCATTAGTATCACGACCACAAATTATCCATGACTACTACCAAAGATAATCGTGTATTCATTAAGATCACGATCAAGAATTATCCATGCACTACGTGCAAAGATAATCGTGTTTTCAATTACGGTTATGATTATACCGAACAATCCTCGGTCATAATCATACCAAGTCCATCTATACACTACTGGTGCCATGAGATGACTTTCAACATAATATAAGCAATGAGGATAATGATATAAAGAATTAATCAAATGAGATAAAGGATAAATATTAAACATTTATAATATAATTTATCCAGATTCAAGAATATCCCCATGTTATCAATCACTTAATAATCTCATAATCTAATATCATTAATATTATAACAATACTTCTTAAATTTATAAACAATTTATCTCAATTGTTTACGCTTTACCATATAATGCATTTAATCATTTCAAAGCGCCATACTCATAAGATATCATCACCAATTATCAAATCCTCATCAAAAAAAATATGCATATACTCTATATAGGATTCTCTAACCATAAAATCCTATTTTCAACTTTGTTACTTCACATAACATATTTAACTCATATGTTCAGTATTAAACTATTTTCATGAAAATACCAAATCGGTCCCAAAAATATTTCTTTTCCGGGATTTAGCATAATATAGTCCCATGATGAAAATATATTTTTCTCGAATTTTTAAAATTCATTTACTATTTTCAAAAATCAATTTCTAATTAATTCCTTAAGAAATTAGCTACCTCAAGTTTAACTCCAAAATTCCCAAATCTTGGCAGGACCTTACACATGTTAATGTGAGTCTCCAGTTTAAATTTCATGGTCATCGGAGTTATAGAACTCCAGTTTTAGCATTTCTCGTCAAAAAAACCTAAATATTGAAATGGTCATAACTTGTTCATTTTAAGTCAGAATGAGCTCATTTTTGGACAGGAGGTACTTTATAACATATATTTTCATGTCCCAAAAAGGAAAGGGAGGTCACGTGCAAAGCACAATAAACTTCAAAATAAATAAACAGAGCACTAACAACCTCAAAATATTAATAGTGGTGATCCATTAATAAAGTACTAAATACAATTCTCCAAACAGAGTCAAAATAATCAAAACTTAAAATTCGAATAAACCTAGATGGTCAAAGGCAACTCTCTCATCACACTAGCCCTGAATCACCCCTCAAGAACTCGGAAGAACAACACAAGATGAGAGATAATTGTCAAGACGGATATGTATATACAAAAGATATACAATCGATATACGAAAACAATCGAGACAAAATACTGATCAAAGCCTCAAGTGTGAATACTGACAAAAATATAATCTCTAAAGATCTGAATGGAATATATCTGAATCAACAGAGTTGACGAAACCAATAGAAGAATAAAGAAATAACGAACTGAAGTAACTAACTCAATGAATTTAACTGAACAGAAACAAACAAAACAAATACAATGAGATAATAGGCTGAATCAAATGATTGGGTGTTATTTCATACCGAACGAGCTCAAAAATATATCTTGCCACACAGGCAAGTCAAACTAATGCCACACAGACAAATCAAATGATGCCACACAGGCAACCAAAATAATGCCACACAGGCAAATCAAAACAATACCACACAGGCAAGTCAAAGTAATGCCACGCAGATAAATCAAAATAATGCCACACAGGCAAATCACACATTGGACCGCGAATCCAAATGTATGCAAATCGGATAGGTGTGTTTGGCACAACATCACCAATCCGCGAGCGTAAAACTAGGGTTAACCCATACGCCCCCACAACAAAACACAAATGGCCCACTTCCTCCGGAGCCCAAAGCGGAGACGCCGTGGACTAATCACACCGCCATACGTAGAGAGTGTCATGCCTCTCGTGCCAAGACGACATGCTGTGGTACCCCCACGTGTGGTTGTAGCTCGGGTATACCCCTACCAGATATTCTAACAAAATACCATGTCACAACACACGCGACATAATACCAACAAAAAGGGTTCTATATGTACATGTTGAACCAAATCAAATTCTAGTCACAAGGTTTCAAAAAGAAGTTAGCAACATGTACCGCTCTATAATTATCAAAAATAAATACTAAACTTGATATCCTATTTCAAAGAGTACAATTACGCATCATATGTATCAACTCCAAAATGAAACTATTATATGAATTTCACAAGAGACAATTATGTGAAATAATAACGAAATTCAAAATAAGGAACAAAACGAACGAATCAAATTTAACAAGAGTATCGCCGAAGGAGTATGAAAACCATACCTGATACTTCCAAACCATTTATAGCACACTCCACCAATCTTACCCTCAAATGCCAACGATATCAAATACAAAACGTCATTCACAACCTAAACATATTCACCTCAAATTAAAATAATCCAAACTAATAATTCTCAAAATAATTCATAATCTATTTAATATGCCTTTAATCATCGCCTTATATCAATTATTAATACTCCAAAATTTATATTCCAAGTATAACTCTTTAAATTCCATTCGTTTGAACTAATTACACAAATTAACAAAAATTAATTAATAAACTAAGCGTTAAATTATTAATTATTAATTAATAATTTTATTTTATTTTATTTTTTATTTTTTTTAAACTCATATTATTATTATTATTATACAGGAGCTTATATATATATATATATATATATATATATATATATATATATTTTTACATACATGTGTATGTGTATTTATGTACTCTTCAAGAAAGAAAAAAGAAGAAGCTCCAAATCATTAAAAGAAAGGGTAAAATGCCATAGTCCTGTAAACTCCAACTGGCCAATTAAATAAATTTCAAAAAGTTGTATGAAAAGTGAATGAATGATAACAATTGAAGTATCCAGACCAAAATTCTAGCCTAATCTAAATCAAATTGATCGCACGCGTAAGTCAAATTCCAACAATATACATAAACACGCCCAAACATAAATTAATAACGGATGAAGAAATCGAACCTCAATGCTCGGATGTGAGGTCTTAGGTTTTAATTTTTCCTTTTCTTCGTGTGTATATATATATATATATATATATCGCCGATGCATGTAGTAGCTCAGTTTGGTGGCGTATATCGACCTGCACCTACTTTTAACCCCTTCTCTCTCTATATCTACGTGACTACGTCACTTTTCTCTCTCACACAATGTACCGCATTAACGTCTTTTTCTTCTTTTCGATTTGCAGACGCATGTTTGATTAGGTTTAGTATATATTTATTTATTAATTCTCCTAATTATAATAAAATTAATATTACTCGATTTAATTAAATTAAACCCAAATAAATATTAAGGCCCAAATTATACTAAATTAATTTACCCATCTCTTATTAATATTTATTAGCCCACACAAATTAAATAACTAGTTTGACCCAAAATAAATGATAAAGTCCAACTAATATATTTTAAACAAAAATATTTTTTTTATTTAATATATATATATATATATATATATATATATTTTTCGGGTATTACAAGGGGGCTTTCCGATAAGAATTTCTCCATATTAGCGCGCAATTAGGTGACCAAACCCTTTTTTTTACAGAACTTTCTAGACATCGTCAATAATATAAATAATAATATGAATAACTTCGTCGTCTCAATTATTAATTTAATAATATAAAATATTATGACAATAATTGAATCAATAACGTGAGATATTATGCAGCAATTACTGTAGCAATAATTGAGTATAACTGAGTGACTTCTCACGTAAACATCAAATACCGTGTGCTACTATGAAACCACGCAGACATCGTACTTTTATCACTGTGTCTTCCAACAGTTAACGGTAAAACTTTCGCCGTTATTTTTATAAAAAGATATTTCTGTCATTTTCTAACTCCGACAATAATTTCGTTGTGGGGTCCACCAATGATTATGACGTCGTACGAATATTCCCTAACCAATCGAATATTTTATAACAACTTGTCTACTTTGTAAAATTTATAAATATAACCCACACCTATAACATTATATCAAATCCACACCATAATATTCAAAAATATATTTCGAGAAAAATTAATCTTTATTCATAAAAGTTGGAGTCTTACATTTCTTCTCTCACCTCGTATCTCATCCTTTTAACATTTCTTCTTCCCCTTTTTCCTCTCCGCAAAACCTATCACAAAACTTAAACCCCTTCAACTCAAAAGCAAGAGTCCACTCGCCCCCGTCTTTCCTTATTTAGAAGATTGCCCACAAAAATCGAAAGATGAACTCGTCATCGCATATATATGACACTCTAAAGTAAGAGAGAGTTTTGATAATTGAGGGGCAAAAGTGGGACACGATGAATTGAGAAATCTGGGTTTGACAATCTAAATGCAACTGTGATTTTTTATTTATTTAATTTATTTGTCTAAAATTATTAAGCGAGTGGCAGGGCCGGTCCTGAGTTTTTCAGGGCCTAAAGCGGGAAAAAAAATGGGCCTTTTGCGAATTGCTATTAACATAGGTATACAAAAAACTAAGAATTTTTCCTGAACAAAAGAGCATCAATACGAAAGAATAACAAATATAATAACCGACTGGATCAATTTTTTTTTCTTTTTTCAGATCCAGACATACTTTTTAGGAGCCATGGTGAATTAAAATTTAAAAATCTGCAAAATTCCAGCATAATCTCATGATTATCTATAAATTAATTATCAAATAGAGCCTCCTTTATAATTATTAAGAGTTAAATGTGACGCCCCCAAAATTAGGTATACGTCACCCATCTTGGGTCGCCACTTACATGGTACATAAATTCAAATACAAACTTACTAATATAACTGTCGTGTACAATACGACATAAACTGTGAGTTTGAATACAAATATTGTCTACAAGATATTATACAAACTCAAAAGGAGTCCTCATTACAACTATTATCACACTATTTCACGTAATAGTGAGGACTACTAATGCTATCCTCCGACCATTACTCCATTCCCCGACTCATCCCAAATTTATATTTTCATTTCAAGAGAATGTTGAAAGAAAGGTGAGCTCAACTAGCCCAAGAAGAAATATTATGACTAAGATAATGCGTAATAAATTATCATTAGCCTTTAACAATGTTAAACCGATAAAATACAATAGACAACCGGTTTAATCAGCAATGAATACGCAATCCATTAAAAGAGTCAAGTAGAAAATAAAGTCTACTATCTTTTAGGTTTTAAAAGGTTTTTATCAATTATTATCAATCGAGACTCGCTTTAATGAATAAACCACAATATCTAATCATCCCCGTATTACTGGCCAAGGATTTTCATCAAATTATCAATGGTCATGACTATACCGAATCACCCCCGGTCATAATCATACCAAAAACTATCCATCATCGCATGACATAAAAGCCATCGAGGACTTTTATCACATCATTTATAACAAGCCATGATTATACCGAATGATCCTCGGTCATAATCATACTTAGTTCATCTACGCACGTAAGCCAAAGATAACATATAATATAACATGAGGATGATGACAATGACATAATAATTCAATAAAACAAGTTCAAGAATTATTTTATCCAGAATTAGTAACGCCCAAATTGTCAACAAGATAATTGCTTTTTGTAGAGTAAAATTCAAGAATGATCAAGAATATTTCCATGAAAAGATATCGATGAAACGCAAATATCAAGGATATTCTACTAATTTCATGGAGTATATAAGTCAAAGTTTTAACCAACTGGGTATAATAAAGAATGGAATAACAAAGGAAATCACCACGCATGCGCAGATTTCAGATAGACAAAAGTTATTCCAATGTAATAATAATAATCGGAACCAGTCGTGAAATTCACAACCGATGTGATGATCCAATGTAATAATAAATGCTTTGAATAATAAACAATGGAACCAGTCCAATGTAAAAAACACACATGTGATATTCCAAATGTATTAATAAATGCGGAATAATAAACAATGGAACCAGTCCTGTAAACACATGCATGTGATATTCCAAATGTAATAATAAAGAATGGAATAATGTAAGAAGATCACCAAGTATAGGGGATTTCACAGATACAAAAGTTATTCCAATGTAATAAATAAGAATGGAATAACATAAGGATTTCACCAAGTATATAGGTACGCCGCATATACAAAGTTATGTATAGGTATACCACTTTTTAAAAGTTATTCCAAATAATAATAATGAATGGAATAATGTAAGTTCTCTTCATGAATAAGAAAGAATAACACCCCTTACTGTACAACAAATAATATCCCTTACCGTAAAAGACACCGGATATCAAAGTAGTGAAGTACCGTAATACTCTTCTTCTTTCTTTCTATAGATTTTTTCTCTATAGCTTTCTCTCATAATTCTCTCTCTAGAGGTTTCAAAGTGAATTGTAAGAAAATAATGAAGGAATGAGCTTCTATTTATAGGAAAATAGAACGCATAGTAATTAATCAATGAACTCATCCGCATTGATTTACTTTAATCTGACTATCCATATTTAAAGCAAAATCTTTTAAATAAAATATCATATATTCTATTTATATAAAAATATTTTACTTGCAAACACTATGCAACACTATGCAAAACACTACGCAAAACACTATGCAACACTATGCATAATAAAATATAATATATTCTATTTATGTAATAACTTTAATAAAGTATTCTGCTTTTATATAAAAGATGTTTCGCTTTTATTACGTTAATAATAATAATAAAACAAAACGTCATTATCGCTATAATAATTCATATTATTAATCGATAATAATGGAATCAAACCGAGTGACTTCTCACATAAGCATCAATAATCAATACCGTATAGCTACTATGCAACCACACGACATCGCATTACTTTTACTACCGAGTAGTTCAACAAGATCAACGGTAAAACTTCCTCCGTTATTTCAATAAAATATATTTTGTCGCTTTTTCAATCCGACAATAATTTCGCTAGGGTCCACCAATGATTGAGCCGTTGTATTTAATATTCCCCGCTAAACCTAAATATTCCCCCACCAATCGAATATAATATAACCACTGTGATACTTTTGCAAAATTTATAAATACTACCCACAACTATAATATTATCTCAAATTCACACCATAATATTAAAAATTATTTCACAAAATTTAAATCTTTATCGATAAAAATCTGGGGTCTCACAATCTCCCTCCTTATGGAATTTCGCCTCAAATTAGGATACGACTGATATGATAAAGAGATGAGGATACCTTGAATACCTTTATCGTTGAAAACATTAAATTCATTTTTGCAATCCCGCCAAAGATATTCATTAACAATTCATCTTTGCACTACAGCCAAAGATATACAATCAGAAACCAATAATGCCGAGACTCAAACTTAATAAGATCACGACCATTAATTATCCATGCACCATCGCCAAGGATATTCGTGTTTTCAATTACGGCCAGATTATACCGAATAATCTTTGGTCATAATCATACCAAGTCTATCAATACACTACTACTAAAGATGACTTTTTACCACATCCATGAATTAATATTTCATCACGAGACTCATTTCAATAATTAATCCATATCATCGAATCATCATCGCACTACGTGCCAAGGATATTCATTAGTATCACGACCAATTAATTATCCATGCACTACTACCAAAGATAATCGTGTATTCATTAGTATCACGCACCACAAATTATCCATGAACTACTACCAAAGATAATCGGGTATTCATTAGTATCACGACCACAAATTATCCCATGCACTACTACCAAAGATAATCGTATTCATTAGTATCACGCACCACAAATTATCCATGCACTACTACCAAAGATAATCGTATTCATTAAGATCACGACCACAAATTATCCATGCACTACTACCAAAGATAATCGTGTATTCATTAAGTATCACGACCACAAATTATCCATGAACTAAGGCCAAAGATAATCGTGTATTCATTAGTATCACGACCACGAATTATCCATGCACTACTACCAAAGATAATCGTAGTATTCATTAAGATCACGACCACAAATTATCCATGCACTACTACCAAAGATAACGTATTCATTAAGATCACGACCACAAATTATCCATGCACTACTACCAAAGATAATCGTGTATTCATTAGTATCACGACCACAAATTATCCATGCACTACTACCAAAGATAATCGTCGTATTCATTAGTATCACGACCACAAATTATCCATGACTACTACCAAAGATAATCGTAGTATTCATTAGTATCACGACCACAAATTATCCATGCACTAACGCCAAAGATAATCGTGTTTTCAATTACTAAGTTATGATTATACCGAACAATCCTCGGTCATAATCATACCAAGTCCATCTATGCACTACAAGCCACAAATGATTTTCAACATAATATAAACATGAGGATAATGATATAAAGAATCAATCAAATGAGATAAAGGATAAATATTAAACATTTATAATATAATTTATCCAGATTCAAGAATATCCCCATGTTATCAATCACTTAATAATCTTCATAATCTAATATCATTAATATTATAACAATATTTTAATCACTTCTTAAATTTATAAACAATTTATCTCAATTGTTTACGCTTTTACCATATAATGCATTTAATCATTCAAAATGCCATACTCATAAGATATCATCACCAATTATCAAATCCTCATCAAAAAAAAAATATGCATATACTCTATATAGGATTCTCTAGCCATAAAATCCTATTTTCAACTTTTATTTCACATAACATATTTAACTCATATGTTCATAACTAAACTATTTTCATGAAAAATACCAAATCAGTCCCAAAAATATTTCTTTTCTGGGATTTAGCATAATATAGTCCCATAATGAAAATATATTTTTCTCGAATTTTTAAAATTTATTTACTATTTTTCAAAAATCAATTTCTAATTAATTTCTTAAGAAATTAGCTACCTCAAGTTTAACTCCAAAATTCCCAAATCTTGGCAGGACCTACACATGTTAATGTGAGCCTCCAGTTTAAATTTCATGGTCATCTGAGTTATAGAACTCCCGGTTAGAAGTTTTTTCGTCGGAAAAACCTAAATATTGAAATAATCATAACTTGCTCATTTTAAGTCGAATGAGCTCATTTTTTGGACAGGAGGTACTTTATACCATATACCTTCATGTCCCAAAAGGCCAGAATTTTTCTCATAATTTAAGTGGCCGAAACAGCCCCTCTAAAATCATGGCAGCAGCTTTTTTTGGTTTTTTACAGCTTTGCACTCCTTTGCTAAAATCAGTCCACACAAAAATCTACAACACCTTTTCCAAGTAATTCCACTTGGATTAGTTAGGTAACTCATAGATCTAACTCTAGGACTTGACCACACTCAAAAATTCAAAATATAATAAGAGATTTGGTCAATTGAATTTCATGTTACGCTTTTTCACCAAAATCGATTTTCAACTCTTTGTGATTTCTAAGAAACTTTCATGTTTTCACATACTAACCAACATAACTCATCATAACACTTACTAATACCACTTAATACCCATGATTTTCATTAGTCCAATGCTTTTATTATGACTTTCATCATAAACCACGTAAACTGCTCATTTTAGTCAAGAAATATTTGAGGGTTTAAGAAATGGGTTTCAGATCTTTGGGTCAATACAAAATTCGATTTCACACTCTAAGTAGGCTAAGAAGTCTTCAAGAATACGCCAGAAATTTATTAATAATAGAAATATCATTCAAAATCGTGGACTTCATCCAAGACTTGGATAAGACGTCACATCGATACAAACCGTGACTTCTATCCCTTAACCTAGATAAGACCTCACAATGATACCTATAACCTTGCCATCTTCATTCACGATGTCGCTTATAGAAAGTCCGGGCTTCTTTGCATTCCACACAAGGAAGTCAACAACGAAAGGTTCGGGCTCTTTACTTATGGCTTGATATGACAATAATTGACTTTAGTAGTTTGGTTACTTGAATTCGCATAACAAGTTGGTTATGAATATAAAAGCTAACAACCTTACTTAAAAGCATGATGAGTAGTTAACCAATTGATTCCTAAAATCACATCAAAGGCAAATATTTTCAAAAAGATAAGATCGACAGTAACGTGAAAATGTTTATTTGAATCAAACAATATTTAAAAAATAGTAGAATGTAATAAAGGCTCCTACTAACGAAGTTTCAACCAATAAGTCAAAGTTTAACTTCTTCTTGAGTCAAATTTAAACGTTGAACACAACTAGGTGAAATAAAAGAGTGGGTAGAATCGGTATCTAACACTCAGTATAGACTTCGCAAGAGCTCACGATTAACTTACCCGTGATAATTTTATTCGTGTTCCTCGTCACGAGAAAAAAAAAATGCCTCTTAAACTACAAGCTTTGGTTTGTCTGGGGATGCCTTTGGTGCCTCCATCCTAGTTGAATTTGTCTTCAGTAAACGACAAAATCGAAGCTAAGTGACCTTTCTTCCACAATTATAACATGCTTTGACTAAGCATGGCGCAGATTCGGACCGATGTGTCCTCTCTCCTCCGCATTTGAAGCATATGATAGGTGGTCTTTCTCCTTCCTTAACAACGGTGGTGTCGTGTCGACGCTTTCCATCATTGTTGAATCTCCTTTTCTTTAAATGTCCATTCTTATTGTTTTGGCCTCGATTACCACCGGCGTGGTTACCATATTCGCCCGTTGATTCCCTCCACGCTTGTTGTCACCGCTCGATGACGACTACTCGCCGGTATTATAATTTTGCTTTTGCTTCGCTTTTTAGTCAAGGCTGACTCGTTATCGCGCTCCACTAATCGAGCCCTATTTACAACATCCTCAATAAAAACACGCTTTATGAGAAATAAGATGTTGACATATCTCTCGCTTCAAACCTCTTAAAAATATTCGCGCCATTCTCTCTTCATTATCCACCAAGTGGGGACGAACCGTGATAACTCCGCAAATTTTGCCTCAGATTGTGACACGGCCATATTGTTTTGTTCCAACTTGATAAACTCCACCTCCTTCATGTGGCTAATACTTTCGTGAAAGTATTTGTCGTTGAACGACCTCCCCGAACTTCTCCCAAGATATCTTCAAGACAAAGAAGTCGAGTACGCTTTTACCGATTCCCACCAAGAATCCGCCTCCGCCGCTAACATAAAGGCGTAAAGGAACCTTTTGCTCTTCTGAGCATCCCAAGACATCAAATATCTTGGTAATCTGCTTTATCCATGCTTCCGCTGAAGTGGTTTTGGCTCTCCCTTAAACTCCGGTGGTCCCAGCTCCTTGAATTGTTTAGCGGTGACCGCCGAGAGTTTTTCGTGTTTCCACCTATGTTTTTGGATGTGAGTCGCTTTTACCGATGATGCATGAATTTAAAACCTCTTAAACGTCATCGTCGTCAATCAATCGATCGATGTTGTTGTTTACAAGAGGATTATCGCCATCCTGTCAGCACATTGTCCCGATTATCGATCCGTGGAGAATCAACAGCCTCTCGTGTTCCATTGCTATTCTCAACATTCTCTGATGCCATTTTCAAACACCGCCACAAAATAAGGGTTAATTGACATGCAACATATTATCACTATACTCGACCGACCAATTAAATACCAAATAAATTTAGGTAGGTCATACTAGCTGAAGGAATTCTGCCTCCCTCCTAGTTCTTATCTCACACTTCACCAGGATCATATCCCTAAGCTCGATACCAACCGCGACGCCTCTAAAATTAGGTATACGCCACCCATCTTGGGTCGCCACTTACATGGTACATAAATTCAAATACAAACTTATTAATATAACTCGTCAGTATACAATACGACATATAAACCGTGAGTTTGAATACAAATATTGTCTACTAGATATTATACAAACTCAAAAGGAGTCCTCATTACAACTATTATCACACTATTTCACGTAATAGTGAGGACTACTAATGCTATCCTCTCGACCATTACTCCGCTCCCCGACTCGTCTCAAATTTATATTCTCATTTTTCAAGAGAATAAAGTGAAAGAAAAGGGTGAGCTCAACTAGCCCAAGAAGAAATATTATGACTAAGATAATGCAAAATAAATTATCATTAGCCTTCAACAATGTTAAACCGATAAAATACAATAGACAACCGGTTTAATCTGCGCAATGAATACGCAATCCATTAAAAGAGTCAAGTAGAAAATAAAGTCTACTATCTTTTAGGTTTTAAAAGGTTTTTCATCATTTTTATCACCGAGACTCGCTTTAATGAATAAACCACAATATCTAATCATCCTCGCACTACACGGCCAAGGATTTTCATCAAATTATCAATGGTCATGACTATACCGAATCACCCCCGGTCATAATCATACCAAAAACTATCCATCATCGCATTACAAAGCCATCGAGGACTTTTATCACATCATTTATAACAAGCCATGATTATACCGAATGATCCTCGGTCATAATCATACTTAGTTCATCTATGCACGTAAGCCAAAGATAACATAATATAACATGAGGATGATGACAATGACATAATAATTCAATAAAACAAGTTCAAGAATTATTTTATCCAGAATTAGTAACGCCCAAATTGTCAACAAGATAATTGCTTTTGTAGAGTAAAATTCAAGAATGATCGTAAGAATATTTCCATGAAAAGATATCGGATAAAACGCAAATATCAAGGATATTCTACTAATTTCATGGAGTATAAGTCAAAGTTTTAACCAACTGGGTATAATAAAGAATGGAATAACAAAAGAAATCACCATGCATGCTGCAGACTTTCGATGATAGACAAAAGTTATTCCAATGTAATAATAATAACTTAACCGTGTCGTGAAATTCACAATCATGTGATGATCCAATGTAATAATAAATGTTGAATAATAAACAATGGAACAGAAGTCCTGTGTAAAAAACACACGCATGTGATATTCCAATGTATTAATAAATACGGAATAATAAACAATGGAACTGTGTCCGGTGTAAAACACATGCATGTGATATTCCAATGTAATAATAAAGAATGGAATAATGTAAGAAGAAGATCACCAAGTATAGGGGATTCCAGCGTATAAAAGTTATTCCAATGTAATAAATAAGAATGGAATAACATAAGGATTTCACCAAGTATGTGGTATACGCATATACAAAGTTATGTATAGGGTATACCACTTTTACAAAAGATTATTCCAATGTAATAATAATGAATGGAATAATGTAAGTTCTCTTCATGAATAAGAAAGAATAACACCCTTACGGCACAACAAATAATACCCCTTACCGTAGAAAAAGACAATATGGATATCAAAGTAGTGAAGTACCGTAATACTCTTCTTCTTTCTTTCTATAGATTTTCTCTATAGCTTTCTCTATAATTTCTCTCTGTAGTTTCAAATTGAATTCGTAAGAAAATAATGAAGGAATGAGCTTTATTTATAGGAAAATAGAATGCATAGTAATTAATCCATGAACTATCCGTATTGATTTACTTTTAATCGACTATCCATATTTAAAGCAAAATCTTTTAAATAAAATATCATATATTCTATTTATATAAAACATTTTACTATGCAAAAACGCAACACTACGCAAAACAACACTACGCAACACTATGCATAATAAAATATAATATATTCTATTTATGTAATAACTTTAATAAAGTATTCGCTTTTTTATATAAAAGATGTTTCGCTTTTATTACATTAATAATATGTAATAAAACAAAACGTCATTATCGCTATAATAATTCATATTATTAATCGACAATAATGGAATCAAACCGAGTGACTTCTCACATAAGCATCAATAATCAATACCAGTGCTACTTATACGCAACCACACGACATCGTATTTTTACTACCGAAGTAGTTCAACAAAGATCAACGGTAAAACTTCCGCCGTTATTTCAATAAAATATTTTTGTCGTTTTTTCAATCAAACAATAAATTGCATTATGGGGTCCACCAATGATTGAGTCGTTGTAGGAATATTCCCTGCTAAACCGAATATTCCCCGACCAATCGAATATAATATAACCACTTGCATACTTTACAAAATTTATAAATACTACCCACAACTATAATATTATCTCAAATTCACACCATAATATTAAAAAATTATTTCGATAAAATTTAAATCTTTATTGATAAAATCTGGGGTCTCACATTAAACATTACTCCCAAATAATTAAAAAAACTCAAAAGTGTAAGACCCCAAATTATTAATAAATGAAATTTAATTTCCTCTATTTATCATTTTAAAATAGTAAGGGTTGATTTGATAAATGTGATTAGTTATGGGTAAAATGCGCAAATATTTCAAATAAGCAAGTAGTTATAAAATACTCATTGTTGTCGGAGAATATTCGTTTGGTCGTGGAATATTCTTGCTGTCGGGGAATATTCGTACGACGGCGCAGCCTTGTGTGGGCCCATAACGGAAAACGATTGGATGAAGAAAACGATAAGTATATGTGGTTTATAAATAATGACGTAGTTGTTACCGTTAACACTGTTGAAACACCCGGTGGTTAAAACACAATAATACGCTGGCGTTGTCAGACAAGAAGACATACAAGATTGCACCAATTATTGATTCTTACGTAAGAAGGCACTACTCAATAATTGTTACAAAGTAATTCTTTGCTTTCAAGATTTTATTTTATTGATTCAATAATTGTTGCGTTGATTTTTTATATTATTGTTGTTTCAATAATTGTCACTACACGATTTTTCATTATCGGCTAATAATTCATATTATCCGAATAATATTATTAGAAAATATTATTGGCAATGTCTAGAAAGTTACATCTCAGGAGAGGTTTGGTCACCTAATTGCTACCAAGAAGGAGAAATTCTTATTGGAAAGCCCTCTTTCCACAGAACTACCTGGTTGCTTATTATTGTGATTCCGTAATATTATTTGTGAATAATTAATTATTGATTTATATGATGAGAAAAATATTGATTTTATGTGGATATAGATGGAGAAAATTTTTAAAGTGATAATTGTTAAAAAATTAATATTTTATCTTTTACGATAAAATAATATTTTATTATATTATTATAATATAATAATGGGGATATTTTTACAATGAATGTGGGATATATGAGTATATGAGGATGAGGAGTATTTTTGTTGCAAAAGTTGTTTAAAACATGTTAAACATGTCCGTGGGCCCATTTTCGGTCGAAATTTGATTATAGCACGTAAAATCGCCGCTTATGGATTTTGATCAATTTACATTTGAATTTGGAAAAACTTTCTTCTGCAAAGTTGTAGAGAATTAAATTTCCTATAAGGGTTGCGAGATTCAAATTTTCTGATAAAAGGGATATTTATTATGAATTATTGAAGTTCTGAAGTTCTAAAATAATTGATTTTTGGAAGTTTTATTTATTTTTATTAATAAAAATGTTTTTTATATGTTGTGGGCATCTTTAACATGTGCATGGTGGCTGAATTCAAATTCAAGATGTGGGCGTTTGAATTTTGTTTATATATAATATTATTATATTAAATTTTCTGCTTTGGTGTTCTAAGCATTTTCCTATAAATAGGGTGCTTAGGTTAGAATTGAAAATCACACCAGAAACTAAAGATTTCTCTTTCTTTCTCTCTCTATAATATCGAGCTTATTTGTGAGTATTTTAGTACTTTGAGTATTCCTATAATAATAAGACGGAACCAGGTCCGGTGTAAAACACACAGACAGGATGTTTCAACGGAATAATAATAAAGAGCGGAACCAGTCCCGGTGTAAACACATGCATACGATGTTCCAGCAGTAATAATAATATCTGGAACCGGTCAGGTGTAAAACACACGCATGGGATGTTCCAAAAGAATAATAGAAGAATGTCACCAAGTATAGGGTAGATCACATTATGAGTTATTTCAGCAGAATAATTAGAATTGGAATAACAATGAGTTCTCTTCATGAATAAGAAAGAATAACACTCCTTACGAAAGTACAACAAATAATATTCCCTACCTTAAGAAGAAAATCTTGGATATATAAGTAGTGAAGTAGAGAATACTTTCTTCTTTCTCTCTATAGTTTATCTCTACAGAGTTTTGATTGAATTGTAAGAAAATAATGAATGAATGAGCTTCTATTTATAGAAAAATGGAATGCATAGTAACTAACTCATGAACTAGTCGAGATTGATTTACTTTAATCGATGGTCCATATTTAAAGCAAAATAAAATATAATATATTCTATTTATAATCTAATAAAACGAATAACTTTATAAAAAATTTTACTATGCAAACACTACGCAGAGCACTATGCATAATAAAATATAATATATTCTAATTATTGTCTAATAAAACAAATAGCTTTATAAAAGTATTCATTTTATATAAAAAGATTTTACTATGCAAAACACTATGGAATAATTATGTTAACACTATGTATAATAGAATATAATATATTCTATTTATAGAATAACTTAATAAAAGTATTCTGTTTTATATAAATTTTTTTTTTGTATTATTACATTAATAATACCAACAAAACTGAGTGACTTATCACTTAAGCATCAATAATTAATACCGTGTACTACTATGCAACCACGCGTATTACTGTACTTTTAACATCGGGTGTTTCAACAGTTAACGGTAAAACTTCCGCCGTTATTTTCATATAGTATTTTTGTCGTTTTCTCAATCCGATAATAATTCCGTTGTGGGGTCCACCAATGATTGTGCCGTTGTACTAATATTCCCTGTTAAAACGAATATTCCCCGACCAATCGAATATTATATAACAACTTGTGTACTTTGCAAAATTTATAAATATTACCCACAACTATTATATCAATTTCACTCCATAATATTCAAAAATAATATTTATAGAAAATTCATCTTTATTCAAAAAGTTGGGATTTTACAATCTCCCCTTCTTATGAAATTTTGCCCTCGAAATTAGAAGGGTACGTTACGGTATGTCAAGAGGTAAGGATACCTTGATTTCATTTCATATTCTAACTCCCAAGTCATTTTCATCAACATCGTGGTTTCTCCACAAAACTTTGACTTGAGGTATAACCTTGAGTACGTAGAATATGTTCCTTCTTATCCAAGATTTGAAGCAGGGAACCTCTTCATACGCCAAATCTTCCGCTATTTCGTCCGGTTCCAACTCAATAATGTGGTTGGGTCTTCCAACTATTTACGTAATATGGATATGTGAAAAGCGTTATGAACACGAGACATACTTGGCAGAAAAGCGAGTCCATAGGCCGCGTTCTTACTCGATCAAGGATTAAAATGGGCCGATAAATCGAGGATTGAGCTTTCCTCTCTTTCCAAATCTCGTAACCCTTTCCATGGAGTAACACGTAACAACACATGATCTCCTATATCGAATTCCACGTCCTTTCGATGAAGATCAAGATAACTCTTTTTATCGATCTTGTGAGATTTTTATACGTTCTTGGATCGTTTGAATCTTTTCGTAGTCATACATACCAACTCCCGGTCCCAACAACGTTGCTTCACCCACCTCATCCCAACATACTGAGAACGACACTTTCTTCCATACAACGCTCGAATGGAGCCATGCCAATACTTGCTTGATAACTTGTTGTTGTAGGAAAACTCCACCAATGGTAAGAACTTGTCCCAACTTCCTTGAAATCAAGGACACAGAGTCTTAATAGATCTTCAAGAGTTTGAATAGTCTTCCCCGTTCGTCCGTCAAATCTCGAGGATGATATGCCGAAAGCTAAATTATAAATCTGTGCCCATAGCTTTCTCGCAAAACTAACCCAAAATCGTGAAGTGAATCTTGGGTCTCGATCGAAACTATGGATCTTGGCATACCATGCGATCTTCTAATCTCGTTTATGTACATACGAGCAAAGACGTTCAAGTATATAAGTCTCGTGATCGGTAAGAAATGAGCAGACTTGGTCAATCTATCAACAATGACCCAAATCGCATCTATGCCTCGAGAAACCTTGGGAAGACCCGAACTTGAAATCCATGGTAAAGTGCTCCCACTTCCATTCGGAATTTCAAGTGGTTGCAATGGACCTTTTGGTACTTGATGCTCGCCTTGACTCGTTGACACGTTAGACACCTTGAGATAAACAACGCTATCTCTCTTTTCATATTGCCCCACCAAAATGTATGTCAAGATCATGATACATTTGGTACTCCCGAGATGGATTACAAGCGGTGTGTTGTGCGCCTCCATCATGATTTTATACTTTAAATCGGTCGTTAGGAACACAAAGTCCGGAGTTGACTCAAGTATTCCTTCTTCATCGATTCTTGCTTCCTAAGATCGCAGACTTCTTGCACTTTCTTCCTCATACGCATCGGCTCCGGATCTCAGTAATTTAAGAACTTTAATTTTATCAATTAAAGCTCGGTTTCTACTCAGATATTTGTCATCATCATGTGGTCCCAGAGTCTTTATCTCTATCTCCATCCTTTGCAAGTCATACAAAATGGGCCTTTACGTTGACAATATTGCACCGTCGTCCGCGATATGATCTTCTACTCAACGCGTCATTACTACCACGTTCACTTTTCCAGGATGGTATTGGATGGTATGATCATAATCTTTCAACAGTTCAAGCCAACGTCGTTGTCGCATGTTGAGTTACTTTTGAGTGAAGAAATATTTGAGGCTTTTATGATCTGTAAAGATCTCCACTTTCTCCCCATACAAGTAATGCCTCCAAATTTTAAATGCGAAGACAACAGCTGCTAACTCTAGGTCATGAGTAGGATAATTTCTCTCATATTCCTTGAGTTGTCGTGAGGCATAGGCTATGACTTTCCCATGTTGCATGAGAACACATCCTAACCCTTTGCCCGAAGCATCGCTGTAGATGAAAAATCCCTCCGAACCAGATGGTATTTTCAGAACAGGTGCTAAAATGAGTCTCCTCTTTAGTTCTTGAAAACTCTTCTCACATTCCTCGCTGCAACCGAACTTTGTATCTTTCCAAGTCAGCTGAGTTAATGGAGTAGCGATTCGAGAAAACCCTTCTACGAATCTCCGATAATAACCAGCTAAGCCGAGAAAGCTACGTACTTCGATCACTAATTTAGGTTGCTCCCAGCTTTGAATAGCTTCAATCTTTGCTGGGTCAACAGATATTCCATGACTTGATACCACGTGCCTAAGGAATGCTACTTCCTCAAGTCAGAACTCGCATTTCTTAACTTGACATAAAGCTTGTATTCACGAAGCTTTTTGAGTATCAGCCTCAAGTGTTCCTCATGATCTTCACGGCTTTTGGAATAAATAAGGATGTCATCAATAAAGACGACCACAAAGTGATCCAAATATTCCTTGAATACTCGGTTCATCATATCCATGAAGGCAGCAGGAGTATTAGTCAATCCAAAGGACATGACTAGGAATTCATAATGCCCGTACCGAGTTTTGAAAGCCGTCTTTGGAATGTCATTGGTTCTAATCTTCAATTGGTGATATCCGGAACGAAGATCAATCTTTGAAAAGAATTTGGCTCCTTGCAACTAGTCAAACAGGTCATCAATACGTGGCAATTGATACCTATTTTTGATGGTGACATGATTCAACTCCCGATAATCAATACAAAGTCGCATACTCCCATCTTTCTTCTTCATGAATAGAACAGGAGCACCCCAAGGAGAAGTACTAGGACGAATAAAGCCAATGTCTAACAATTCTCGTAGTTGAGTCTTTAACTCCGAAGTTCAATAGAGTCATTCAAAATGGGGCTTTAGAAATGGGTTTTTTGTCTGGGTTCAAGGTCGATACAAAATTCAATTTCATGCTTTCTGGGGTAAGGCCATGAAGTTCTTCAGAATACGTCGGAAATTCATTAACAATAGAAATATTATTCAAAAATCGGCGTATTTTTGTTTAGATCGTGACATGAGCTAAGAAAGCTTGACATCCGTTTTTCAATAAACGAATAGCTTTATGGCTTCGAGATGACGATGATTGATTTTAATGGTTTGGTTGCTTGAATTAGGATAATAGGTCGATTAGGAATATGAAAGCTAACAACCTTACAAAAATAATCAATTTTTGCATGATGAGTAGTTAACCAATCAATCCCTAGAATTACATCAAATGCAAGTATTTTTAATGCAATAAGATCGAGCGGTGTAATGTGTGGGTACCAACTTGAACCAAACAAGACTTATAAACCGTGGATGTAATGAAGGTTTCTCCCAACGGAGTTTCCACAGATAAGTCAAAGTCTAATTTCTCCCGAGTCAAATTTAATCGTTGAGCGCAAGTAGGAGAAATAAAAGAATGGGTAGAACCGGTATCAAATAAAGTGTAGACTTCGCTAGATTTTATGATAAGCTTACCCTTGATGACCTCATTCGGGTTCCTTGCTTTCGGGAGGTCATAACAAACTTCTCCTCAGACTACTGGGGCTTTGACTTTTTCGGGATGACCTTTGGTGCCTCCATCCTAATTGAATTTGTCTTGATTGAACGACAAAATCGAAATTTAAGTGACCTTCTCTTCCACAATTATAACATGCTTTGACGAGCATCGCACAATTTGGTGATGTGTCCTCCCTCCGCATTTGAAGCTTATGATAGGTGGTCTTTCTCCTTCCTTAACAACGGGTCTTTGGTCTTTGACGTCTTTCCATCATTGTTGAATCTCCTCTTCTTGAAATGTCCATTCTTATTATTTTTGCCACGATTACCATGAAGTGGTTACCATTTCTGGCCTGTTGATTCCCTCCACGCTTGTTGTCACCGCTTCGATGATCGCTTCTCTTTGGTATTATCATTTTGTTTTACCGCTTCTCTTTTGGTTGCGTTGACTCGTTATCGCGTTCCACCAACTGAGCCCTATTTACAACATCTGAATACAAACACAGTTTATGAGAAATAAGATGTTGACGTATTTTCGGCTTCAAACCTCTTAAAAACATTCGCGCCATTCTCTCTTCATTATCCACCAAGTGGGACGCAAATCGAGATAACTCCATAAATTTTGCCTCGTATTGCGACACGGTCATATTATTTTGCTCCAATTTGATAAACTCCACCTCCTTCATATGAAGAATACTTTCGGTAAAGTATTTGTCGTTGAACAGCTCTTGGAACTTCTCCCAAGACATCTTTAAGACGGCGGAGTTGAGTACGTTTTTTACCGATTCCCACCGATGAATCGCCTCCCAAAAAAAAAATAAAGGCGGCAAAGGGAACCTTTTGCTCCTCGGAGCATCCCAAGATATCAAATATCTTGGTGATCTGCTTTATCCATGCTTCTGCCATAAGTGGTTTTGGCTCTCCCTTAAATTCCGGTGGTCCCAGCTCCTTGAACTATTTAGCGGTGACCGCCCGAGAGTTTCCAGTGTTTCCACCTACATTTTGGATAGGAGCCGCTCTCGCTTGCTATTTCATGAATTGCATAAAGCCTCTAAACAATCCATCATTTAGCATTTGATCAATGTTGTTGTTTGCATGAGGATTGTCGACTTCATGATGCACATTCTCCTGATTATTGATATGTGGAGACTCAACGGTCTCTTGTGCTCCATTGCTATTCTCAACATTTTTGGATGTCATTTTCAGATACTGCCACAAAACAAAGGTTAATTGACATGTACATAATATCTCTAAACTCTGACCAACCAATTTAAAAAATAAATAAATTTAAGTGTCATACTAGCGAAGGAATTCCCGTCTCTCCCTCCTAGTTTTAGTCTCACATCTTAGCCGGGGATCATATCCCAAGCTTTGATATTAACTGTGGACGCCCCCAAAATTAGGTATACATCACCCATCTTGGGTCGTCGATACATGGTACGTAATTCAAATACAACTTACTAATACAAATCGTCAGGTATAATACGACAAACATAAATCATGAGTTTGAATACAAATATTATCTACTAGAGATTATACAAACTCAAAAGAAGTCCTCATTACAATTATTATCACACTATTTCACGAATAGTGAGGACTACTAATGTTATCCTTCGGACCATCACTCCGTTCTCCAGACTCGTCCCGCCTATATTCTCATTTTCAAGAGAACGGTGAAAGCAAGGGTGAGCTCAACTAGCCCGAAGAAGAAATATTATGACTAAGATAATGCGAATAAATTATCATTAGTCTCAACAATGTTAAACCGATAAAATATAATGTACATCAAGTTTAACTGCAATGAACAAGCAATCCATTAAAAGAGTCAAGTAGAAAATAAAATCTACTATCTTTATGATTTAAAAGTTTTTTCATCATCATTATCGATGAGACTCAACTTAATAAATATTCCACATCATCGAATCACCCCTACACTACGGCCATGGGTATTCTTTAGTATCACGAGCACAATTATCCATATACTACGGGCCAAGAATATTTGTGTATTCATTAATGGCCATGATCATGCTAACAACTGTCCATCAATGCACTACGGGCCAATGAGAACTTTTACCACATCATTTGTAATATTACGGTCATGATTACACCGAATAATCCCCGGTCATAATCATACCAAGTCCATCTATGCACTACATGTGCCATGAGATGACTTTCAACAAAATATAAATATGAGGATGATGACAATGATATAAGAATTCAATAAAAAAGTTCAAGAATTATTTTATCCAGAATTATTAACGTCCAAATTGTCAACATGATCTTTGTTTTGTAGAGTAAAATTCAAGAATGATCGGAAGAATATTTCCATGAAAAGATATTGGATGAAGCTTAAATATCAAGGATATTCTACTAATTTCATGGAGTATAGAAGTGAAACTTTAACCAACCGAGTATAATAAAGAATGGAATAACAAAAGAAATCACCATGCATGCGGTACTTGCAGATGATGAGTTATTCCAATGTAATAATAATAACGGAACCAGTCGTGCAAAATTTGAACCGATAGGATGTTCCAACAGAATAATAAAAAGCGGAACCGAGTCCGGTGTAAACACTTAAACGGAAATTCCAGCGGAATAATAATAAAGACGGAACCGGTCGGTGTAAAACACATGATGTGATGTTCCAATGATAATAATAATAAGAGCAGAACCAGTCCGGTGTAAAACACATGCATGAGGATGTTCAACAGAATAAATAGAAGAATGTCACCAAGTATAGGGTAGATCGCGTATACAAAGTTATCCAATGAGAATAATAAGAATTGGAATAACAATGCAGTTCTCTTCATGAATAAGAAAGAATAACACTCCTTACTTAGTATAACAAATAATATTCCCTACCTTAAGAAGAAAGTCACGATATATAAGTAGTGAAGTGGAAGAGAATATTTTCTTCTTCTCTCTCTATAGTTTATCTCTCAGAGTTTCAAAATTGAATTTAGTAAGAAAATAATGAATGAATGAGCTTCTATTTATAGAAAAATGGAATGCATAGTAACTAACTCATGAACAGTTGAGATTGATTTACTTTAATCTGACTATCCATATTTAAAGCAAAATAAAATATAATATATTCTATTTATAATCTAATAAAACAAATAACTTTATAAAAGATTTTACTATGCAAACACTACGCAGTACGAAATACACTATGCATAATAAAATACAATATATTCTAATTATTGTCTAATAAAACAGATAGCTTTATAAAAGTATTACATTTTTATAAAAAAAGATTTTACTATGCAAAACACTATCGCAGACAACTATACAACACTATGTATAATAGAATATAATATATTCTATTTATGAATAACTTTATAAAAGTATTCATTTTATATATAAAAGATTTTCGTATTATTACAAAGTAATAATACCAACAAAAACCGAGTGACTTATCACTTAAGCATCAATAATTAATACCGTGGCTACTTATGCAACCACGCGTATTCATTGTACTTTTAACACCAAGGTGTTTCAACAATTAACTAAGTAAAACTTCCGCCGCATTATTTTCATAAAGTATTTTTGTCGTTTTCTCAATTCGACAATAATTCCGTTGTGGGGTCCACCAATGATTGTGTCGTTGTACTAATATTCCTTGTTAAAACGAATATTCACCGACCAATCGAATATTATATAACAACTTGCGTACTTTGCAAAATTTATAAATATTACCCACAACTATTATATCAATTTCACTCCATAATATTCAAAAATAATATTTATAGAAAATTCATTTTTATTCAAAAAGTTGGGGTTTTACAACGACAGTTGTATTAGTAAGTTGTATTTGAATTTTGTACCACGTATCCGACGCACCCAAGATGGGTGATGTATACCAATTTTGGGGGCGCCACGAACAGTATCAAAGCTTAGGATATGATCCCCGCCTAAGATGTGAGACTAGAACTAGGAGGGAGAGCGGGGGAATTCTTCGTTAGTATGACCTACTTAAATTTATTTTGTATTTAAATTGGTTGGTCAAAGTTTAGAGATATTATGTTACATGTCAATTAACCTTTGTTTTGTGGCGATGTCTGAAAATGACATCCAGAAAATGTTGAGAATAGAATGGAGCACAAGAGACCGTTGAGTCTCCGTGATATCAATAATCGAGGAGAATGTGCATCGAAAGGCGACAATCCTCATGCAAACAACAACACCGACCAAATGTTGAATGATGGATTGTTCGGAGGCTTTACGCAATTCAAGCAACAAAGATGCGAGAGCGGCTCTTGTCCAAAATATAGGTGGAAAACTTTCGAAACTCTCAAGCCGGTCACCGCTAAACAGATTCAAGGATTTGGGACCACCGGAGTTTAAGGGAGAGCCAAAACCACTTATGGCGCGAAGCATGGATAAAGCAGATCACCAAGATATTTGATGTCTTGGGATGCTCGGAGAGCAAAAGGTTCCCTCACGCCTTTTATGTCATGGCTTGTGAGAGAGACATTCTTGGTGGGAATCGGTAGAAACGTACTCAACTCCGCCGTCTTAAAGATGTCTTGGGAGAAGTTCCAAGAGTACATTCAACGACAAATACTTTCCGAAAGTATTCGTCACATGAAGGAGGTGGAGTTTATCAAATTGGAGCAAAAAATATGACCGTGTCGCAACACGAGGCAAAATTTCATGAGTTATCCCGGCCATATTCCACTTGGTGAATAATGAAGAGAGAATGGCGCGAATGTTTTTAAGAGGTTTGAATCAGGAAATACGCCAACATCTTATTTCTCATAAAGCGTGTTTGTATTCGAGGATGTTGTAAATAGGGCTCGATTGGTGGAGCGATAACGAGTCAACAGTTAAAATTGACTCAGGAGAAATTAGACTTTGACTTATCTGTGGAAACTCCATTGGGAGAAACCTTCATTACATCCACGGTTTATAAGTCTTGTTTGGTTCAAGTTGGTACCCACACATTACATTGTCGATCTTATTGTATTAAAAATACTTGTATTTGATGTAATTCTAGTGGATTGATTGGTTAACTACTCATCATGCAAAAATTGATTATTTTTGTAAGGTTGTTAGCTTTCATATTCCTAATCGACCTATTATGCTAATTCAAGCAACCAAACCATTAAAATCAATCATCGTCATCTCAAGCCATAAAGCTATTCGTTTATTGAAAAGCGGATGTCAAGCTTTCTTAGCTCATGTCACAGATCTAAACAAAAATACGTCGGTTTTGCATAATATTTCTATTGTTAATGAATTTCCGACGTATTCCCCTCAAGAACTTCCCCGCCTACCCCAGGCGTGAAATTGAATTTTTGTATCGACCTTGAACTCCAGACAAAACCCATTTCCAAAGCCCCATATCGAATGGCTCCTATGAACTTCGGAGTTAAAGACTCAACTACGAGAATTGTTAGACATTGGCTTTATTCGTCCTAGTACTTCTCCTTGGGGTGCTCTGCTTTATTCGTGAAGAAGAAAGATGGGAGTATGCGACTTTGTATTGATTATCGGGAGTTGAATCATGTCAACATCAAAAATAGGTATCAATTGCCACGTATTGATGACTGTTTGACCCGATTACAAGGAGCCAAATTCTTTTCAAAGATTGATCTTCGTCCGGATATCACCAATTGAAGATTAGAACCAATGACATTCCAAAGACGGCTTTCAGAACTCGGTACGGGCATTATGAATTCCTAGTCATGTCCTATAGATTGACTAATGCTCCTGCTGCCTTCATGGATATGATGAACCGAGTATTCAAGGAATATTTGGATCACTTTGTGGTCTTCTTTATTGATGACATCCTTATTTATTCCAAAAGCCGTGAAGATCATGAGGAACACTTGAGGCTGATACTCCAAAAGCTTCGTGAATATAAGCTTTATGCCAAGTTAAAGAAATGCAAGTTCTGGCTTGTGGAAGTAGCATTCCTTGGGCATGTGGTATCAAGTCATGGAATATCTGTTGACCCAGTAAAGATTGAAGCTATTCAAAGTTTGGAGCAACCTAAATCAGTGACTGAAGTACGTAGCTTTCTCGGTTTAAATTGGTTATTATCTGGAGATTCGTAGAAGGGTTTTCTCGAATCGCTACTCCACTAACTCGGTGACTCGGAGAAGATACAAAGTTTGATTTGAGCGAGGAATGAGAAGAGTTTTAAGAACTCAAGAGGAGACTCATTTCAAAGACTGCTCGACAATACCATCCGGTTCGGAGGATTTGTCATCACAAAGAATGCTTGAAGCAAAGGGTTAGGATGTGTTCTCATGCAACATGGGAAAGTCATAGCCTATGCCTCACGACAACTCAAAGAATATGAGAGGAATTATCCTACTCATGACCTAGAGTTACAATTTGTTGTCTTCGTGACTTAAAATTTGGAGGCATTACTTGTATGGGGAGAAAGTGGAGATCTTTACGGATCATAAAAGCCTCAAATATTTCTTCACTCAAAAGGAACTCAACATGCGACAACGACGTTGGCTTGAAGCTGTTGAAAGATTATGATTATACCATCCAATACCATCTTGGAAAAGAGAACGTGGTAGTCGATGCATTGAGTAGAAGATCATATCGCGAAAGTACGAGTGCAATATTGTCAATCTGAAGGCCCATTGTATGACTTGCAAAGGATGGAGATAGAGATAAAGACTCCAGGGGACCCTCTTGATGATGACAAATATCTGAATAGAACCAACTTTAATTGATAAAATTAAAGTCGCTTTCAAATTCTGATCCGTGAGATGATGCGTATGAGGAAGAAAGTGCAAGAAGGTGCGATCAGGGCAAGAATCGATGAAGAAGGAATACTTGAGTCAACTCGGACTTTGTGTTCTAACGACCACGATTTAAAGTATAAAATCATGATGGAGGCGCACAACACACCGTTTGTAATCCATCCTGGGAGTACCAAAATGTATCATGATCTTGTTTGGTTCAAGTTGGTACCCACACATTACCTGTCGATCTTATTGCATTAAAAATACTTGCATTTGATGTAATTCTAGGGATTGATTGGTTAACTACTCATCATGCAAAAATTGATTGTTTTTGTAAGGTTGTTAGCTTTCATATTCCTAATCGACCTATTATCCGAATTCAAGCAACCAAACCATTAAAATCAATCACTGTCATCTCAAGCCATAAAGCTATTCGTTTATTGAAAAACGGATGTCAAGCTTTCTTAGCTCATGTCACAGATCTAAACAAAAATACGTCAGTTTTGAAAAATATTTCTATTGTTAATGAATTTCCTGACGTATTCCCTGAAGAACTTCATGGCCTACCCCAAGAGCGTGAAATTGAATTTTGTATCGACCTTGAACCCGGTACAAAACCCATTTCTAAAGCCCCATATTGAATGGCTCCTATTGAACTTCAGGAGTTAAAGACTCAACTACAGGAATTGTTAGACATTGGCTTTATTCGTCCTAGTACTTCTCCTTGGGGTGCTCCTGTTCTATTCATGAAGAAGAAAGATGGGAGTATGCGACTTTGTATTGATTATCGGGAGTTGAATCATGTCAACATCAAAAATAGGTATCAATTGCCACGTATTGATGACCTGTTTGACCAGTTGCAAGGAGCCAAATTCTTTTCAAAGATTGATCTTCGTTCAGGATATCACCAATTAAAGATTAGAACCAATGACATTCCAAAGACGGCTTTCAAAACTTCAGATGCGGGCATTATGAATTCCTAGTCATGTCCTTTGGATTGACTAATACTCTCGCCGCCTTCATGGATATGATGAACCGAGTATTCAAGGAATATTTGGATCACTTTGTGGTCGTCTTTATTGATGACATCCTTATTTATTCCAAAAGCCGTGAAGATCATGAGGAACACTTGAGGCTGATACTCAAAAAGCTTCGTGAATACAAGCTTTATGCCAAGTTAAGAAATGCGAGTTCTGACTTGAGGAAGTAGCATTCCTTAGGCACGTGGTATCAAGTCATGGAATATCATTGACCCAATGAAAGATTGAAGCTATTCAAAGTTGGGAGCAACCTAAATCGATGATCAAGTACGTAGCTTTCTCGGCCAATTTGGTTATTATCGGAGATTCGTAGAAGGGTTTTCTCGAATCGCTACTCCATTAACTCGGTGACTTGGAAAGATACAAAGTTGATGCATTGTTGAGGAATGTGAGAAGAGTTTTCAAGAACTAAAGAGGAGACTCATTTTAGCACCTGTTACGACAATACCATCCGGTTCGGAGGATTTTTCATCTACAAATGATGCTTGGGCAAAAAGGGTTAGGATGTGTTCTCATGCAACATGGGAAAGTCATAGCCTTTATGCCTCACGACAACTTAAGGAATATGAGAGAAATTATCCTACTCATGACCTAGAGTTAGCAAATTATTGTCTTCATGACTTAAAATTTGGAGGCATTACTTGTATGGGGAGAAAGTGGAGATCTTTACAGATCATAAAAGCCTCAAATATTTCTTCACTCAAAAGTAACTCAACATGCGACAACGACGTTGGCTTGAACTGTTGAAAGATTATGATCATACCATCCAATACCATCCTGGAAAAGTGAACGTGGTAGCTGACGCATTGAGTAGAAGATCATATGCGGGCACGAGTGCAATATTGTCAACGTAAAGGCCCATTTTGTATGACTTGCAAAGGATGGAGATAGAGATAAAGACTCCAGGGACCACGATGATGATGACAAAATATCTGAGTAGAACCGACTTTAATTGATAAAATTAAAGTTGCTCAAATTCTGAATCCGGAGGCGATCGTATGAGGAAGAAAGTGCAAGAAGGCTGCGATCAGGAAGCAAGAATCGATGAAGAAGGAATACTTGAGTCAACTCCGGACTTTGTGTTCCTAACGACCACGATTTAAAGTATAAAATCATGATGGAGGCGTACAACACACCGTTTGTAATCCATCACGGGAGTACCAAATGTATCATGATCTTGACATACATTTTGGTGGGGCAATATGAAAAGAGAGATGGCGTTGTTTATCTCAAGGTGTCTAACGTGTCAACGAGTCGTCAAGTGAGCATCAAGTACCAAAAGGTCCATTGCAACCACTTGAAATTCCGAATGGAAGTGGGAGCACTTTACCATGGATTTCGTTACTGGTCTTCCCAAGGTTTCTCAAGGCATAGATGCGATTTGGGTCATTGTTGATAGATTGACCAAGTCTGCTCATTTTTTACCGACACGAGAGACCTATACACTTGAACGTCTTACTCGTTATGTACATAAACGAGATTGTAAGATCGCATGGTATGCCAAGTATCCATAGTTTCCGATCGAGACCCAAGATTCACTTCACGATTTTGGGTTAGTTTGCGAAAAGCTATGAGGGCAGATTACAATTTAGCTTCAAGATATCATCCTCGAGAACCAGACGGACAATCGGAGAAGACTATTCAAACTCTTGAAGATCTATTAAGACTCTGTGTCCTTGATTTCAAGGGAAGTTGGAACAAGTTCTTACCATTGGTGGAGTTTTCCTACAACAACAGTTATCAAGCAAGTATTGGCATGGCTCCATTCGAAGCGTTGTATGGAAGAAAGTGTCGTTCTCGGTATCTTTGGGATGAGGTAGGAGAAGCAACGTTATTGGGACCGGAGTTGGTACGTATGACTACAGAAAAGATTCAAACGATCCGGCAACGTATAAAAACCTCACAAGATCGACAAAAGAGTTATACTGATCTTCATCGAAGGGATGTGGAATTCGATATAGGAGATCATGTGTTTTTACGTGTTGCTCCATGGAAAGGAGTTACGAGATTTGGAAAGAGAGGAAAGCTCAATCCTCGATTCATTGGCCAATTTTTAATCCTCGATCGAATAGGAAGTGTGGCCTATAGACTCGTTTTACCGCCAAGTATGTCTCGTGTTCATAACGTTTTTCATATATCCATGTTACGTAAATATGTGGAAGACCGAACCACATTATTGAGTTAGAGCTGGGACGAAATAGCGGAAGATTTGATGTATGAAGAGGTTTCTGTTCAAATCTTGGATAAGAAGGAACATATTCTACGCTCCAAGGTTATACCTCAAGTCAAAGTTGTATGGAGAAACCATGATGTTGAGGAAATGACTGGGAGTTAGAATCTGAAATGAAATCAAGGTATCCTTACCTCTTCAATATACCAGGTACATACCCTAATTTCGAAGGCGAAATTTCATAAAAAGGGGAGATTGTAAGACCCCAACTTTTATGAATAAAAAATGAATTTTTATAAATTATCATTTTTATATTGATATAATGTTATAGTTGTGGGTAATATTTATAAATTTTTCAAAATACGCAAGTTGTTATATAATATTCGATAAATGGGGAAATCATCTTTAGACTTGGCGTGTTGAAAGTGTGCTGGGCTGGAGAGAGGGGTTGAGAAGTCTTCGATCGGCTGAAGCTCTTCGATCTACAGGATGTTTATCCTTTGGGTCGAGTCTTCTTTGCTTTTTGAATGAATATGAAATTAATTTAGTTGCCATTTTTGAATATATGATCCCAGATTTAGTGGAAGTTGGGAAGCGATTTTTGAATATATGATCCAGATTTAGGGGAATTTGGTAAATGAATTTTGGTTTTTTTACAATCTCATATGTTTCTGGTAATTAGGAGTATTAATTAGATTAGGATGGACAGATGTTGAGAGATCCCAAAATTAATTAGATTAGGATCAATAGCTTCCTTATCCTTATTTAACTTTCTATTTTAATTCTTATATACTATGATTTTACTCCCCAGTGTGAGGGAATCAAAAGATCGTTCTCTATATATACAAAATGACATTTCACACCCTCATTTAAGTGGACAACTCATCAATTATACACATCTTGACATTTTTTTATTACTTTATTTTCAAATTATAAACTTATTATTGAATTATTTTTTAAAATTAATTTCAAACGTATTCAAATTTAAAATTGATATAAATTTATTTAATTTATGTCAATATATATATATATATATAAATATTATAAAAGTACTATTAATTATAAATTTTAGTATTTTTAAAATTTAAATGAATCATATAAAATTTAAATTTAAAATATCACAAATTAACTTTTTAAAAGTTAATATTGATCTTATGTACATTTGCAACTACAATCCATTCAATACTTTACTCAGTAAATTACTTAAAATTTAAAATAAAAAAAACTATTTTAAAGTGAAATATAATTGATAAATTATACTATCTCTTTTATAAATTATAAGATTATTACTCCCTCCCTCCCATGATAAAAGTCATTATTACTATTTTGGGTAGTGCCATGTTAAATGTCTATTTTCCTTTAATAACCAAACTTTTTCACATATTTTCTTATTATACCGGTAACATTAAATATCTCATACTTTTCTTATTCTAATTCTCTCTCCATATTTAATGACATTATTATGAACAATTTTGTCATTTCATTCATCTTCTTAATATGCTTCTTAATATGCCTAAAAAATCTACCAGGACTTTTATCATGGGACGGAGGGAGTATTAATTTGATGTTTTGACTGTTGGAAATTTTAAAACGTTAGTTCTAGGCACTATTTTAACTAACTATTATCAAGCCGTCAAATGGAAAATCTAAAGATTTGGGTTGAGGCAGGTATTTACTCCCTTTAATGCCCACTAAATTCTTTTATGTTGGTCGTTACTCTCTCTAGCAGTCAGTCAAAACGATTGAGTTTTGACTGACCACTAGATAGAGTAGCGGCCAACATAAAAAAATTTGACTTAATCAGGGACTTAAAATAGTTATAAGTTAAATTAAAAAAATATAGCTAATTAATACGTCACTCCCTAATTGGTTCACAAATATAAAGAATTATAATAGTAGACTAATATAAGGAGTAATTATAATATAAACTCAATCACTATTTTTTATTTATAATTAAAAATTATAAGGTCATTATCAGTAATTATGGCCTTATAAGTTATAACTATACTTATGTCATACTCTCTCTCATCTGTAGAATTTTTCCATAAAAGAAAATTTTGAAAAAATTATAATTAATTCTCATAAATTATATAAAACGTCAAATAATTTATAAAAAATTAATATTCTAAAACATCGTGACAGAGGGAGGAACACCTAAATCACCCAAAAATAAACACATAGAAAAGCCCAAACCAACCTATGGTGACACCCCTAAATGGATATTTAGGCTTGAGAGTGATTAATATGAAGTTCATTTTTGGGAAAGTTGATCAATCGACCAATAAAGTGTTGACACACAGGAGAGACTCTATTTGTTTCAGTATTCTATTGGCCAATTGATCAACTTATCAAAAAATAAACTTCATGCTAACCGGATCCTGTAAGACCCCAACTTTTATGAATAAAAAATAAATTTTTATAAATTTTTATTTTTATATTGATATAATATTATAGTTGTGGGTAGTATTTATAAATTTTGCAAAGTACGCAAGTTGTTATATAATATTCGATTGGTCGGGGAATATTCGTTTTAACAGGGAATATTAGTACAACGTCACAATCATTGGTGGACCCCACAACAGAATTGTTGTCAGATTGAGAAAATGACAAAAATACTTTATGAAAATAACGGCGGAAGTTTTACAGTTAAGCTGTTGAAACACCCGGTGTTAAAAATAACTGATGTCTGGCGTGGTTGCATAGTAGCACACACGGTATTAATTATTGATGCTTACGTGAGAAGTCATTCAGTTTTATTCAATTATTATCGATATTTTCTATATTATTAAATCAATAATTGAGATAGCGAGTTATTAATATTATTATTTTTAATGTTAACGATGTGTGTAAGTTCTCGCCAAGGAGAGGTTTGGTCACCTAATCATTGCCGCCAATAGGAGAAATCCTTATTGGAAAGCCCCCTCTTTCACAGGAACGACACAGTCGATTAATATTGTGAATTATAATAATGATGATAATTGTTGTTAAAAATATTGAGGTAATTTTATGAGGTATTTTGTTACTTATTATTTAGATTCCCACTCACTCATTTTTCAAAATTATCGGAAGAAAGTTATAAAGTATATATATATATATATATATATATATATATATATATATATATATATATATTTGACATGTGTGTGTGTGTGTGATAGTGGGTTTTGGGGGAAAGTGGGATGAATGATTTGGGTGGAAGCATTTTCAACCGTAAGTGGGGGAAATGGTGGAGTGATAGGTATATTTTATATATATATATATATATATATATATATATATATATATATATATATATATAGATGGTGGGTGTAATATATGTAATATATGTATTATATATATATGTAGGTTGGATAATTAGCAGACAGAATTTAAGCAAAGTCACGGAAGTGATAACCCGTGCACTTATATGTATATGTATAAAATATATAATATATATTATATTTTATTTAAAAGATTTTGCTTTAAATATGAACCATCAGATTAAAGTAAATCAATCTGGACCGTTTATGGATTAGTTACTATGCATTCCATTTTCCTATAAATAGAAGTTCATTCCTTCATTATTTTCTTACTTAATTCAATTGAACTCTAGAGAGAAACTATAGAGAGAGACTATAGAGAGATAGAAGAAAAGTATTCTCGCTACTTAACTACTTTTATATTCAGGTTTCTTTTACGGTAATGGGTGTTATTCTTTCTTATTCATGAAAGAATCGTTGTTATTCCATTTCTTATTATTCGTGGAATAACTTTTGATATCTGTGATCTACCTATACTTGGTGACATTCTTCTATTATTCTCATTGGAACATCCTGCTCGTGTGTGTTTTACACCTAAGTGGTTAAAATCTTTATTATTATTCTGTTAGAACATCCATGCATGTGTGTTTTACATAGGACCGGTTAAAATCTTTATTATTACATTGGAACATCTTGTCGGTTTGCAAATTTTGCTCGATTCGCCTGATTATTATTATTTTGTTGGAATAACACATACATCAAGACCGCATGTATGGTGATTTCTTTTGTTATTCCATTCTTTATTATACTCGGTTGGTTAAAGTTTTGACTTTATACTCCATGAAATTAGTAGAATATCCTTGATATTTTGTGTTTCATCCAAAGATCTTTTCATGGAAATATTCTTCCGATCATTCTTGAATTTTACTCTATAAAACAAGATCATGTTGACAATTTGGACGTTAATAATTCTGGATAAAATAATTTTGAACTTGTTTTATTGAATTCTTATATCATTGTCATCATCCTCATGTTTATATTTTGTTGAAAGTCATCTACGTGGCTCAGTAGTGCATAGATGGACTTGGTATGATATGACCGAGGATTATTGATTGTAATTATGGCCGTAATGTTACAAATGATGTGGTAAAAGTTCTCATTGGCGCGTAGTGCATTGATGGACGATTGTTGGCATGATCATGACCATTAATGAATACACAAATATTCTTGGCCCGTAGTGCATGGATAATTGTGGTCGTGATACTAAAGAATATCCTGGCCAGTAGTAGTGATGGGGGTGATTCGATGATGTAGAATATTTATTAAGTTGAGTCTCAACGATATAACAAATGATGAAAAACCTTTTAATCATAAAAATAGTAGATTTTATTTTCTACTTGACTCTTTTAATGGATTGCTTGTTAAAATTGCAGTTAAACTTGATGTCTATTATATTTTATCGGTTTAACATTATTTGGAGACTAATGATAATTTATTCGCATTATCTTAGTCATAATATTTCTTACTTCATTTAGTTAAAATTCACCCCTTTCTTTCATCGCATTTTCTCTCTTGAGAAAATGAGAACATAGCGAGGGACTAGTCGGGAAGCGGAGTGACGATCCGGAGGATAGCATTAGTAGTCCTCAATATTACGTGAAATAGTGTGTTAATAATTGTAATGAGGACTCCTTTTGAGTTTGTATAATCTCTAGTAGACAATAATTGTATTCAAACTCACAATTATGTTTTGTCGTATTGTACACGACAGTTGTATTAATAAGTTGTATTTGAATTTTGTACCATGTATCTGACGATCCAAGATGGATATTGTATATCTAATTTTGGGGGCGTCACAGATCCGGCTCGGCTCAATGGGCGAATTAAAATTGTCACATTAAAACATAATGCCTTGTTCAACACAACCGTACATTATAATTGGACTTTGCTCCCCTTCATTACGCATTCTCTTTAATTTTATGAGAATTGTTAAATTCATAATATTTTTTGTTATTTCCACAACAAAATTATCGCTAAAGATGTATAACCGTCGCTATAAGATCTATAGTAACACCTCTGATGTGGAAATAATATTTTCCATTGTGAATTTAACAATTTCCTAATTTTATTTAATACACTATATTTTTATACTTTTTTATAGCAAAAAATAAAAAATAAAAAATAAATTTATAACTGAACGAGTCCAAAAAAGCTTGGACAACAATACATAGTCTGAACTTTGTTGCATATCCACAGCAACAGAAGAAATATTGAAACATCAAAACAGATATATCTAAACAAAAGTATCAATGAAACAAAATCTAGAAAGAGCGACATCTGCTGCATCACACCATTAGATAATATATTTGAAATAAAATTTGGTCAATTAATTTATAATACTGAGTAGTACAATTATTTCAAAAATAAAAATAATTTGATACTTTTTCACTATTTGATAAAAATGTAGATTTTTCATCAAAATTTCAATGGTTTAGAATTCTTTTAAACTTTTAATGGCATATTTTTAATGAATTAATCTTAATATAATCAACTATATATCTATTAACATGTTTTGGATCATTACTAAGAAAATTATTAAGATCAAATAATTAATTTATTGAATGGAATTGAAAGAAACTAGTTGATAGCCCGTGCAATGTGCAATGCACGATTAGTTTGATTTACAATTGTATAATTTTCTAAAATTGCAATGAAAAAGATGTTTTTAAATAATATTTTTTTTCCATATAAACTTTTCGATTGTTATTATCAATTGTATATGGAATTTGGAATTTGGAATTTGGAATTCAGAATACAAAACGATGAAACCCATCCGCTCAAAGATTCGCGAAAGCGAATCGATTGATTTAAAATTTAATGAAATTTGATCACATGGATTTCAAATTAATTGAATTAACTCGTGTTGGAATTCAAATTGAAAAGCAGCTGAATTTCAAATTAAGTGAGTTGACTCGCCCAATTCTCAAATTAAAAGGATCGGTGTTGATGCCTTTATATATAAAAATGAAATTTGATAACCTGGATTTCAAATTAATTGAGTTAACTCGTGTTGGAATCTAAATTGAAAGGCAATTGAATTTCAAATTAAGTGAGTTGACTCATCCAATTCTCAAATTAAAAGAATCAGTGTTGATGCCTTTATATATAATGATTGATGTGTAATAGAGGAAAGCAAAATTATAGTCCTATCAAGCATTTTGAGTTGGATTTGAGATCCATTCCCTTCACATGAAATGTAATGTTTAATAATATAAAAAATAGGTTAATGTTAGAGTTCTCAAATTTTTAGTTTCAAAAAATGTTTTAAATGACGTGTCATTATTGGTTGGGTAAATTCACTTGTGATTGGCTATGTCATCTAGTACCTTATGTGATATGTCTTATTCGGATTGGTTAGCATGACGTTATTTTGTTGGTAAGTTGGTCAATTGACCAATAGAATACTGACACACATACAACCTCGCCAGCGTGTCAGTATTCTATTGATCAATTGACCAACTTATCCTAAAATAAACTTCATACTAACCACTCCCATCTTATTCAATATCACATCATTTGATATATATTTTGAAATAAAAAATTTGAGATCGCTAATATTATTTTTAAAAGCATATATGTTGAAATATGAAACTACAATAAACGCAAATTTCAAAATAATAAAAATAAAAACACAAGAAATGATAAAGCATATTGAGCAAACTCCTACAATGACCGAGAAAAAGAAAATTTTATACTTTATGAATTTAGAAGTTAAATCATATCCCATTATCTAATTTTCCTTTGTATGCAGTAGACAAATTTGTAATTTTATATGTCATTATCTAATTTTTATAGATTTTGGGATATGTTTTTCAATAATATATCATATTTAACCTTTTGCAAAAATTAAAAAAAACTAAAAGAATAAGACCTATGGTGTGCTAAATCATTTTTGCCGCAAAGTATTCTACATCAAAGTAAAGGAAATCTTTAAAAGGTTCACATTTCAAAGTGCGTAGAATCTCATTTAGTGGGATTCGGTTAGAATGAAGTTTATTTTTTAGTAAGTTGGTCAATTGGCTAATAGAATGCTGACACACATAGAGTCTCGCCTGCATGTCAACACTCTATTGCCCAATTAACCAACTTACCCAAAAATAAACTTCATGCTAACCACTTCCCATTTAGTGTCCCCTAAAGGCGAGACGTTAGGTTGAGTGATGTGAGTTGAGAGTTGATGGGATATGTGGTGTTGCTCTGGTGCATTTACATTTAGGAAATTAATATCTATAATAAAAAAAATGACATTTTCACAATAAAATCGTCATTAGATCTTATAGTGACAGTTTTAACTGTCGTTATACATTTATAGCGACACTTTTATTGTAGAAAACTGAGAATATCAATTTTCATACTTATGTGAACATAGTAATTAAATAATCCCACCGTGTTACATTCAACGTAGTGGCATATTTTTCGAAAGACAGTTGAGTCTCCTCATTTTTTCGTTCCATAGGTGGTGTAAGGTATTTTTAACCATACAAATAAATAATAATAATAAAAAAAAAAATTCCTAGCATATATATGAAAGGCAAGTCCTTTTCAATTTTATGACAACACCAAAATGCCATAATTTACATTCATTTTCCTTCAAAATTTGCACGCTTAAGACAATGAAAAATGGAGTATATATACTATACAGACAATGGGATTAGCCCTCCCTCCCTCCCTCTTTCTTTTTTCATACCTTAAACTTTTCAATGAATGGCACCAGAAAGAATAAATTGATGAATGTAGGCCAAACTACATATATCACCATGATGCGCATAAGAAGTTGTTAACAACATTGTTGAACTGCCCTGCACGCTCAATTTGGGGAACATGTGCTGCGTTCTTTATCACTTCTAGTTTCACCTTCTCCCCTAGAAGCCTGCATTATTTATCCCGGAATTAATCAAGAAAGAGTCGAACGCGGACAGGTAAATTAGACCGGAAGAACAAAATCGATTTGTTCCCGCGAAGAACAAATCGATTGTACTGTCAATTCATTTTGTTCGCGGGAACAAATTCATTTTGTTCTTCCGGTCCAATTATCCTGTCCAATTTACCTGTCTGCCTATCATTTTTGATCAAGAAATATTTAAAACAATCTTTTAATTGTGACTGTCACACCACGTCATCGACAAAAGGCATATATTTTGTAAAAATAATTTCTTTTGGGAATCCATGGATTATAAATATGATGCAAAAAGAGAAGAGACAGGGGAGAGGAGGGGACATACTCTTTCAGCTCAGTTGCTTTCTCTAATAGAAATATGTTGTCCTGATCTCCCCAAACAATCAACACCTCCTACACAACAAGTATTGTAAATTTGGTAGTAAATGGTAAAATTCAATTACAATATTACCCTTTTTTACTCCCATGGTTAAATGGTTTAAGATTCAATTTGAAGGAAATATGGACTACAAATATCCTCCCCTCTTTTTTACACATTCCCTCATATTTTCTTCTTCTTTTTTTAAATAAATAATAAATTTAGAAGGTGATTAGATAAATATAAAATTTAATTGTAAACAAGAGTAATATTAACCTGTTGAAGAGGAGATAACTGTACTTTATCGTCCCGTCCAATTGTCAGCCCCTTTAATAGTTCCAATTTCTCCTCTATATTATCAGCGTACAATTTCTGCCTCCATTATTAATTAAGTCAAGGAAGGTTAGAAACGTAATTTAACTATTCAATTACATAGGATCATGAAATTAATTACACTTTACATGTTGCACAAAATGAGTTGACTGCAAAACAGTGACAAATAATTTAGGGGGTTGTTTGATAAAATTAAATGATTAAGTAATCTGAATAAGTCGAATGAAGTAAAATTTTGAATAATTGAATGATAAAAGTTATTTGATAATTGATATATTTAAAACATCCGAATAGTTTTATTTTTATTATTTTATCTCTCTGAGAAAAATTTAAAATTGTTGTAAATTTATTTAATATTACTTAATATAATAGTTAATATTATAAATAAAATTTAATATAAAATACTTCATTTAACACTCATTCAGCCAAAAAAATTACACCAGGTCATTTAGCCAAAAAAATTTATTTATTCTTTTGAAGAGGGGGTATTAATTAGGCAAATTAACTTCTTTCTTGTCAAATCGTGATGGTTGGAAGTTTGGTCACCCACTGCATGCATGCAATCTAAACCCAAGATATTATTGGAGTTTTGACAATTAATTATGTTTCTTCAAAAGTTTATGTTACTTTAATTTTCTTCCACTACATGGGAAAATTATAAAGAAGCAAGGAAAATAAATAATTTTCTTCAATTTTTTGAATAATTATTCTTAGATATTAAAGTTTGAAGAGGTAATTTAATTATTAATTAGAAATAAGTTGAAGTATGAGAAAAAATACTAAAAGTTAAAATAATAAAAAGACTTGAAAAATGTAATCTCATTTAAAGATGGAGGTACCTAATGCCTTAATCTAGTGGAAACTGCATGTAATAATTCATATCCATGAACGTTTTATAATTGTCTTTTCAAAATTAATTTTCTTAAAATAAAAGAGTGAAAAAAAAATACTATTAAAAAGATTGAGATTGGATAAAAAAGACTACTTACATGAATAAAATCGTTTAACACGAAATCCGGCATGTACGGTTGCCGGAAAACCGCCAATCCCATCAACGTCCGCATCTGCGCCGCCGTCCTCGGTAACATAACATCCTCAACCTTGTCCATATTCGCCCTCTCTAACAACTCCTTATTATCCGTCGATTTCATATTCACTGCCGAGCTCGCAATGACCACCTTCTCCACCCTCTCCGGCCACATCGCCGCCATCCGGTACGCCACAATCCCGCCATAACTGGTCCCCACAACCGAATACTTATCCACCCCCGCCTTCTCCATAAACTTCCCCATCGATTCCGCCTGAAAATCCTCCGACCGCTCCGGCGCCGTCGTGACGGAGTCGCCGAAGAACACCAAATCGGGAATGTAAAGATCGAACGAGCGGGCAAAAAAGACGACCTGCTGGCGCCACTGCCAGATTCCGGGTGGGCCGAACCCGTGGATCAGGAGGAGAGGGGGTTTAGGGAGGATGGTGTTGGGGTCGGGTTTGGGGCCCCAGAAGTGGATGGTGGTTTGGGAATCAATGTCGAGGGTTTGGGAGGAGAGGCCAGCGGAAGAGAGAGAATAGCGGAGGAATTTGCCGTATATGGAGACGAAACTCAGGCAGGAGGCCACCATTTTTTTGGTTCTTTGTATGTAATACGCCATTGAAATGGACATAGGAGTTTATTCAGTTTTGTTATGAATCATATGATGTATTGATCTGGTGTTTTGTGTGGGCATATTCCACTTGCATGTACCGTACATGTGGTTGGTTTTCTTCTTCTGATTTAATTAATTTATAAAAAATAATTAATATTTTTATAAGTAAATTTATATATATATATATATATATATATATATATATATAAATAAAGAGTTTGATTTTATTTATGACAAGATGAAATTATTTGATGTTAAGTATACCATCACAATCTCATAATACATATAAAGAGTTTGATTTTATTAATGACAAGATGAAATTATTTGATGTTAAGTATACCATTGCAATCTATAACGACGTAAGCAGTATTTAATACTCAATAAAATAAATTTGGAACATCATGATATTCTTCTACATATTTATAATGGCTATTTTTAATTTCTTAAAAAAAATAGTAGTAGTAGTAGTTGATTTCGGGTCGAAAGAATATATTGCAATATATATATAGTAGTAGTACTTAAAAAATATATTTATTTTATCCGGTCGGGAGATTTTATTTTTCGTTCAGTTGAGAGATTTTATTTTTCATTCATGAGAATTTTTTCGGTGCGTGAATAGTTGAAAATAGTTATTCAGATTTGGATGTACGTAGTGTTATTATGACAGACGATTCTTCCTTTGTTCGTTTTGAAGAACTGCTCAGATCGTATATTTTGTTATTATTTTTGGAATATGACTGTTTTTTAGGAGTATATCTGCGTGTAAGGGTGTAAACGAGTCGAACCGGATCGAACAGAGAGCTGCTCTAAATCGATTCGAAATGATAAATTCGTACTCGAATTCGATCCGACTCGACTCAAATATTTATTCAAACTACTTCATGAACCTTCAAATTCAAGTTCAATTCAATCTCCACATAATAACTAGTTTTATAATAAATATAATTATAAATTGAATTTATTATTTTACTTAAAAATAAGAAAATATATTTATTATTACACTTTACAAATATAAAATCACAATTAAAATTAAAAACAAAATAAAATAATAACTAATTATCCTAATTTGATTTAAATTTATATATATTATAAGAGAATGTATCGAACATCTAATCGAATATGTGATTAGCAAGGTATGTATCGAATCACAATCAAAAATTCGAAGTAGTTTGAATCTTAACGAAGTCGAAGTATAACTGCTCAAATTCTACTCATATTTTTATTCAAACTATTTTTACTGCTTAAATTTGGATCATATTATTAACGAATCCGAATCTCGTTCGTATTTTTTCGAATCGAGCCCGAATCCATCCCGAACTGTGTTGGCTCGTTTACGGGCTTATCTGTTGTTCACTATTTGTTGCTACAATTGACTATTTTTCCTAATTATTTGTTATTCTATTTAAAATAATTACCTTTTTAATTCTTTGTATTATAATCTTTTCTTCATTTGTAACCGTTTACGCTTTCAATATATTTCAGTTTGTTTGATAAAAAAATAAACTTGAAGTAGTTAATTGCAACAATGTTTTCTTGAGGATCTAATGTGTTGATGAGTGAGTAATACACCCATTCATCGACTAGTTTTGGCCTGGTTTAATATATTGAATTACTTATTTGGGATTTTTTGTTTTAAATTTCAACATGAATTAAACTTTTAGTTAAGTATGCAATTGAACCTTTTACATTCATGAATTACTTATTTATTTAATTCCAATAATCGAGTCTTGTTGAGTTGTCTATCTTATTTTAAGTTTATTGATTAATTGTCTGGCCAACAATTAACGGGATCTTTGCACTGCATGTAATTTTTGAGAATTGATACTTAATGGATTTGATTATCTTGTTTTGCATAGAAATATAACAAGATTAATTGAATTGAATATTTTTATTTGATTCTTTGGAAAATGCTTATAAATACTCTAGAATTCTTATTAACAACTCAAATGAATTTAATAATGGGATGATTTGAATAGTTGATTCATGTTACGTAATTGGGAATATTGTAGTCTTAAAGCTTTAAATATTTGATTTTCAACCTTTGTATTAGTTTCTGGTCTTAGTTTTAGTTTAAATTTAAATGACTTTTAACTGTTATTCACAAATTGCGATTGTTTAAATAAAGTTGAATTGATAAAAAAAATTAGTAGTTATTAGACATAAATTCTTGTGAGTTCGATACTTTTATTTATTTATTATTAATTACTTATTAATCGCAGTATACTTACACATATTGTCTCTATCAACATGTGCATTTTCAGTGATATTAACAACTTGATCAAAATAAGTGATATTTATCATCAAGAACATGCTGTTATTGAATTGTGTATGTTAAACACTAAAATAAGTGAAATTACTGGGTAAAGAAGATCCTTAAACTAGCACACTTGAAAGAAAAATTACAAGTACATAACCAATTTTATCCGTTTTATATAAAAAATTATTTGTTATTCTCTGAACATCCACTAAAGAGTATATTTTACATAAATTTAGAATGTCAATGTAAATAAGAAAGTAAGTAAATTCTAACTTTATTCCAATAAGGCGATATTAGATTTAATTTAAATGTAATTTAACTTTATTCTCGTATAATTATGACACAAATATGAGATATTATAGTATTTTCTTCATATTATAGCTTATTTACTTGAGTCAATTGTTCGGGATGACTTATTTTAAAATAATTTATAAATTATTTATATTTTATATTGATTTTGTTTCGATATTGAATTAGTTTTTAAATATTTATTGATCGTCAGACATGGACATACATAATTGGGTTACAACAATTAAACGTACAAAATTTGAATCTATACATTGAGCGTGATATTTTTGTAACTGTTAAAAATGAGGCTATTGTGACGCCCCCAAAATAGGTATACAACACCCATTCTGAGTCGTCAAATACATTGATGATGTAAAAACTACAACTTTGATAATACAATTGTCGTAGTAAAATCTGACAACACATATCATTGTGAGTTTAAATACAAATATGTCTTTCAGACAATATCTGTAAAGACCAAAATTTTTTAAATAAAAGGAATTTCCTTTATTTATTATTTTGAAATAGTAAGGGTTGATTTGATTAATGTGGATAGTTAAGGGTTAAATACGCAAATATTTCAAAATAAGCAAGTGGTTATAAAATATTCATTTTATCGGGGAATATTCGTTTGGTTGGGGGAATATTAAAGATTGTCGGGGAATATTCAGAATAATGCGGTGAAGCCCATGTATGTGGGCCCCATAACGGAAAAGCGATTGGATGAAGAAACGACAAATATAAGTTGGTTAAAAATAACTTGGCGTAGTTATTATACAATTAAGATCATTGGAATACCGGTGGTTAAAAATCTGATGAATACGCGTGGTTGCACAAGTAGACACCAGATTGCACAAGTATTGTTGAATTATTGATCCTTACGTGAAGGCTTTACTCAATAATTTTCACGGTGAATTCTTATATTCAATATTTTATTTTATTGATTCAATAATTGCTTTGCGTTGATATTTTATATTATTCATTGCTCAATAATTGTCAACTTGCATTATCTCCATTATCGGATCAATAATTCATATTATTTGAATAATATTATTAGATAGCATTATTGGCAATGTCTAGAAAGTTACATCGAGGAGAGGTTTGGTCACCTAATTGCGCTTCAAAGTGAGGAGAAATCCTTATCGGAAAGCCCCCTCTTTCAGGAACTACTTTGGTTGTCATAATTGTGATTCGTAATATTATTTATGAATAATTAATTATTGATTCATATGATAAAGAAATATTTATTTTATGTGGATATAAATGATGGATTTATTTATGTGGTTATAAATGAAGAAATTATTGTTGAGGTGTTTTATCAATATTTTACCAGATTGGAGGTATTAAAAAATTAAATCGGGGTTTTGAGATATATCATGGGGTTATAATTTTTAATCCAACCGTTGGATTGTGATAATTTTTGGGTATGTTATACATACATAAGTTGAGTATATGTCCACAAATTTTGAACCGTTAAAAATGCACGAATGATTTGTTATGAATTTTAAGAGGTGTCTCGATTTGAAATTAGGGTTATAATTGATTTTGGTGGAAAATTCTAGAATTGAGTGGGCCCCACTTGTGGTTGGTGAAAAAATGTGCTGAATTTTATTTCAAATGTGGTGGGTGGCAATAGTAGTAGGTAAAGCCATCGGTGCAAAGTCAAGTCGCTTGGTGGGCTAACATTTTCCTATAAATAGAGGCTAAGTTAGAATTGAAAATCACACCGTAAACAAAGTTTTTCTTTCTCTCTATATTGTTGAGCGTATTTTGTGAGTATTTAGATACTTTGAGAGTTCTGCTCAAAGGTCTAAGTTTCATTCAAGATCACTTTGACCTTTCCTTAGAAATAATTGATTCTTTGAGGTAAGGGATATTATTTTTTTACGTAATGATATTATTTCTTTAATATTATTATCTTTGAAATGTTAATCAAGTTTTTATCAAATTTGGAACTTTTTCATATCCGGGTTACTATTCATGAGTTCTTATTCACGAGATACTATTCATGAGTTATTATTCACGAGTTCTTATTCACGAAAGTACTATTCATGAAGCGTGAAAATGTTTTTTTTTGTGGAATTTCTATCTTTTGGTGTCGGAGTTCTTTATTCACGTGATATCGGCACTATTCACGATATCTGACTTTATTCACGATATCTGACTATTCAATAGAAAATAAAATTTCTTCTTTTTGTCCAAAATATCTATTCGGATACTAACTTTTGATTGTATCCATGTTTTGATCATTCTTGAATTTTACACCACTATGATTATTTTTGAGGTATTGTTGGACATGGATAAAATAAAGTCACGAATCATTAATCCTTAATCCTTGTCATTTTGTTTCACCGGATTCGTTTCTTTAAAAATATTTTCATCATCCTCGGTCTTAAATGATGATATTATTGAATATCTTTGGCTTTGTTATGCAAAGATGAATAATTTTGAAGAATATCTTTGGCTTTTGTGAGTGCAAAGATGAGCAGTGTTGAGATGAACATAACCGATCGATTAATATCTTTGGCCTCAGTAGTGCAAAGATGAGCAGTGTTTAAATGAACATGACCCGGTGATGAATATCTTTGGCACTGTAGTGCAAAGATGAATATTTGATTTGAGATAAAATTGATTGATGTTCTGAGGATAAAATATTGATGATGGATTTATTAAATTCATAGATTATAGTAGATTTCATTCTCTACGTAACTCTTCATGAATTATTATTTATTTGCGAATATTGATCCGAAACTTGTTGTACATCAGATTCTATCGATTTTTTCCTGTTGAAGACTAACGATAATTTGTTGTATATTATCTTAGTCATAATATTCTTTCTTGAGCTAGTTGAGCTCACCCTTTTCCTTTTTGTTCCATTCTTCTCGTGGAGGCGAGAATATAAGCGAGTACAAGTCGGGTATGGAATGAAGGTTTTAGAAAGGATTGTTTAGTAGTCCTCACCATTTTTGTAAAATAATGTATCAATAAATGTGATGAGGATTTATTTGAGTATAAATATTATACAGTAAGATAATATTTGTATTTAAACTCACGATTTCTTGTTGTAATAATAAAGTTGTAGTTGTTTACGTACTATGTATTGACAACTCGAGAATGGGTGATGTATACCTATTTTGGGGGCGCCACGGTTGGTATCGAGCTTAGGGATATGATCTCTGGCGGAGATCGGGGAATAGAACTAGAGGGAGAGGCGAGTAAATCCTTCGCTAGTGTGTCCTACCTAAGCTTATTTGTTAGTTGGTCAAGTATATAGGGATATTATGTGATATATTGATTTCCTTAATTAACCCTTGTTTTATGACAAAGATTTGAGAATGTCATTGAGAATATTAATGATGGAGTAAATGAGACCGTGGAGATGCTCTGTCTTTACCAACGAGGAGAAGCGTGCAACAGTGGCAATGTTCCTCCTGTGAACAACACCATGGAGCGAGATGATGAGCGAGGGATGTTTAGAAGTTTTGCGCAGTTCATGCAAAATCGACGAGGAGACTCGTGTTCAAAATCTGAGGAGAAATGATAGCAATTACACTGGTTGTCATGCCAAGCGATTCAAAAAGTTGGGACCACACGAATTTAAGGAAAGCCGAGATCCGATCATGGCGGAAACATGGGTCAAACAAATTACCAAGATATTCGATGTCTGGGATGGATGCGGAGGAACAGAAGGTTCCATTCGCCACCTTTATGTTCCGTGGCGAGGCGGATTCATCGGTGGGAGAATCATGAAGCGTACCCATCCAAATTCAAGACTCGGCATGTCTTGGGAAGCGTTTGAGAGACTATTTAATGACAAATACTTTCTCCGAAAGTGTTAAAGTCATATGAAGGAAGTGGAGTTCATCGAGTTGTAACAAAACAACATGGCGGTGTCTCAAAGACGAGGCAAAGTTTGCGAGTTATCCGAGGTTTGCACCTCATTTGGTGGAGGATGAGGAACGATGACGCGGATGTTTCTTAGAGGTTTGAAACCGGCAGATACGTCAAAAGATCTCATTTCTCATAAATTTTCTCTCTATTCGGATGTTGTAAGCAGGCTCAATTATTAGGCGAGATAACGAAATACGGTCAACTGAGGACCACAACCGGGATCGTGATCGTAGATAGCATTCAATGAATAATGATAACTGCGGAGAAAGAAAGCAGATTTGGATGAAATGGTAACCACTACGGTGGTAATCATGGTCATGAAAAAAGAAGAAGCGAGTGAGGAGATTTTAAAAGAGGAGATTTAATAACGACTATGTGAAGACGGCAGTCTGTTTGACAAAGAATCGATTCTAAGGGAGGAGAACGACCACCCGGTATATGCTACAAATGCGAAAAAGAGGGACATATCGGTCAAACCGCCCACAACAGTTCAAGGTATGCTATAGTTGTGGAAAGGAAGGACATATCGCTCGAGATTAGACGATAGCGAAACCTAGTTCAGCCGGGACGGTGACTCAAAAGATCATCGAGAAAAGTCAAAGTCAACGATTAGGAAAAGCGTTTGTTTGACCGGTCATAATGCGAGAACCCAAACGAGGTGATCACGGGTAAGCTATTTATAAATTCTTGCGAAGTTTATACCTTACTTGATCTGGTTTACCCATTCATTTATCTCTCCTGCATGTGCTCAACGTTTAAACTTGACTCAGGAGAAATTAGACTTTGATCTATCTGTGGAAACTCAGTTAGGAGAAACTTTCATCACATCCACTGTTTATAAATCTTGTTTGATTCAAGTTGGCACCATTACCTTACTGTTGACCTTATCTCTTTAAAGATACTTGCTTTTGATGTGATTTTAGGAATTGATTGGTTAACTACTCATCATGCCAAAATTGATTGTTTTCGTAAGGTTGTTAGTTTTCATATTCCTAACCAACTGTTGTTATGCGAATTCAAGCAACTAAACCATTAAAATCAATCATCGTCATATCTCATCATAAAGCTATTCGTTTATTGAAAAACGGATGTCAAGCTTTCTTAGCCCATGTTATGGATTTGAATAAAGACACGTCAAATTTGAATAATATTCTGTTGTTATTGACTTTCCGACGTATTTCGAAGAACTTCCCGGCCCACCCCGTAACGTGAAGTTGAATTCTTTATTGATCTTGAACTGACAAAGCCCATTTCTAAAACCCCATATCGAATGGCTCTATTGAACTTGGGAGTTAAAGGTCCAACTACTGAGAATTGTTGGACATTGGTTTCATTCGCCCCTAGTACATCTCCTCGGGGTGCTCTGTTTTATTTGTAAAGAAGAAAGAGCGGGAGTATGCGACTTTTGTATCGACTATCGGAATTGAACCATGTCACCATCAAGAATAGGTATCCTCTACCTCGTATTGATGACTTGTTTGACCCGATTGCAAGGGCACAATTCTTTTCAAAAATCGATCTTCGATTCGGATATCATCATTTGAAGATTTAATCGAGGATATTCCAAAGCGCCTTGAACTTCGGTATGGGCATTATGAATTCTTAGTCATGTCTTTCGGACTAACTAATGCTCTATGACTTTCATGGATATGATGAACCGAGTATTAAAGGAATATTTGGATCGATTCGTTGTTGTCTTTATTGATGACATCCTTATATATTCCAAAAGTCATGAAGATCATGAGCACCATTTGAATTTGGTACTCCAAAGGCTTCGTGAAAACCAACTATATGCCAAATTGAAGAAATGCGAGTTACGGCGAGGAAGTAGCATTTCTTGGGCATGTGGTGTCAAAACATGGAGTATCTGTTGATCCCGTGAAGATTGAAGCAATACAAAGTTGGGGAGCAACCAAGTCGGTGGATCAAGTCACGTAGCTTTTGGGCTTAGGTGGTTATTATCGGAGATTCGTGGAAGGGTTTTCTCGAATCGCTACTCCATTAACTTCGCCTAATTCGGAAGGATACAAAATTCGTTTGGAGCGAAGAATGCGAGAAAAGTTTCCAAGAGCTTAAGAGGAGACTTATTTCTAAGACTGTTTCTAACAATACCATCCTGGTTCGGATGGATTTGTTATCTACAACGATGCTTCGTGCAAAAGGTTAGGATGTGTTCTCACGCAACGTGGGGGAAAGTCATAGCCTATGCCTCGCGATAACCAAAAGAGTATGAGAGGAATTATCCTACTCATGATCTAGAGTTAGCGGCCGATCGTTTTTCGCTTAAAGATATGGAGGCACTATCTATATGGGGAGAAAGTGGAGATATATTCGGATCATAAAAAGCCTTAAATATTTCTTCACTCAAAAAGAACTCAACACGCTAAGCAATGACGTTGGCTCGAGCTATTGAAAGACTACGACCACACTATTCAATACCACCACAGTAAAAGCGAGCGTGGTAGCCGACGACGATTGAGTAGAAGATCATATGCGGAACGAAAGTGCGATGATGTCAAGTATAATGCGTAGAGCCAACTTTAATAGAAAAAGTTAAGGTTGCTTTCAGCCCACCGGCCGGAAATGATGCGTATGAAGAAGAAAGTACAAGAAGGAGCTATTAAGGCGAGAATTGATGAAGAAGGAATACTTGAGTCCACTCTAGACTTTGTGTTCTAACGACTCGATTTGAAGTACAAGATTATGATGGAGGCACACAATATACCATTTGCAATCCATCCTCGGAAGTACTAAAATGTATCGTGATCTTGACATACATTTTGGTGGAATAATATGAAGAGAGAGATTGCAAAGTTTATCTCGATGTGTTTAACTTGCTTAACGTGTAAAGGCGGAGCATCTAGTACCTAAGGGTCCGTTGCAACCACTTGAGATTAGGAATGGAAGTGGGAACACATTACCATGGATTTCGTTCACGGGTCTTCCTACGGTTTCTCAAGGCATCAATGCTATTTGGGTTATTGTTGATAGATTAACCAAGTCGCTCATTTTCTTGCCGTCACGGAGACTTATTCTCTTGAACGTCTTGCTAGTATATGCGTAAATGAGATCGTGAGGTTGCATGGCATGCCTGTATCCATTGTTTGGATCGTGACCCAAGATTCACTTCAAGATTTTGGGTTAGCTTGCAAAAAGCTATGGGCGCGGATTTGCGATTTAGTTTAACATACCATCCCCAAACCGGACGGACAATCGAGAGAGGACTATTCAAACTCTTGAAGATTTATTAAGACTCTGTGTCCTAGACTTCAAGAGGCGGTTGGGATAAGTATTTACCATTGGTGGAATTCTCCTACAACAACAGATTATCGAGGCAAGTATAGGTGTGGCTCCATTGAAGCATTATATGGACGAAAATGTCGTTCTCCAATATGTTGGGATGAGGTGGGTGAAGCAACATTGTTGGGACCCGAAAGTTAAGACGTATGACTCACCGAAAAGATCCAAATGATTCGAAATAAGCGTATACAAGCGGCTCAAGATCGACAAAAGAGTTATGCGGATCTTCATCGAAAGGGCGTGGAATTTAATGTAGGGGATCATGTATTGTTCCGAGTTGCTCCATGGAAGGGAGTTACAAGATTTGGGAAGAGAGAAAGCTCAATCCACGATTTATTGGTCCATTTCAAATTCTTGACCGAGTAGGAAATGTAGCTATAGACTTGCGTTACCTCAAAGTATGTCTCGTGTTCATAATGTGTTTCATATATCATACTTCCGTAAATATGTGAAAGACCCGAACCACGTTATTGAGTTAGAAGCAGGACGAGATAGTAGAAGACTTAACGTATGAGGAGGTACCTATCAAGATCTTGGATAGGAAGGAGCATGCCCTACTGCAAAAAAGGTCATACCACAAGTTAAAGTTTTGTGGAGGAATCATGCTATAGAGGAAATGACACAGGAATTGGAAAGCGGAAATGAAAGCGAGGTATCCTCACCTTTTGAAACACTGTGTATCGTCACGTCGATTTCGAGGAACGAAATTTCATAAGAAGGGAGGTTGTAAGACCACGAAATTTTTTAAATAAAAGGAATTTCCTTTATTTATTATTTTGAAATAGTAAGGTTGATTTGATTAATGTGGATAGTTAAGGGTTAAATACATAAATATTTCAAAATAAGCAGTGGTTATAAAATATTCATTTTGTCGGGGAATATTCGTTTGGTGGGGAATATTAAATGCTTGTGGGAATATTCGAATATTAAATGCCACCAGTAATGACCATGTGTGGCCCCATAACGGAAAGCGATTGGATGAAGAAAGCGACAAATATAAGTTGGTTAAAAATAACGGCGTAGTTATTACAATTAAGATCTGTTGGAATACCCGGTGGTTAAAATACGATGAATACTGTGGTTACAACAAAGATGGCAGCGGTATTAAGATTGTTGAATTATTGATCCTTACGTGAAGGCACTACTCAATAATTTTCACAGTGAATTCTTATTCAATATTTTATTTTATTGATTCAATAATTAATTCTGCGTTGATATTTTATATTATTCATTCGATAATTGTCTTTGCATTATTATCTCCATTATCGGATCAATAATTCATATTATTTGAATAATATTATTAGATAGCATTATTGGCAATGTCTAGAAAGTTACATCGAGGAGAGGTTTGGTCACCTAATTGCGGCGCCAAGAGGAGAAATCCTTATCGGAAAGCCCCTCTTTCACAGGAACTACTGGTTGTCATAATTGTGATTACGTAATATTATTTATGAATAATTAATTATTGATTCATATGATAAAGAAATATTTATTTTATGTGGATATAAATGATGGATTTATTTATGTGGTTATAAATGAAGAAATTATTGTTGAGGTGTTTTATCGAGATATTTTACAGTTGGAGGTATTAAAAATTAAATCGGGGGTTTTGAGATATATTGCGGGGTTATAATTTTTAATCAAACCAGTTGGATTGTGGTAATTTTTTGGGTATGTTATACATACATAAGTTGAGTATATGTCCACAAATTTTGAACCGATTAAAAATGCACGAATGATTTGTTATGAATTTTAAGAGGTGTACGATTCTAAATTAGGGTTATAATTGATTTTGGTGGAAAATTCTAGAATTGAGTGGGCCCCACTTGTGGTTGGTGAAAAAATGTGCTGAATTTTATTTCAAATGTGGTGGGTGGCAATAAGTAGTAGTAAAGCCATCGGTGTGTGAGTCAAGTCCTTGCCTTACGGGCTAACATTTTCTATAAATAGAGGTTAAGTTAGAATTGAAAATCACACGAAACAAAGTTTTCTCTTTCTCTCTCTATATTGTTGAGCGTATTTTGTGAGTATTTAGATACTTTGAGAGTTCTTTGTTGGTATAAGTTTCATTCAACATCACTTCCGAGCCTTTCCTTGAAAGCATTGATTCTTTGAGGTAAGGGATATTATTTTTTACGTAATGATATTATTTCTTCAATATCATTATCTTTGAAATGTTGATCTGAAGTTTTATCAAATTTGGAACTTTTTCATATCTCGAGGTTACTATTCATGAGTTACTATTCACGAGATACTATTCATGAGTTCTATTCACGAGTTCTTATTCACTTAGTACTATTAACGAAGCGTGAAAATGTTTTTTTTGTGGAATTTCTATCTTTTGGTGTCGAGTTTCTTATTCACGATATCGGCATTAGACTATTCACTATTCACGATATCAAGCTTTATTCATAGAAAAATAAAATTTCTTCTTTTCGTCCAAAATATCTATTACGGATACTAGCTTTGATTGTATCCATGTTTTTGATCATTCTTGAATTTTACACCACTATGATTATTTTTGAGGTATTGTTGGACATGGATAAAATAAAGTACGAATCATTAATCCTTAATCCTTGTCATTTTGTTTCTTTGGATTCGTTCTTTAAAAATATTTTTCATCATCCTCGTCTTAAATGATGATATTATTGAATATCTTTGGCACATTGTGCAAAGATGAATGATTCTGAAGAATATCTTTGGCACTGTAGTGCAAAGATGAGCAGTGTTGAGATGAACATAACCGATCGATTAATATCTTTGGCTGTAGTGCAAAGATGAGCAGTGTTTAAATGAACATGACCAAAGTGATGAATATCTTTGGCTTGTAGTGCAAAGATGAATATTTGATTTGAGATGAAAATTGATTGATGTTCTGAGGATAAAATATTGATGATGGACATTAAATTCATAGATTATAGTAGATTTCATTCTCTACGTAACTCTTCTATGAATTATTATTTCCATTGCGAATATTGATCTCGAAACTTGTTGTCTATCAGTATTATCAGATTTTTCCTGTTGAAGACTAACGATAATTTGTTGTATATTATCTTAGTCATAATATTCTTTTCTTGAGCTAGTTGAGCTCACCCTTTTCCTTTTGTTCCATTCTTCTCGGGAGGCGAGAATATAAGCGAGTGCAGCTGGGGGTATGGAATGAAGGTTTTAGAAAGGATTGTTTAGTAGTCCTCACCATTTTTGTAAAATAATGTATCAATAAATGTGATGAGGATTTATTTGAGTATAAATATTATCTAGAAGATAATATTTGTATTTAAACTCACGATTTCTTGTTGTAATAATAAAGTTGTAGTTGTTTCTGTACCATGTATTGACAACTCAGAATGGGTGATGTATACCTATTTTGGGGGCGTCACAATATCCACACTCAAATAAGTCCTCGTTACAATTATTCAAACACTATTTTTCGGAAATAGTGAGAGATACGCTAAAACATCTTTCTAGAACCATCACTCCGCACTCGATTAGTTCTCGCTATGTTCTCACCTCCCGAGAAAATTGAACAAAAAGAAAAGGTGAGCTCAACTAGCCCAAGAAAGAATATTATGACTAAGATAATATACAACAAATTATCGTTAGTCTTCAACAGGAAAAATCGATAAAATATAATAGCCAACAAGTTTTAGATCAACAATCGCAATGAAACAACAATCCATTAGAAGAGTCAAGTAGAGAATGAGTTCTACTATCTTCTAAGATTTAAAAGTCCATCATCAATATTTTATCCCTGTAATAACAATCAATATACATCTTTAATCAAATATTCATCTTTGCACTACAGGCCAAAGATATTCATTTGTATCACCAGTTGGTCATGTTCATCTCAACACCTGTTCATCTTTGCACTACGGGCCAAAGATATTCATCAGTTAATCATTTATCTTTGCACTACAATCCAAAGATATTTAGTAATATCATCATTTAGGACTGAGGATGATGAAAAATATTTTAAAGAAAACGAATCCAGTGAAACGGAAGGACAAATAGTAGGGATTCGTATAACAGTTTATCCAAGATCAATAATACTTCATAAATACCAATTTTGAAGCAGAATTCAAAAATAAAGATCAAAACATGGATACAATCAAAGATAGTAACCATAATAGACATCTTGGACAAAAAGAATAAAATTTTATTTTTCGGTGAATAGTGCCGTATTCGTGAATAGTGCCGTATACGTGAATAGTAACCCCGACATAAAAAGTTCCAAATTTGATAGAAATTCAGATCAATACTTCGGCATAATGATATTGAAGAAATAATATCATATATGAAGAAAATAACATCCCTTATCTCAAAATATCGCATTTACGATCGGAATATTCCATATATATAAGGTCAAGGAAACTTGCACCGATGAATAGAAACTCACAAAGTATCTAAATACTCACAAAATACACTCAATAATCTAGAGAGAGAAAGAGAGAAAACTTGTTTCTGGTGTGATTTTCAATTCTAACTTAGCCCTCTATTTATAGGAAAATGTTAGCAGACTTGACCTGCAACCTGATAGCTTTACCTGCTACTATTCCCACCCACCACATTTGAAATAAATTCAAAGACATTTCTTCACCAACCACAAGTGGGGCCCACTCAATTCTAGAATTTTCCACCAAAATCATTTATAAACCTAATTTTCGAATCACCACCTTTTAAAATTCATAACAAATCATACGTTCATTTTTAACGGTTCAAAATTTATGGACATATACTCAACTTATATATGTATAACATATCCAAAAATTACAACGATTCAACTACGATTAAAAATTATAACTCACACAATATATCTAAAAAAACACCGGTTTAATTTTTAATACCTTCATTCCGGACAAAAATACCGATAAAACACCTTAACATTAACTCCTTCATTTTTAACCACAATAAATATATCCAACATTTATATCCACATAAAATAAATATTTCATTATCATATGAATCAATAATTAATTATTCACAAATAATATTACGTAATCACATTTATGACAACGGTAGTTCCGGAAAAGGAGGCTTTCCAATAAGAATTTCTCCTTATCATGCCATGCAATTAGGTGACAAACTGTGACGCCCCAAAAATAGGTCTATTCCATCCAACCCATTCGAAATTAGTCGCCAAATACATGGTACGAAATAACTACAACTTTATTATTACAACATATAAAGCGTGAGTTTAAATACTGAGATATTGCCATCTCAGACAATATCCAGCATAAATAAATCCCCATCATAATTATTGATACATTATTTTATAAAAATGGTGAGGACTACTAAACAACTCTCTAGAACCTTCATTCCATACCCACTAATTAGTACCATTTTACATTCTCGCCTCGAGAAGAAAAATGGAACAACAAAAAAAAGGGTGAGCTCAACTAGCCCAGTAAAGAATATTATGACTAAGATAATATACAACAAATTATCGTTAGTCACCAACAGAGAAAAATCTAATAGAATACAATTGACAACCAGGTTTTTAAATCAATCTACGCAATTGAAATAATAATTCATTAGAAGAGTTAAGTAGAGAATGCAAACTACTATCTTCTATATATGAATTTAAAAGTCCATCGTCGATATTTTATCCTCGTAACATCAATCAATATATATCCGGAATTAAATATTCATCTTTGCACTACAGTAGAAGATATTCATCAGGTTAGTGGTCATGTTCATCTAAACACTGTTCATCATCTTTGCACTACTGGCCAAAGATATTAATCGATCGGTCATATTCATCTCAACATCATTTCATCTTTGACTACTGGGCCAAAGATATTCATCAAGAAATCATTCATCTTCTTGACTACATGCCAAAGATATTGATAATATCATCATTTAGGGTGAGGATGATGAAAATATTTTAAAAGAAAGCGAATCCAAAGTGAAACAAAAGAACAATTATTAAGGATTCATATTTTAAACAATCAAGTTCAAAAATACTTCATAAGTAATCGGAATGGAGTAAAATTCAAGAATGATCAAAACATGGATACAATCAAAGTTAGTATCCATAATAGATATTTTGACTGAAAAAGAAGAAATTTCATTTTTTAGGATTGAATAGTCTTGATATCGTGAATAGTAACTCAGACACCAAAAGATAAAAATTTCACAAAAAAACATCATCATGCTTCATGAATAGTACTAAATAAATAGTAACTTCGTGAATAGTAACTCGTGAATAGTAACTCGTGAATAGTAACTTCGTGAATAAGTAACTCATGAATAGTAACCCAAACATGAAAAAGTTCAAAATTTGATAAAAATTCCAACCAATATTTGACATAATGATATTGAAGAAATAATATCATTTTCGAATAAAATAACATCTCTTACCTCGAAAGGCAGACTTACAGTTAAAACCTTGAATATAGGCTATGACTTGAACTTTTACCTTTAGCGTATAGCGATAGTCGAAATATACTCAAAATACTCACAAGAATAAATGTTCGATAATAAAGAGAAAACTTGAGTTTACGGTGTGATTTTCAATTCTAACTTAAGCACCTATTTATAGGAAAATGCTTAGAAACAAAGTAGAAAATTTAATATAATATTAATATATATTTAATAAATTCTCTACGCCCATCTAGACAATCTGATCTCACCATCAACACATGTTAAAGATGCCCACAAACATTTAAAAATGTTTTTTTATTTAAATTATTTTAAACTTCCAAAAAATTATTTGAACTTGAACTTCAATAATTCATAATAAATAGTCATTTTATCAGAAAATTTGAATCTCGCTACTTTTTATAGGAAATTCAATTCTCTACAACTTTGCGAGAAGAAAGTTTTCCAAATTAAAATTGGTAAAGAAATTCACAAGCGAAGGCGATTTTACAGTATAATCAAATTTGATCGAGAAATGGGGTCCACTGACACACAAAACATGTGTTAATCATTTAATGCCACAAAATACTCTTCCTCTCATATACTCACATATCGCACATTCATTATAAAATATCACCGTTAATATATTATTAAAATAATATATTTAAATAAATTATTTTATCAAAAAAGATAAAATATTAATTTTCAACAATTATCACATTAAAAATTTTCTCCATCTATATCCACATAAAATCAATATTTTCCTCATCATATAAATCAATAATTAATTATTCACAAATTATATTACAGAATCGCGATCTTGGCAACGGTAGTTCGAGAAAAGAGGGCTTTTCGATAAAGATTTCTCTCTTCTTTGGTGCTTGATTAGGTGACCAAACCTCTCCTTAGACGAGAACTTTACTAGACATTGCTAATAATGTTTTCTAATAATATTATTAGGATAATATGAATTATTGCTTCGATAATGGAAAATACTGTGTAATGATAATTTATTGAAACAACAGTAATATAAAATATCAATGCAGCAATTATTGAGTTAATAAAATAAAATACTGAATAGTAATTACTGTAACAATTATTGAGTAGTGCCTTCTTACATTAAAATCAATAATTGGTTCAATACCGTGGGCTAATGTTTAACAACGCGTATTAGTGTGTTTTAATCACCGGATATTCTCACAGTATTAACGGTAATGTAAGACCCCAACTTATTATTAATGAAATTTAATTTTCTCTATTTATTATTTTGAAATAGTAAGGGTTGATGTGATTAATGTGGATAGTTAGGGGTAAAATACGCAAATATTTCAAAATAAGCAAGTGGTTATAAAATATTCATTGTCATTTTCGGGGAATATTCGTTTGGTCGTGGAATATTAAATCTTTGTTTGGGAATATTAAATGACGGCCACGTAATGACCATGTGTGGGTCCCATAACGGAAAGCGATTGGATGATGAAGAAAACGACAAATATAAGTTGGTTAAAAATAACTTGGCGTAGTTGTTACCAATTAATATCGTTAAAATACTTGGTGGTTAAAACACAAGAAGATTACCAGTATTGCACCAATTATTGATTCTTACGTGAAGAAGGCACTACTCAATAATGGTTACGTAATTATCGCTCAAAGATTTTATCGAGTTAATAATTGTCATGCGTTGATATTTTATATTGTTGTTGTTTCAATAATTGTCATTACACAATATTTTTCATTATCGAAGCTAATAATTCATATTATCCGAATAATATTATTAGATAAAATTATTGGCAATGTCTAGAAAGTTCGCTTCCAAGGAGAGGTTTGGTCACCTAATCAATTGCGCCAAGAAGGAGAAATTCTTATTGGAAAGCCCTCTTCCTAGAATCGCCTCGCCTTGGTCACAATATTGTGATTCTGTAATATTATTTGTGAATAATTAATTATTGATTCATATGATGAGGAAAATATTAATTTTATGTGGATATAGATGGAGAAAAATTTTAATGTGACAATTGTTGAAAATTGAAATTTTATCTTTTCTCGATAAAATAATTCATTTAAATATATTATTATATTTTAATAATATAATAATGGTGATATTTTTACAACGAATGTGGGATATATGAAAGATACGAGGAGGAAGAGTATATTTTGTTGCAATAAATGTTTAAAACATGTTAAACATGCTCTGGACCCCATTTATCGATCGAAATTTGATTATACCGTAAAATTGCTCGCTTGTGGTTTTCGGTCAATTTCATTTGAAATTCAGAAAAACTTTCTTCGCAAAGTTGTAGAGAATTGAATTTCCTATAAAAATCAGCGAGATTCGAATTTTTCTGATAAAAGGCTATTTATTGTGAATTATGAAGTTCAAGTCTCAAATAATTGATTTTTGGAAGTTTTAATTATTATTTTAAAGAAAAACGTTTTTTGCATTTAAGTGGGCTAACATGTGATATTAATTGCTGAAATCAGATCTTCAAAGATGGGCTAAGGAAATTTATAATATATATTAATATTTTATTAAATTTTTCGCTTTTGTGTTTCTAAAGATTTTCCTATAAATAGGTGTTTAGGTTAGAATTGAAAATCACACCGAAATCAAGTTTTCTCTCTATATTATCGAGCTTATTCTTGTGAGTATTTTGAGTTTTGAGTATTGTTAGACGGTCAAGTTTCCTTCAAAGACTATACCCTAGATTCCAAATTTGTAATACTAATCTTTCGAGGTAAGGGATGTTATTTTCTTCTCAAATGATATTATTTCTTCAATATCATTTTGTCAAATATTGGTTGGAACTTTTTATCAAATTTGGAACTTTTTCATGTCGGGTTACTATTCATGAGTTACTATTCACGAGTTATTATTCATGAGTTACTATTCACGAGTTACTATTCACGCAGTACTATTCACGTAAGCGTGAAGATGTTTTTTGTGGAATTTCTATCTTTTGGTGTTTGAGTTACTATTCACGATACGACAATTATTCACGATATCAAGACTATTCATCGAAAAATAAAATTTCTTCTTTTGTCCAAAATATCTATTCGGATACTAGCTTTGATCAGATCCATGTTTTGATCATTCTTGAATTTTACACCATCGCGATTATTTTTGAGGTATTTTTGGACGAATGAATAAAACAAAGTACTAATCCTTAATCCTTAATACTTGTCATTTTGTTTCACCTGGATTCGTTTTTTAAAAATATTTTTCATCATCTTCACCTTAAATGATGATATTATGGAATATCTTTGGCTCAGAGTGCAAGATGAATGATTTTCAAGAATATCTTCGCCGTAGCGTAAAAGATGAACAGTGTTTAGATGAACATGATTAATCGATGAATATCTTTGGCCAGTAGTGAAAAAAAGATGAATATGTGATTCCGTATATATATTGATTGATGTTACGAGGATAAAAGATAGACGATGAACTTTAAATTCATACATGGAAGATAGTAGTTTGCATTCTCTACTTAACTCTTCTAATGAATTATTATTTCAACATGCTAATATTGATTTAAAATTTGTTGTTTATCAGATTCTATTAGATTTTTCCTCGTTGAAGACTAACGGTAATTTGTTCAGATATTATCTTAGTCATAATATTCTTTATCTTGAGCTAGTTGAGCTCACCCTTTTCCTTTTTGTTCCATTTTTCTCGTGAGGCGAGAATATAGCGAAGATTTAGCCGGGGTATGGAATGAAGGTTCTAGAGAGAGTTGTTTAGTAGTCCTCACCATTTTGTAAAATAATGTATCAATAAATATGATGAGGATTTCTTTGAGTATAGATATTGCTCTGTAAGATAATATTTGTATTTAAACTCACAGCTTTCATTGTTGTAATAATAAAGTTGTAGTTGTTTCGCATCATGTATTGACAACTCAGAATGGGTGATGTATACCTATTTTGGGGCGCCACAGTAAATAACTACGTAGATTATTTATAAACAACTTATATTTGTTTTTTCATCCAATCGCTTTCTGTTATGGGGCCCACTAAAAGACTTTCACGTCAGTCGCATTTAATATTCCCGATAAGATTTAATATTCCACCACCAAAACTAATATTCCCCTAATAATAATGAATATTTTATAACCACTTGCTTATTCAAAATATTTGCGTATTTTACCCATTACTATCCACATTAATCAAATCAACCCTTACTATTTCAAAATAATAAATAGAGGAAAATAAATTTTATTTATTAATAATTTGGGGTCTTACAAAACCTCTCCTTGACAGAACTTTCTAGACATTGCCAATAATGCTATCTAATAATATTATTCAAATAATATGAATTATCGATCCGATAATGGGAAATCTTGTGTAGTGACAATTATCAAACAACAATAATGTAAAATATCAACGCCGCAATTATTGAATCAATAAAATAAAATATTGAACAGTAACTACTATAACAATTATTGAGTTGTGCCTTTTTACGTAAGGATCAATAATTCATCAATACTGTGCATCCACGAGTATTACTGTATTTTAACCACTGGGTATTCCAACGTTGTTAATTCTGTAATAACTACGCTAGTTATTTATAAAAACTCAAACTTGTCGCTTTCTTCATCCGACAATTATTATGTTATGGGGCCCATAAACGATCAAGCACCATACATACGAATATTAAAACAACAAGAATATTCCACCACCAAAAACGAATATTCCCCACAACAATGATTATTTTATAACCACTTGCATATTTTGCAAAAAATTTGCACATTTCACCCATAATCGAGAATTATATCAAATTAATACCTTATTATTCACAAATATAATTAGAGGAAATTCTATTTTATTTATAATAAGTTGGGGTCTTACAGCTATCATACAACAATTTCAAACAATGAAATCTCCATAAATTTTATTGTAAACAATATTTGAGAATTATTTAATTTTGTGATTCATTTTATTAAATTTTTATTCTTAAGAAACTTTTTTTTCGAATTTTTTCCTACTGAACTTTCAGGCTGGATCCACCATGTTCCTCGTCAAAGGAGAATCTTGTTCTCTTTGGTAATTTTTTAACTTGAATAATAAATTTTTCATAGGATACTATTAGAGAAATAACAATATTATGTTATTTCTCTAATAGATACATTGAATTGTAATTTATTTTATTTTTAATTATATGTATATGTGTCAAATGCATAATTTAACATTGAAAAATAAATAAATAACAAAATTTTCTTGGTGCGTATATAAACGGGCAAGGAATTGGTTGGTTACGCTAATAGTGGTGACCTACTTGGCCAACTTTTCACCAAACGCTCATTAATTTAATTTATGGACTTGTCAATTTTCATTTCATCATACTCCCGCGGTTTTAAATGGTTGAATACTCACTTTTTTTTTCTTTTTCCTTTTAGTCTTGTTTCAAAATAAGTGATTTTACCCCTTTAAAATAGAAAATTAATTCTTGAACTCTTTTTTTAAAAAAACTTATTTTTGGAAAATTTTTTCCTAATGGTTAATCGTATTCTGAAACACGGAAAACAAATTATTAGGTTATGATCTAATTATCCATCCAGCCGTGAAAAAGATTCAACAAAAAACAAACGAATCCACTAGTTGTTTTACGCCAAACAATACATGGATAGTAAAAGAGCGGATCGATCAAGTTTCTATAGAAATAGATAGGATCCACATAAGAAAAATCACTTCATGTTCGTTGGTTATTAGTGGGATAAGTTTATGTCGATAATAAATATTATCGTATATATACATATACATGTCATATATAAAAATTAAGAATGTCCCTAAGTAGGTGTAAAAGCAGAGTCGAACCTAGGAGATAATGCAGAGAATACTCGAATTCGACTAGAAATGATAAATCAGTCTTCAATTCTACTAATTCAATTATATTTGAAAAATCCTACCAGATTTAATTCGATTCGAATATTTATTACTCGAATTCGATCCGACTCGATTAGAATATTTATTCAAACTACTCATGAGCTTCAAATTCAGTTTCTAATTAGAGTATCCACATAATAACTAGTTTTATAATAAATATAATTATAAATTGAATTTGTTATTTTACTTAAAAATGAGAAAATATATTTATTATTACACTCTACAAATATAAAATCACAATTAAAATTAAAATAAAAATAAAACAAAATAATAACTAATTATCCTAATTTTATTTATATTTGTATATATTATAAGAGAATGTATCGAATATCTAATCGAATATGTATTAACCGAGTATGTATCGAATCATAATAAAAAATTCGAGTAGTTTGAATCTTAAACGAGTCGAGTATAACCTTGCTCATATTATACTCATATTTTTATTCGAACTATTTTTAATACTCATATTTGGATCATATTATTAACGAATCCGAGCCTCACTCGTATTTTTTCGAAGTCGAAATTCTAATGTTTTTCGAACCGTGTTTTACCGTTTAAAGTTTTTAAATGTCCCTGTCATAATTTGTTTTCTTTTTCTTGCAAAAGGTTAAATATGATATATTATTGAAAAACATATCCCAAAATCTACAATTTGTTATATTTTGTCGCATAAAATTTCACGTTAATCGCAATTCAACTTCTTCATAAATTTAAAAATAACCCATCTATCTAAATAAACAATAAAAAAAACAAATCATACGTACAAGATTTGAGTTAGAGACTCATTTTACACCCAGTAAGTCTACTATCAAATAAAATCACTCATATACATATATTTTCACTACCACATGCAGTAGTAAGTTCCGTGAATCATTAAAAACGATGTATGAGTCAGATTTATTTAATGATTTTACGCCTACTCTTCTCTGAAGAAATGTAGGTAGAAATCACTCAATCAGCAACAAATGGGCTGTGGTCATTGTACTAAACTAATAGTGTAACATTACAGAAAAGGGAATGAGAAATTATATATATTCCCCAGCAAATAATCTTATTTACTGCATCCCAGCAATCCATTCATTGATAAATTAAATATGTACTTATTACAAACAAAGATGAGCTTAAAGTTTTCCCATGTTGATGGACCCTGACCCTGACCCTGATCCGCGTAAGAAATTATTGATAATTTTGTTGAACTGTCCTGCACTCTCAAGTTGAGGCACATGTGATGTGTTCTTTATCACTTGCAATCTTACTTTCTTCCCCAGAAGCCTGTAATTAAAAATAAACCAAAACAACATATTCCGAATTTCCAATATAATATAATATAATAAACGCATTGCTCTTGGCCCAACGGGTAAGTCGGTAACTCTTATTTTATGATTTTATGTACGTAGATATTGTCAGAATAAAAATAATATTGTCAAATATATATATATATATATATATATATATATATATGAGTCCGGATCTTAAGCTCATCCCTTATTTAATTCACTCGAGTTCACTCTCCTTAATGACGGGATTCTCATGATTTTGTTCATGATACACAACCGTTCGCTCTATACTTTTAGCGACGGACAACATATAGCGTCGCTAAAAATATAGACGACGGTTGTATGACCGAACTGTCGTCCGTCGGTAAAGGGGGTGAACTCGGGTGAGTTGAATAAGGGGTGAGCTTAAGATCCGGACCAATATATATATATATATATAAAACATTTTTACAATCGTTCTATATCAACACTTAAACTTTTTAAGCGACCATTATTATTCTGAATAGCCTAAAAAAAATCATACACTAATATGTACTTTGTTTCAAGTGTTTTCATCAAATCCAGAAGGTTTAATTTGTTGCTTTTGGTAAGTGGTAAAGTTCCATGATAATTATAATCCCAGATATCCTATTAATTATTATTTCTTGAGTAATTAAAAATTAAAAAGAGGGAAGTGACTTACTTCTTGAGTTCAATTGCTTTTTCTAAAGGAAATATGTAGTCATGATCTCCCCAAAGAATCAACACCTCCTACGTAATAAACAATAAAAGAGACGATTCTAATCCCGCTCGTATATATATCGTAAATGTATTAAATTTTAATTATATATAAAAAGAATTGTAATTTAGAAAGTGAAGAAAAGAATATTAACATCAAGATAATTAAGATGGTACCTGCTGGAGAGGAGTTATATTTAAATTGTCGTCCCACCCAATGGTCACCCCCTTTAAGAGTTCCAACTTCTCCTTTCTATTTCCATCGTATAATATCTGCATTAATGAATTTAAATCACTATTTATATGTTTAATGATAAATGAATTTAATATATTTCAAAGTTGATAACATTATTGTGATTATCTAATAAAATATTTGATCGTTAATTATTAATACAGATGTTACGATCAATATTATATATTTTTAAAAAAATAAATAAGAAAACTATAATGAGGAGGAGCCTAATATAAAACATTCATTATCCAATTGACTGTAATAAAGATATCTTGGTAGCAAGAGATTTATATATATATAGAGGGGTGATACATAATTAAAGTTGGATGAGAGCTGATCTATCCATCATCTCACCATTCATTTCTTTTCAAAAGTTATAATTATTCTCATCATTCGTATAATTGTTATGCACATGATGAACCCTATCCGCACAACATTGCGGATGAAATATAATTTTTGAGTTTCTATCCACATAATTGTTGTGCTGATGATATATCTCATCAATACAACTATTGTACAAACGAAGTAAATCTTAGTTCATTCAATCTTTTTTTTAAGACGGTTAAAAATGAGTTAAGATAATAAGAATTGCTATGGATATATGTAAATCATTATCCACACACACACACATATATATATATATATATACGGAGAGGTTAAAAGCCTTAAAAAGCTAGCAAAAAGATTTAACCGTCGTTTTTGGTGTGTCTACGGCGACGTGTTCAACCCGCCGCCAAAGACTACATGGCTATGGCGACGGATAGAACCGTCGCCATAGATTACTAAAGATTTACTTGCCTCGTCTTTGTTTATTTCTTTAAGGTTCGCTTAGAGACGGGACCAGATATATATATATATATATATATATATTATATTATATATATATCTATTGAAGATATTACATGATTTATAAGCTTATGACGACGTTTTTTTTTGATTTATGACAACGGCTCATCCATCGTCAGAAATTTCGTAATCAAATTTAACCGTCATTATAAATTTAAAAAAATCGATTCATCATAATCAATCGCATGTCTACACAACCACAGTACATACATTTTTTTATATATATATATATATATATATATATATAACAGAAATTCCACAAAAATGAAGTGATAATGACAATTAAAAAGTAAAAATAAAAACTAAATATATGTTCAATATTTCAATAATCTGAGGGAGGTAGCAACTCAAATAGATCGAGGTGACAATTGAGCTAGTCACATTGGAGACAAGGACATATATTGATATTTTAATTAATATTTTAAAGTGGTCCACATGGTTGCAAGGCTAATTAATCAATTGAGCCTGCCAAGTAAGACTTCAAATTAGGCTATATATATATATTAATTGTTATTGACAAATCCTCCTGGTCGGACAGTTTGATCACCCACCTTGAAATTAATTTAAGCTTGTCCCATAAATTATTGGCATGCTATTAGCATTTAGCATGAATATATATATCTGATTCGGATCAAGTCAGATACCCCTATCTTATTTACTACGTCCACATAAGCTTACTTTAAGCGGCGACGGTTGTGTCAATATAAATCGTCGCCTATACTTTTAACGACACTATATGGTGTCCGTCATTTAAAAGTATGAGCGACGATCGTATTTAATCGAAATCGCCGCCTAAAAAAAAGACGTGAAAAGATAATATAAAGATGACTGATCCTAACCGCATATATATATATATCCAATTGTATCATCTTGTAATAACAATAATTAATTAAAAGTAACGAAAAAAAAAACATCATAATCAATATAAATGTATATATCAAAATTAATTTAGAGATCGATATACTATTAATTTATACATAAAGGATCATAGTTTTAGGAAGCCTTATACTTTTTTGCAAGAAAAGGAAAAGACTGAAAAAACTTACCCTTTGTTTCACAAAAAATATTGTATTTATTTTATATTTTATTTATTTCTATAATAATATAAAAAAAATGGTCTCAAATTCATTATATTATTATTATTATTATTATGCTATCAATATAGATAAATTAACTTGATAAATCTAAGTGTGTGAATATATATATATATATATATATATATATATATATATATATATATGGACTCGGATCATGTTTCCTGATACAGTTTAAAATCCGGTCCTTTTTTTTTTTTTTGCTTTTTTTAAAACACATAAAAAAATTATAGAATTGAAATTTTTCATAATACTGAGTGTTTTGGGTGTGATTTTGGTGACGATAACATAACATGTATATATGCCCATGCGCAGACTGTACTCACCATTTTTTAGTATAGGTGATTCAAAACACGTCCAAAACATCATATGGAAAAATGGGCCCATAAAATATTAAATATTTTTTTTTAGTTATTTTAAAAAAATAGCAAAAAAAATCAATAAAAATTGGGTTAAGATTTTTGATCGCGTCCGGACCCGGACCTGATCAGTGTTGATATATATATATATATATATATATATATATATATATATATTTATATTTATATTTAATATTTAACAAATGTGAAACGCATGGAGTATTCAACTTACGTGAATAAAATGATTTAACATGAAATCAGGCATGTAGGGTCTCCAGAAAAGGGACAAAGCCATCAACTTCCGTAGCTGCTCCGCCGTCTCCGGCATTATCAAGTCTTCAATCTTCTCCACCTTCCCCCTCTTCACCAACTCCACATTATCCCTCAGCCGTATATTCACTCCCGAGCTTGCAATCACCACCTTCTCCACCCTTTCCGGCCACATCGCCGCCATCCGATAGGCCACAAACCCGCCGTAGCTGGTGCCCACCACACAATATTTTAACACCCCCAGCTTCTCCATCAGTTTTCCGATCGCCTCCGCCTGAAAAATCTCCGACCTGTCGGATGACGTGGAGGAGGAGCCACCGAAGAAGACTAAGTCGGGTATGTAGAGGTGGAAGGAGCGGGCGAAAAAGGGGATTTGTTGGCGCCATTGCCATACGCCGGGTGGGCCGAACCCTTGGATTAGGAGTAGTGGCGGTTTAGGCTTAGTGTTGGAGTTGGGCTTGGGGGCCCAGAAATGGATGGTGGTTTCGTGGTCGATGGTTATGGTTTGGGACGAGAGGTCGGCGGAGGAGAGAGTGCGGCGGAGGAGGGCCCAGTATAGGGTGAGTGGGCTGAAATAGGGAGACACCATTGGTGGTGGTGGTCGTTGAGGCAGGGCTTTGGAGAAGTGGGTGGGGGTGGGGGTTTTGTAGAGTTATGGATTAGTCTTTGTTTATGGGGCCACTTTATTATTTGGGGGGAATGTTGAGGTTATTAATAGGAATTAGGATGATGTATGTTCAAATTCAATGCATGAATATACGGTAAGCTTGATTTTGATATTACACCTCTTCTTTTACTGTTAAATGTCACATATTCGAGTATTAATTTTTTAGAAATTAAAATTTTACAAAAAATTTAAAATAAATTCTTCTAAATTCTCCTCCTAACTTCTTTTTATTCACACTAGACTTTAGGATGAAATGTATTATTAAAATTAAAGTGTAATAGTATAAGTTCTAAAAAAATCCTTATCCAAATACGTATGTAAAATTATAACATATAAATTAATATTTTCATACGAAAAATATGATATTTACTTACAAGTCTTTTTTATATACATATGAAAACTAATCAAAATTTATGTGTAAATATCATACGTCTTTAATGGATATTAAAACTTTCTTGATAGAGTTCGTTCTCTATCACCTTCGAGTAAAAATGTTATGATCCTAATTACAAGGTATGGGACTTGTGTCTCACATCGATGGTATGAGATTTTGATATAGGGTATTTACAAACTTTGAGCTCACCAATTTTAATAGCTAACTTTTAAGGTGTGGCTCTTCCATGGTTTGTAATAATTGGTATCAAAGTCGTCCACTACCTGTAAGACCCCAACTTTTATAAATAAAGATGAATTTTTCTATAAATATTATTTTTGAATATTATGGAATAAATTTGATATAATGTTATAGTTGTGGGTAATATTTATAAATTTTGCAAAGTAAGCAAGTTGTTATAAAATATTCGTTTGGTTGGGAATATTTTTTTTTGTCGGAGAATATTCGTATGACGACTATCAATCATTAAGTGGACCCCACAACCAAGTATTGTCGTAGTTAGAAAATGACAAAATTATCTTTCTATAAAAATAACTGCGCAGTAGGTGTTACCGTTAAAACCATTGAACTACCGTTAGTAAAAGTACAATAATACGCGTAGTCAGATAAGAGTAGCACGATATTGATTATTGATGCTTACGTGAGAAGTCACTCATTTATGCTCAATTATTGCTACGATGAATCACGTGATCATATCTCTTATATTATTGATTCAATTATTGTCACAAGATCATCATCGTATAATATGTTATAGTATTAAATCAATAATTGAGACGACAAGTTATAAATGATTAATAATTGTTGAAAGATTAAATATGTGTTGATTAAAAATAAAATAATTTGTGGTAATATTTATTCAATCCTTGATGTATATAAAGAGTGCATTATGAGACGTTTGTGGTAAGTTTGATTATTTTATGGGGGCCCATATGTCATCATCTAAGAGTCTCTTCGTCAATAGTAATTACCTTCGTCAATAGTAATTACCTTTACCAAAGCGTCGAACCACTTGTCGTTTCACATTACAAAGGCCGAACCACTTGTCGTTTCACATTACAAAAGGCCAAACCACTTTTCTTTTCACATCACGATTCGTCAAGCCACTTGCGCTTTTCACACGGCGGTGTTAAGTTAGAAATCTTCTATAAATAGAGGCCTCAAGTGCTTCATTATTTTCAATTAATTCATTCAAGTTATAGTAGAAAGAAAGTATAGAGAGAGATAAGAGAGAAAGAAGAAGAGTATTTTGTTACTACACTCACAAAGATTCAATCTCCTACTAAAAGTAAGGGGTGTTATTCTTTCTTATTCATGAAGAGAACTGTTGTTATTCCATTGCTTATTATTCTCATTGGAATAACTTTGTATAATGGTTTACCCTATACTTGGCGACATTCTTCTATTATTCATTGGAACATCCCGATGTGTGTTTTATCTGGACTGGTTCCGTTTTTATTATTATTCGCTGGAACATCCATGCTCGTGTGTTTTACACCGGACTGGTTAAAATCTCTTTATTATTATTATTCGTTGGAACATCCTCGCTCGTGTGTTTTACACAGGACTGGTTCCGTCTTCTTTATTATTATTGCATTGGAACATCATATCTCGTGTGTTTTACGCCGGAATTCGGTTCCATTCTTTATTATTCGCTGGAATATCACATGCATGCGTTTCACGGGACTGGTTCCGTTATTTATTATTCTCATTGGAATAACTTTTGCAAGGGCGATCATCGCATGCATGGTGATTTCTTTTGTTATTCCATTCTTTATTATACCCAGTTGGTTAAAACTTTGACTTCTATACTCCATGAAATTAGTGGAATATCCTCGATATTTGCGCTTCATCCAAAGATCCTTTCATGGAAATATTCTTCTCAAAGATTCTTGAATTTTACTCTACAAAGCAAAGATCATGTCGTGATTTGGATGTTATTGGTTCCTAGATAAATTAATTCTTGAACTTGTTTTATTGAATATCATTGTCATCATCCTCATGTTTATATTATGTTGAAAGTCATCCGTATTTCAGTAGTGCATAGATGGACTTGGTATGATTATGACCGAGAGACTATTCGGTGTAATCACTTAACCGTAATGTTACAAATGATGTGCTAAAATCCTCAAAGTGGGTCTGTAGAGTGCATTGATGGACGATTGTTGACATGATCATGATTATTAATGAATACACAAATATTCTTGGCCCATAAAGTGCATGAATAATTGTGGTCGTGATACTAAAGAATATCCTTGGTAGTAGTGCGAGGGGTGATTCGATGATGTGAATATTTATTAAAGTTCGAGTCTCGCCTATAAATGATGATGAAAACCTTTTAAATCATAAAAGATAGTAGATTTTATTTTCTACTTGACTCTTTTAATGGATTCTTTGGTTCAACAGTAGTTAAACTTGATGTTCATTATATTTTATCGGTTTAACATCTTTGTTGAGGCTAATGATAATTTATTTCGCATTATCTTAGTCATAATATTTCTTCTTGAGCTAGTTGAGCTCACCCTTTCTTTCATTTGTTCTCTTCGTGAAATGAGAATATAAATTTGGGGACGAGTCGAGAAGCAGAGTAATGGTCCAGAGGATAGCATTAGTAGTCCTTACTATTTCGTGAAATAGTGTAATAATAATTGTAATGAGGACTCCTTTTGAGTTTGTATGATCTCTAGTAGACAACATTTGTATTCAAACTCACGGTTTTATGTCGTATTGTATACCTATGCTTATATTAGTAAGTTGTATTTAAATTACATACCATGATATCGACTACCCAAGATGGGTGATGTATACCTAATTGGGGGGCACACTACCTCCCTGGCTGCAATCGATGCATGAGAGTGGTGACATCGGTAGGTGTGGCTCTCCCATGGTTTGTAACATTGGTATTAAAACCGTCCACTACCTCCCCGGTAATCGTAAGGCTGGCGAGGTGGTGACGTCGATGACAAGAAGTGTTCGGGCCTCGGGGCTAGACTCGTTTAATAAGAAAGCCGACAGCGTGGGCGTCGGATCATGAGCGTGGTGGAATGTTATGATCCAAATTCCAAGGTGACTTTGATATGGGGTATTTACAAACTTTGGGCTCTCCAACCTTAATTATTAGCTTTTAAGGTGTGGCTCTCTCATGGTCTGTAACAAAAAACAACTTAACGGAAAGTGGTTTAGGAAAGGATTTCAAAATCGGATGCGCTTAAAATTGGATGGGACCGCATCTAAATCCGGTACTTTAGTTGACCTAAGATATCGAATAAAGATGTGACCGATTTTTCTGAAAATTAATATAATTATTATTTTATTATTATAATTATTTTAATTAATATTATTATTATTATAATTATTTTATTATTATTAATAATAAATTATTATTAATAATAAAAAATTAGAAAATCGGTATATACCGGTCCGGTTCGATAAAACCTAACCATAAAAATGTCAGACCGAAACCGGTACCGAAAAATCGGTATATACCGATTTTTTGTACCGAATTAGACCAGTTCTTTTTTGTACTGAACCGATCGGTTCGGTCCGGAAAACCGAAAAACTGAAAAACCCAATAAATTTGAACAGTCCTATTGTTTATCCATAAGTTGAAGTTATCAAAATATACTCATATCTAGCTATCTTATAAGAGACAACTAACACAGCCCTACTCAATTAATCGCATAAATAGAGGCTTATTCCCGTCGCAACTAATAGATTTATCCCTTGAACAAGACAAGTGTTGCGTCAACTGATCTATCCTGCGGGAAAGACTCCGACTCAAAACAAGGGTAACTCCTTTCATTGATTCGAGGCATAAGTTTAATTACCTTATGATTAAGGGGGCAATATTGATCTTAATTGCTCATTGACAACTATAAATTTATTTGACCAAAAAGTTTAATACTTGTGTTTTGGGACAATGAGTATTTATATAGCCAAAAACTCGGCTATGACACACATTTTTTTTATATTTATCTGATGTGAGATTCTAACATGTTCATATATCTATTAAGTTCATGAGTTCATCGTATCAAGAACTCCTTACGAGTGAGTTTATTACATTAAGAACTCTCGTTTAAACATTTGTATTTTTAGTATCGTCGAACACTAACGCTCTGTTTCTGAGTTTTTAAAATGTACAGAAAAAAAAAGAAATAGACGAAAAATTTAAGTTTTCTTTTCAATTCTTATGTTTTTGAGTTTTTTAATAAACGGAAAAGAAAAGAAATGGATAGAAAACTTAGCCACTTTTTCTGCTAAAGTTTTTCGTCCAAAATTGGCCTGATTTGGACGGAAAAGAAATTGGAATAAGTAATATATTTTTATAATTCTCATATTAACCTCAACTTTTAATATAATAAATTTTAAATTACAACTCATGTCCTCAATTTTAAAATTTCTATTCTTTTTTATTAAAAACTCAGAAACAAGAAAATTTTAAATTTTCTATTTTTTCTTTTCTGTTCAAAACTCAGAAACAGAGTATAAATCTTGATTTAACTCTCAAAAATTTTCTGAGCCCAAAAGTATCTAATACTTTAATTAATCCTGAAAAAAATACAAAATATAACATGAGATTATTTTAAATTATTTAATGAATAATCCTATAAAAAACAAATATGTGACTAGGATTATTTAATCTTAAGATTAATAGTCTTGGGATTATAATCTCGAAATTATAATTCTTGCAAACAAACATGACCTTAGTATTCAGTTTCATTCAGATTCAGAACCATTTCATTCAGTTTTTATCAAACATCCCCTAACATTAGTTTTAATTAAGAAGGTTTATTAGATACATGACCTTTCCTTTTTTGAACAATAGCCTCAAGTCCAAAATTTAAGATCTATTTAGACCTTTAGAATTTAATTTGAAATAACTTTAAATTTAAATCTGATATATATTTATTTAATTTTAACCAATACGAAAATAATAAATTATCTATTGTTAACGCCAAGATCTTTCTCCACGTCCCAATCACCAAGACGCGTCCGATATCCTGCACAGTTCAACAAGTCAACACTCAAAAAGCTTCGACTACCGACCGTCTGGAGAGATAGCTCGGCGTGAGAGTCAAGACAAAGCGATCACAAGGTTAACAATGGAGGATAAAAATATCTAGTGTATTCGAGAGATAAAATATCGATTAAGTGTCACCTCTAGATTGTGTGTGATCCTTGCTCATATACTCCAAGGTCCTCAGATGTGGTGATTTCCGCCCACAACCTTTAGCCGACTAAGACTTATCCCATCCTCATTAAATACAATGCAAAGATGTCGACCAAAGTTCTATCCCCAATCTACACAAACAAAGCCCAAGTGGAACCATACTCATCTAGTCATTCAAATTTTAATCGTCACGTACCTCAATACTTCATAGGCCCTAAATAAAGATAATATCCACTAAATGGGCTGGCCCAATGAACCGACCTAATACTTTCAAGACCCACCTCAACATGTCTAAAGTATTATGGCCCAACATTGCCCCCCAGTCTTTTATTAAACATGAGGTTTAATGAAAGAGTATAAGTGGAATCGGTCCAGAATAAAAGGAACCCGAAATCTCCTCCATACCTGACTGGACCACTTCCGATCGCATCTCTCCAAACTTCAGAAATATTTCAACGGAACGAGTGAGAGAAATGGCGAGCCTTCTAGAGAAGATTCACATTAAGGAATGGAGCTTTGGACTTTTGAGTGAACAAGCATGGTTGTACGACCATAACTGTAAGTCTCGAACCCACTTTATTGTTTAACTCCCAATTTCCATCAGTAGTTATCATAAACAATTATTCCTCATCTGTTGCAGTGTCTCTGATCAAACCAACGTCAATCGACCGAAGGGATCTAGACAGATTTCTTTCTAGTACATCTTCGCCGACCTCTGCCGAAGTATCAACTGAAGATCTTCAAGCCACCGAATCAACTCCTATTGAAGGGACAAGCCAACCTCGCCGAAGAAAGCAAGCTGGCCGAAAACCCAAACACACCCCCACACAAACTCACACTGAGTGCCTCCTCGATATGCCCTCTGACGAACGGATCCGAATCCTTCGCGCCAAAAAGAGGAAAACCCAAGCAGATCCTCCGGCCTCCGAAGAACCACAAGTACCTCTAACAGAAACCGATCCTCCGCCAACCACCCCGGCTGAAATTGTTGTTTCTGACGAAGAGCCCGAAGAACAAGTGGAGCGATCACTCAAACTTTCTCGAAAAAGACAACCAACCTCCTCGGACTTCAGGCCCGAAGCCTCGGAATCCCCCACTCTCTGGCCAGAATCCGAAGAGAATTTTCCCTTTGAGCTCTACAACTCCTTACGTCCAGTAATACCCGACGACCACCACCGATTAAGAACAACTCTATCATAGACACGCTTTCAACGAGGAATGAAGTACCAAGCTAGAGTAAGCTTAACTTATCCATTTACATATCGCCCATTAATTTTGAATCGATAGATTAACACCGATCATCCATGAGCAACATCAACATTTTCTTGGACGCCTCGTCTCCAAATACCAAGAGGCCGAAGCCGAAGAGAAAGCCGCTCGAAGAGAGAATACCCTGCTTAAGTCTGCTTTGGCGAAAGATAGAAGTAGTCTCAAAGTTGTTATTCACGACAATGAGTGCCTTCAGAAAGACCTTGCCCAAACCAAAGAAGATTTGAAGACATCCCGGGCCACTCATCAAGTCATCACTAATATAAATATCGATTTTCTGAAGAAAAACGAAATTTTGGTGAAGAAAATCGAAGATCTGACCCAATCCAACTCAGTTCTGTCGAAGCAAAATAAAGATATCCAAGCTAAAGATGCAGAGCAAATGGCCCATCGTCAAAAGCTTGAAGAGAAACTTCGAGAACTCCGGACTCTTAGGGATTTGGGCCCACCACTAACTGATCAGTTCGCAAGGAGATTGAAGCAAATTACAGGAAATCCAACGAGCTGAACAATGAAGTTGTCCACATGTACTCTGAAGGGTACGAGGTCTGCCGAAGTAAATAAAAAGCCAAACTTGTAGTGGCCAAAGTAAACCCGGCTCTCCTTGACTCTTCGGACAGCAAGGATAATAAGGAAACTTAAAGATATCATCCGAAGCTTTAGGATTCCTTTGAACATTTCTTGTCAATAATTCATCATCAATCAACGTGAAAAATGTATAATCTTAAACTGTTAGTCAATAACTAAGCAAGTCATATAACATATAAGATCAAGTAATAATGTGACCCGAACTCAACACTTAAAAATCAGGTAATAAAGTAATGCAATACTTATTCGTTACCAAAGTGAGAGGTAGATCTGCTTCATAAGGAATTTGTTTACTACGAAGGGCCTAACAAACCCACAGGATGACATTTGCCTACCACGAAGGGCCTGACAAAGTCTAAAGGATGAAATTTTCCTACCACGAAGGGCCTGACAAAGTCATAAGGACCACCTGCCAATAAGGCTACCATTGAATGGTCAGCGAGTCCACCCGAACCTCCTTACACCGATGACACTTGCCTACCACGAAGGGCCTGACAAGGTCTAAGTGTCGACAATTGCCTACCACGCAGGGCCTGACAACGTCTTAAGGATGACACTTGCCTACCACGAAGGGCCTGACAAGGTCTAAAGGACCACCTGCCAATAAGGCTACCATCGAATGGTCAGCGAGTCCACCCGAACCTCCTTACACCGGTAATGACACTTTTGCTTACCACGAAGGGCTCGACAAGGTCTAAGTGTCGACAATCGCTTACCACGCAGGCTCGACAACGCCTTAAGGATGACACTTGCCTACCACGAAGGGCCTGACAAGGTCTAAAGGACCACCTGCCAATAAGGCTACCATCGAATGGTCAGCGAGTCCACCCGAACCTCCTTACACCGAGGTGGCATTTGCTGTGCCTGTCAGACTATGGATGAGCTACCGAAGTCCCTCATGAATGTTTTAAACTTTGATCCCATGAGCTGGCGTCTGTTAACTTGATCCCTAGGCAATGGACCCAGTACGACTACCCCCCAAATAACAAAAGGTATAGGAGATAAAATCGAATATAACTTTTTGGTGGCTGATGTGGGATCGAACTATTGAGCTGACACAAATACCCACATGAACCCTCCGAAGACCATCTGCAGCTTCAGACGGCGCCCAAAATTCCTTAATAGTTGGAGATGAGTCCAAAATTCTGATTCTGCTGAAGTACTGCATCGGTTTTTTCGGACTCTTCAGCTTCTCCATAACTATCGTCGTCTTATTCCTTCATCCTTAAGGACACGGCTTACATAGTAAACCGGGTGCTGCTTACCCCCAACTTTACGCACCAAAACTGCTCCCACTGCCAATGAAATAGATGCTAGATACAAATACAATAGCTCAGCAGGAGCGGGCTTCACCAACAAAGGCACCGAAGAAAGATAGTCGTTATTCACGGAAGGCGTCTTTCACGTACCAAGTCCACTGGAACGTCTTAGCATTCTTGGCCCTTTCCATCGCGACTAAAAAGATCGGCAAACATCTTTTCCGCCGATTTGGACTTTAAACCTCATCAAAGTTTCTTCTAAATACCGGTGTTTTCTATTCAACTCAAACTTCTCGCATTTAACATTTCGAAGATTTAGTCTCCACAGTATGATTGTGCCCTCGGTGGATTCTCGAGCGCGCTTCGGGTGCGCTTGACTATAATCCCGAAGACCAATAGGACGGAATACCCTTCTTCGGCCAATCAGGAAAATGGCTATTGGGTCTTCATCTACTCTGCTTCGACCATAATCCCGAAGACCAATAAAGCGGAATACCCTTCTTCGGCCAATCAGGAAAATGGCTGTTGTGTAAGACCCCAACTTATTATTAATGAAATTTAATTTTCTCTATTTATTATTTTGAAATAGTAAGGGTTGATTTGATTAATGTGGATAGTTAGGGGTAAAATCATAAATATTTCAAAATAAGCAAGTGGTTATAAAATATTCATTGTTGTCGGAGAATATTCGTTTGGTTGTGGAATATTAATCTTTGTTGGGGAATATTAAATGCTGACACGCATGACCGTGTGTGGGCCCCATAACGAAAAGCGATTGGATGAAAAAGCGACAAATATAAGTTGTTTAAAAAATAGCAGTAGTAGTTATTCGAATTAACCTTTGTTGGAATACCGGTGGTTAAAAACGATGTCTGGCGTTGTTGCTTAGCGATGGCTTGCAGTATGCACCAATTATTGAAGACACTTCTTGTGGCGCCCCCAAAATAGGTATACATCACCCATTACGAGTTGTCAATCGATACATGAGTGCGAAACAACTACAACTTTATTATTACAACGATGAAAGCGTGAGTTTAAATACAAATATTATCTTACAGATTGATATCTATACTCATAGAAATCCTCATCACATTTATTGATACATTATTTTACAAAAATGGTGAGGACTACTAAACAACTCTCTAGAACCTTCATTCCATACCCAGGCTAAATACTTATTTATATTCTCGCCTCATGAGAAGAAAAATGGAACAAAAAGGAAAGGGTGAGCTCAACTAGCTCGGTAAAGAATATTATGACTAAGATAATATACAACAAATTACCGTTAGTCTTCAACAGGGGAAAAATCTAATAGAATACAATAGACAACAAATTTTAAATCAATATTATGGTGAAATAATAATTCATTAGAAGAGTTAAGTAGAGAATGCAAACTACTATCTTCCATTGTATGAATTTAAAAGTTCATCGTCTATCTTTTATCCGATAACATCAATCGATATATATACGGAATCACATATTCATCTTTACACTACTGAGCCAAAGATATTCATCGGTTGGTCGTGTTCATCTAACACACATTCATTTTGCACTACGGGCCAAAGATATTCTTCAGAAATCATTCATCTTTTTGCTACGGGCCAAAGATATTCCATAATATCATCATTTAAGGTGAAGATGATGAAAAATATTTTTAAAGAAATGAATCCGGTGAAGCGAAATGACAAGGATTAAGGATTAAGGATTCAGTACTTTGTTTTATCCATGTTCAAAAATACCTCAAAAATAATCATAGTGGTGTAAAATTGAGAATGATCAAAACATGGATACAATCAAAGCTAGTATCCAGAATAGATATTTTGGACAAAAAGAAGAAATTTTATTTTTTAGATTGAATAGTCGTATATCGTGAATAGTAACTTTCAGACACCAAAAGATAGAAATTCCACAAAAAACATCTTCACGCTTCATGAATAGTACTCGTGAATAGTAATTCGTGAATACTAACTTCATGAATAGTAACTTCGTGAATAGTAACTCATGAATAGTAACCCGACATGAAAAAGTTCCAAATTTGATAAAAAGTTCCAACCAATATTTCAAGATAATGATATTGAAGAAATAATATCATTTGAGAAGAAAATAACATCCCTTACCTCGAAAGATTAGTAATTAATTTGGAATAAAGGGTATAGTCTTTGAAGGAAACTTGCACCGATCTAACAATACTCAAAGTATACTCAAAATACTCACAGAATCGCTCGATAATATAGAGAAAACTTGATTTACGGTGTGATTTTCAATTCTAACCTAAGCACCTATTTATAGGAAAATGCTTTAGAACACAAGCGAAAATTTAATAAAATATTAATATATATTATAAATTTCCTTAGCCCATCTTTGAAGATCTGATTTCAGCAATTAATATCACATGTTAGCCCACTTAAATGCAAAAAAAACGTTTTTCTTTAAAATAATAATTAAAACTTCAAAAATCAATTATTTAGACTTGAACTTCAATAATTCACAATAAATAGCCCTTTTATCAGAAAATTCGAATCTCTTGAGTTTTTATAGGAAATTCAATTCTCTACAACTTTACAGAAGAAAGTTTTCCGAATTCCAAACAGAAATTGACCGAAATCCACAAGCGGGCAATTTACATTTATAATCAAATTTCGGTCGATAAATGGGGTCCATGGTTATGTAATTTGCTCAAAGGACGCTGATATTTTATATTGTCGTTGTTTCAATAATTGTCATATAATCAGATTTTATTATCAAGCAATAATTCATATTATCTAATAATATTATTAGATAACATTATCGGCAATGTCTAGAAAGTTCTGCTTCAAGGAGAGGTTTGGTCATCTAATCATGCTACCAAAGAAGGAGAGATCCTTATCGAAAGCCCTCTATCCCTGAACCGCCTCGGGTCACAATAATGTGATTCTCGTAATATTATTTATGAATAATTAATTATTGATTTATATGATGAGGAAAATATTGATTTTATGAGGATATAGATGGAGAAAATTTTTAATGTGACAATTGTTGAAAATTAATATTTTATCTTTTTCTCGATAAAATAATTCATTTAAATATATTATTTTAATAATATATTAACGTATGATATTTTTACAATGAATGTGGGATATATGAGTATATGAGGAGGAAGAGTATTTTTGTGGCATTAAATGTTTAATACATGTTTTGTGTGTTGGTGGACACAATTATCGATCAAATTTGATTATAAAATTGTGAAAATCGCCTGCTTCAGGATTTCTTGGCCAATTTTTGTTTGGAATTTGAAAAACTTTCTTCTGCAAAGTTGTAGAGAATTGAATTTCCTATAAAAACTCGCGAGATTTGAATTTTCTGATAAAAGGCTATTTATTATGAATTATTGAAGTTCAAGTTCAAATAATTAATTTTTGGGAGTTTTAGTTAATTATTTTGAGAAAACGTTTTTTGCAACTAAGTTGGCCTCACATGTGATTCAAATGGGCTGAGATCAGTTGTTCATAGTGGGCTAAAGAAAATATGAAAATATATTAATATTATATTCAATTTTCTCATTTCGTGTTCTAAGATTTTCCTATAAATAGGTGCTTAGGTTAGAATTGAAAAACACACCGTAAACCCAAGTTTCTCTCTATTTTCTCTCGATATATTGAGCGATTCTTGTGAGTATACTTTGAGTATTGTTAGACGCAAGCAAGTTCCTTCAAAGACTATACCCTAGATTCCAATTTAGAAGTACTAATCTTCGAGGTAAGTGGATGTTATTTTCTTCTCAAATGATATTATTTCTTCAATATCATTATGCCGTCAAATATTGGTTGAACTTTTATCAAATTTGAACTTTTCCATGTCGGGGGTTATTCATGAGTTACTATTCATGAGTTACTATTCATGAAGTTACTATTCACGAGTTACTATTCACGAAGTTACTATTCACGAGTACTATTCACTAGTACTAAGAATGTTGAAGATGTTTTTTTGGGAAATTTCTATCTTTTGGTGTTTGAGTTACTATTCACGATACTCAAGACTATTCACGATACTAAGACTATTCAATTAAAAATAAAATTTCTTCTTTTGTCCAAAATATCTATTCTCGATACTAGCTTTGATCAGATCCATGTTTTGATCATTCTCGAATTTTACACCACTATGATTATTTTTGAGGTATTTTTGAACATGGATAAAACAAAGTACTTAATCCTTAATCCTTAATCCTGTCATTTTGTTTCAATCGATTCGCTTTTTAAAAATATTTTTCATCATCCTCGCCTTAAATGATGATATTATTGAATATCTTTGGCCCAGAGCAAAAGATGAATGATTTTCAAGAATATCTTCGTCAGAAAGGCAAAGATGAACAGTGTTTAGATGAATACGACTAATCGATGAATATCTTCGCCCAGAGAAAAAAGATGAATATTTGATTCCGTATGTATATCGATTGATGTTACAGGATAAAAGATAGACGATGAACTTTTAAATTCATACATGTAAGATAGTAGTTTGCATTCTCTACTTAACTCTTCTAATGAATTATTATTTCACGCTAATATTGATTTAAAATTTGTTGTCTATCAGATTCTATTAGATTTTTCCCCGTTGAAGACTAATGTAATTTGTTGATATTATCTTAGTCATAATATTCTTTATCGGGCTAGTTGAGCTCACCCTTTTCCTTTTTGTTCCATTTTTCTTCTCGTGAGGCGAGAATATAATGAAAGTATTTAGCCTCAAAATGGAATGAAGGTTTTAGAAAGAATTGTTTAGTAGTCCTCACCATTTTTGTAAAATAATGTATCAATAAATGTGATGAGGATTTATTTGAGTATAGATATTGTCTGTAAGATAATATTTGTATTCAAACTCACGCTTTTATCGTTGTAATAATAAAGTTGTAGTTGTTTCGTATCACGTATCGACAACTCGTAATGGGTGATGTATACCTATTTTGGGGGCCATACTTGGTATCGTAGCTTAGGATATGATCTCAAGCATGAGATCGGGAATGTAATCCAGAGGGGAGAGACGAGTAAATCCTTCGCTAAAGGTGTCCTACCTAAGCTTTATTTTTTAGTTGGTCAAGATATAAGGATATTATGTGATATATTGATTTCCTTAATTAACCCTTGTTTTACGACAAGATTTCGAGAATGTCGATCGAGAATATTAACAATGGAAATGAGACCGTGGAGACGCTCAGACTCACCAACGAGGAGAAACGTGCAACAGTCGGGCAATGTTCCTCCCGTGAACAACACCACCGAAAGCGATGATGATGAAGGGGATGTTTAGAAGCTTTTTGTAGCTCATGCAAAATCGCATTTAGGAGACTCGTGTTCAAAATACAGGAGGAAATGATAGCAATTCACGGGTTGTCACAAACAAGCAGCTCAAAGAGTTGGGACCACCGTAATTTAAGGGAAAGCCGATCCGATCACGGTAAAAACATGGGTCAAGCAAATTACCAAGATATTCGATGTCTGGGATGCACTGAGGAACAGAAGGTTCCATTCGCCACCTTTATGTTCCGTGGCGAGGCGTCACCATCGGGAGTCTCTGTGAAGCGCACTCCATCCAAACCGCACTCAAAGATGTCTTGGGAAACGCTTTCAGAACTATTTAATGACAAATACTTTCCGAAAGTGTTCGCTATATGAAGGAAGTGGAGTTCATCGATTAGAGCAAAACAACACGATTTGTCTCAAAGACGAGGCAAAGTTTGCAGAGTTATCCTGTTTCAGACCTCATTTGGTGGAGAATGAGGAACGATGACGCGGATGTTTTTAGAGGTTTGAAACCTAAGATACGCCAAGATCTCATTTCTCATAAACTTTCTCTATTCAGATGTTGTAAATGTGGCTCAATTATTAGAGCGAGATAACGAGTACTACGGCCAACCGAGGGACCATAACCGTGGATCGCATCGTAGATAGCAACAATGTAATAATGATAACCCAACGAGAGAAAGAAACAGACGGACAAAATGGTAACCACTCCGGTGGTAATCATGGCCATGAAAATAGAAGAAGCGAGTCAGAGGAGATTTTAAAAGAGGAGATTTAACAACGACCTATGTGAAGACGAAAGGGCAGCAAAGAATCGGTTCTAAGGGAGGAGAACGACCACCGGCCATATGCTATAAATGCGAAAAAGAGGGATATATCACCAAACCGCCCACAACAGCTTCAAGGTATGCTATAATTGTGGAAAGGAAGGACATATCGCCGAGATCAGACAAAGAGAATAAAACCTAGTTCAATGGGGATGGTGACTCAAAAGATCGTCCCGTAAAAGTCAAAGTCAACGATTCCGGAAGAGCGTTTGTTGTGATCGGTCAAAATGCGAGGAACCCAAACGAGGTGATCACGGTAAGCTATTTATAAATTCTTGTAAGTTTATACCTTACTTGATACCGGCATACCCATTCATTTATCTCTCCGCTTGTGCTCAACGCTTAAAACTTGACCGAGAAATTAGACTTTGACCTATCTGTGGAAACTCCGTTAGAGAAACTTTCATCACATCCATCGCTTATAAATCTTGTTTGATTCAAGTTGGCACCATTACCTTTACCCGTTGATTTTATCTCTTTAAAGATACTTGCTTTTGATGTGATTTTAGGGATTGATCGTTAACTACTCATCATGCCAAAATTGATTGTTTTCGTAAGGTTGTTAGTTTTCATATTCCTAACCAACCCCGTTGTATTTAATTCAAGCAACTAAACCATTAAAATCAATCACCGCTCATATCTAATCATAAAGCTATTCGCTTATTGAAAAACGGATGTCAAGCTTTCTTAGCCCATGTTATGGATTTGAATAAAGACACGCCAAATTTGAATAATATTCCCGTTGTTATCGATTTTTCCGACGACGATTTCAAGAACTTCCCTGCCTACCCCCGTAACGTGAAGTCAATTCTTTATTGATCTTGAACCCGCACAAAGCCCATTTCTAAAACCCCATATCGAATGGCTCCTATTGAACTTTCAGAGTTAAAGGTCCAACTACGTGAATTGTTGGACATCGGCTTCATCTGGGCCCTAAGACATCTCCTCGGGGTGCTCCTGCTTTATTTGTAAAGAAGAAGAAAGACGGAGTATGCGATTTCAGTATCGACTATCGGAATCGAACCATGTCACCATCAAGAATAGGTATCTCTCACCTCAGATTGATGACTTGTTTGACCCATTGCATAAGGGCACAATTCTTTTCAAAAATCGATCTTCGCTCGGATATCATCACCAAGATTAGAATCGAGGATATTCCAAAGACCGCTTTTTAACTCCCAGACGGGCATTATGAATTTTACCATGTCTTTCGGATCGACTAATGCTCCTCGCTGGCTTTCATGGATATGATGAACCGAGTATTCAAGGAATATTTGGATCGCTTTGTTGTTGTTTTTATTGATGACATCCTCATATATTCCAAAAGTCGTGAAGATCATGAGCACCATTTGAAGTCGGTACTCCAAAGGCTTCGTGAAAACAAACTATATGCCAAATTGAAGAAATGCGAAGTTCGCTCGAGGAAGTAGCATTCCTTGGGCACGTGGTGTCAAAACATGGAGTATCCGCTGATCCCGGCCAAGATCAAGCAATACAAAGTTGGGAGCAAACGCTTTCATGATCAAGCACGTAGTTTTTGGGCTTAGCCGGGTTATTATCTGAGATTCGTGGAAGGGTTTTCTAATCGCTACTCCATTAACCCGCCTAACCCTAAGGATACAAAATTCGCTTGGAGCGAAGAATGCGAGAAGAGTTTCCAAGAGCTTAAGAGGAGACTTATTTTAAGACTGTTTCTAACAATACCATCCGTTCGGATGGATTTGTTATCTACAGCGATGCTTCAGGCAAAGGGTTAGGATGTGTTCTCATGCAACGTGGGAAAGTCATAGCCTACGCCTCGCGACAACTTAAAGAGTATGAGAGGAATTATCCTACTCATGATCTAGAATTGGCAAGCAATGCTTTTTTTGCGCGCTAAAGATATGGAGGCACTATCTATACGGGGAGAAAGTGGAGATATATTCGCACCATAAAAGCCTTAAATATTTCTTCACTCAAAAAGAACTCAACACGCTGGCAATGATGACGCTGGCTCGAGCTATTGAAAGACTACGCACCACACTATTCAATAATACCATCCCGAAAAGTTTAACGTGGTAGCCGACGCGTTGAGTAGAAGATCATATGCGTGAACGAAAAGCGATGATGTCAAGTATATACGACAGAGCCAACTTTAATAGAAAAAGTTAAGGTCGCTTCAAGCCACCAACCCGAGTCGATGCGTATGAAGAAGAAAGTACAAGAAGGAGCTATTCCTAAGCTTAGAATTGATGAAGAAGGAATACTTGAGTCCACTCTAGACTTTGTGTTCCTAACGACTCGATTTGAAGTACAAGATTATGATGGAGGCACACAATACACCATTTGCAATCCATCCTCGAAGTACTAAATGTATCGTGATCTTCGACATACATTTTGGTGGAACAATATGAAGAGAGAGATTGCAAAGTTTATCTCAATGTGTTTAACTTGTCAACGGTAAAGCGAGCATCTAGTACCTAAGGGTCCGTCAGAAACCACTGAGATTCAAATGGAAGTGGGAACACATTACCATGGATTTCAAGTTACGGGTCTTCCTACGGCTTTTCAGGCATCAATGCTATTTGGGTTATTGTTGATAGATTAACCAAGTTCCGCTTCATTTTTGCCGACACGGAGACTTATTCACTTGAACGCCTTGCTAGTAGTATGACGTGAATGAGATTGTGAGGTTGCATGGCATGCCTCAGATCCATAGTTTCGGATCGTGACCCAAGATTCACTTCAAGATTTTTGGGGTTAGCTTGCAAAAAGCTATGGGCACGGACGGATTTATTCGGGCAAGCATACCATCCTCAAACGGACGGACAATCGAAAGGACTATTCAAACTCTTCAAGATTTATTAAGACTCGTGTCCTAGACTTCAAGGGCGCTTGGGATAAGTATTTACCATGGTGGAATTCTCCCACAACAACAGCTTATCGTGCAAGTATAGGTGTGGCTCCATTCAAGCATTATATGGACGAAAGTGTCGCTCCAAAGATGTTGGGACGAGGTGGGTGAAGCAACATCGTTGGGACCCGAAGTTCAGTACGTATTTGACTACTTTTAAAAGATCCAAATGATTCGACAACGATACAAAACCAAGACAAGATCGACAAAAAGAGTTATGCGGATCTTCATCGAAAGGACGTGGAATTTAGTGTGGGGATCATGTATTGTCATGAAGTTGCTCCATGGAAGGAGTTACAAGATTTGGGAAGAGAGGAAAGCTCAATCCACGCATTTATCGGGTCCATTTCAAATTTTCGACCGAGTAGGAAATGTAGCCTATGACTCGCTGCTACCTCCTCCGAGTATGTCTCGTGTTCATAATGTGTTTCACATATCCGCATTTCAGAATATGTGAAAGACCCAACCACGTTATAGAAGTTAGAACCGGACGAGATAGCCAAGACTTAACGATGAGGAGGTACCGCCAAGATCTTGGATAGAAGGAGCATGTCCCACGCAAGAAAGGTCATACCACAAGTTAAAGTTTTGTGGAGGAATCATGCTATAGAGGAAATGACCCGAATTGAAACGAAATGAAAGCGAGGTATCCTCACTTTTCAAAACACCAGTACGTGACGCCAATTTCGAGGACTTAAATTTCATAAGGAGGGAGGTCAGAAGACCCCAACTTATTATTAATGAAATTTAATTTTCTATTTATTATTTTGAAATAAGTAAGGGTTGATTTGATTAATGTGGATAGTTAGGGTAAAATACGCAAATATTTCAAAATAAGCAAGTGGTTATAAAATATTCATTGTTGTTTGGGAATATTCGTTTGGTCGTGGAATATTCAGATCGCTTTGGGAATATTCGACGACTGCCAGCAACCATGCATGTGTGGGCCCCATAACTGGAAAGCGATTCGATGAAGAAAACGACAAATATAAGTTGTTTAAAATAACAACAGAAGTTGTTACCAAGTAACATCGTTAAAATACCCTTATGGTTAAAACACACACAAGAATACACCAGATTGCACAAGACCAATCACCAGATTGCATTCAACGTAAGAAGGCACTACTCAATAATGGTTACAAGAATTATCGCTCAAAGATTTTATTTTATCGATTTAATAATTGCTACGCTGATATTTTATATTATTGTTGTTTCAATAATTGTCATTACACAAGATTTTTTTCATTATCGAAGCAATAATTCATATTATCCTAATAATATTATTAGATAACATTATTGCAATGTCTAGAAAGTTCGCCTCAAGGAGAGGTTTGGTCACCTAATCATGCCGCCAAGAAGGAGAAATCCTTATCGAAAGCCCTCTATCCCGGAACCGCCTCGTCACAATAATGTGATTCTCGTAATATTATTTATGAATAATTAATTATTGATTTATATGATGAGGAAAATATTGATTTTATGAGGATATAGATGGAGAAAATTTTAATGTGACAATTGTTGAAAATTAATATTTTATCTTTTTCGATAAAATAATTCATTTAAATATATTATTATTTTAATAATATAATAATGATGATATTTTTACAATGAATGTGGGATATATGAGTATATGAGGAGGAAGAGTATTTTTGTGGCATTAAATGTTTAAAACATGTTTGTGTGTTCAGTGGACCCACAATTATCGAATCAAATTTGATTATAATTGTAAAATCGCCTGCTTGTGGATTTTTGGCCAATTTTGTTTGAATTTGGAAAAACTTTCTTCTCGCAAAGTTGTAGAGAATTGAATTTCCTATAAAACTCGCGAGATTTGAATTTTTTGATAAAAGGGCTATTTATTATGAATTATTGAAGTTCAAGTTCAAATAATTAATTTTTGGGAGTTTTAGTTAATTATTTTGAGAAAAACGTTTTTTGCAACTAAGTTGGCCTCACATGTGATTCAAATGGGCTGAGATCAGTTGTCTAATGGGCTAAAGAAAATATGAAAATATATTAATATTATATTCAATTTTCGCTTTGGTGTTCTAAGCATTTTCCTATAAATAGGTGCTTAGGTTAGAATTGAAAAACACACCGTAAACCCAAGTTTTCTCTATTTTCTCGATATATTGAGTGATTATTTGTGAGTATACTTTGAGTATTGTTAGACTAAGTAAGTTCCTTCAAAGACTATACCCAGATTCCAAATTTGTAAGTACTAATCTTTCGAGGTAAGTGGATGTTATTTTCTTCTCAAATGATATTATTTCTTCAATATCATTATGTCAAATATTGGTTAAAACTTTTATCAAATTTGAACTTTTTCATGCTCAGGTTACTATTATTCATGAGTTACTATTATTCATGAGTTACTATTCACGAGTTACTATTCATGAGTTACTATTCATTTAGTTACTATTCACGAGTACTATTCATGAAGCGTGAAGATGTTTTTTTGGGAAATTTCTATCTTTTGGTGTCTGAGTTACTATTCACGATACGACTATTCACGATAATATCACTATTCATTCAATTAAAAATAAAATTTCTTCTTTTGTCCAAAATATCTATTCTCGATACTAGCTTTGATCAGATCCATGTTTTGATCATTCTCGAATTTTACACCACTATGATTATTTTTGAGGTATTTTTGAACATGGATAAAACAAAGTACTAATCCTTAATCCTTAATCTTGTCATTTTGTTTCATCGGATTCGCTTTTTTAAAAATATTTTTCATCATCCTCGCCTTAAATGATGATATTATTGAATATCTGGCCAGTAGTAGCAAAAAAGATGAATGATTTTCAAGAATATCTTTCGTCAGAAGTGCAAAGATGAATGTGTTTAGATGAATACATTAATTAATCGATGAATATCTTCGCCTCAGAAAGTAAAAGATGAATATTTGATTCCGTGATGTATATCGATTGATGTTACAGGATAAAAGATAGACGATGAACTTTTAAATTCATACATGTAAGATAGTAGTTTGCATTCTCTACTTAACTCTTCTAATGAATTATTATTTTCACATGTAATATTGATTTAAAATTTGTTGTCTATCAGATTCTATTAGATTTTCCCCGTCAAGACTAACGGTAATTTGTTGTATATTATCTTAGTCATAATATTCTTTATCGGGCTAGTTGAGCTCACCTTTTCCTTTTTGTTCCATTTTTTTTCTCTCGTGAGGCTAGAATATAGCGAAAGAATTTAGCCTGGGGTAATGGAATGAAGGTTTTAGAAAGAATTGTTTAGTAGTCCTCACCATTTTGTAAAATAATGTATCAATAAATGTGATGAGGATTTATTTGAGTAGTATAGATATTGTCTTGTAAGATAATATTTGTATTCAAACTCACAGCTTTCATCATGTTGTAATAATAAAGTTGTAGTTGTTTTCTCTGCATCATGTATCGACAACTCGTAATGGGTGATGTATACCTATTTTACTATTACTAATTAAAAATATTATTTTCAAATCTTAAATAATCACATTAATTTTAAATATTTAAATGAACTTGATCGAAAATAAAAAGGGAGTATTTAGAAGCCATAGTTGATGCATGAATAACATGTGTGACTATTGGGTAAATACACAGTGTACACAAACTCCTATCAAATTAACATTTTCAGTTGGGGTTGGTAAGGGCTATTTTCACAACATTTTTCTCCATGCAGTTAACATCTTAAATTGTCGTACTTTCTTCCCATTAATTTGCAGCTGGAAAAGTAAGGTGGTTGTGTGTTAGATGAATTCTCTCATCTTTTTCTTTGACCTTTTTTCACATACACTATTAACTAGTTAGATGGAGAATTGTTCAGATTCCTTAATTCAGATCCTCTACAATTCAGCTTCTTGTTACCAGCTACAATTTTGCTACTTAACAGGAAATAAATCAGCTTCTAGGAAATATATGGAACTTCTTTTTATATTTGGGATTTTAGCTTAGTTTATGAACCACTTACAGAAAGACAAGAAGTTGAATATGCTGGAAGTTTAAATATTGTTAAAAAATTGGGAGGATAGGGTAGGCTAGGGTTGCGTATGGATCCGGTTACGATGAAGTTATTTTTTTGGTAAGTTGGTTGATTGACTAATGATAGAATCTTATTTACGTGAGAACCTAAATATCACGTGTCAAGATTCTATTTGGTCAATCGACCAACTATATCCCAAAATAAACTTTAATATTGTTGAACTTAGAATTTTTGTACATCTAACCCTGTCCAGACTTGTGGGAGTCTTGTGCACTGAGCAGGACTTTTTACCTAAAATAAGAATGATTTCAGGAACCACTTATCATCAAATGAGAGAGGGGATCATAAGTCAATAGTGCAATGGAATATATGGTTGTGATTCCCATTTGCTAAGTTGAATATGGACCTCAAGACTATGTCGAAGAACAGTGAAATTTGGTTAGAGACTGGAGAGTTTAAAACTTCAGAAGGTCTTAAAATATGGCATAATTTGTGGCCGGTGAGGTATGATTTTAAATCAGAATGGACCTAACCTGCTTAAGTATGTCACCAGAAGGCTCAAGTTCTAAAATTACCAACCCTAGAAATAATATTAAAAGTGGCATGCCCTTTAACTATTGGATTTCATTATGCCACCAAAAAGTAGATACTTTCTTTCATATTCCAAAGTTCCTCTTTATTTAATTGGGTACAGAGGTTAGCTTTCTTGGTTTCACATGCAAAACAACATTGTTCAGCTTCTTTAAAGTTTTCTGTTAATGGCTAAGGGGTAAGCAGACTATATATAGGCCCATAAAAATACTCCAAACAAAGTGAAAATTCCATTTAACAAGTGTTCTTGTACACACAACTAACTTGGGAAAATTGGACCACAAATAAATGGTTTGATAAACAAATAAAAGCAGAGCTTTTAGGCTTTTGTAATATGTACAAAAATGTTATGATCCCGGGCGGGACTCGCCCGGGAACTATGTGGGCTCACTTGAAGTACGGTGCTCAAGTTTAATACTACGTTTGGATTGAAATAATGAAATGGAGAAAGGAGTAGAATGATTTAACGAATTTAATTGCATCAATCATATGACATTTGGCATATTGGTTGAGGTTCTTAACACAGAATTTGAACAACAAGTTTATTAAAGAGTCACTAGATATGTTAGAATACTGAAAAGTCAAAGGGAGACTAAGTTAGTTGCTCCCTAACAACTTCTAGACTTGAGAATCAATATCAGTAATATACATAATATCAATGAAGAAATAGTCTAGTTACAAGTATCAAATAACTTTAGGTCATGGGAACCTTAATACACAAGCAATTAGTAGTAATTGGATTTAAGCCTCAAAGTCTTTGAAACGAAATCCAATTCAAAATTTCCTCACTAGTTTTTCATCAAGGGCTTTCCACCTTGTATTGATTTTATGCTTAGAACAAAATGACACTTAAAAAAATCACTTGGAAAGATATGTTCCCTAGTTGTTACAATATTGATAATAAGTTGCCAGAATCGAAGGAGCAAGTTTTAAAGAAAACTTCTTTTCAAAGATTATCCCTTTCGGATTTAAGCAATCCGGGATCATCACTATCTGCTGAAGATCTCTCAAATTCTTTCGTCGGATTAAACCTCTACATATTCACATTTGCAGAGCTTAGAGGAATTACACATAATTTCTGGTCGAATAATTTTCTTGGTGAAGGTGGATTTGGACCAGTGTACAAGGGGTTCATCAACGACAAACTTAGGCGACGCCTGCAAGCTCAGCCTGTGGCTGTTAAGTTACTTGACTTGGATGGCCTGCAAGGCCACAGGGAATGGCTGGTTAGTTCTATTCTAGTTATATTTTCTTTCCCATATTATAAATCTATGTAGGTTATGTTGTTATAAAGAAAAAAAGGTTTATGTGTATATATATATTTTTGGTATAGGCAGAAATCATCTTTCTTGGACAATTAAGGCATCCCCATCTAGTTAAGTTGATTGGGTACTGCTGGGAGTATGAGCACAGGCTCTTAGTATATGAATACATGGCAAGAGGCAGCTTAGAAAGTCAGCTCTTCAGAAGTATTTAAGTTTCCTAGTATTCAAGTATTTCTGTTTAATTAAGTTATAGAAACTGGAACATTGTGCTAATAGTTGTTTTAACATGATTTTGGGGGGATTTTTTTAGAATACTCGACTCCATTGCCGTGGTCTACCAGGATGAAAGTTGCAGTGGGTGCAGCCATGGGTCTAGCCTTCCTCCATGAAGCAGATAAACCAGTAATTTACCGGGATTTTAAAGCTTCAAACATTTTACTAGACTCGGTGAGTAGCAGTTCTGCAACTTAATTACCCAATTATGCTAACAAAAAGACATCTAGCAGCAAATATTGTTTGTCTAATAAAGTACTGAGGACATTAGACAGCTCATTGTTTTCACAATATATAAAATGGTTTGAAATGGCTAATTGTTCTCATTTCAGGATTACACTGCAAAACTATCTGATTTTGGACTAGCAAAAGACGGTCCAGAAGGGGATGAAACACATGTATCGACATGTATAATGGGAACACATGGTTATGCAGCTCCTGAGTACATTATGACTGGTAATATTAGCCAGTATGTTCACATTTTTTGTTGGGAAAACACCTCCAAATAGAACCGATAAATTAAATAATAAGTAATGCAATTCTACCAAATAAATAACAATCACAGAAAATAATAGTGCGGGAAAATTAATCAAACACAAGACACCAAATCTTACGTAAAAAACCCTCTAAAACTAAGAGGTAAAAACCTCCGACCTATATTAAAAAACAGAGGGAATACGCATTTTGTGACACTTGTTTTTTCCGTTCCACTGACATTTATTACTCTGACAGTATTAGCGGCCTTAATTTAATGACTAGCTGTGACTATTAATTTCAGGACATTTGACAACAATGAGTGATGTGTACAGCTTTGGAGTGGTTTTGTTGGAGCTGATAACTGGAAGACGGTCCGTGGACAAATCCAGGCCAAGTGTGGAGCTAAACCTTGTGGAATGGGCAAGGCCTAGATTAAGAGACCATCGGAAACTTAGCCGCATATTGGACCCTAGACTGGAAGGGCTATATTCTACCAAGGGAGCACAGAAGGCAGCTGCATTGGCTTATAAATGCTTGAGCCACCATCCAAAGACTAGACCTACAATGGCTGATGTGGTCAAGATTTTAGAGCCTCTTCAAGACTTTGATGATGCCTTGGTTGAACCATTTGTGTATACTTTTCAAAATGGAGTTTGTAGCAGAGAAAGTTTTGGGACTGAGGAAGGAGAAAATGGCGAGGCAGAGAAGGAGGGCAATGGGCTTCTCAGATTCTGCTTTCTATAGGAAATAAAAAGTGTGAAATCAGAAGTTTTGATGTTTGTTTGGTTACAAGGCGAGAAGGCGTTTAGTGCGTTTAAAAGTCTAAACTCATTTCAAAATATTGTTCGTCTAAAAGTAACTTATTTCAAGCACAACTTAATTTAATTTATAAACGCAGCGTTTGGAACTCAAACTCACCTCACTAACAAATGATATGGTGCGGTGCGTTTAGAAGTCCAAATATTACTGCCGCAATCGTTAATCAAGCCGTTCCAAAATGAGAGTCTCCTTTTGGAACGTTTAAAATTGAGTCACTGATTTCCATAATGTGTGTAAGTTGTGCATAATAAGAAACTATGAATTTACAATCTCACTAAAGGCGCATGCAAACCTACACAATCGTATTGAATGACACTAAACCATTCAGACGACTGAATGATTTAGTGTCATTTTTTTGACTAAATAGGCTGAATGAAGGTTTTTTTTTATTTTTTTATTTACAATATGAACTATTATATTAAGTATTATTAAATACATTTATAACAATTTTGATTTTTTTTAGAGGGGTAAAATAATAAAAATATGTTATATAATTTGTATTCAATTATCAATAATTTTTTTTTTTCAGATTCATTTAATTTTTATGAAACACCCTCTTTTAAGTATGGATAGTATTTTAGTATAGCTGTTGTTAGAGATAGAAGTGATGAATTTTAAGAAACCACATTAAAATTTTAAAATTAGCAGGAGTGGTGGTCCTCATGGAGGATTAGAGAGAATGAGTTGCAGACAATATGAGCGGAAGAGAGAGATAACTGGGTGATGATCAAGTGGAGGTAAAATGGACACAAGTTTCTTAATTTAATTAGAGAGTAGGGAAATATCACTTCTCTTTATAGTATTATAATCTTATGAATAAATTTAGAACTCTTTTTAATCTTTTATTTTTTACTTTTTTTAATATATGAAAAATGTATTTTACTCATTTTTAGGACGGAACAAAATCGACTTTTCCAGAGCGACAGAAACTCCGACAGCACAACCGAGATAGTGACGAATTTTCTTTCTTCTTTACCTTGTGAATCTACAAAATCTTGAAATTTATGTGCTAGTACCTTCAAAACTTATATGATCATCCATACCATTCTATATAATAAGGTCATATAACAAGTGAATACATTCAATAAAGAGAGTAGTCTTTATTCGTTAAGAAATAAATGTCTAAAATATTTTTTTAAATTAGAGATACATTTATAAAAAATACGTTTTTTTTTTATATTCTTAATATTGATCGAAATATAGTAGTAATGACGTGATAGTATTCAATAAATTAATAAATTAAAGTAAGGATGTCATCAAATTGAGTTAAGTCAAGTAAAGTAGTGATTGTTCGAGCAGCTATCGTGTTCAAATATATACTTTCATGTTAGAACTCGACTCGAATACTTATTGAGTCGATTAATTTGCGAGTAACTCTTTACGCTGTCAAGTGTGTGTATACTATATATAAATATACACATTATATACAAATTATACACAAAAAGTTATGCCATAATAATAAGATTTATGTATTGCATACTAATAAAAATATATAAAATATCCTATGATAAGTCCAGCTTTCTATAATTTCCCTTACATATGATTTGTTGACAAAATTAACACATAACAGAACATGTGTAGTTACTGCAGTATTAGCTCTAATTTTAAGTTTGGATCGGAAGAATTAGGTGAAAATGGTATTAAAAAATTGAGTTCGAAGAAGGTGAAAATGGAAAGTTGTGTTTGATCGTCAAAAATGAAACGTCGCCTGAGAGATTCGAACTCTCGCGGGGAAACCCCATGTACTTAGCAGGCACACGCCTTAACCACTCGGCCAAAGCGACGACTGATAAATAATGGCCAAAGTAAAATTATAGCTTCAAAACATTTAAATGTTGGCATCAACTTTAGCTGCTGAATCTGAAATGGAGTTTTTAATATTTTGGTGTCACTTTTTGGACCCAAGCTTTGCTACATTGTGACACCAAAATTGGGACAAGTATTTTTGTCTACTGCAAAACCTAGACAGCAAATTTGCTCCACCATTGTTGAAAATTTTAAAACTTTTGCAAAAAAGTAGCAATTAGAAGTAGAAATAGTGGATTTTGTTAGAAATTAAAATGGCGACAGTACAGGCAGTGATGGGGAACTTGACGGGGAACGATCGCCGGATTCTTACGGCAGTTAACACCGGATCATCAAGTCTGTCGTTAATGGGATCAAGTTTCATTGTGCTTTGCTATCTTCTCTTCAAAGACCTTCGCAAGTTCTCTTTCAAGCTCGTCTTCTTCCTCGCCCTTTCTGTATGTAATTCCACTCTTTCTCTCTCTTCATAGATTCATGCTATATTGTTATGGTATATTATCAACTACTTTATTTTCTAATATTCAAAAATGATAAACCTGCTCACTTAATGCTTTCCTTCCTTTGAATTTTTGCGGTGATTAGTTTTTACTTTGTATAGGGACTATTTTGTTAATCTACTTCTAAATTTTGCTTCCTTCAATTGCTACGAGCACTTTAGTTTTATTTTTTCTAGGAACTTTATATACTTCCTCCATCCAATAAAAAGAGTTCCATTTGAATTTTTTTCCACAAAATAAATTTGGAAAATCCTAAAATTAAAACTTGATGTCAATGTATTTGATTTTGATTAATGCAGTAATGAATATTGGAAACTCATTGAGAAGTATTTGTAATTACAAAAATGTTATTTTGTATACTTAAATAAATTTACTTCACAACTTGACTTTTAGGATCTCGCAAATTATGTATGATTGAACTTAAATGGGACTCTTTTTTGTGCAGAACGGAGGGGGTAATGTTTATGTGTGATACAAGAAGAAATTATCCGATACATACTCTATTGGGTAGCTCTAGGTTTAATGATGATTATAAGTATCTGTATGTTTGCTCTATATGGAATTGGTTTGGTGCAGACGATTGTAGCTGGAATTATTAAATGAAATGCTTTCTGATCCCAAATATGTACATATATATACATGTGTGTATGTGTATATATATATGTGTCGTTGTGTGTGTGTGTATATATATATATATATATATATATATATATATATATATATATATATATATATATAGTCCGCTTCTTATGCGGGTGGTCACCACGGACCACGGACAACAAACCGTCGCCATAGGGTCTGAACCGGGATATAACGACGGTTCTGGGTTATCGTAATGGTTCAGACCTTATGGCGACGAGTTTAGCGACGGTTTTATCCGTCGCTAAAGGTGGTCTGCATGCGGATCACCTGCATAGGAAATTCTCTCTCTCTCTCTCTCTCTCTATATATATATATATATATATGTACTTTTGTATGTATGTATATATGTGTCTGTGAATATATTGGGTAAAATAAGAGAACTAGAAGTCATTTCCAATAATTACAATGTATGCAATTTTAATTACTTATGTTCCTTTGTCTTCATTTTGTAATTATTCTGTTTATGATAATTTAAATATGTATATGATATATCTATTTGCCTTGCCTTTGATGTGAGGGATATTGGAATTGCATCACTGCCTTTCACTTATTCTAGTTTTTGTTTTCATTATTATAATCACTGCTAGTCCTTTTCCCTTTTCAGTCTTCCAGCTCCAGTAAATGCTTCAGAATTAGGATTTGGCTAATTTATTGCATTTCTTGTTTAATGCAGGACATGCTATGCAGTTTCTTCAGCATAGTTGGGTATGCATGTTAGAGTGAAGTGAAATCTACTCCCGGTCTTAATTCTGTGGACTACATGTTTACTGAAGGATTTTTTTTGCTTTTGCAGGGATCCATCTAAAGGATTTTTTTGTTATGCCCAGGGCTATAGCACACATTTCTTTTGTGTAGCCTCTTTTCTTTGGACTACTACAATTGCTTTTACTCTTCATCGTACTGTTGTCAGGCACAAGACAGATGTGGAGGATTTGGAGCCTATGTTTCACCTGTATGTTTGGGGTAAGCCTAGAGCTCTTATAAAAGTATCGGCTTCTTCTGGAATTTTTATGAGATTGAATTTGCATATGACACCAACTGGCTTTGACCCTAAGACAAATTATCTTTGTGGTTGCATCGGGAAAATGTGTATTTGATATTAATGTTGTGTTTAATTTGGTTTATGCCACTACTTAATACTGATTTGGATGTTCAATTATACTTGCAGGAACTTCTCTAGCAATGACAGTTATGCGATCCATTAGTAATGACCATGGACATATAGCTCGTGTAGGTGCATGGTGTTGGACAGAATCAGGACGTACAGGAAAGGCAAGTATGGGAAAGTCTTGGGTGGAGGCATTTTGGTATATGCTTGTTTTTTATCTTGCAAGATTTGCTTGTTTAATTTTGTTAAATTTAAATGATTTCGTGGATGCAAGTTCTCTATAATTATTTGCTACTTGAGAGAGAGAGAGAGAGAGAGAGAGGGAGAGAGAGAGAGAGAGAATACTCAGAATAGGGAACTTTACTATGTATTTGGTATATACTATCTATAACCTATTATGCATCTGCATTCTCTTACAATAGATGACTTAAAAGCCCTTGTGAGTTTTTTTAATTTGCAATTTTCATAATCAAATAAGATCTCTTCTCAAAACCGTAGTGTTAACTCTTACTCGAGTCTGTGCTATTAGGGATTACATTTAGAAAATATTGTCGGCAATATTAAGTAAGGGTGAAAGTGAAGCTTGATAATTCTTTTCTCAAAAAGCTTATAATTCGAGCTCTATTAGGTTTCTTTCTTTAGTTCAATTCATTTTAGATGGAGTATATGTGCAGTTGGGTTCTTTAAGCCCTCAGGGGGCCTCTTTGTGCAAATATGAAAAAATAACTTGAGATGGATTTAAGTAACGATCTATAAACCTCTCGATATATATACATATATATCAAGCAGCACGCTCGCCCAGTCAGACACATATTTTGTACTTTAATAAAAAGTTTTACATACTTGAAGAATTTCTTTACCTACAGAACCATGTCACAGATCCAAACAATGGACCTGGTTGAGATTAATTAAGATGGAGAAACCTTTTGCATCTACTATCATTAATCAAAAGTTTACCTCAGCTGCTACTAAAAACCCCTGTTCTTTCACATTTGGGACCAAAATTATCTCATCTTGATTAAGTTGTATGTGAGAGTGTAAAGTTCAGAGATTATGGTACTTAACATTATCTCTTAGACAAGCCTAATAATGACAGTTCGAACCAATTTAGAAAACTAACTATTGCATGGCATAGAAAAATGATTATTATAGTCATTACATATAATTTGAGTGACCTGCTTTTAATTCGCTATAATTATTAATAAAGTTGTTCCTTCTTCCTATAGGTGGTTCACTTCATAACATTTTATGCGCCACTCTGGGGTGCAATTATTTTCAATGGAATTACTTACTTTCAAGTGATACGAATGCTGAACAATGCAGCCCGGGTATGTGTTATTATTAATACTTCTTTCCTCCGCTATATTTATGGTGTTGTGGTTTTAAAATAGTTCAGTTTTTGTAATGTGTAAAAGCTTTTGTAGACCTGTTAATGTATGCCCATTATTATGTGGTATTTGAACTTTCAGATGGCAGTGGGCATGTCAGATCGGGCATTCCACCCAGAAGCACGTATAGACATGAAGGTATAATCTGTTTAATAATGTTTTTTAGTAAGTACTCTATTTAATTATTTTCTTGAAACTGTTTCTCCAGCATACGATTAACTAGATTTGAAATATTAGATCAGAATTAGACTTGGTATTGGTAATATTGATATCGTTTGCTTTTCACATTAGTAGTAATTGAACCAGTAGTAAGCCATCTCTAACTTTGATATGTTTGCGTGACATTGTGTACTTCTGATTATACTGTTGCCTGATCCATTAAAATATCGCATGAATTCTCTTACTACTGGTACTTCTGATTATACTGTTGCCTGAGTCTCGGTATGATTATACTGTTGCCTGATTATATCACATTGTGTACTTCTGATTATACTGTTGCCTGAGTCTAGGTCAAAAACCCTCCTATTCTTGTCGTTTCTTGGCTGAACTAACATTTTGATATGTCCAGAATAGTATTGTTATACCTTGATCGTTTTAAATCTTACTTTCAACAGTTTCTACCTTGCTGTAACAGAAGACTTCATCTACAAGACTAAATATGAGTTAAAATTTCATACATTGTCAGACTTGTTAGTGTATACACGAGCGATATTAAGATCATGACACACCGTTACTGAATTACTTATGTTAGACAAAATTAACCTTACTTTAATGTCATGTCATGATCCTAACAGCGCTCGTGTATACACTATCAGTGTATCAAATTTTAACTCTAATTATATTCCTATTGAATTTCATGTTCTATTGAGAAAAATATTCAACGTCAGTTTTCTTGTTGCAATTTTGATGTGGTGCTGACTACTGTAAGCCAGTAGAAGATTAAAGGATTTGTCGTACAAGGATTTTGTTTATTCTTTTCGTTATTATTCTGTAAATTAGTCGCATCATCTTTGCCTCTACAATTTGAAATTTTTTTATTAACAGAAACAAGGCAGCCTACAGTCCATCTTAACCTTTTCCTTTCTTCGTTTTCTTTCCTTTTATAGGCTTTAAACCGGTGGGGTTACTATCCACTCATTCTTATAGGGTCGTGGGCTTTTGGCACGATCAACCGCATCCACGACTTTATTGAGCCAGGACATAAAATCTTTTGGCTTTCAGTTCTTGATGTTGGTACAGCTGCACTTATGGTAAAAAAAATGTACCACGGACAAGCTCCCTTTCTGCTCTGTTCATTTTAATCAGTATATTCATATATAGGAACACCTTGGGATAGTCACTTGATCAGTGTATTTGAAGTCCCTTTTTATTTTTGTACTTTTGTGTGTGTAGATAGTGCCTCAATTTATGTATCACCTTAGGTAGGTATAATGTGCCTGATATTATCTTCTTCCACACAGAAAGTTTATAGTAGTAACTGTATGGAATTGAATGACATATCTGGGGTAAAATGATCTTGAATATATCTTTTAGTAACTCTATTTAATCAAAAAAGGATCATGAAATCACTCTAATTTAAATTTTCTTTCATGTATATTATTGGGTAGTTTTTAGATGTATAGATATCCAATTTGTTTAGGCTTCACAAGTTAGAAAATGATCATTGCTTAGAGTCTGATTGCAATGTTCTTCCTCTGGCAAAACCTATTCTGTGAAGCACCATAGTAGTCTTTTGCTTACTATAGATATAACTTGATTATTGATCTTAATTTTTCAGGGTCTGTTCAACTCCATCGCATATGGGCTTAACTCGTCAGTACGAAGGGCAATTTATGAAAGACTGGATCTGTAAGTCACTATTTTTTAGTCTTTTCATATGGAAGAAATTCTAAGTTGTCTGACAGTGGTTTACCATCAATGTGATGCTGTAGGGACCTTCTAGGCAACTTTTCCTTTACTTAATAATAATTACCATGTTGACTCGGTGAACTCTTGTATTGCAAATTATTATTATTTTTTTTGGTTGTTGGCTGAAAACATCTATTTTGGTCATCATTAAATATTAATGATATTTCCTTATTTGTCATCGTTTGTGCTTTTGCTGCCATTTGGTGCAAGCCCAGTTGCCTTATATTTTCACCTATTCAAAATGGAAAATTAGTTGGCCTGGTTAATTTTGGGGATCTGTGTATGTACCTGTTTTGGTATATTATTTCCTTGTTTAAACTTGTACCAGCCTGATCTACTTGATATTCCCATTGAAAATATTTTCTTCAAATCCTGATCAAGAAAACAAATGTAAACATGACTGCTAAAAAATAACCATAATCATAAACATAAATCTATTTGTTAGCTTATTGATGGCATTTTCTGTATTTTGCTTCTAAGGTGCTTTCTTCTGTTCCACCATGGAAAGGGCTCAATTTTACATAGTTTCTACGGGCCTTTCATATTCCTCCAAAAATTTGTAGTTTTGCATCTATGGCTACAGCTAACTGCTCTGTGTTTTCCTTTTTCTCTTTTGGTGTTGTATTATTAGGACTATTATCATTTCTTAGTACATCTATTTTGAAGTTGATTGTTTAAACTCTCATTTACCAGGTTACCAGAAAGGTTCAAAAGATGGCTGCCAAAGAGTGCAAAGTCCAGAAGCCAACAGCAAGAGAGTGAACTAGTCTCCTTGAAAATTCAGGATGAGCAATAGCGCTTCGGAAATTTTCTTCCATCTTCCACCTTGCAAGAGGTTAAATCTCCTACTTAATTTCCATTATATGAACCAGATTTGCAATTCAATATGGAAATTGTTTGTTAAAGAAGATCGCGGCAACCAGTACTCTCATCCAAATTTATTATTGTGTTGCCTCTCATCTGCAAAGCCAATATGACTGACATTATTCGATATGCCTCTTGCGTCTCATTTGGTATTTTAACCGTGAACCATTGCCATTGCGTCTCTTTACCTGATTTTGAAAGTTACTGTTTCTGTATCAGCCATCTATTGCAAATTGGATCTCTAGTAGAAGTTGTAAATTATCTTGTTTGACGAGTAAACAGAGGTTTTGGTATAAAGGCAATTTATAATGGATGTGTACAGATGAACTCTTGGGGGGTTTCTCTCTCTTATTCCCCCCAGTTGAAATCTTTTAAATTATTCATTAATTCATATTGATTGAGAAATTTTCCCGTTTTGAGAAAATGATATATTTGTGATTTTATTGGATGTGATTAACTACATGGTCAATTGACTAATACAATGCAGTGCTGATATTTTTTGTTGTCACTATGTGGATAAATATCATTGATAATATTTTAACTACGTATGTGATATAGTTGGTCAATCTTATGTGGGTCCGGATCTTGATAATATTTTAACTACGTTATGTCTAGCTCATCATCTTACCCTCTTTTAAGCACACGGAGATACATAGCGCATATTTTTGCGATTTGAAATTCTATGATGAAAATATACTTTTCTAAAATCGTCGTCTTAACTTTGAAAGCGACGGAATGTTGTTTTATACAGAGTGATGAATGTATATTTTATATAGCTACGGACCGAATCGTCGCGTTAAAATGTAATAATTCATTGCTAGAAAGGGGTAAGCAAGGTGAAACATTTTCTGATTGAGTATAGATTTATGATCAGAATCATATTAATCACATTGATTAGATACATAGGTAGACTCGCAAATGATTGTTTTGCCGCATATATTTTGCGATTCAGAAATTCTATGATGAATGTTGTTTTTATGTATATATATTTTTAATTAAATTGAGGGGGAGGGGAAGGGGGAATATTAAGGTACAGTTTTTTTCTGATAAATAAAAGGAATTGTTAAATTTACAATATTTTTTGTTATTTTCACAACAAAAGTGTAGGAACGTCCTTCTAGATGACCGGTCTAGCTACCAGTGAAAATGTAGTTATAGGATAATTATAGAATTTAAATTTTATTTTTGTTATATAAAAAAATAATATTTTTATTATTTAATTTACGTATTCAAATTACCTAAATAAAAGTTTGATGTGACAATCATTCAGTCTTTTAATGTGATTACGTGTACAAACAATAATTCTAGGGGAATTGTACTTCTGTCCAATTTTTATTTATTTATTTTTGTTCTCAAGAAATATATAATATTTATTTTAAATAAATTTTTTTTAACCACTTAAATTCTTATATTTTATTTATAATTTGAATATATATACAAAATAGGATGTACAGCCTCAACAATATAATTTTGTTGACTCAGAACATCAATACCGTATTTAAATTATACTTGAAACACTAAATTTTATAAAAATTTCTATTAAAATAAATACTATATATTTCTGAGAAACAATAAAAAAAAAATAGACCGGTCGGAGAGAGACTGTCGCCGGTGAAGGACTCGCTAATAAAACATACCTCTACGTGATCATATAGAAAGGGACCCTTTTGGAATTGTGGTACAGGATTAATACATATTAATTATTATACAAAATTAGTTAAGTCCACAAATTCTAGATGCGTGATTTAATGTAAAAAAATAATAAGAGTATAGAAAATTAAAAGGAATAAAAATGGGAGAGAAAGTATGAACAAAAAAAAAATAACTCTATGCTTAAGAGAATTAATAAAAATAAAAGAGTAAAATAATACACTGACACTTTTTATAGATAAACATAATAAAATGGGAGGGAAAGTATGAACGAAAAAAAATAACTCTATGCTTCTCTAATTTTAAAAGTAAAGAGTTAAATAAATTGATACAATATAGATATTATAATAATAACTCACTATATAATATGTAATATTTATTATACTTGTGGTTGACCAATTAATATCCAGAAATATTTGTCTAATACAACCTTCAAGTTATAATGTTTAATATATCCACTAAATATAAATTTGTATATTATAATTTTTACTTAACTTGATCTAATTAATTAAATTATGAATTTGTGCAATAAATAACATAAATGTCAATAAATAATAAATATTCATTTTATTAGGAAAATAAAGTCATAAATTTTTTGCTAATTAAATTTCTCAAAGATTAAAACTTACGTAATATATATACATTATATATATATATATATATATATATATTTTAGTAATTAAAAGTAAAATTTTAATACCCATAAAAAATACAAATTAATGCAAAAAAAATTATAATTATTTTTCCCAAAAATTTAAATTTACTTAAAACAAACTTATTATTACAAAGCGAATCTTATTATTTATATAAAAAGTATTAAAAATTATATTAATTATTTTTCTCAAATATTAAACTAAACATAAGTCACACTTGGGAATAATTATTTGCATTAAAAATGACAAATGTTGTTACTCAAAAAAAATATATTAATTTTTTTACAAGATAGACTTAGTAATAAATATTATTATATTTTTTTTTTATTTAACATTGCACAAAAGCAACACCAACAACTGTATACTAAAAAATATAATCAAAATCATAAACATCTCAAATTTCGACATATACTCAAGAAAAATTAACATATAAAAAAATCATAATATGAAACTAAGAATTCAAATAATAATTTTTGTTGTTAAATATCAAAATTAAACTATCAACATACTCAATCACTCTAATTAGAACAACTCCAATAATAATTTAACTTAAAATTCTTAATACTTGTATCACTTATCCAAAACTATATGTTAATAAAACTAAATTAATTTTTTAATAAGTTACCAATAATTTAAATGAGATAGTAGTCTTAATTACAAATAAAATTATAATTAAAATGTATTGTCTAGATAATTAATATTTCTCATGTTATGTTTAAAGTATTTCATAATTGTCTACAAATCTAATTATGTATATGTGCACATTTAGAGAGGGTGGATAGGTGCCTAAGCTAAAACGTGATTGTCATTAAAACAGACAGATGAAGCCAATGACATATAGTGTCTGCTTTAGTATATATTTTATTTTAGTTATAATACAGACAGGAGAAAGAAGTAAAAAATTGTATCTGGATTAGACCAGCTTCTACTTTAGTTATAATGCAGACAGAAGAAACTTGTTCAAGATGGTGTCTGGATTAGTTCAATAAATTTATCAACAGAACACTATCGTGTAAATATGTTTAAATGCTATAACTTAAATGATCAAATCACATACACAAATATTTTTATGTAGTTCAACTCTTATTCTCTACGAAGTTTTGTACTAAAGATGGACATTTGCCCCTTTATACCTCTATAACTTTTACACCTCTACAAAATTATGATTACAAATTTATAAACCAATGTCGTTTAGGCATTATTTTTCTTTAATGTCTTTTATTCAATTATATATATAAATCGTTAGGCGGAACGCAGATGGCTTACGTTAAGAGAAAAGATGACCACTATGGTCCATGATGAAAGAGTTGTATCAACAATCAAGAGGCATTTCTAACGACCAAGTAGTCCGATACTCCGATATATTGATATTAATTTCTAAGTGTGAGTTTTAAAATTAGAGATATATTTATAAAATAATAATTTTTAAATATAATTTTGTATTTTTAAATTTATTTTTAATTATATTAGTTAAGAATTAAAAAATACTAGTATGATACTAAAAATGATATTACAAAAACAATGACAAACCAAAAGCTTTATATCATTTTATAATTGTAAGATGTAAATCTATTTCTGAAACAAATTAAGAAAATATATTCTAATTTTAGGACTAAAAAGAGTACGTATTTGGTTACTCAGTGTTTGATGTTGTTGAGCCGGAATAATTTTGTGTGCGGACATGTCAGAGTCTGCTGAACTCAAGTGAGAAAGCGTTTTGTCTAACTATCAAGATTTATTCATTTAACAATTGTCCTTCAAAATAGGTCAACTATTTGGTCAAAACTGATCACACAATTAAAGAAAAGAAGGAAATACTTCTCTATAAGTAAGGGTGTAAACGAGTTGAACCGAAACGAACAACGAGCTAATCAAAACGTTAAATTCATAATCTAATTCGACTCGAATTCGAATTGTATTTGAAAAATTCTACTCAGATTCGACTCAACTCGAATATTTATTACGCGAATTCGATTCGACTTAGATCGAATTATATTCAAACTACTCGCGAGCTTCAAATTCAAGCTTGAATTTGAGTCTCCACATAATAACTAGCTTTATAATAAATGTGACGCCCCCAAAATAGGAATACAACACCCATTCTGAGTCGCCAAATATATGGTACAGAAACAACTACAACTTTATTAATACAACATAAAAACTGTGAGTTTAAATACAAATATTATCATCTAGACAATATCCACACTCAAATAAGTCCTCATTACAATTATTAATACACTATTTTACGAATAGTGAGGACTACTAGAACAACTTCAGAACCATCATTCCACACCCCGACTAAGTACTGTTACATTCTCGCCTCCCGAGAAGAAAAATGGAATAATGAGGAAAAGGGTGAGCTCAATAGCCTAAATAAAGAATATTATGACTAATATAATATAGAACAAATTATCGTTAGTCCTCAACGAGGGAAAAATCTAATAGAATACAATAGGCAACCGGTTTTAAATCAATCTTCACAACGGAAATAATAATTCATTAGAAGAGTTAAGTAGAGAATGCAAACTACTATCTTCTATATATGAATTTAAAAGTTCATCGTCGATATTTTATCCCCTGTAACATCAATCAATATATAAGCTGGAATCAAATATTCATCTGCACTACAGCCAAAGATATTCATCGATTAATTCATGTTCATCTAAACACTGTTCATCTTTGCACTACTGGGCCAAAGATATTAATCGATCCATCATGTTTATCTCAACACTGCTCATCTTTTGCCTTTCTGAGCCAAAGATATTCATCAAGAAATCATTCATCTTTACACTACTGGGCCAAAGATATTCAAGATAATATCATCATTTAGACTGAGGATGATGAAAAATATTTTAAAGAAAGCGAATCCAAAGAAACAAAAGAACAAGTATTAAGGATTCGTACTTTTAAATAATCTCGGTTCAAAAATACTTCATAAATAACCAGATTGGAGTAAAATTCAAGAATGAAGATCAAAACATAGATCCAATCAAAGATAGGAATCATAACAGACAATCTTGGACACGAGAAAAGAAAATTTAATTTTACGTGAATAAGTGTCGATTCGTGAATAAGTGTCGATTATCGTGAATAGTAACTCAGACCTCAAAAGATAGAAATTTCACAAAAAAACATCATCACGCTTAGTGAATAGTACACGTGAATAGTAACTCATAAATAGTAACTCCGACATGAAAAAGTTCCAAATTTGATAAAATTTCCAACCAATATTTTAAGATAATGATATTGAAGAAATAATATCATTTTCGAATAAAATAACATCCTTTACCTCGGAAAGAATAATACTTACATTTGGAATCTTTCGGATATAGTCTTTGAAAGAATTTGCATCAGATAAAGAATACTCAAAGTACTAAAATACTCACAAATACGCTCGATATTATAGAGAGAAATTATGACGCCCCCAAAATAGGTATACAACACCCATTCTGAGTCGCCAAATACATGGTACAGAAAGCAAACTACAACTTCAATAATACAATTGTCGTGCAAAATACGACAACACATACTGTGAGTTTAAATACAAATATTGTCTTCTAGACAATATCTGTAAGACCCCAGCTTTTATAAATAAAGATGAATTTTCTATAAATATTATTTTGAATATTATGGAATAAATTTGATATAATGTTATAGTTGTGGGTAATATTTATAAATTTTGCAAAGTAAGCAAGTTGTTATAAAATATTCGTTTGGTGGGGAATATTCTTTTTGTCGGGGAATATTAAACGATTTTACTCAATCATTAGTGGACACACCACATGCGGAAGTATTGTCGTAGTTAGAAAAGCGACAAAATTATCTTTCTATAAAAATAACGGTGAAGGTGTTACCGAATTAAAAAGCATTTGAACTACCCGTTGGTAAAAAAATGCGATGTACGCGTGGTTGCATAAGTAGCATTGCGGCATTGATTATTGATGCTTACGTGAAGTCACTTAGCTATACTCAATTATTCTACGATAATTCTTTGCATCATATCTCTTATATTATTGATTCAATTATTGTCACGATTATCATCGTATAATATGTTATATTATTAATTGAAATGACAAGTTATAAATGATTAATAATTGATGAATGATTAAATATGTGTTGATTAAAAATAAAATGATTTGTGGTAATATTTATTGATCCTTGATGTATATAAAAAAAGTCATTTATGAGGCGTGTGGTAAGTTTGATTATTTTATGGGGGCCATATATGTCATCATCTAAGAGTCTCTTCATCGATAGTATTTACCTTCGTCGATAGTATTTACCTTCGTCGATATAGTAATTACCTTCTTGATAGTATTTACCTTTGTCAATAGTAATTACCTTTGTGAATAGTAATTACCTTCGTCAATAGTATTTACCTTCGTCGATAGTAATTATCCCGCCGCAAATAGTAGTTGTCCCTTCAATATTACCAAGAGTTAAGCTGCTTCTTGATTGTTCGAGGGTTAATTACCCATTCGCAAATAGTAGTTGTCTCTTGATATTACAAGAGTCATTTTGACCCTTCGTTAAGACCAAGAGCCACCCTCGGTTTTTCTATAAATAGAAAGCTCATTCCTTCATTATTTCTTACGAATTCTTTGAAACTGTAGAGAAACTATATAGAGAAAGAAGAAAAGTATTACCGCTACTTCACTTTTGCCAATATTCGGTTCTTCTAAGGTATGGAATATTATTTGTTGTACTCGTAAAGGGTGTTATTCTTTCTTATTCATGAAAGAAGCTGTTGTTATTCCATTGCTTATTATTACATTGGAATAACTTTGTATCGTGGTTTACCCTATACTTGGTGACATTCTTCTATTATTCTATTGGAACATCACATGCATGTGTTTTTTACAGGACTGGTTAAAATCTTTATTATTATTCTATTGGAACATCCATGCGTGTGTTTTACAGGACACAGGACTGGTTCCATTCTTTATTATTACTGTTGGAATATCACATGCATGCGTTTCTTGGGACACGGGTTAGATTATTTATTATTACATTGGAATAACTTTTGTCTGCGATCTATCGCATGCATGGTGATTTCTTTTGTTATTCCATTCTTTATTATACCCGGTTGGTTAAAACTTTGACTTTATACTCCATGAAATTAGTGGAATATTCTTGATATTTGCGCTTCATCCAATATCCTTTCATGGAAATATTTATCTCAAGTATTCTTGAATTTTACTCTCAAAGCGATATCATGTTGTGATTTGGATGTTATTGGTTCCTAGATAAATTAATTCTTGAACTTGTTTTATTGAATTCTTATATCATTGTCATCATCCTCATGTTTATATTATGTTGAAAGTCATACGTGGCTGTGTAGTGCATAGATGGACTTGGTATGATTATGACGAGAGACTATTCGGTGTAATCATGGTAGTAATGTTACAAATGATGTGGTAAAAATCCTCGGTGGCCGTAGTGCATTGATGGATGATTGTTGGCATGATCATGACCATTAATGAATACACAACTATTCTTGGGCGTAGTGCATGAATAATTGTGGTCGTGATACTAAAGAATATCCTTGGTAGTAGTGCGGGGGTGATTCGATGATGTGGATTATTTATTAAAAGTGAGTCTTAGCTATATGATGATGAAAAACCTTTTAAATCATAAAAGATAGTAGATTTTATTTTCTACTTGACTCTTTTAATGGATTCTTTGGTTCATTGTAGTTAAACTTGATGTTCATTATATTTTATCGGTTTAACATTGTTGTAGGCTAATGATAATTTATTACGCATTATCTTAGTTATAATATTTCTTCTTGAGCTAGTTGAGCTCACCCTTTTCTTTCACCGTTTCTCTTGTGAAATGAGAATATAAGCGAGGGACGAGTCGGGGAGCGGAGTAATGGTCCGGAGGATAGAATTAGTAGTCCTCACTATTACGTGAAATAGTGTGATAATAATTATAATGAGGACTCCTTTTGAGTTTGTATAATATCTAGTAGACAATATTTGTATTCAAACTCACACGGTTTATGTCGTCGTATTACTACGACAGTTATATTAGTAAGTTGTATTTAAATTACATACCATGTATATCCGACTACCCAAGATGGGTGATGTATACCTAATTTTGGGGGCGTCCGGTTAGTATCGAGCTTAGGGATATGATCCTGGCTAAGATGTGAGAATAGTACTAGGAGGGGGGAGGCGGGGAATACCTTCGCTAGTATGACCTACCTAAGTTTATGTGCTATTTTATTGGTCGATCGAGAATATAGGGATAATTTATTACATGTCAATTAACCTTTTGTTTTGTGGCGGTATCTAAAATGACATCGAGAATGTTGAGAATAGCAATGGAGCACTGAGCGATCGTTGATTCACCACATATCAATAATCGAGGATAATGTGCATCGTGGAGGCGACAATCCTCATGCAAACAACAACCTTGACCAAATGATGAATGATCAAATGTTCGGGAGGCTTTATGCAATTTATGCAACAAAGAAGCGAGAGCGACTCTGTCCAAAACGTAGGTGGAAACACGGAAAACTCTCGAGGCGGTCACCGCTAAACAATTCAAGGAGCTGGGACCACCGGAGTTTAAAGGAAGCAAAACCATTCGGCGGACGCATGGATAAAGCATGATTACCAAGATATTTGATGTCTTGGGATGCTCAGGAGGAGCAAAAGTTCCCTTCACGCCTTTATGTTAAATGAGAGGCGGATTCTTGGTGGGAATTCCAGAAAGCGTACTCAACTTCTTTGTCTTGAAGATATCTTGGGAGAAGTTCGGGAGGTACATTCAACGACAAATACTTTCTGAAAGTATTCGCCATACATGAAGGAGGTGGAGTTTATCAAGTTGGAACAAAATAATATGGCCGTGTCCATGATACGAGGCAAAATTTGCGGAGTTATCACGGTTTGTGTCCACTTGGTGGATAATGAGAGAGAATGGGCGAATGTTTTTAAGAGGTTTGAAGTCGGAGATACGTCAACATCTTATTTCTCATAAGCGTGTTTGTATTCGGATGTTGTAAATAGGGCTCGATTAGTGGAGTAGCGATAACGAGTCAATATAACTAAAAAGAGAAGCGGTAGAAAAAATTATAATACGGGAGTAGTCATCGAGCGGTGACAACAAGCGTGGAGGGAATCAAGCGGGCGGATATGGTAATCACCCGGTGGTAATCGGCCAAAACAATAAGAATGGACATTTCAAGAAACGGAGATTCAACAATGATGGAAAGAGCGCCAAGCACAAAGACCCGTTGTTTAGGAAGGAGAAAGACCACCTATCATATGCTTCAAATGCAAAGGAGAGAGGACACATCGGTCAAATGCGCCATGCAAGTCAAAGCATGTTATAATTGTGGAAGAAAAGGTCACTTAGCTCGATTTTGTCGTTTCAGAAGACAAATTCAACTAGGATGGAGGCACCAAAGGCCATCCCGTAAGAAAAGTCAAAACCCAGAGTAGTCTGAGGGGAGGCGTTTGTTGTGACTCTCCGGAGAAGCAAGGAACCGAATGAGGTCATCACGGGTAAGCTTATCATAAACTCTAATGAAGTCTATACTTTATTTGATCTGGGTTCTACCCATTCTTTTATTTCTCCTACTTGCGCTCATCGATTAAATTTGACTCAAGAAGAAATTAGACTTTGACTTATCTGTGGAAACTCCGTTGGGAGAAACCTTCATTACATCCTTTGTTTATAAGTCTTGTTTGGTTCAAATCTGTACCCTCACATTACTGTCGATCTTATTTCATTAAAATACTTGCATTTGGCGTGATTCTAGGGATTGATTGGTTAACTACTTATCATGCAAAAGTTGATTGTTTTTCGTAAGGTTGTTAGCTTTCATATTCCTAATCAACCTATTATGCGAATTCAAACGACCAAACCATTAAAATCAATCACGGTCATCTCAAGCCATAAAGCTATTCGTTTATTGAAAAAGCGGATGTCAAGCTTTCTTAGCTCATGTCATGATTTAAACAAAAATACGTCGGTTTTGAACGATATTTCTATTGTTAATAAATTTCTGACGTATTCCTCGAAGAACTTCTGGCCTACCCCAGGCGTGAAATTGAATTTTGTATCGACCTTGAACCCGGTACAAAACCTATTTCCAAAGCCCCATATCGAATGGCTCTATTGAACTTGAGGAGTTAAAGACCCAACTCTGAGGAATTATTAGACATTGGCTTTATTCGTCCTAGTACTTCTCCTTGGGGTGCTCTCTGTTCTATTCGTGAAGAAGAAAGATGGGAGTATGCGACTTTGTATTGATTATCGGAGTTGAATCATGTCACCATCAAAATAGGTATCCATTGCCACGTATTGTTGACTGTTTTGTTTGACCCGATTACGAGAGCCAAATTCTTATCAAAGATTGATCTTCGTTAGGATATCACCAATTGAAGATTAAAACCGCTGACATTCCAAAGACGGCTTTCAGAACTCGGTACGGGCATTATGAATTCCTAGTCATGTCCTTTGGATTGACTAATGCTCCTGCTGCCTTCATGGATATGATGAACTTTGTATTTAAGGAATATTTAGATCACTTTGCAGTCGTCTTTATTGATGACATCCTAATTTATTCCAAAAGCCGTGAAGATCATGAGCAACACTTGAGGCTGACACTCCAAAAGCTTCGTGAATATAAGCTTTATGCCAAGTTGAAGAAATGCGAGTTCGGCTTGAATAAGTAGCATTCCTTGGGCACGTGGTATCAAGTCATGGAATATCAATTGACCCAAAGAAAGATTGAAGCTATTCAAAGTGGGAACAACCTAAATCGATGGCCAAAATCGGAGCTTTCTCGGTTTATTTGGTTATTATAGGAGATTCGTGGAAGGATTTTCTCGAATCGCTACTCCATGATTTCGGTGACTCGAAAAGATACAAAAGTTCGGTTGGAGCGAAGAATGTGAGAAGAGTTTTCAAGAACTCGAGAAGAGACTTATTTAAGACTGTTACGACAATACCATCCGGCTCGGAGGATTTGTCATCTGGTGATGCTTTGGGCAAAAGGGTTGGGATGTGTTCTCATGCAACATGGAAAAGTTATAGTTTATGCCTCGCGACAACTCAAAGAATATGAGAGGAATTATCCTACTCATGATCTAGAGTTAGCATTTGTTGTCTTTGTACTTAAAATTTGGAGGCATTACTTGTATGGGGAGAAAGTGGAGATCTTTCTGGATCATAAAAGCCTCAAATATTTCTTCACTCAAAAGGAACTCAACATGCGACAACGACGTTGGCTTGAACTATTGAAAGATTATGATCATACCATCCAATACCATCACGGAAAAGTGAGCGTGGTGACGGCGCATTGAGTAGAAGATCATATGCAGAAATCTGAGTGCGTTATTGTCAACGCAAAGGCCCATTTTGTGTGACTTGCAAAGGATGGAGATAGAGTTAAAGACTCGAGGGACGCATGTGATGATAGCGAATATCTGAGTAGAGAACCGACTTTAATCGATAAAGTTAAAGGCTGCTCAAGCTACGGACACGGAGGCGATGCGTATGAGGAAGAAAGTGCAAGAAGGTGCTATCTTTGGAAGCAAGAATCGATGAAGAAGGAATACTTGAGTCGACTCCGGACTTTGTGTTCTAACGACCACGATTTAAAGTATAATATCATGATGGGGCGCATAACACACCATTTGCAATCCATCTGGGAGTACCAAAATGTATCATGATATTAATCATACATTTTGGTGGAGCAATATGAAGAGAGAGAAGCGTTGTTTATCTCAAGGTGTCTAACTTGTCAACGAGTTAAAGCGGAGCATCAAGTACCAAAAGGTCCATTGCAACCACTTGAAATTCCGAGAATGGAAGTGGGAGCACATTACCATGGATTTCATTCTACGGTCTTCCTAAGGTTTCTCAAGGCATTGATGCGATTTGGGTCATTGTTGATAGATTGACCAAGTCGCTCATTTCTTTACCGATCGAGAAACTTATACACTTGAACGTCTTGCTCGTATGTACATAAGCGAGATTGTAAGGCGCATGGTATCTTTGGTATCCATAGTTTTCGATCGAGATCCAAGATTCACTTCACGATTTTGGGTTAGTTTGCAAAAAGCTATGAGCACAGACTTATGATTTAGCTTTCGGCATATCATCCTCGAGACGGACGGACGATCGGAGAGGACTATTCAAACTCTTGAAGATCTATTAAGACTCTGTGTCCTTGATTTCAAGGGAGTTGGGACAAGTTCTTACCATTGGTGGAGTTTTCCTACAACAACAGTTATCAAGCAAGTATTGGCATGGCTCCATTCGAGCGTTGTATGGAAGAAAGTGTCGTTCTCCAAAGTATCTTTGGGATGAGGTGGGTGAAGCAACGTTGTTGGGGCCGGAGTTGATACGTATGACTACGGAAAAGATTCAAATGATCCGACAACGTATAAAAACCTCACAAAATCGACGAAAAGAGTTATCTTGATCTTCATCGAAAGGGCGTGGAATTCGATATAGGAGATCATGTGTTGTTAGAGTTGCTCCATGGAAAGGAGTTACAAGATTTGAAAAGAGAGGAAAACTTAATCCTCGATTCATCGGTCCATTTTAATCCTCGATCGAGTAGGGCGTGGCCTATAGACTCACTTTACTGCCAAATATGTCTCGTGTTCATAACGTTTTCACATATCCATGTTACGTAAATATGTGAAAGACCGAACCATATTATTGAGTTAGAACCGGGACGAAATAGCGGAAGATTTGACGTATATGAAGAGGTTCTGTTCAAATTTTGGATAAGAAGGAACATATTCTACGCTCAAAGTTATACCTCAAGTCAAAGTTTTGTGGAGGAACCACGATGTTGAGGAAATGACTTGGGAGTTAGAATCTGAAATGAAATCAAGGTATCCTTACCTCTTTGACATACCAGTCGTACCCTAATTTCGAGGGAGAAATTTCATAAGAAGGGAGGTTGTAAGACCCTGACTTTTATAAATAAAGATGAATTTTCTATAAATATTATTTTTGAATATTATGGAATAAATTTGATATAATGTTATAGTAGTGGGTAATATTTATAAATTTTTGCAAAGTAAGCAAGTTGTTATAAAATATTCGTTTGGTGGGGAATATTCTTTTTGTGGGGAATATTAAATGATACGACGGCTCAATCATTAAGTGGACACCACAATGGAAGTATTATCGTAGTTAGAAAAGCGACAAAATTATCTTTCTATAAAAATAACTACGGAGGTGTTACCCTTAAAGCTGTTGAACTACCCGGTGGTAAAAGTACGATGTCTGGCGTGGTTGCATAGTAAGCATTACGGCATTGATTATTGATGCTTACGTGAGAAGTCACTTAGCTATACTCAATTATTGCTCATGATAATTTAACGCATCATATCTCTTATATTATTAATTCAATTATTGTCACGGTATCATACGTATAATATGTTATATTATTAATTGAGGCGACAAGTTATAAATGATTAATAATTGATGAATGATTAAATATGTGTTGATTAAAAATAAAATGATTTGTGGTAATATTTATTCAATCCTTGATGTATATAAAGAGTCTGTTATGAGACGTGTGTGGTAAGTTTGATTATTTTATGGGGGGCCTATATGTCATCATCTAAGAGTCTCTTCGTCAATTGTATTTACCTTCGTCAATAGTAATTACCTTCTTCAATAGTATTTACCTTTGTCAATAGTAATTACCTTTGTGAATAGTAATTACCTTCGTCGATAGTATTTACCTTCATGATAGTAATTACCCTTCGCATGAATAGTAGTTGTCCCTTCAATATTACCAAGAGTTAAGCGCCTCTTGATTGTTCCAAGGGTTAATTACCCTTCATGCAAATAGTAGTTATCTTTCAATATTACCAAGAGTCATTTTGACCCTTCGTTAAGACCAAGAGCCACCCTCGGCTTTTTCTATAAATAGAAAGCTCATTCCTTCATTAATTTTACGAATTCTTTGAAACTCTAGAGAGAGAAACTATAGAGAGAGAAAAGAGAAAAGTATTCGCTACTTCACTTTGCCAATATTGGTTCTTCTAAGGTAGGGAATATTATTTGTTGTACTCGTAAGGGGTGTTATTCTTTCTTATTCATGAAGAGAGGCTGTTGTTATTCCATTGCTTATTATTACATTGGAATAACTTGTATACGTGGTTTACCCTATACTTGGTGACATTCTTCTATTATTACATTGGAACATCACATCGTGTGTTTTACAGGACTGATTCGGTTCTTTATTATTATTATTCATTGGAACATCTTGTATGCATGTGTTTTACAGGACTGGTTAAAATCTTTATTACTATTCTGTTGGAACATCACATGCATGTGTTTTACAGGACTGGTTCCATTCTTTATTATTACATTGGAATATCACATGCATGCGTTTTACGCAGGACACGGTTCCGTTATTTATTATTACTGTTGGAATAACTTTGCGTGTGATCTATCGCATGCATGGTGATTTCTTTTGTTATTCCATTCTTTATTATACCCGGTTGGTTAAAACTTTGACTTTATACTCCATGAAATTAGTGGAATATTCTTGATATTGCAAGGCTTCATCCGATATCCTTTCATGGAAATATTCTTCTCGATATTCTTGAATTTTATTCTACAAAGCGATATCATGTTGTGATTTGGATGTTATTGGTTCTAGATAAATTAATTCTTGAACTTGTTTTATTGAATTCTTATATCATTGTCATCATCCTCATGTTTATATTATGTTGAAAGTCAAACGTGGCTGTAGTGCATAGATGGACTTGGTATGATTATATTAGAGAGACTATTCGGTGTAATCATGGCCGTAATGTTACAAATGATGTGGTAAAATCCTCGATGGCCCGTAGTGCATTGATGGACGAGTTGTTGGCATGATCATGACCATTAATGAATACACAACTATTCTTGCCCGTAGTGCATGAATAATTGTGGTCGTGATACTAAAGAATATCCTTGGCCGTAGTAGTGCGAGGGGTGATTCGATGATGTGGATTATTTATTAAAGTGAGTCTCAAATTATAATGATGATGAAAAACCTTTTAAATCATAAAAGATAGTAGATTTTATTTTCTACTTGACTCTTTTAATGGGTTCTTTGGTTCATTTGTAGTTAAACTTGATGTTCATTATATTTTATCGGTTTAACATCATTTGTAGAGCTAATGATAATTTATTACGCATTATCTTAGTCATAATATTTCTTCTTGAGCTAGTTGAGCTCACCTTTTCTTTCTTTGTTCTCTTGAGGAAATGAGAATATATTTGGGGACGAGTCGGGGAGCGGAGTAATGGTCCGAGAGGATAGCATTAGTAGTCCTCACTATTCTGTGAAATAGTGTGAAAATAATTGTAATGAAGACTCCTTTTGAGTTTGTATAATATCTAGTAGACAATATTTGTATTCAAACTCACAGTTTATGTCGTATTGTATACGACAGTTATATTAGTAAGTTGTATTTAAATTCTGTACCATGTATCTGACTACCCAAGATGGGTGATGTATACCTAATTTTGGGGGCGTCACAATATCCACACTCAAATAAGTCCTCGTTACAATTATTCAAACACTATTTTACAGAAATAGTGAGGACTGCTAAAACATCTTTCTAGAACCATCACTCCGTACCCCGACTAGTTCTGCTATGTTCTCACCTCACGAGAAAAATGGAACAAAAAAGGAAAATGGTGAGCTCAACTAGCCGGTAAAGAATATTATGACTAAGATAATATACAACAAATTATCTTTAGTCTTCAACAGGGAAAAATCTGATAAAATATAATAGCCAACAAGTTTTAGATCAACAAACTGCAACGAAAACAACAATCCATTAGAAGAGTCAAGTAGAGAATGAGTTCTACTATCTTCTAAGATTTAAAAGTCCATCATCAATATTTTATCCCTATAACAACAATCAATATACATCTTTAATCAAATATTCATATTTGCACTACTGAGGCCAAAGATATTCATTTGTATCACACCGGTTGGTCATTTCATCTCAACACTGTTCATCTTTGTACTACTGGCCAAAGATATTCATCGATTAATCATTTATCTTTGCACTATAAAGTAGAAAATATTTAGTAATATCATCATTTAGGACCGAGGATGATGAAAAATATTTTAAAGAAAGCGAATCAAGTGAAACGGAAGGACAAATAGTAGGGATTCGTATAACAGTTTACCCAAGATCAATAATACTTCATAAATACCAATTTTGAAGCAGAATTCAAAAATAAAAATCAAAACATGGATACAATCAAAGATAGTAACCATAATAGACATCTTGGACAAAAAGAAGAAAATTTCATTTTTCGGTGAATAGTGCCGTATTCGTGAATAGTGCCGTATACGTGAATAATAATCCCGACACAAAAAGTTCCAAATTTGATAAAAATTCAGATCAATACTTCGGCATAATGATATTGAAGAAATAATATCATATATGAAGAAAATAACATCCCTTACCTCAAAATATCAGTACTTCTGATCAGAATATCGGTATAAGGCTGAAGGAAACTTGCACTGCTGAATAGAAACTCACAAAGTATCTAAATACTCACAAAATATCTAAATACTCACAAAATACACTCAATAATCTAGAGAGAGAAAAAGAGAAAACTTATTTCTGGTGTGATTTTCAATTCTAACTTAGCCCTCTATTTATAGGAAAATGTTAGCAGACTTGACCTGCAACCTGATGGCTTTACCTGATACTATTTCCACCCACCACATTTGAAATAAATTCAGCACATTTCTTCACCAACCACAAGTGGGGCCCGCTCAATTCTAGAATTTTCTAATAAAATCATTTATAAACCTAATTTCTGAATCAGTCACCTCTTAAAATTCATAACAAATCATACGTTTATTTTTAACGGTTCAAAATTTGTGGACATATACTCAACTTATATATGTATAACATATCCAAAAATTACAACGATCCAACGGTCGGATTAAAATTATAACTCACACAATATATCTAAAAAACACTTTGGTTTAATTTTAATACCTTCATTCAAACAAAAATCTTGATAAAACACCTCAACATTAACTCCTTCATTTTTAACCACAATAAATATATCCAACATTTATATCCACATAAAATAAATATTTCTTTATCATATGAATCAATAATTAATTATTCACAAATAATATTACAGAATCACATTTATGACAACGAATAGTTCCCGAGGAAAGAGGGACTTTCAATAAGAATTTCTCCTTATTGGCGCGCAATTAGGTGACCAAACCTCTCCTTGACAGAACTTTCTAGACATTTCCAATAATGCTATCTAATAATATTATTCAAATAATATGAATTATTGATCTAATAATGGGAAATACTGTGCAATGATAATTATTGAAACAACAATAATATAAAATATCAACGCGAGCAATTATTGAATCAATAAAATAAAATATTGAGCGATAATTCTTGTAACAATTATTGAGTAGTGCCTTCTTACGTAAGGATCAATAATTCATCAATACTTACATGCATCCACGCGTATTCGTATTTTTTAACCAAGGGTATTCCAGCGGTGTTAGCGGTAATAACCACGTCGTTATTTATAAAAACTCAAACTTATCGTTTTCTTCATCAAGCAGTTATTACATTATGGGGCCCATAAATGATCGCTACTGTCAAATTTAATATTCTTCGACAACAAGAATATTCCACGACCAAACGAATATTCTCAAAACAACAATGATTATTTTATAACCACTTGCATATTTTGCAAAATTTGCACATTTCACCCATAACCAGAGAATTATATCAAATTAATACCTTATTATTCACAATAATAATTAGAGAAAATTCGATTTTATTTATAATAAGTTGGTGTCTTACAACCTCCCCTCCTTATGAAATTTCGTCCTCAAAATTGACATACGTACCTGGTGTTTCGAAAAGGTGAGGATACCTCGCTTTCATTTCTGATTCCAACTCCCAGGTCATTTCTTCAATAGCATGGTTTCTCCATAAAACCTTAACTTGTGGTATAACCTTGGTGCGTAGGACATGTTCTTTCCTATCCAAGATCTTAACAGGTACTTCTTCGTACGTTAAATCTTTGGCTATCTCGTCTGGTTCTAACGCAATAATATGGTTCGGGTCTTTCACATATTTACGAAGCATGGATATGTGAAAAACATTATGAACACGAGACATACTTGGAGGTAATGCGAGTCTATAGGCCACATTTCCTATTCGGTCAAGAATCTCAAATGGACCAACAAATCGTGGATTGAGCTTTCCTCTCTTCCCAAATCTTGTAACTCCCTTCCATGGTGCAACACGTAACAATACATGATCCCCAATATTAAATTTCACGTCTTTTCGATGAAGATCCGCATAACTCTTTTGTCGATCTTGTGCCGTTTGTATACGTTGTCGAATCATTTGGATCTTTTACGTAGTAAATGCGTACTAATTACGGTCCCAACAACGTTGTTTCTCCCACCTCGCCCCAAAGATCTTGGAGAAGCGACACTTTCGTCCATATAACGCCTCAAATGGAGCCATGCCTATACTTGCTTGATAAGCGTTGTTGTTGTAGGAGAATTCCACGATTGGTGAGTACTTATCCCAACTTCCTTTAAAATCTAGGAACCAAGTCTTAATAGATCTTGAGGGTTTGAATAGTCCTCTCTCGATTGTCCGTCTGGTTTGAGGATGGTATCTCGAAAGCAATAAATAAATCGCGTGCCCATAGCTTTTACGCAAACTAACCCAAAATCGTGAAGTGAATCTTGGGTCACGATCCGAAACTATGGATACTAGCATGCCATGCAATCTCACAATCTCATTCACGTACATGCGAGCAAGGCGTTCGAGGAATAAGTCTCACGTATCGGTAAGAAATGGGCGGGACTTGGTTAATCTATCAACAATAACCCAAATCGCATCTATGCCTTGAGAAACTTTGGGAAGACACATGACTTGAAATCCATAGTAATGTGTTCCCACTTCCATTTCGGAATCTCAAGTGGTTGTAATGGACCCTTTGGCACTTGATGCTCCCGCCTTTACATGTTGACAAGTTAAACACCTCGAGATAAACTCGCGATCTCTCTCTTCATATTGTTCCACTAAAATGTATGTCTAATATCATGATACATTTTTGTACTCCCACGATGGATTGCAAATGGGGTGTTGTGTGCCTCCATCATGATTCTATGCTTCAAGTCAGAATCGTTAGGAACACAAATTCAGAGTTGAATCTAAGTATTCCTTCTTCATCGATTCTAAACTACGGAATAGCTCCTTCTTACACTTTCTTCTTCATACGTATCGTACTCGTGTCCGTAGTAGCTTGGCGACTTTAACTTTATCGATTAAAGTCGGTTCTACTCGTATATTCGCCATCATTATGTGGGTTCCTAGAGTCTTTAATTCTACCTCCATCCTTTGCAAGTCATACAGAATGGGCCTTTGCATTAACAATATCGCACTCGTACTCGCATATGATCTTCTACTCAATGCATCAGCTACTACGTTCACTATTCCAAGATGATATTGAATAGTGTGATCGTAATCTTTCAATAGTTCAAGCCAACATCGTTGCCGCATGTTGAGTTCTTTTTGGGTGAAGAAATATTTGAGGCTTTTATGATCCGTGTAGATCTCCACTTTCTCCCCATACAGGTAGTGTCTCCAGATTTTCAACGCGAAAATGACTGCTGCCAACTCTAGATCATGAGTAGGATAATTCCTCTCATATTCTTTGAGTTGTCGTGAGGCATAGGCTATGACTTTCCCATGTTGCATGAGACCGTATCCTAACCCTTTGCCTGAAGCATCGCTGTATATAAAAAATCCATCCGTACGGATGGTATTGCGAGCAGTGCAAAGCGAGTCTCTCTTGAGCTCTTGGAAACTCTTCTCGCATTCCTCGCTCCATACAAATTTGTATCTTTTCGAGTCGGTGAGTTAAGCAGATAGCGATTCAAAAAATCCTTCCACGAATCTCGATAATAACCAACTAAGCCCGAAGCTCGCGACCCGGTCACCGACTTGGTTGCTCCCAACTTTGTCTTGCTTGATCTTCATGGTCAACAGATACTCCACGTTTTGACACCACGTGCCCAAGGAATGCTACTTCCTCAAGCCGAACTCACATTTCTTGACTTGGCATAAAGTTTGTTTTCACGAAGCCTTTCAAGTATCGACTTCAAATGGTGCTCATGATCTTCACGGCTTTTGGAATAGATGAGGATGTCATCAATAAAGACAACAACGAATGATCCAAATATTCTTGAATACACGGTTCATCATATCCATGAAAGCGGCGGAGCATTAGTCAATCCAAAAGACATGACTAAGAATTCATAATGCCCGTCTGCAGGAGTTTCAAGGCGGTCTTTGGAATATCCTCGATTTTAATCTTGGTGATGATATCCGAGCGAAGATCGATCTTTGAAAAGAATTGTGCTCCTTGCAGTGGTCGAGCAGGTCATCAATGCGAGGTAGCGGATACCTATTCTTGATGGTGACATGGTTTAATTCTCGGTAGTCAATACAAAGTCGTATACTCCCGTCTTTCTTCTTACTGAATAAAGCAGAGCACCCCGAGGAGATGTCTTAGACGAATGAAACCTATGTCTAACAATTCCTGTAGTTGGACTTTTAACTCCTGAAGTTCAATAGGAGCCATTCGATATGGGGTTTTAGATATGGGTTTTGTACTCGGCTCAAGTTCAATAAAGAATTCAACATCACGTTCTGGGGGTAGACCAGGAAGTTCTTCAGGAAATACATCATAAAATTCTCTAACAACAGAAATATTATTCAAATCTGACTTGTCTTTGTTCAAATCCATAACATGGGTTAAGAAAGCTTGACATCCATTTTTTAATAAACGAATAGCTTTATGGCTTGATATGATAGTGGTGATTTTAGTGGTTTAGTTGTTTGAATTCATTGTATGTGGGTTGGTTAGAAATATGAAAACTAACAACCTTACGAAAACAATCAATTTTGGCATGATGAGTGGTTAACCAATCAATTCCTAAAATCACATCAAAAGCAAGTATCTTTAAAGATATAAGATCGGCGGTGTAATGTGATAGTGCCAACTTGGATCATGCAAGATTTTTAAAGCGTAGATGTAACGAAGGTTTCACCCAACGGAGTTTCAACAAATAAGTCAAAGTCCAATTTTTTCTGAGTCAAGTTTAAACGTTGAGCACAAGCAGAAGAGATAAAAGAATGGGTAGAACCGGTATCTAGTAAGGTATAAACTTCGCAAGAGTTCAAGATTAGCTTACCTGTAATCTTCTCGTTCTGGTTCCTCGCGTTTTGGCCAGTCACGACAAACGCTCTTCAAGGAACCGCTGATTTCAACTTATCCGGGACAGCCCTTGGAGTCACCATCCCCATTGAACTTAGTTTTTCTACAGAACAATCCCGAGCTATGTGGCCTTCTTTCCATAGTTGTAACATACCTTGGATTGTTGTAGACAGTTTGGGCTGATATGTCCCTCTTTCCCGCATTTGTAACATCTAACTCATGATCGTTCTCCTCCCCTAGAATTTGTTGTTGGTCTTTGGTCTTCTTTGTTGATGTCTTCCGTCATTGTTGAATCTCCTCTTTCTGAAATTTCCACTTGACTCACCTCTCCTATTATCATGGCCACAATGACTACCCGAGTGGTTACCGCCTTTGTTCGTATTTTTCCCTCCTCGTTGGTTATCATCGCTCTGATGACTGCTGTCACCGGTATGACCCTATTTGTGGTCCCTTGGTTGAACATACTCATTATCTCGCTCTAATAATTGAGCCCTTTACAACATCCTGAATATAAAGAAAATTTATGAGATATAAGATATTCGAATCTCGGGCTTTAGACCTCTCGAAACATCCTCGTCATTCGTTCCTCATTTTCGACCAAATGAGGTGCTGAAACTGGATAACTCGCAAACTTCGCCTCGTCTTTGGGACACCGTCATGTTGTTTTGTTCGATCGATAAACTCCACCTCCTTCATATATAATGAATACTTTTAGGAAAGTACTTGTCATTGAATAGTTCTCAAACGTTTCCCAAGACATCTCTTTGAGTGCGGTGGTCAGTACGCTTCACGAGACTCCCACCGATGAATCTGTCTCACCGCGGAACATAAAGGTGGCGAATGGAACCTTCTGTTCCTCCGTGCATCCCAAGACATCGAATATCTTGGTAATTTTCTTGACCCACATTTCCGCCATAATCGGATCCAGCTTTCCTTTAAATTCTGGTTGTTCCAACTCCTTGAACTGCTTGGCTGTGACAAGCCGCGCATTGCTATCATTTCCAACCGTATTTTGTGCACGAGTTTCCCTCGTTTGGTTTTGCATGAACTGCAAAAAGCTCCTAAACATTCCATCATTCATCATTTGCTCGGTAGTGTTGTTTACAGGAGGAATATTGCCTTTCTTGTTGCACGCGTTCTCTGGTTTGTAACTAAAGGTTGTTCCACGCCTCATACACTCCATTGTTAACGCGTTCTCAAAGTGGCCATTCTTAAATATTGCCATAAAACAAGGGTTAATTAAATAAATTAACATATCACATAATATCCCTATATTATGACTGACCAACAAATAAGCATAGATAAGACACACTAGCGAAGGATTTACTCATCTCTCCCCTCCTAGTTCTATTCCCCGATCTCCGCCAGAGACCATATCCCTAAGCTCTGATACCAACTATAGCGCCCCCAAAATAGGTATACAACACTCATTCTGAGTTGCCAAATATATGGTACAGAAAGCAAACTACAACTTCAATAATACAATTGTCGTGCAAAATACGACAACATATACTGTGAGTTTAAATATAAATATTGTCTTCTAGACAATATCCACACTCAAATAAGTCCTCGTTACAATTATTCAAACACTATTTTACAAAAATAGTGAGGACTGCTAAAACATCTTTCTTTAACCATCACTCCGCACCCCGACTAGTTCATGCTATGTTCTCACCTCCTGAGAAAAATGGAACAAAAAGGAAAAGGGTGAGCTCAACTAGCCCAGTAAAGAATATTATGACTAAGATAATATACAACAAATTATCGTAAGTCTTCAACAGGGAAAAATCTGATAAAATATAATAGCCAACAAGTTTTAGATCAACAACTACAGCGAAAACAACAATCCATTAGAAGAGTAAAGTAGAGAATGAGTTTTACTATCTTCTAAGATTTAAAAGTCCATCATCAATATTTTATCCCTGTAACAACAATCAATATACATCTTTAATCAAATATTCATCTTTGCACTACAGGCCAAATATGTAAGACCCCAAATTATTAATAAATAAAATTTATTTTCATCTATTTATTATTTTGAAATAGTAAGGGTTGATTTGATTAATGTGGATAGTTATGGGTAAAATACACAAATATTTCGAATAAGCAAGTGGTTATAAAATATTCATTATTATCGGAAATATTCGTTTGGTCGTGGAATATTAAATCGTCGGGGAATATTAAATGACGATGCCATGATCTTTGTGGGCCCCATAACGAAAAGCGATTGGATGAAGAAAACGACAAGTATAAGTTGTTTATAAATACTTAGTAGTTGTTGTAAGACCCGAAATTTTTTTTAAATAAAAGGAATTTCCTTTATTTATTATTTTGAAATAGTAAGGGTTGATTTGATTAATGTGGATAGTTAAGGGTTAAATACATAAATATTTCAAAATAAACAAGTGGTTATAAAATATTCATTTTTGTGGGGAATATTCGTTTGGTCGTGGAATATTAAATGCTTTGTCGGGGAATATTAAATGCACTGAGTATTAGCCATATGTGGGCCCCATGTGAAAGCGATTGGATGAAGAAAGCGACAAATATAAGTTGGTTAAAAATAATGGCGTAGTTATTACAGATTAAGATATGTTGGAATACCGGTGGTTAAAATACGATGTCTGGCGTGGTTCAAGCACAAGAAGCACCACAGTATTTTAAAGTATTGTTAAATTATTGATCCTTACGTAAGAAGGCTCTACTCAATAATTTTCACGATGAATTCTTATTCAATATTTTATTTTATTGATTCGATAATTCTTTGCGTTGATATTTTATATTATTCTTTGTTCAATAATTGTCCACACCGCATTATCTCCATTATCGGATCAATAATTCATATTATTTGAATAATATTATTAGATAGCATTATTGGCAATGTCTAGAAAGTTACATCGAGGAGAGGTTTGGTCACCTAATTAATGCTTGAAGAAGGAGAAATCCTTATCTGAAAGCCCCTCTTTCACAGGAACTACTGGTTATCATAATTGTGATTACGTAATATTATTTGTGAATAATTAATTATTGATTCATATGATAAAGAAATATTTATTTTATGTGGATATAAATGATGGATTTATTTATGTGGTTATAAATGAAGAAATTATTGTTGAGGTGTTTTATCGGTATTTTACCAGTTGGAGGTATTAAAAATTAAATCGGGTTTTGAGATATATTGCGGGGATTATAATTTTTAATCCACCCAGTTGGATTGTGGTAATTTTTGGATATGTTATACATATATAAGTTGAGTATATGTCCACAAATTTTGAACCGTTAAAAATGTACGAATGATTTGTTATGAATTTTAAGAGGTGTCGATTAGGAAATTAGGGTTATAATTGATTTTGGTGGAAAATTCTAGAATTGAGTGGGCCCCACTTGTGGTTGGTGAAGAAATGTGCTGAATTTTATTTCAAATGTGGTGGGTGGCAATAGTAGCGGAGTAAAGCCATCAAAGTAGAGTCAAGTCTGCCTTGGTAGGCTAACATTTTCCTATAAATAGAGGCTAAGTTAGAATTGAAAATCACACCGAAACAAAGTTTTCTCTCTTTCTCTCTATATTATTGAGCGTATTTTGTGAGTATTTAGATACTTTGAGAGTTCTTTATTCAAGTACAAGTTTCATTCAAAGATCACTTCCAACCTTTCCTTCCGGAAGTCTTGATTCTTTGAGGTAAGGGATATTATTTTTTTCGTAATGATATTATTTCTTCAATATCATTATCTTTGAAATGTTGATCGATGTTTTTATCAAATTTGGAACTTTTTTCATGTCGGGGTTACTTATTCATGAGTTACTTATTCACGAGTTACTATTCATGAGATTTCTTATTCACGAAGCGTGAAGATGTTTTTGTGGAATTTCTATCTTTTGGTGTCGGATTTACTATTTATTCATGTATACGGTCTTATTCACGATATATCTGACCTTTATTCACGATATCTGACACTATTCACGATATCACGGCACTATTCACCAAAAAATAAAAATTTCTTCTTTTGTCCAAAACATCTATTTTGGATACTAGCTTTGATTGTATCCATGTTTTGATCATTCTTGAATTTTACACCATTGTGATTATTTTTTGGGGTATTGTTGGACATGGATAAAACAAAGTACGAATCCTTAATCCTTAATCCTTGTCATTTTGTTTCTTTGGATTCGTTCTTAAAAAATATTTTCATCATCCTCGGTCTTAAATGATGATATTATTGAATATCTTTGGCACGTAGTCAAAAGATGAATGATTTCGATGAATATCTTTGGCCTTTAGTGCAAAGATGAGCAGTGTTGAGATGAACATGACCGATTGATGAATATCTTTGGCACTGTAGTGCAAAGATGAATATTTGATTTGAGATGAATATTAATTGATGTTCTGAGGATAAAATATTGATGATGGACCGTTAAATTCATAGATTATAGTAGATTTCATTCTCTACGTAACTCTTACATGAATTATTATTTCATTTGCGAATATTGATCTAAAACTTGTTGTCTATTGTATTCTATTAAATTTTTTCCTGTTGAAGACTAACGATAATTTGTTGTATATTATCTTAGTCATAATATTCTTCTTGAGCTAGTTGAGCTCACCCTTTTCCTTTTGTTCCATTCTTCTCGGGAGGCGAGAATATAGCGAGTGCAGTCTTGGGGTATGGAATGAAGGTTTTAGAAAGGATTGTTTAGTAGTCCTCACATTTTTTGTAAAATAATGTATCAATAAATGTGATGAGGATTTATGTGAGTATAAATATTGTCAGAAGATAATATTTGTATTTAAACTCACATTTCTTTGTTGTAATAATAAAGTTGTAGTTGCTTTTACGTACCGTGTATTGACAACTCAGAATGGGTGATATATACCTATTTTGGGGGCGTCGCGGTTGGTATCGAGCTTAGGGATATGATCTGGCGGAGATGAGATCGGGGAATAGAACTAGGAGGGGAGAGGCGAGTAAATCCTTCGCTAGTGTGTCCTACCTAAGCTTATTTGTTAGTTGGTCAATATATAGGGATATTATGTGATATATTGATTTCCTTAATTAACCCTTGTTTTATGGCGGTGATTTGAGAATGTCGATTGAGAATATTATGAGTGGAGTAAATGAGACCGTGGAGATGCTGTCTTTACCAACGAGGAGAACGTGCAACAGTGGCAATGTTCCTCCTGTGAACAACACCAATGAAAGCGAGATGATGAGCGAGGGGATGTTTAGAAGCTTTTTGCAGTTCATGCAAAATCGACGAGGAGAGACTCGTGTTCAAAATACTGAGGAGAAATGATAGCAATTCACGGGTTGTCACAATGCGATTCAAAGAGTTGGGACCACGAATTTAAGGGAAAGCGGATCCGATCATGGCGAAACATGGGTCAAACAAATTACCAAGATATTCGATGTCTTGGGATGCACGGAGGAACAGAAGGTTCCATTCGCCACCTTATGTTCCGTGGCGAAGGCAGATTCATGGTGGGAGTGCGTGAAGCGTACCCATCCGCACTTTTCAAGATGTCTTGGGAGGCGTTTGAGAGACTATTTAATGACAAATACTTTCACGAAAGTGTTCGTCTATATGAAGGAAGTGGAGTTCATCGATTAGAAGCAAAATAACATGGCGGTGTCTCGATGACGAGGCAAAGTTTGCGAGTTATCCAGGTTTGCACCTCATTTGGTGGAGAATGAGGAGCGATGACGCGGATGTTTCTTAGAGGTTTGAAACAGGCATACGTCAAGATCTCATTTCTCATAAACTTTCTCTTTATTCAGGATGTTGTAAATGAGGCTCAATTATTAGAAGCGAGATAACGAGTACGGTGAATTGAGGGACCATAACCGAGGATCGTGCAGAGAGATAGCGATCAACAGAATAATGATAAAGCTGCGGAGAAAGAAACAGACGATGTAAATGGTAACCACTCTGGTGGTAATCATGGTCATGAAAGCGAAGAAGCGAGTCGGAGGAGATTTTAAAAGAGGAGATTTAACAACGACTATGTGAAGACGACGGTCTTGGCGTGAAGAATCGGTTCTAAGGGAGGAGAAACGACCACCGGTCATATGCTACAAATGCGAAAAGAGGGACATATCGGTCAGCGCGCCCAACAGATTCAAGGTATGCTATAGTTGTGGAAAGGAAGGACATATCGCTTCGAGATTGACGATGGCGAAACCTAGTTCAATGGGGACGGTGACTCAAAAGACATCCCCGAAAAGTTAAAGTCAAGCGATTCCGGAAGAAGCGTTTGTTGTGGTGGTCATAATCGAGAACCCAAACGAGGTGATCACGGGTAAGCTATTTATAAATTCTTGCGAAGTTTATACCTTACTTGATACGGGGTGCTACCCATTCATTTATCTCTCCTGCGTGTGCTCAGCGTTTAAACTTGACTCGGAGAAATTAGACTTTGATCTATCTGTGGAAACTCCGTTAGGAGAAACTTTCATCACATCCATTGTTTATAAATCTTGTTTGATTCAAGTTGGCACCATCACCTTACCTGTTGACCTTATCTCTTTAAAGATACTTGCTTTTGATGTGATTTTAGGGATTGATTGGTTAACTACTCATCATGCCAAAATTGATTGTTTTCGTAAGGTTGTTAGTTTTCATATTCTAACCAACTTTTGTTATGCAATTCAAGCAACTAAACCATTAAAATCAATCAACATCATATCTAATCATAAAGCTATTCGTTTATTGAAAAACGGATGTCAAGCTTTCTTAGCCCATGTTATGGATTTGAATAAAGACACGTCAAATTTGAATAATATTCTGTTGTTATTGACTTTCCGACGTATTTCTGAAGAACTTCCGGTCTACCCCCGAGCGTGAAGTTGAATTCTTTATTGATCTTGAACACTGGTACAAAGCCCATTTCTAAAACCCCATATCGAATGGCTCCTATTGAACTTGGGAGTTAAAAGTCCAACTACGAGGAATTGTTGGACATCGGTTTCATTAAATCCTAGTACATCTCCTTGGGGTGCTCTGTTTTATTTGTAAAAAAGAAAGGCGGGAGTATATCGACTTTTGTATTGACTATCGGGAATTGAACCATGTCACCATCAAGAATAGGTATCCTCACCTCGTATTGATGACTTGTTTGACCGATTCTGAGGCACAATTCTTTTCAAAATTGATCTTCGATTCGGATATCAATTTGAAAATTAGAAGGCGAGGATATTCCAAAGACCGCCTTCGAGAACTCGGTATGGGCATTATGAATTCTTAGTCATGTCTTTCGGACTAACTAATGCTCCTGCGGCTTTCATGGATATGATGAACCCAAAGTATTCAAGGAATATTTGGATCGATTCGTTGTTGTCTTTATTGATGACATCCTTATATATTCCAAAAGTCGTGAAGATCATGAGCACCATTTGAAGTTTGGTACTCCAAAGGCTTCGTGAAAACTAACTATATGCCAAATTGAAGAAATGCGAGTTCGGCTTGAAGTAGCATTTCTTGGGCATGGTGTCAAAACATGGAGTATCTGTTGATCCGTGAAGATTGAAGCAATACAAAGTTAGAGCAACCGAAGTCGGTGGATGAAGACGTAGTTTTTGGGCTTATTTGGTTATTATCGGAGATTCGTGGAAGGGTTTTCTCGAATCGCTACTCCATTCTTCGGCTAACTTCGGAAGGATACAAAATTCGTTTGGAATGAAGAATGCGAGAAAAGTTTCCAAGAGCTTAAGAGGAGACTTATTTTAAGACTGTTTCTAACAATACCATCTGGTTTGGATGGATTTGTTATCTCTGACGATGCTTGAGGCAAAGGGTTAGGATGTGTTCTCATGTGCAGCGTGGGAAAGTCATAGCCTATGCCTCATGACAACTTAAAGAGTATGAGAGGAATTATCCTACTCATGATCTAGAGTTAGCGTGATCGTTTTCGCTTAAAGATATGGAGGCACTATCTATATGGGGAGAAAGTGGAGATATATTCGGATCATAAAAGCCTTAAATATTTCTTCACTCAAAAAGAACTCAACATGCGGCAATGACGTTGGCTCGAGCTATTGAAAGACTACGACCACACTATTGATACCATCCCGGTAAAGCGAACGTGGTAGTGGACGCATTGAGTAGAAGAAGATCATACGAGGAGCGAGTGCGATGATGTCAAGTATACGATAGAGCCAACTTTAATAGAAAAAGTTAAGGTTGCTCAAGCCACCCAGGCCGGAAATGATGCGTATGAAGAAGAAAGTACAAGAAGGAGCTATTTAAGGGCGAGAATTGATGAAGAAGGAATACTTGAGTCCACTCTAGGCTTTGTGTTCTAACGACTACGATTTGAAGTACAAGATTATGATGGAGGCACACAATACACCATTTGCAATCCATCACGGAAGTACTAAAATGTATCGTGATCTTGACATACATTTTGGTGGAATAATATGAAGAGAGAGATTGCAAAGTTTATCTCGATGTGTTTAACTTGCCAACTTGTAAAGGCGGAGCATCTAGTACCTAAGGGTCCGTTGCAACCACTTGAGATTTAGGAATGGAAGTGGGAACACATTACCATGGATTTTTTCACGGGTCTTCCTACTACGGTTTCTCAAGGCATCAATCTTATTTGGGTTATTGTTGATAGATTAACCAAGTCGCTCATTTCTTGCCGATCACGGGAGACTTATTCCTTGAAGCGTCTTGCTAGTATATACGTAAATGAGATCGTGAGGTTGCATGGCATACTGTATCCATAGTTTGGATCGTGACCCAAGATTCACTTCAAGATTTTGGGTTAGCTTGCAAAAGCTATGGGCACGGATTTGCGATTTAGTTGACATACCATCCCCAAAGCAGACGGACAATCGAGAGGACTATTCAAACTCTTGAAGATCTATTAAGACTCGTGTCCTAGACTTCAAGGGTAGTTGGGATAAGTATTTACCATTGGTGGAATTCTCCTACAACAACAGCTTATCGAGGCAAGTATAGGTGTGGCTCCATTGAAGCATTATATGGACGAAAATGTCGTTCTCCAATATGTTGGGATGAGGTGGGTGAAGCAACATTGTTGGGACCCGAGTTAAATACGTATGACTCTCTAGAAAAGATCCAAATGATTGACAGCGTATACAAAGCGGCACAAGATCGACAAAAGAGTTATGCGGATCTTCATGAAAGGACGTGGAATTTAATGTGGGGATCATGTATTGTTGCGAGTTGCTCCATGGAAGGAGTTACAAGATTTGGGAAGAGAGGAAAGCTCAATCCACGATTTATTGGTCCATTTCAAATTCTTGACCGAGTAGGAAATGTAGCCTATAGACTTGCGTTACCTCGAGTATGTCTCGTGTTCATAATGTGTTTCACATATCTCGTACTTCCGTAAATATGTGAAAGACCGAACCACGTTATTGAGTTAGAACCCAGGACGAGATAGGCAGAAGACTTAACGTATGAGGAGGTACTGTCAAGATCTTGGATAGGAAGGAGCATGTCCCACGCCATGAAAGGTCATACCACAAGTTAAAGTTTTGTGGAGGAATCATGCTATAGAGGAAATGACACGGGAATTGGAAGCGGAAATGAAAGCGAGGTATCCTCACCTTTTGAAACACCAGTACGTGACGTCAATTTCGAGGACGAAATTTCATAAGGAGAGGAGGTTGTAAGACCGAAATTTTTTTAAATAAAAGGAATTTCCTTTATTTATTATTTTGAAATAGTAAGGGTTGATTTGATTAATGTGGATAGTTAAGGGTTAAATACGCAAATATTTCAAAATAAACAAGTGGTTATAAAATATTCATTTTTGTGGGGAATATTCGTTTGGTCGTGGAATATTAAATCTTTGTTAGGGGAATATTAAATAAATGACAAGCAAATATGACCGTGTGTGGGCCCCATAACGAAAGCGATTGGATGAAGAAAAGCGACAAATATAAGTTGGTTAAAAAATACTTGGCGTGTAGTTGTTACCGTTAAGACTGTTGGAATACCCTTGGTTAAAATCTGATGTCTGGCGTGGTTGACAAGCGAGTACACCGGTATATTACAAGTATTGTTAAATTATTGATCCTTACGTAAGAAGGCTCTACTCAATAATTTTCACGATGATTCTTATTCAATATTTTATTTTATTGATTCAATAATTCTTTGCGTTGATATTTTATATTATTCATTGTTCGATAATTGTCACTTTGCACATTATCTCCATTATCGGATCAATAATTCATATTATTTGAATAATATTATTAGATAGCATTATTGGCAATGTCTAGAAAGTTACATCGAGGAGAGGTTTGGTCACCTAATTGGCGCAAGATAAGGAGAAATCCTTATCGGAAAGCCCTCTTTCACGGGAGCTACTTTTGGTTGTCATAATTGTGATTCGTAATATTATTTGTGAATAATTAATTATTGATTCATATGATAAAGAAATATTTATTTTATGTGGATATAAATGATGGATTTATTTATGTGGTTATAAATGAAGAAATTATTGTTGAGGTGTTTTATCGGTATTTTACCGGATTGGAGGTATTAAAAATTAAATCGGGGTTTTGAGATATATGCGGGGATTATAATTTTTAATCCGACCGTTGGATAATGGTAATTTTGGATATGTTATACATATATAAGTTGAGTATATGTCCACAAATTTTGAACCGATTAAAAATGTACGAATGATTTGTTATGAATTTTAAGAGGTGTCGATTAGGAAATTAGGGTTATAATTGATTTTGGTGGAAAATTCTAGAATTGAGTGGGCCCCACTTGTGGTTGGTGAAGAAATGTGCTGAATTTTATTTCAAATGTGGTGGGTGGCAATAGTAGCGCGGTAAAGCCATCGTGTGTGGTCAAGTCTGCCTTGATGGGCTAACATTTTCCTATAAATAGAGGCTAAGTTAGAATTGAAAATCACACCGAAACAAAGTTTCTCTCTTTCTCTCTCTATATTATTGGCGTATTTTGTGAGTATTTAGATACTTTGAGAGTTCTTTGTCAAAGACAAGTTTCATTCAAAGATCACTTGAGCCTTTCCGAAAATCACGATTCTTTGAGGTAAGGGATATTATTTTTTTCGTAATGATATTATTTCTTGATATCATTATCTTTGAAATGTTGATCGATGTTTTATCAAATTTGGAACTTTTTCATGTCTGGGTTACTATTCATGAGTTCTTATTCACGAGTTACTATTCACGAGTACTATTCATGAAGCGTGAAGATGTTTTTGTGGAATTTCTATCTTTTGGTGTCGGATTTCTTATTCATGTATACGGTCTTATTCACGTATCTGGCCTTTATTCACGATATCGGCACTATTCACGATATCTGACTATTCACCAAAAAATAAAATTTCTTCTTTTTGTCCAAAACATCTATTTTGGATACTAGCTTTGATTGTATCCATGTTTTGATCATTCTTGAATTTTACACCTTTGTGATTATTTTTGGGGTATTGTTGGACATGGATAAAACAAAAGTCGAATCCTTAATCCTTAATCCTTGTCATTTTGTTTCTTTGGATTCGTTCTTTAAAATATTTTCATCATCCTCGGTCTTAAATGATGATATTATTGAATATCTTTATTTTGTAGTAAAAGATGAATGATTTCGATGAATATCTTTGGCCTTTAGTGCAAAGATGAGCAGTGTTGAGATGAACATGACCGATTGATGAATATCTTTGGCTGTAGTGCAAAGATGAATATTTGATTTGAGATGAATATTAATTGATGTTCTGAGGATAAAATATTGATGATGGACCGTTAAATTCATAGATTATAGTAGATTTCATTCTCTACGTAACTCTTCTATGAATTATTATTTTTTAAGCTGCGAATATTGATCCGAAACTTTTTCTACATTGTATTCTATTAAATTTTTCCTGTTGAAGACTAACGATAATTTGTTGTATATTATCTTAGTCATAATATTCTTTCTTGAGCTAGTTGAGCTCACCCTTTTCCTTTTTGTTCCATTCTTCTCGGAGGCGAGAATATAAGCAGTGCAGATTAGGGGTATGGAATGAAGGTTTTAGAAAGGATTGTTTAGTAGTCCTCACCATTTTTGTAAAATAATGTATCAATAAATGTGATGAGGATTTATGTGAGTATAAATATTGTCTAGAAGATAATATTTGTATTTAAACTCACAGTTTTCTTTTGTTGTAATAATAAAGTTGTAGTTGTTTACGTACCATGTATTGTGACAACTCGGAATGGGTGATGTATACCTATTTTGGGGGCGTCGCGGTTATTACCAATTATCGTTGTTGGAATACCCGTGGTTAAAAACACACTAATACGGCGTTGTTGAACAAGAAGACAGTACGGTATTGCACCAATTATTGATTCTTACGTAAGAAGGCACTACTCAATAATTGTTATAGTAATTCTTGTTCAATATTTTATTTTATTGATTCAATAATTCTTTGCGTTGATATTTATATTATTGTTGTTTTAATAAATTGTCATTACACAAGTATTTTCCATTATCGAGCAATAATTCATATTATCTGAATAATATTATTGGATAACATTATTGGCAATGTCTAGAAAGTTACATCTAAGGAGAGGTTTGGTCACCTAATTGCGCTGCCAAGAGGAGAGATCCTTATTAGAAAGCCCCCTCTTTCCCCAGAAGCGGCACGGTTGCAAGATCTTGTGATTCGTAATATTATTTGTGAATAATTAATTATTGATTTATATGATGAGGAAAATATTGATTTTATGTGGATATAGATGGAGAAAATTTTAAAAGTGACAATTGTTGAAAATTGAAATTTTATCTTTTTCTGATAAAATAATTCATTTAAATATATTATTATATTTTAATAATATAATAATGGTGATATTTTTATAATGAATGTGGGATATATGAGTATATGAGGAGGAAGAGTATTCTTGTTGCATTAAATGATTAACACATGTTTTGTGTGTCGTTGGACCCCATTTCTTGACTGAAATTTGATTATAGCCTGTAAAATCGCCTATTTGTGGATTTCGGTCAATTTCTGTTTGGAATTTAAAAAAACTTTCTTCTGCAAAGTTGTAGAGAATTGAATTTTCTATAAAAAGTGGCGAGATTCAAATTTTCTGATAAAAGGGCTATTTATTATAAATTATTGAAGTTCCGAAGCTCCGAAATAATTGATTTTTGGAAGTTTAAAATATTTAAAATAGGAAAAACATTTTTTTGTTTTGTGGGCAGCCCTAGCATGTGCAAGAGATAAGTTGAAATCAGTTGTCAAAATGTGCGTAGAGAATTTGTAATATATATAATATTATTATATTAAATTTTCTACTTTGGTGTTCTAAGCATTTTCTATAAATAGGTGCTTGGGTTAGAATTGAAAATCACACCGTAAACTGAAGTTTTCCTCTCTATATTATCGAAGCGTATTCTTGTGAGTATTTTAAGTATACTTTGAGTATTGCTATACTGGTGCAAGTTCAAGTCATAGCTTTATATCCAAATTGTCAAATAAAAAAATCTTGTCTTTCGAGGTAAGGGATGTTATTTTATTCGAAAATAATATTATTTCTTCAATATCATTATTTGAAATATTGGTTGGAAATTTTTATCAAATTTGGAACTTTTTCATGTCGGGGGTTACTATTCATGAGTTCTTATTCACGAAAGTACTATTCACTTAAGCGTGAAGATGTTTTTTTGTGAAATTTCTATCTTTTGGTGTCGGAGTTACTATTCACGTATACAGCACTATTCACGAATACGGCACTATTCACCGAAAAACTAAATTTCTTCTTTTTGTCCAAAATATCTATTATGGATACTAGCTTTGATTGTATCCATGTTTTGATCATTCTTGAATTTTACTCCACTCTGATTACTTATGAAGTATGTTTGAATTGGGATTGTTTAAAATACGAATCCTTAATATTTGTTCTTTTGTTTCACTGGATTCGTTTCCTTTAAAATATTTTTCATCATCCTCGGTCCTAAATGATGATATTCTTGAATATCTTTGGCACGTAGTGCAAAAGATGAATGATTTCTTGATGAATATCTTTGGCCCGTGGTAAAGATGAGCAGTGTTGACATGAACATGATTAAGTGATTAATATCTTTGGCTCGTAGTGCAAAGATGAACATGTGTTTAGATGAACATGACTAATTAGTCGATGAATATCTTTGGCTGTAGTGCAAAGATGAATATTTGATTCAGGATATATATTGATTGATGTTACTGGGGATAAAATATCGACGATGAACTTTTAAATTCATATATAGAAGATAGTAGTTTGCATTCTCTACTTAACTCTTCTAATGAATTATTATTTTCGCTGCGAAGATTGATTTAAAACTGGTTGTCTATTGTATTCTATTAGATTTTTTTCCTGTTGAAGACTAACGATAATTTGTTGTATATTATCTTAGTCATAATATTCTTTACTAGGCTAGTTGAGCTCACCCTTTTCCTTTTTGTTCCATTTTTCTTCTCAGGAGGCGAGAATGTAGCGAGTACTAGTCGGGGTATGGAATGAAGGTTCTAGAGAGAGTTGTTTAGTAGTCCTCACCATTTTTGTAAAATAATGTATCAATAATTATGATGGGGATTTATTTGCGTGTGGATATTGTGCAGATGACAATATCTCGTATTTAAACTCACGCTTTTATATGTTGTAATAATAAAGTTTTAGTTATTTCGTATCATGTATTTAGCTTAATTTCGAGAATGGGTTGGATGGAATGGACCTATTTTGGGGGCGTCACAAAAGATATTCATTTGTATCACCAGTTGGTCATATTCATCTCTACACCTGTTCATCTTTGCACTATGGGACAAACATATTCATCAGTTAATCATTTATCTTTGCACTACAGGCCGAAGATATTTAGTAATATCATCATTTAGGACTGAGGATGATGAAAAATATTTTAAAGAAAACGAATCTAGTGAAACGGAAGGACAAATAGTAGGGATTCATATAACAGTTTATCCAAGATCAATAATACTTCATAAATACCAATTTTGAAGCAGAATTCAAAAATAAAGATCAAAACAAGAATACAATCAAAGATAGTAACCATAATAGACATCTTGGTCAAAAAGAAGAAAATTTCCTTTTTCGGTGAATAGTGCCGTATTCGTGAATAGTGTCGTATACGTGAATAGTGTTGTATACGTGAATATTAACCCCGACACAAAAAGATTCAAATTTGATAAAAATTCAGATCAATACTTCGGCATAATGATATTGAAGAAATAATATCATATATGAAAAAAATAACATCCCTTACCTCAAAATATCAGTACTTCTGATCGGAATATTGGTATATAAGGTCAAGGAAACTTACCTTAATGAATAGAAACTCACAAAGTATCTAAATACTCACAAAATACACTCAATAATCTAGAGAGAAAGAGAGAAAACTTGTTTCGGTGTGATTTTCAATTCTAACTTAGCCTCTATTTATAGAAAAAATGTTAGCAGACTTGACCGCAACTTTGATGGCTTTTACCGCTACTATTCCCACCCACCACATTTGAAATAAATTCAGCACATTTCTTCACCAACCGGAAGTGGGGCCCACTCAATTCTAGAATTTTCCACCAAAATCATTTATAAACATAATTTACGAAAGTCAGTCACCTCTTAAAATTCATAACAAATCATACGTTCATTTTAACGGTTCAAAATTTGTGGACATATACTCAACTTATATATGTATAACATATCCAAAAATTACAACGATCCAACTATCGGATTAAAAATTATAACTCACACAATATATAAAAAAACTTTGGTTTAATTTTTTAATACATTCATTCGGACAAAAATACCGATAAAACACCTCAACATTTACTCCTTCATTTTTAACCACAATAAATATATCCAACATTTATATCCATATAAAATAAATATTTCTTTATCATATGAATCAATAATTAATTATTCATAAATAATATTACGTAATCACATTTATGACAACTAAGTAGCCGCTCCCTGAAAAAGAGGGGGCTTTTCAATAAGAATTTCTCCTTATTGGCGCATGATTAGGTGACCAAACCTCTCATCGATGTAACTTTCTAGACATTGCCAATAATGCTATCTAATAATATTATTCAAATAATATGAATTATTGATCTAATAATGGGAAATACCGCAAAGTGACAATTATTAAAATAACAATAATATAAAATATCAACGCAAAGAATTATTGAATCAATAAAATAAAATATTAAACAAGAATTACTGTAACAATTATTAGTAGTGCCTTCACGTAAGGATCAATAATTCATCAATATCTGTGCATCCACGCAGTACGCCAGACATCGTATTTTAACCAAGGGTATTCCAACAAGTGTTAACCAGAATAAACTACGCCAGTTATTTATAAAACTCAAACTTGTCGTTTTCTTCATCCGACAGTTATTACATTATGAGGCCCACAAATGATCGCTACTGGTCGCATGCGAATATTCTCCAAACAACAAGAATATTCCACGACCAAATGAATATTCCCCGACAACAATGATTATTTTATAACCACCTGCATATTTTGCAAAATTTGCACATTTCACCCATAATCAGAGAATTATATCAAATTAATACCTTATTATTCACAATAATAATTAGAGGAAATTCGATTTTATTTATAATAAGTTGGGGACTTACAGAAATCTTTAGTTTCTGGTGTGATTTTCAATTCAAACCTAAGCACCCTATTTATAGGAAAATGCTTAGAACACCAAAGAGTAAAATTTAATATAATATTTATATTTATATTATAAATTCTCTACTTATACACTTAGCAGATCCTGAAATCAGCCACCTAATCACATGTTAAATGAGTCCCAACAATGTAAAAAATGTTTTTGTTAATATAATTATTTAAAACTTCCAAAAATCAATTATTTCGGAACTTCGGAACTTCAATAATTCATAACAAATAGCCCTTTTGTAAGACCCCAGCTTTTATAAATAAAGATGAATTTTTCTATAAATATTATTTTTGAATATTATGGAATAAATTTGATATAATGTTATAGTTGTGGGTAATATTTATAAATTTTGCAAAGTATGCAAGTTGTTATAAAATATTCGTTTAGTCGGGGAATATTCTTTTGTTAGGAATATTAAATAACGGCTTAATCATTGGTGGACCCCATAATGTAATTATTGTCGGATTGAGAAAACGACAAAAATATTTTATAAAAATAACTACGGAGGTGTTACCGTTAAAAGCTGTTGAACTACCGGTGGTAAAGTACAAAGAATACTGATGTCTGGCGTCATTGCATAGTAGACACTGCAGATTGATTATTGATGCTTACGTGAGAAGTCACTCACCTATGCTCAATTATTGCTACAAGAATTCCGCATCATATCTCTTATATTATTGATTCAATTATTGTCACAAGATCATCATCAGATAATATGTTATAGTATTAAATCAATAATTGAGACGACAAGTTATAAATGATTAATAATTGTTGAAAGATTAAATATGTGTTGATGAAAAAAAAATGATTTGTGGTAAGTTTGATTATTTTATTGGGGCTCATATATGTCATCATCTAAGAGTCTCTTCGTTAATAGTAATTACCTTCCGTCAATAGTAATTACCCTTGTGAATAGTATTTACCTTCAACAATAGTAATTACCCTTGTGAAAGATTTACCTTAAATCGATAGTAATTACCCTTGTGAATAGTATTTACCTTCGTCAATAGTATTTACCTTCGTTAATAGTAATTACCTTTACCAGACGTCGAACCACTTGTCGTTTCACATTAAAAGCGCCGAACCACTTGTCGTTTCACATTACAGCGCCAAACCGATTCGTCCAAGCCACTTGCCTTTTCACACGTCGGTGCTAAGCTAGAAATCTTCTATAAATAGAGGCCTAGGGCTTCATTATTTTCACTTAATTCATTCAAGCTTATATAGAGAGAAAGTATAGAGAGAATAAGAGAAAGAAGAAGAGTATTTTATTCTTACACCGCGCTAAAGATTCAATCTCCTACCAAATGTAAGGGGTGTTATTCTTTCCTATTCATGAAGAGAACTCGTTGTTATTCCATTGCTTATTATTACATTTGGAATAACTGTGATCTGTGATTTTACCTATACTTGGTGACATTCTTCTATTATTACTGTTGGAACATCCTCATCACGTGTGTTTTACTAGGACACGGTTAAAATCTTTATTATTATTTTATTGGAACATCACATGTCATGTGTTTTACAGGACTGGTTAAAATCTTTATTATTATTACATTGGAACATCCTCGTCGTGTGTTTTACAGGACTGGTTAAAATTTTTTATTCTACATTGGAACATCTTGTCGTGTGTTTTACACCGGACTGGTTAAATCTTTATTGATACATTGGAATATCTATCATGTGTTTTACAGGATGCGGTTCCATCTTTATTATTCTATTGGAACATCTGCTTGGTGTGAATTTCACCGACTCGGTTCCAGATTATTTATTATTCATTTGAATAACACATCTCATGCGATCTATCGCATGCATGGTGATTTCTTTTGTTATTCCATTCTTTATTATACCCAGTTGGTTAAAACTTTGACTTCTATACTCCATGAAATTAGTGGAATATCCTTGATATTTGTGTTTCATCTAGTATCTTTTCATGGAAATATTCTTCTGATCATTCTTGAATTTTACTAATTTGGACGTTAATAATTTCTGGATAAAATAATTCTTGAACTTGTTTTATTGAATTCTTATATCATTGTCATCATCCTCATGTTTATATTTTTTTAAAGTCATCTGTGGCCTGTAGTGCATAGATGGACTTGGTATGATTATGACCAGAGACTATTCGATTGTAATCATGAATAGTAATGTTACAAATGATGTGGTAAAAATCCTCGGTGGTAGTAGTGCATTGATGGGACGATTGTTGGCATGATCATGACCATTAATGAATACACAAATATTCTTGCACGTAGGTGCATGAATAATTGTGGTCGCGATATCTTAAAGAATATCCTTGGCCGTAGTGCGGGGGGTGATTCGATGATGTGGAATATTTATTAAAGTCGAGTCTCAAACTATAATGATGATGAAAACCTTTTAAAACCAAAAGATAGTAGACTTTATTTTCTACTTGACTCTTTTAATGGATTGCGATATTCACCGCAGATTAACCGGATCTCTCATTGTATTTTATCGGTTTAACATTATTGAAGACTATTGATAATTTATTCGCATTATCTTTAGTCATAATATTTCTTCTTGGGCTAGTTGAGCTCACCCTTTTCTTTCACCGTTCTTCTTGAAATGATAATATAAATTTGGGACGAGTCGGGAAAAGCAGTGATGGTCCGAAGATAAGATTAGTAGTCCTCACTATTCGTACGAAATAGTGTGATAATAAATCGTAATGAGGACTTTTGTTTGAGTTTGTATAATATCTAGTAGAGCGATATTTGTATTTAAACTCATGATTTATGTCGTATTATACTACGGCGATTATGTTAATAAGTTGTATTTAAATTACATACCATGTATAAGTATTCGACCCAAGATGGGTGATGTATACCTAATTTTGGGGCGTCACACCTTTTGTCGAAAATTGAATCTCGTGAATTTTTATAGGAAATTCAATTTCTACAACTTTGCGAAGAAATTTTTCTAAATTCCAAGCGAGAAATCGAAGAAATCCACATACGGATGATTTTACAAGCTATAATCAAATTTCAGTCAAGAAATGGGGTCCACCGACACACAAAACATGTGTTAAAAAATACTCTTCCTCCTCATATACTCATATATTCCACATTCATTGTAAAAATATTATCATTATTATATTATAATAATATAATAACATATTATTTTATCAGAAAAGATAAAATATCAATTTTTAACAATTGTCACTTTAAAAATTTTTTTTCCATCTATATCCACATAAAATAAATATTTCCTCATCATATAAATCAATAATTAATTATTCACAAATAATATTACGTAATCACAAAGACCGATAAACCGGTAGTTCCTCAGGAAGAGGGGCTTTCAATAAGAATTTCTCTTCTTGGGCCTTGATTAGGTGACCAAACCTCTCCTTGAGCGAAATTTCTAGACATTGCTAATAATGTTTTCTAATAATATTATTCGGATAATATGAATTATTGCTTCGATAATGGAAAATCTCGTGTAGTGACAATTATTGAAACAACGATAATATAAAATATCAACGCAGTAATTATTGAATCAATAAAATAAAATCTTGAACGAAGAGCTTCATCGTAACAATTATTGAGTAGTGTCTTCTTTACGTAAGAATCAATAATTGGTGCAATACCGCAATGTCTTCTTGTTCAACAACAGCGACATTCGTGTTTTAACCACCGAGTATTCCAACAAAAGTATTAATGGTAACAACGGTAGTAGTTATTTATAAACAACTTATACTTGTCATTTTCTTCATCCAATTACTTTCAGTTATGGGGCCCACACAAGTTGTTGCTACCATTGCACGAATATTCCCCGATAGCGAGAATATTCCACGACCAAACAGTATATTCTCAAACAACAATGAGTATTTTATAACCACTTGCTTATTTGAAATATTTAGCATTTTACCCATAACTAACCACATTAATCAAATCAACCCTTACTATTTCAAAATGATAAATAGAAAATTAAATTTCAATTATTAATAATTTGGGGTCTTCTGATAAATATAATTTTAAATTGAATTTGTTATTTTACTTTGAAATGAGAAAATATATTTACTATTACACTTACAAATATAAAATCACAACTAAAATTAAAAATAAAACAAAATAATAATAACCTAATTTGATTTAATTTTGTATATATTATAAAATAATGTACCGAGTATCTAATCGAATTTGTATCAATCGAGTATGTTTCAAATCATAATTAAGAATTCGAGTAATTTGATTCTTAAACGAGTCGAGTATAACCCTACTCACATTCTACCCATATTTTTATTTGAAATATTTTTTATGCTTAAATTTGAATCATATTATTAACGAATCTGAGTCTCGCTCGTATTTTTTCGAGCCAAGCCCGAATCGAGCCCGAAATGTTTGGTTTGTTTATAGCCTTATCTATGGGCCTTTTTGTTTTTGACTAAAGAATTTAATTGTTAGACATTTAGTTTTATACTCTCTCCGTTCCTAAATAAGTGACGTTTTAGAAGAAAAAATTTGTTCCAATTTATTTGTCGTTTATAACTTTTTAGGAGAATAAAATATTTAATTTTCTATATCACCCCTACCTTCTCTCATTGTCCTAAAAAATTCTCACCCATAGTATTAATAGTTTTCAACTTCCCATAAAGGGGTAGTGATGTAATTTCACATAGATTTTAATTATTAAATGATAGTATTAAATGACTTTCTTAATTCATGTGCAAAAACCTTAAACGACACTTATTTAAGAACGAATGGAGTAGTTAACTAACTCCAATTGACTACTTGTTGGTTTATAGCCAGAGTTAAACTACAATATACTCCCTCTGGCCCAAATTAATTGCTCAGTTTTGATTTTTTTAAGTCAAATTGACTATTTTTAGAATTAATAATTAAACATATATAGGTATATTTCTAAAATTATAAAAATTGAGGTTAGTAATAAATTGTATATACTTTCTTTTGGTTATAATCTCTTCACCTATATTTTAGCAAAAAATAATAAAAAGATTAGTTTTAAAAATGGTCAATTTAAATTTAAAAAGTCAAAACTGAGCAATTAATTTGGGACAGAGGGAGTACATAATAAGCTATTAACTAGTACTCCCTACGTCACAAGATAAAAGTCCTAGTTAATTTTTTGCGCATATTTAGAAAGAGGATAAAATGACAAAATTGTTCATATTTAAATTCTCATTTAATTATATAGTTTTCTGCACATTACTAGTCTCCATAAATATGCATAGAAAATAGAAATATAACAATTAATAATAAGGGTATTATAGGCAAATTATTGTAAAAAATAGATCATTTAAGGTAAGTAGACATTTAACTTGGGACTACCTAAAATAGTAATAAAGACTTTTATCCTAGGACGGAAGGAGTATTAGTTTAGTTCGGTTATCCTGATTTGTTGATGGCTCCGATTTTTTTTATTTTTCTTCTTCATCACATAATAATTACGTGACTATAATTTTATGTACTTTTAAAGATATTTGTGATCTTCTATCAATCTTTGAAAATAAGTTTTTTTAACGGTATATATCAATAATATTAGATTTAATTTTTCTATTTCTTTCCTTCATCATGCACTAACCACGTGCCTATATTTTTTTGTGTTTATAAAGATATTTTGGAATAAAATTATCCAAAATATTTCATTCGGATCAATTATTACACGACGATTACAAGGTTTAATTTTTAAAATTTAAAGATATTTAGGTTTAATATTTTAAAGTTGAAATATTAGGGTTTAAGTTGTAAAAAAATAAAATTTCTAAAGTTTAAAGTGTATTTAAGTCATTCATTTTCTTTTCTATCCATTTTAAAACTCAACAACACACTACAAATTAATCGACATCAATACACAAATATAAAAATACAAGAACTGAGTCGTTTTGGTTGATCCAGAGTTGACTCATCAAAGCATTATGACGCCCCCAAAATAGGTATACAACACCCATTCTCGAAGTCGTCAAATACATGATGCATGTAAATCAAACTACAACTTTGATAATACAATTGTCGTGCAAAATGACTGACACATCATAATGTGAGTTTAAATACAAATATTGTCATCTGTATAATATCCACACTCAAATAAGTCCTCGTTCTAATTATTCAAACACTATTTTACGAAATAGTGAGGACCGCTAAAACATCTTTCTAGAACCATCACTCCGCACTCGACTAGATTCCTCGCTATGTTCTCACCTCCGAGAAAAATGGAACAAAAAACGAAAAGGGTGAAATCAACTAAATTTCAAAGAAAGAATATTATGACTAAGATAATATACAACAAATTATCGTTGGTCTTCAACAGGAAAAATCGATAAAATATAATAGCCAACAAGTTTTAGATCAACAACTGTAAGCGGAAACAATAATCCATTTAGAAGAGTCGAGTAGAGAATGAGTTCTACTATCTTCTAAGATTTAAAAGTCCATCATCGATATTTTATCCTTATGTAATAACAATCAATATACATCTTTAATCAAATATTCATCTTTGCACAACAGCCAAAGATATTCATTTTTCATATCATGGGTTGGTCGTGTTTCATCTCAACACTTTGTTCATCTTTCCATTACTGGCCAAAGATATTCATCGATTAATCATTTATCTTTTTATTTCTATGGTAGAAGATATTTATTAATATCATCATTTAGGATGAGGATGATGAAAAATATTTTAAAGAAAGCGAATCTAGTGAAACGGAAGGACAAATAGTAGGGATTCAGTATAATAGTTTATCCAAGATCGATAATACTTCATAAATACCAATTTTGAAGCGAATTCAAAATAAAGATCAAAACGTGGATACAATCAAAGATAAGAACTATAATAGAAATCTTGGACAAAAGAAAAAAATTTATTTTTCGATTGAATAGTCTGCAGTATTCGTGAATAAATACCAGTATCGTGAATAGTAACCTCGATACAAAAAGTTTCAAATTTGATAAAAATTCAGATCAATACTTCGGCATAATGATATTGAAGAACCAAAGGCGAATCGGCTATAGCGACGGTTTTTTGAGCTATAGTGACGGTTCAAACTGTCGTTATAGTTATGTCGTCAACTTTGTATGTTATAACGACAGAAAAAAATCGTCGTTATAGTCGGTTCGTTTTTAATTTGTTCGACAAGCTGACTGAATAAATTATATTATGCACGATTTTGATAAAAACAAAAATAAAAAATTCGTTAGCTAGTTTTTAAGCTTGCCGTGTTTTGCACTAGTTATCAAGTATGTATTCACTCAAAACCATGACAATATTTTTTGAATTATAACCCCAATACGGTATCAAAGGAGAACTGTTGCTTGAACGCAAAAATTCAACCCCATCAAAACTCAGTGGATTGAAACGATTTTAATTTTCTTACAGATGAACAAACTAACGCACTAAATATTATTTTTCATATGTATACAATTACAAATGTTCTGGTATTATACATATGATAGATAAAAATGGATCATATAAATAACCTAAGCACAACCACAAGGACTGTCGATAGCTACTTCATCTTCGCCGGCGACGTAATTTCCGTCGCCGCTCCTAAACAGCAGATATCCAACGGCAAGCCCTACCACCACCGCTAAAAAAACGCCGCCGTTGTACGACATCACCGCCAGCATCAAAAGATATCCAATCGAAGCATTGATTCCAAAAAGTATAGCGCCGGCGAACCTCGCAGGACTCCATCGACCGCCGGCGGCGAGCTTCGGATGAAGAAGAGTAGTAAAATTATGAGGAGAAGAAGGAGAAGAGATGAGCTTGAATTGAATTCGCCGATCTTCCAAGTATTGGTAGGACAGAGCAATAAGGAAGCAAATGAACAAGGAGATGGCGTAACCGGACCACGAATCGGTTTACATTGAATCGAACATTAAGGTGACCTTTCGTCCCCAGTAGATAGTCATGTGCATCATCTTGGTGCCTTTGCAAATTGGTTCTGCTTTTGGTAAGAGAGGGATTGGATTCTGCTTTAGTGAGAGAAATTATCTCTCTTATATGTATATATATATATATACACTTATTTTGTTCTTGTACTACTCTCTCTTTTGCAAGTCTACATGTACTATGGTACTATTGTACTTTTTTTGTTATATAAAAGAAAATCTGATTGTGAATTTTTTAGGATGAGAAAATAATAGAAAAAATAATTTTATATGTTGATTAATTTTATGTTGAATATGAATTGCAATTAACGTAAAATTATAACTAAGTAATAAAAATATTACATCTATTTTAATTGTAAGATCATTATTGATTTTTATAAGTTAATTTAAAATATTTTTAAACTTAAAATTGAGAGTATTTATTACAAATTATAAAATTATAAATCATATAGGGAGTAATATTTTTAAAAGTATACAATATTATTCATTGTATTAACTAAGGTTTGTAAGTATTATAATCCCGAAATTATAATTTATGAGATTATAATCCCAAGACTATTAATCCTAAGATTATAATCCCGAAATTATAATTATAATGTCAAATTTATTAAGTTATTTTATAATCCCAGACTAATAGTGCTAAGTTTAAATTTAAAAACAAATAAAATATTTGAGATTAATAGTCTTATCATAAGTATAATCTTTACAAATAAATATAGTTTAAAAGGAAAGAAAAATCATGCCAATAGAGTTTAGTCGGGTGGATAAAGGGATTACTCCAGCGTTTATCACACTACACGATAAAGTTTAATTTGAATTGAACGGAGCGTCTTCAAGATGGCTTCCTGAAAGTGTTTTGAGTGTGAAAGTTTCACAAGGAGGAAGATTGTAATCCCACATTTGCCTTTAGTAATGGAATAGTATTAGAATAGTCTTAAAAGACTTAAAAAAAAGAACTGATATTTACACATAAAAATTTAATATTTTTACATAATCTCTCTCACAAGTCACATGAATAGTGAGTGAGTCTCACCTTCATATGAGAGAGACTCATATAGAAATATCATTTTAACATGTGAAAATATCAGTTTCCTAAATAAAGGGTGCTTAATTGTGACTACTCTAGCGTGTGATACTCTGTGATTGATATTCAAGTGAAAGGTGAAGACTGTTGGAATATTTTACATAAATCTCACATCGATAAATGAGTTAATAAGTACGGTGAAGTTTCAAATTAATAGTTTAATATTTTTTTTGTAACCAAGAGATCCGACATGCTTGTTAGCCCAATTTACACATGTATACACTGTATTTGTGATGTTTAAATGTGGAATGAATGGTACAATTAATTCCGCTACAAGGTCGGCCACCGCTCCACCAATTATATAATCTCACTACTACGTACATCACCCAACCGTTGTTACCATTTATCACCACTACCACCGTCCACCGCCGCAACCACCAATCGCCACCATTACAACCAAACATTTTATTTCTTGTGAGGACATCTATATTATTTATATTAACATTAATAATTTTTGTAAAACCTAGTGATCAATACTTGTTTTGTAGTACTCTACTTTCGAACTTTAGATTTTTCAGTTCATTTTTTTTTACTGCTTTGAAATAATTGTAGTACTAATGTACTGCGCATCTTCGCGTTGAGACTTGAGAGGCTTAGCTTCCAAAAGAGAAAAAAGAAAATTGTACTGTACTACACAAAGTATCACACACTAAAGTAGTCACAATTAAGCACCCTTTAATTCTCATTTATGTTTACTAATATGTTATATTTTTTTACTGTATCAACATGGTGGTAATGTTGAGTGGGGGATGATGTCGAGCATGGTGGCGGGATGATGGTGGTAATGTTGAGTCTCATTTTTTTGTTAAATTTATATATATTAATCATGTTATCTATCGTAATTTAGTTTATATTTGTTATACGAGGGACGTGTATGTTGTTGTATATATGTGGTTGGGAGGAGTTCATATTTTAGTATATATGTTGTTTGTTGTGATATATATTGTTGGAAAATTTGGTTGAAAACAGAAACAAGTACAAATTGTGGTTTAAAAACCTAAAAAATGCAAAACAAAAATTTTAAAAAAATATCTAAAGCTCAACGGAATAACCTATTTTTGACGGAAATTCAGTCAGAAATAGGTAATTTCACTTATCTTTACAAATTACACGTGTCAGCTTATGTCTGACAGAATATTTAGTCGGACATTAATTTTTTTCTTCAGAACAAAGCTATGTCCGATGAAAATTCTGTCAGAAATAAGTTCGTCAAACATAACTTATTCCCGATAAAAGTCTCGACGGACTTATCCTCGACTCATCTATTTCCGACGAAATGATCGACAAAATATTTCGTCAAAATTATACTATTTTCGATAGAATAGGCCTAATTCCGACATAATATTCCGTCGAAATTAGATTCTACTTTATATTATTCATTTATTTTTATTTTTATTTTTTTGCTAAATTACTTTATTCATTTGGTAAAAGCCTAGCCAACTCTTTAAGGTAGCTGATCGACTTCAAACAAACATTACGTGCCAAGAGCTTATAGTTGAAATGTCTCTAATATATTGCCAAACTTTGAGCAGCTTTTTGCTTTACGGTGGATACACATCACTTTAGCATAAGCGAATCCCTCTCAGAAAACAGGTACCATTTCTTTTGTATTTTTTCTTTCTGTTCTAAAATTAAATGTATATATTTTTTTGGATGGTGATATATATACACCTTAAATTCAGTGTAGCACACCTTTTAATGTCAAAGAGACAATACTGTCCTTAATTAATAAAAAGTCAATTAAATCATTCAATACTTGTCCATTTTAGCTTTAAAATATTATGCTTAAAACTCAAAAAAATAAAATTAAAAATCTAATAAATATCTGCCAATTATATTCATAAAATGTAAATTATTACCATATATTTTATCAATCATGGTGATAATATCTTTGAAAATATTGAAATTTTCACACACACACACACACACACACACATATATATATATATATATACACATATTTAATTATATTGTGGAATATCACTTTAATATGATATCAAGTTAAATTATTAATGAGCTATAATATTAAATATTAAATAACTCGAATTAAAAATAATGCTATAATGAAGAAAATAATGAGCTTAATTTAGTAGTTTACTTTCATATATGGTTATGGATCTTGTTTTGAAATAGCTAACTAGGTTTATACACATTTTGTCTTGTAAATATGATGTATAATAAATTTAAATACAAAATAGATAGATAGTAAATTTATTAATTAATTTTATATATATTAAAGATAATATATTTAATGTGTGCATATATCAACGCCTTCTCTTTTTAGTCCATGTTTGTTTACTCTCCAAACAACGTTTATTGTGTTTGGGCGGTAAATGTGGGAAGCCTTCATGTTCTGCTATCGATTGTAGAAATCCAAACGCGGGTGGGCCTGGTGTTTAAGTTGCGTTTGTGAGTTTGAAGGTATGGAATGAGAACGGAAAGTATACGAGGGAAAAAGATGAAAATAAATTATAATTTTCTCTTGTCATATTTGTAAATTTTAGAAGGGAATAGAAGTAATGATATTTTAATTATATTTTTCCTAGTTTTTTTTTCCAATAAGTCTACAGCGACCGGCGGTTTCCGACCGGCCGGAATTTTTTTATTTTTTTAATTTTTGTTTTGACCCCCAAATAATTAATGTGATTTATTAGAATTAAATTTTTTACAAAATACATTTATTTATGTATCATTTGGATACATGTAAAAAACAGAATTGTACAGTCTGTGCAACCCTATTTTTTACATATATCCAAATGACACCTAAATTACTGTATTTTATAAAAATTTCAATTCCAATAAATTACATTAATTATTTGAGAGTCAAAAGTAAAAAAAATATATATATAAAATAAATTTCCGGCCGGTCGTCACCCCAGTCGGAATTCCCTCTCGCCGTAGAAGGATTTTTTTTGTTTTTTTTTGCTAAGTTGTTTTTGTTTTCTTTTTGTCTCTCTTTTCTAACTTTCCTTTTCATTTTGCTCCCTTTTCATGTCCATCCTAGCATACAAGCAAGTGTCCCTTTATTTTACCTCACAAACCCACTTATCCTATTATCCGTGAAAACATTTTAGTCTTGCATTTAATTTGCACATTATATATATATATATATATATATATATATATATATATATATATATATATATTACGGATAGGATTATCATACCTTCTTTATTTTATTCACGTGTTTACCTTCTTGTAGCGATTTGTTTCGATCATACAACCGTCGTTTATACTTTTTAGCGACGCTTATATGTTGTCGTCATTAAAAGTATATATTTACTCATTGTATGATCAAAACAAATCCTAAAAAAGCAAGTGAAGCAAAGATAAAGATGGTATGACTGATCTTCTCTCTCTCTCTATATATATATATATATAGAGTAGGATCAGTCAGGACTCACGGATCTCACCAAAATTCGATTTTTTTTCTTCTTCATGCAGATGTCAGACAGACATATTTTGTTATATGTATCCAAATCACACCAAAAATACTGTATTATGTAAAAATTCAAGTTCCATAAATTATTATTTTAATTTTTTAGTTGTTTAAAAAAAAGCAAAAAAAAAAAATTAACACTGTCCGGACAGTGTTAAAATCCGATCCGGGAGTCCGGACGGAGTTAAAATCCGATCCGAGAGTCCGAACAGTGTTAAAATTCAGTCCGGGAATCCAGATAGTGTTAACACGAATCCTGTCCGGGAGTCCAGACAGTGTTAAAATCCGGTCCAATTTTTTTTATTTTATTTTTACTTTTTTTTTAAAACAACTAAATTTTTTTTATTGAACTTGAATTTTTACATAATACAGTCTTTTTGGTGTGATTTGGATACATATAACAAAATATGTCTGTACTGTAAGACCCCAACTTATTATAAATAAAATTAAATTTTCTCTATTTATCATTTTGAAATAGTAAGGGTTAATTTGATTAATGTGGTTAGTTATGGATAAAATGCGCAAATATTTCAAATAAGCAAGTGGTTATAAAATATTCATTTTTATCGGAGAATATTCGTTTGGTCGTAGAATATTCTTACTCGTCGGGAATATTAAATGCTGACGGTAGCGACTTTGTGTGGGCCCCATGCGGAAAGCGATTGGATGAAGAAACGACAAGTATAAGTTGTTTATAAATAACTACAGTAGTTATTCACAGTTAACATTGTTGGAATACCCGGTGGTTAAAACACAAAGAATCTGGCGTTATCACGCGATGGCATTACGATGATTGCACCAATTATTGATTCTTACGTGAAGACACTACTCAATAATTGTTACGAATAATTCTTATTCGATATTTTATTTTATTGATTCAATAATTGCTACGTTGATATTTTATATTCTTGTTGTTTTAATAATTGTCACTACACGGTATTTTCTATTATCGAAGCAATAATTCATATTATCTGAATAATATTATTAGATAACATTATTGACAATGTCTCAGAAAGTTACGTCTAAAAAAAGGTTTGGTCACCTAATTGGCCAATAAGGAGAGATCCTATTGGAAGCCCCTCTTTCCAGAGAAGCGGCACGGTTGCCAAGATCTTGTGATTCTATAATATTATTTGTGAATAATTAATTATTAATTTATATGATGAGAAAATATTAATTTTATGTGGATATAGATGGAGAATATTTTTAAAGTGATAATTGTTAAAAATTGATATTTTATCTTTTCTGATAAAATAATATTTTTTATATTATTATAATATAATAATGATGATATTTTTATAATGAATGTGGGATATATGAGTATATGAAGATGAAGAGTATTTTTATTGCAAAAGTTATTTAAAACATGTTAAACATGTCTGTGGGCTCATTTCTTGACTGAAATTTGATTATAGCCTGTAAAATCACCTGTTTGTGGATTTCGGTCAATTTCTGTTTAGAATTTGGAAAAACTTTCTTCTGCAAAGTTGTAGATAATGGAATTTCCTATGGAAAAGACATGAGGTTCGAATTTTTCTGATATAAGGGTTATTTATTATGAATTATTGAAGTTCCGGATTAATTGATTATCATTTTTTTTGGAGTTTTAAGTAACTTTTGCATGAAAAACGTTTTTGTCACTTATGAGACATGTGTTAATGGTTGATTTCAGCTGGTGGTGTGCGTAGGAAGATGTGAAAAAATAATATTATTAATTTATTAAATTTTCTGCTTTGGTGTTCTAAATATTTTTCTATAAATAGGGTGCTTAGGTTAGAATTGAAAATCACACCAGAAACTAAAGTTTTCTCTCTCTTTCTCTCTCGATATATTGAGCGTATTCTTGTGAGTATTTTAATACTTTGTGTGTTGCTATACGGTGCAAGTTCAAGTCATAGGTTATATCCGGTGTTTCAACTAGAAGTACTGTCTTTACGAGGTAAGGGATGTTATTTTCTTCGTAAGTGATATTATTTCTTTAATATCATTATGCTTAAATACTGGTTGGAACTTTTTATCAAATTTGGAACTTTTTCATATCGGGGTTACTATTCATGAGTTACTATTCACGAGTTACTATTCATGAGTTACTATTCACGAGTACTATTCACGAAGCATGATGATTTTTTTTGGTGATTGTGGATAGGAATTGTTGATTGATGTTATACATGTGATTGTGAGTTATACATGTGATTGTGGACAGGAATTGTTGATTGATGTTACAGGGATAAAACATTGTTGGTGGACTTTTAACATGGAGAAGATAATAGACTTTATAGTCTATTAGACTCTTCTAATGGATTGCTCATTCCGCTGCAACTATGGTTGAAAAATTTTATCATTTACCATATGTTCTAAATCTCTGATTTATTACTGTTGAAGGCTATTGATAATTTATTTATCTTTAGTCATGATATTCTTTACTGAGCTAGTTGTGCTCACCCTTTTGCTTTACAATTCCTTTCGCGTAATAAAAGTGTAAAATTTGGGTTGAAATGGGATAACAAGGAATAGAAGCGGTGTTGATAGATGTTGAGGGTGAGGTGAATTTAACTTAGAAGGGTGTTTTGCCACTATTATACAAGATGTATAATGACATACAACCTCGTGTGTCATCATAAGACATGGTTGTGCTTCATCCACTTCTTTGAGTATATTTACAAGCACTACCTATATAATCTTGGTGTTTGTTTGGAGTTTAATTCCCAATTAGAGGCGAGTGGAGATAATGATATGTCAAGAGAAGACTCATCATTGGAAAGAATATGATAGTAATCTTCTCATTTTTTTTGGGTCTATTAAATCAACGAGGATAATTACTGTGGCCATATGATATCTACCATAACCCAAAAGCATAGCCTCCCCATATACGAAGGTTTCTTGAGCACTTCCCAAAGATTCTAATTTCTAAAACAGTTTTTGACTATACCTTTATGTAAGGTGTCATTGTGACGTGCTACAGTTGGTATATATTTGTATCCAAACTCACAACATATGTGTTATTGTATTTTGCACGATAATTGTTGTAATAAAGTTGTAGTTGTTTCCTGTACCATATATTTGGCGACTCAGAATGGGTTGGATGGAATGGACTTATTTTGGGGTCGTTACAGTTCGTATCAGAGCTATAAGTAAAGAGCCCCGAGCCTCTTCTTTGGTGACTTTCTGTTGATGGGGGATGCAAAGCCGGACTCTCCATAGGGGACGCTTGGATTCTGTGGTGGTGGCCCGATAGGTACCATCGTGAGGTGTTGTCCACGGTTGGGACATGAGTCACAGTTGGTATCAGAGCTTAGGGATATGATCTCTGGCGGAGATCGGGATTAGAACTAGGATGGCAGAGATGAGTAAATCCTTCGCTAGTGTGTCCTACCTAAGCTTATTTGTTGGTCAGTCATAATATTGAGAGATTATGTGATATGTTAATTTGTTAAATTAACCTTTGTTTTTGAAGCTGTATTCTAGAATGATATCTGAAATATAGGAGATGAGCAATGGAGAAATCATGATGACAGGAAAGATGGAATCTGAAATGAAAGCAAGGTATTCTCAACTCTTTGAAATACCAAGTACGTAAATTTCGAGGACGAAATTTCATAAGGAGGGGAGATTGTAAGACCCCGAATTTTAAGAAATAAAAGTATTCAATTTTTTCTTATAATTATTATTCAGTAAATGATTAAATTGATAAAAGTTTAGAGTTAAGGGTGATATATGAATTTTTTTTTTTAAATAAGCAAGTGGTTATAAAATACTTATTGTTGTCGGGGAATATTCGTTTAGTCATGAAATGTTCTTTCTGTCGGGGAATATTCATGATATATGACCTTGACCATTTCATGGGCCCCATAACAAAATAAGCATGTCGAATGAAGAAAGCGACAAATTTGAGTTTTTATAAAATAACGGCGTAATTGTTACACAATTAACATCTTTGTTGGAATACCCGGTGGTTAAAATCTGAATGTCTGGCGTTGTTTTGCGAAGCGCATACCTGTATTGCACCAATTATTGATTCTTACATAAGAAAGCACTACTCAATAATTGTTACGGTAATTCGCTCAAAGTATTTTATTGATTCAATAATTGTTGCGTTGATATTTTATATTATTGTTATTTTAATAATTGTCACTACACAAGTATTTTCTATTATCGAAGCAATAATTCATATTATCGAATAATATTATTAGATAACATTATTGGTAATGTCAGAAAGTCCATCTCAAGGAGAGGTTTGGTCACCTAATTGGCGTGATAAGGAGAAATTGTTATTAGAAAGCCCTCTTTCCTGTGAAGGCTGCTGGTTGTCATTATTGTGATTACGTAATATTATTTGTGAATAATTAATTATTGATTTATATGATGAGGAAAATATTCATTTTATGTGGATATAGATGGAGAAAATTTTTAAAGTGACAATTGTTGAAAATCGATATTTTATCTTTTACGATAAAATAATATTTTATTATATTATTATAATATAATAATGATGATATTTTTATAATGAATGTGGGATATATGAGTATATGAAGAGGAAGAGTATTTTTATTGCATTAAATGATTAACACATGTTTTGTGTGTCTGGTGGACCCCATTTCTTATTGAAATTTGATTATAGCACTTAAAATCGTCAGTATGTGAATTTGATCAATTTTTGTTTGGAATTTGGAAAATCTCTCTTCTCCGCAAAGTTGTAGAGAATTGAATTTTCTATAAAAAGTCGCGAGATTCAAATTTTTCTGATAAAAGGGCTATTTATTATGAATTATTGAAGTTCTGTAGTTCCGAAATAATTGATTTTTGGAAGTTTTAATTATTTAAATTAAGAAAAATATTTTTAATGTTTTGTCACGTGGTGGCTGATGTCTTGGACCAAATTAGTGGGCGTAGAAAATTTGGAAAAAATAATATTATTAATTTATTAAATTTTTACGCTTTGGTGTTTACAAGCATTTTCTATAAATAGGGTCTTGGGTTAGAATTGAAAATCACACGAAACTAAAGATTTCTCTCTTTCTCTCTATAATATCGGCGTATTTTGTGAGTATTTTAGTACTTCGAGTATTGCTATACGGTGCAATTTCTTTTAGCACTATATCTAGTATTCCAGTCAGAAGTATTATTCTTTCTGAGGTAAGGGAGGTTATTTTCTTCTAAAATGATAGTATTTCTTCAATATCATTATGTCAGAATGTTGGTTAGAAATTTTTATCAAATTTGGAAATTTTTCATGTCGGGGTTACTATTCACGAGTTACTATTCACGAGTACTATTCATGAAACGTGATGATATTTTTTGTGAAATTTCTATCTTTTGGTGTCGAGATTCTTATTCACGATATCTGACCTATTATTCACGAATCTGACACTATTCACCAAAAAATAAAATTTCTTCTTTTTGTCCAAAATATTTATTTTGGATACTATCTTTGATTGGATCTATGTTTTGGTCTTCATTCTTGAATTTTACTCCACTCTGGTTATTTATGAAGTATTTTTGAACGGGAATTGTTTAAAGTACGAATCCTTAATATTTGTTTTTTTGTTTCACTGGATTCGTTTTCTTTAAAATATTTTTCATTATCCTCATTCTTAAATGATGATATAACTGAATATCTTTGACTTGTAGTGCAAAGATGAATGATTTCTGATGAATATCTTTGGCTCGTAGTGCAAAGATGAACAGGACCAACTGATAAATATCTTTGGCCTGTAGTGCAAAGATGACTTGTTGATGAATATCTTTGGCCGTAGTTCAAAGATGAATTTATTAGTAGGATTATGAACATAAACTGTGATTTGGTATAACCATAATCTTTGATGTTTCAGGTGATAAAAATTATCTTTGTCCTGGATGAGAAAAGGAATTTAGAACTACAATTACGATTATAAGTTATACATGTAATTGTGGATAGGAATTGTTGATTGATATTACAGGGATAAAATATTGTTGGTGGACTTTTAACATGGAGAAGATAATAGACTTTATAATCTATTTGACTCTTCTAATGGATTGTTCATTCCGCTGCAACTATGGTTGAAAAGTTTTATCATCTACCATATGTTCTAAATCTCTGATTTATTACTGTTGAAGGCTATTGATAATTTATTTATCTTTAGTCATGATATTCTTTACTGAGCTAGTTGTGCTCACCCTTTTACTTTACAATTCCTTTCAGGTAATAAAAGTGTAGCTGGGTCGAGCGGGGGATAACAAGGGAATAGAACGGTGGTCAATAGATGTTGAGGGTGAGGTGAATTTAACTTGGAAGGGTGTTTTGCCACTATTATACAAGATGTCTAATGACATACAACCTCGTGTCATCATAAGACATGGTTGTGCTCATCCACTTCTTTGAGTATATTTACAAGCACTACCTATATAATCTTGGTGTTTGTTTGGAGTTTAATTCCCAATTAGAGACATTGGAGATAATGATATATCAAGAGAAGACTCATCATTGGAAAGAATATGATAGTAATCTTCTCATTTTTTTTAGGGGTCTATCGGATCAACCAGGATAATTACGTGGGCATATGATATCTACCATAACCTAAAAGCATGGCCTCCCATATACGAAGGTTTTCTTGAGCACATCCCAAAGATTCTAATTTCTAAAAGCAGTTTTTGACTATACCTTTATGTAAGGTGTCATTGTGACGTCTTACGGTTGGTATATATTTGTATCCAAACTCACAACATATGTGTTGTTGTATTTTGCACGACAATTGTTGTAATAAAGTTGTAGTTATTTTCTGTACCATATATTTGGTGACTCAGAATGGGTTGGATGGAATGGACCTATTTTGGGGTCGTTACAACAACAGTCATCAGAACAACGATAACCAGCGGAGAAAGAAAAATACGGACAAGAGCGGCAACCACTCTGGTGGTAATCGTGGCCATATAAATAGAAGAAGTGAGTTGGGGGAAGATTTAAAAGAGGAGATTCAACAATGACCTTTGTGAAGACGTCGACACCAAGAATAACCGGTTTTAAAAGCGAGGAGAAGCGACCACCTAGGTCATTATCTTTATAAATGTGGAAAAGAGGACATATCACCCCAAACCGTCCTAACAGTTCAAAGTATGCTATAATTGTGGAAAGGAAGGACATATCGCTCGAAATTGTGCTGTAGCAAAACCAAGTCCAAGTGGGGATGGTGACTCAAAAGGTCGTCCGGAAAAGTCAAAGTCGATGGTTCTGGAAGGCGTTTGTCGGATTGGTCAACATCGCGAGAACCCAAACGAGGTGATCACGGGTAAGCTAATCATAAATTCATGCGAAGTTTATACCTTACTGAATCTAAGGTGCTTCTCATTCATTTTCTCTCTCGCCTTGTGCTCAACGTTTAAACTTGACTCCGGAGAAATTAGACTTTGATTTATCTGTGGAGACTCCGTTAGGAGAAACTTTCATCACATCCACTATTTATAAATCTTGTTTGATCCAAGTTGGCCCCATCACATTACCTGTTGACCTTATCTCTTTAAAGATACTTGCATTTGACGTGATTTTAGGGATTGATTGGTTAACTACTCATCATGCCAAAATTGATTATTTTCATAAGGTTGTTAGCTTTCATATTCCTAATCAACCTGTTGTTCGAATTCAAGCAACTAAGCCATTAAAATCAATCACTGTTATATCAAGTCATAAAGCTATTCCGTTATTAAAAAACGGATGTCAAGCTTTCTTAGCCCATGTTATGGATTTGAATAAAGACATGTCATATTTGAATAATATTCCTGTTGTTATTGACTTTCCAGACGTATTTCCTGAAGAACTTCCGATTCACCCCGGGCGTGAAGTTGAATTCTTTATTGATCTTGAACCGATACAAAGCCCGTTTCTAAAACCCCATATCGAATGGCTCCTATTGAACTTGAGGAGTTAAAGGTCCAACTCTGAGGAGTTATTGGACATCGGTTTCATTCGCCCCTAGTACATCTCCTCGGGGTGCTCTATTTTATTTGTAAAAAAGAAAGACAGGAGTATGCGACTTTGTATTGACTACCGGGAATTGAACCATGTTACCATCAAGAATAGGTATCCGCTACCTCGTATTGATGATCTGTTTGACCAGTTATAAGAAGCACAATTCTTTTCAAAAATCGATCTTCGATTACGGATAACATCGGTTGAAGGTTAAAGCGAGGATATTCAAGAAGGCGCCTTGTAAACTGAGATGACGGGCATTATGAATTCCTAGTCATGTCTTTTGGATTGACTAATGCTCCTGCGAATTTTATGGATATGATGAACCGAGTATTCAAGGATTATTTGGATCAGTTCATTGTTGTCTTTATTGATGACATCCTCATATATTCCAAAAGTCGTGAAGATCATGAGCACAATTTGAAAATTCGGTAATCGCAAAGGCTTCTTGATAACAAGCTATATGCCGTTTGAAGAAATGCGAAGTTCGGCTCGAGGAAGTAGCATTCCTTGGGCACGTGGTGGTGTCAAAACATGGAGTATCTGTTGACCGGCGAAGATTGAAGCAATCAAAGTTAGAGCAACCAAGTCGATGAATCAAGACGTAGCTTTTTGGGCTTAATTGGTTATTATCGGAGATTTGTGGAAGGATTTTCTCGAATCGCTACTCAGATTAACTCCTACCGACTCGTAAAGATACAAAATTCGTATGGAGCGAGGAATGCGAAAAGAGTTTCCAAGATCTCAAGAGGAGACTCATTTCGACACCTATTTTGGCAATACCATCTGGTTCAGATGGATTTGTTATCTACAACGATGCTTCAGGCAAAGGGTTAGGATGTGTTCTCATGCAACGTGAGAAAGTCATAGCCTATGCCTCGCGACAACTTAAAGAATATGAGAGAAATTATCCTACTCATGATCTAGAGTTGGCAGCAGTCGTTTTCGTGCTAAAGATCTGGAGGCATTATCTATATTGGAGAGAAAGTGGAGATATATTCAGACCATAAAAGCCTCAAATATTTCTTCACTCAAAAAGAACTCAACATGCGGCAATGACATTGGCTCGAGCTGTTGAAAGATTATGACTACACTATTCAATACCATCATGAAAAAGCGAACGTGGTAGCTGATGCGTTGAGTAGAAGATCATATGCGGGAACGAGTGCGATGTTGTTAACACAAAGGCCTATTTTGTGTGATTTACAAAAGATGAAGATAGAATTCAAGACTCCGGGGACCCATGCAATGATGTCAAGTATACGTATAGAACCAACTTTAATTGAAAAAGTTAAAGTTGCTCGAAGCCACGAACCGAGGCGATGCGTATGAAGAAGAAAGTGAAAGAAGGTGCTATTCCGAAGCAAGAATTGATAAAGAAGGAATACTTCGAGTCCACTCCAGACTTTGTGTTCCTAATGATTACGATTTGAAGTCAAGATCGTGATGGAGGCACACAATACACCATTTGCAATCCATCTAGAAGTACCAAAATGTATCGTGATCTTGACATACATTTTGGTGGAATAATATGAAGAGAGATTGCAAAGTTTATCTCGAGGTGTTTAACTTGTCAACGTGTAAAGGCGGAGCATTAAGTACCAAAGGGTCCATTGCAACCACTTGAGATTCCGAAATGGAAGTGGGAACACATTACCATGGATTTCGTTACGGGTCTTCCCACGGTTTCTCAAGGCATAAATGCTATTTGGGTTATTGTTGATAGATTAACCAAGTCCGCTTTCATTTCTTGCCGATCACGGAGACTTATTCCTTGAACGTCTTGCTTTCGAATGTACGTAAATGAGATTGTGAGATTGCATGGAATGCCAGTATCCATAGTTTCGGATCGTGACCCAAGATTCACTTCAAGATTTTGGGTTAGCTTGCAAAAAGCTATGGGCACGGATTTATTTGATTCGGCATACCATCCTCAAAGCGGACGAAAGCAATCGAGAGAGGACTATTCAAACTCTTGAAGATCTATTAAGACTCGTGTCCCAGACTTCAAAGGCGGTTAGGATAAGTATTTACCATTGGTGGAATTCTCCTACAACAACAGTTATTATCGTGCAAGTATAGGTGTGGCTCCATTTGAAGCATTATATGAACGAAAGTGTCGCTCTCCAAAGTATGTTGGGATGAGGTAGGAAGAAACGCGTTGTTGGGACCGAGTTTAGTACGAATGACTACGAGAAGATCCAAACGATTCGACAACGATACAAAGCGGCAAGACAAGATCGACAAAAGAGTTATGCGGATCTTCATCGAAATGACGTGGAATTTAGTATTGGGGATCATGTATTGTTGCGTGTGGCTCCATGGAAGGGAGTTACAAGATTTGGGAAGAGAGGAAAGCTCAATCCATGATTAATTGGTCCATTTCAGATTCTTGACCGAGTAGGAAATGTGGCCTTAGAATCGGACGAGATAGCCGAAGACTTAACGTACGAAGAGGTACCTGTCAAGATCTTACATAGGAAAGAGCATGTCCTACGCATGAAGGTTATACCACAAGTTAAAGTTTTATGGAGAAACCATGCTATTGAGGAAATGACGTGGGAGTTGGAAATGGAAATGAAAGCGAGGTATCCTCATCTTTTCGAAACACCAGGTACGTACGTCAATTTCGAGGACGAAATTTCATAAGGAGGGGAGGTTGTAAGACCCCAACTTATTATAAATAAAATTAAATTTCCTCTATTTATTATTTTGAAATAGTAAGGGTTAATTTGATTAATGTGGTTAGTTATGGGTAAAATGAGCAAATATTTCAAATAAGCAAATGGTTATAAAATATTCATTTTTATCGGAGAATATTCGTTTGGTCGTAGAATATTCTTACTGTCGGGGAATATTAAAGACGACAGTAAATAAGACCTTTTTATGGGGCCCCATAAGCGAAAGCGATTGGATGAAGAAAGCGATAAAGTATAAGTTGTTTATAAATAGCGGCAGTAGTTATTTACATTTCTTAACTTTGTTGGAATACTAAATGGTTAAAAACACGATGTCTGGCGTTGTTGCAAGAAGACATTTGAAGATTGCACCAATTATTGATTCTTACGTAAGAAGGCACTACTTCGATAATTATTACGATAATTCTTGCTCAATATTTTATTTTATTGATTCAATAATTACTACGTTGATATTTTATATTCTTTGTTGTTTTGATAATTGTCTACTACACAAGATTTTCTATTATCGAAGCAATAATTTATATTATCTGAATAATATTATTAGATAAAATTATTGGCGATGTCTAGAAAGTTTCTGTCTAAGGAGAGGTTTGGTCACCTAATAATTGCTTATTAGTAAGGAGAGATCCTTATTGGAAGCCCCTTTTTTTCTGAGGAACTACCGGTTCCAAAGATTGTGATTCTATAATATTATTTGTGAATAATTAATTATTGATTTATATGATGAGGAAAATATTGATTTTATATGGATATAGATGGAGAAAATTTTTAAAGTGACAATTGTTAAAAATTGATATTTTATCTTTTACGATAAAATAATATTTTATTATATTATTATAATATAATAATGATGATATTTTTCAAATGAATGTGATATATATGAGTATATGAGGAGAAAAGAGTATTTTATTTACAAAAGTTGTTTAAAACATGTTAAACATGTCCGGGCCCATTTCTTGATTGAAATTTGATTATAGCACCGTAAAATCACCCGTTTATGAATTTCGGTCGATTTACGTTTGGAATTTGGAAAATTTTTTCTTACGCAGTTGTAGATAATGGAATTTCCTATGAAAAAGGCATGAGGTTCAATTTTTTACGATATAAAATTTATTTATTATGAATTATTGAAGTTGGATTAATTGATTGTCATTTTTTGGAGTTTTAAGTAACTTTTGCATGAAAAAGTTTTTGTCACTTATGGGACATGTGTTAGTGGTTGATTTCAAATTGGTGGGTGTGTAAGTAGGAAGATGTGGAAAAATAATATTATTAATTTATTAAATTTTTTGCTTTGTTCTAGCGATTTTCCTATAAATAGGGTCTTGGGTTAGAATTAAAAATCACACCGTAAACTAAAGTTTTTCTCTCTCTTCTCTCTCGATATATTCGAAATGTATTCTTGTGAGTATTTTAATATTTTGAGCGTTCTTTATCTGGTCTGAAATTCAAGTCATAGGGTTATATCAGGTGTTTTATTTAGAAGTATTGTCTTTCTGAGGTAAGGGATGTTATTTTATTTGTAAGTGATATTATTTCTTGATATCATTATCGCCGAAATATTGGTTGAAACTTTTTATCAAATTTAGAACTTTTTCATGTGTGGGAGTTCTTATTCATGAGTTCTTATTAAGCGAGTTCTTATTCACAATTCTATTATTCACATAAAGTCTTATTCAAAGACGTGATGATTTTTTTTTGTGAAATTTTATCTTTTAGTATTTGAGATTCTTATTCACGATATCTCTGATTTATTCACGATATCAAGACTATTATTCGCGAATCAATTACATTATTCACGGAAAAATTAAATTTTCGTTTTTTCGTCAAAATATCTATTATGGATACTAAACTTTGATCAGATCAGTGTTTTGATCATTCTTGAATTTTACTCTACTATAATTATTTATGAGGTATTTTGGACGTGGAATAGTTGAAATCTGAATCTTTAATATTTATTCTTTTTGTTTTTATTGGATTCGTTTTCTTTTAAAATATTTTTCATCATCCTCATCTTAAATGATGATATTCTTGAATATCTTTTGGCGTGTAGTGCAGATGAATGATTTTCGATGAATATATTTGGTACCAGAAATAGTGAAAAGATGAACATGTATTGTGTTTAGATGAATTAATTAATCAATTGATGAATATCTTTGGCGCGTTGTCAAGAAAGATAAATATTTAATTTCGGATATATATTGATTGATGTTAGGATAAAATATCGACGATGAACTTTTAAATTCATATATAGAAGATAGTAGTTTGCATTCTCTACTTAATTCTTCTAATGAATTATTATTTCGCGCGAAGATTGATTTAAAACCCATTGTCTATCAGATTCTATTAGATTTTTTCGCATTGAAGATTAACGATAATTTGTTATGTTATCTTGCGTATAATATTCTTTCTTTGAAATTTAGTTGAAATTTCACCTTTTCTTTTTGTTCCATTTTTCTTCCTGGGAGGCGAGAATGTAGCGAAATCTTAGTCGGAATTATGGAATGAAGGTTCTAGAAAGTCGTTTTAGTAGTCCTCACCATTTTTATAAAATAATGTATCAATAATTGTAATGAGAACTTATTTGAGTGTGGATATTATACAGATGACAATATTTATATTTAAACTCAGCGCTTTTTATGTTGTATTAATAAAGTTGTAGTTGTATCTGTACCATGTATTTTGAAGGCTCGAAATGGGTGTTGTATACCTATTTTGGGGGCGTCACATGTACAGACTGTACAATCACACTCAAAACATTGTATTATGTAAAAATTCAAATTCCATAAAAAAAAATTAGTTGTTTTAAAAAAAATAATAATAAAATAAAAAATTCGGATTTTGGTCAGGTCCGAGAGTCCGGACCTGATCCGGCCTCTATATATATATATATATTCTAATTATACAAGCATATTTATCAAAAAAAATATTATTATTATGTAAACTAATTATTATCATTATTATTATTATTTTTATCAAATAGAATTACACATAAAAAATGATCATACATATCAATTTTTGAATTTTTTTAGTTGCTTTTTAACATTTCATCACAACGGCTACAATTTTAACCAAAACCAAAACACGCAATTATAATTTCAGTTGTATAATTAAGTTGGTAGGAGCCGAACAAAATTCTAATTGTCTAAAATTCAAGAAAATGAAGTGATGGTGGAGAGGAGATAGAAAGAGTATGGATCGAAGATGAAGCGGTGGTAGGGAGGAGAAAGAAAGAGAGCAGAAGATAAGTGGTTGAGAGAGAGAGAGATGAAATGTTGGTGGGGAGGAGAAAGAAAGGGGATGGCTGATGAGTGGTGATGGGGAGGAGAGAGAAAGAGATGGTGGTGGAAGATGGGATTCTTTTTAATTTATTTTTGGTTTAATTATTTGGATTTAATATATTAAATATTTGTATTTATACAAAGTTTTATACTAGAGTTAAATACGGTCAAATCTTTTTTAAGTCACGTGACACTCACATGTCACATTTGCAGTGACAAAACACATCGAATTTTTAATTAGGATCCATCATGTTTATTTATACATACTTGAGGGTCTATATCAGAAGAATTTATATTTTAAGGGCTCATTTATCAAACGGATAAAATTTTGAGAAACTAAAGTGTTATTACCCAATAATATAAACATCTGTAGATAGGTAACGTGAATGATTAGCATGAAATTAATTTTAGTCAATTGACTAATACAGTGTTGACACACATATGAGAGGTGACGTGTCAGCACTATCGTAAAATTAATTTCATGATAATTGAATCTCTTGCAAATATAATTCCATTATTAATCGAAGGACATACATCCATACATATTAGGGTTTTCAAATTTCCAATTTTAATGCCCGATTAGCTTCTTATATATAAGTAACGTCATAGGTTATGGTCTATCATTCTCCATGCATCTTCTAGAAAATATGAAGGAGGTAAGGACAAAACTGATGTGCTGTGAATGCCAAATTTTGGTAGAGTTTATTCCAATTGATCCCGGTGGTATTAGGGATAAAGAAATATAAGTTGATTTTTCTACTTTTGCTAGCTACCTTGTAAATTCAATTAAAAATGGAAAATTTTCTTGATCTCTAAGTTCGTAAAATTTTATTTTATTTTTGGATTTTTGCTATAAAAATATTATTTATCTATTTATTTATTTATGATGGATATTTAATTATTAATAAAAATACATTATTTATCAATCATTAAATGATAGTTTAGTTTGTTTATATAAATCTCCATATTATATATATTATGGTTTATAAATATTATACACAGAACATATAAATCATATGTAATATATAAATAAAGAAATAATGGTTTATAACCTATGATGATTTGAAAATATTATCATGTAGGTTATTGTACTTTAACAAAGAAGATTTATCTAGATCATGAAAGTTGGACGTCTAATTAAAGTATTAGTGTATTAACAGTGTGCATTAAACGGATCATTTGATAATATTTTATTTATAAAATATTTTCACAGAAAGACTAATTTGTGAAATTTATTAATTTTGAAATAATAATTGACTTAATGTTCTTATATATATTAATTTGATGTTCCACCAGAGTGAGATTATAGTGTGTTAATTAATGCATCGGAATGTTGATTAATATATTTAATTAATATTAGGAATATTATTATTGTCAAAACATCTATATAATTTTCATAAGATAATTTATCATTGATCATAAAATTTTGGCCGAAACTTTTAATATTTTTTATTAAAAGGATTGATCTAATTGTTAAATTCATTTATGTTCAAATAAAGATAAATTTTGGACTTATTAAATTAGTTTAAATAAATCAGGATTATATTAATTGATTTTGAAATTTTTATGTACATCTATAGAATAAATATTTACAATTTATTAGTAAAGGGTTTATTAATTAATTCCTAGACTAAAGTGTAATTATAATTATTTAGTAAAATTAAATATAATTAATATTTATTTTGAATATTATTATTATTAAATAATAATATCTAGATAAGTATTGGAATAGTCATAATTTTTAGCCTAATACGGACCAGATTCATAAGAAAATATTGGAAGAAAAAAAAGTAAGATTTTTTCATAAAATTAACTGAATCCCTTTTTTTCATAACATTGTCTTGATAAATAAAAAAGCATATTTTGCTTAAAGTTTAACCAACATACTAACACAAATTTACAAGTAAAAATCCATACATATTTTACTAAAATTAAAATTAAAATTAAAATTAAACCAAAGCAAATCTGATGCTAGCACAAATTTAACAGTGAAGTAGCTAGAGTCTTATAACTTCATTTCTTCCAACTAATTCAATAATTCATTACCTTAATAACTGACATAACATAGTTCAAGCATCCATGGTAGAAAAGCAGCTCTGAGACCGGCCAAATGTAGACCGGGATAGAACCGCCTCATCCTTCCTCTTCGGACTGCTCGGATTAGATCGCACACCTCTCGGAGACTCCAAACACCGCAGGAGAAGCTGTTTCACGGCGGAGATGAGATCCTCCGAATCCGACGGAGGAGTGGCAGATCTGAACTTCTTACAGAAATTCATATGCCGATTCAGTGCTTCCTCGGTGCCAATCCTCCGCTCCTCCGATCTGAGGACTTCGTCCTTGACGGCCTCGGCGCAGAGTCCGCAAATCCAACGCCCCTGGTGCCGCTCGCGAATTCGAGAGATGTACGTCGGCGTACACTCCTCCGTCAATCCGCAGCACTCGCACTTGGCGCACTCAACTTCATTTCCCTGCGCAGCACCGGCGACTGCCTTATTCTGCGGCAATTGAGCTTCTCCGGCGGACACCGACTTCGTCTCCTTCATCACTGTCCCTGCCATAGCTGAATTACATATAGATATAAATACAAATAGAAAATCAGAATCCGAACTATACCCTAGGTGACGTAAACCATAAAAATGAATCCTAATTCAAAAATCTCATTTAATGAATTTTAATTGAAATCTAACTAAAACTGATCTTACCGTAATATTCTCACTGGAATCACGCGGATAAAAAAGAGGGAAATTTCAAATGAATATCTCTTCCCTCCAGCTAAAATTTCTGCTTCCAGAGATCTAGTTGTTGTTGCCTATCCTTCTTCTTCGACGAATTCTCCACCAATCAGTAAGAGCTTAAAACTCATATACATTTCAGAGCCTTTGTTGGCTCCTTCTGTATCTCTTTAAATTTAATTACAGAATCTCAAAACACTCAACAAACAATTGATTGTAAATTAACCAAAACTTTCAGCAATTCATCTCACTTCATATATCTCTCTCTCTCTATTTATATGAAGGACAGCAGATGAGGAAGAGGAGAGAGTTTTATATTATAAAAAAATAAATGGATGTTTCCTTCCTCTGTAGCTAAATGATTGGCGCTTCTTGCCACTGTAATTGTCGTACATGTCAGATTCTTTTAACTGGGACCTTGGTTACAGTCCTACACGTCAGACTCTTTTAACTGGGAGCATGGATTTACTGTTCTGATGGGACCACAGGTAGGACGTGATCTCCGTACATCATCCCAGCTCATAAATGGAGAATAAAAATGGTACAATAATAAAAGGCCTGATGATATTTCCCATATTAGAATTTATAATTTAAAAATTATTATTTCATAAAAATATCATTTCTTATATTTTTAGTATAAGAAGATTAAATGACCTGACAAACGGGTAATCAGGTAAATGATATTTGGTAAAAAAAGTTCGGGTTTTGGAGAATTTTGAAAATATGTGGCCGTGGCGAAGATTTGCAATCTAAGCTAAATAACTTCTACTTTAAATTTTTTTTTTTGCAAATTAACAACTACTGTAGAAATAGTAATAATAATAAATATTAAAAATAATAAAATAATTAATAATAATACAAACAAACACGATTAATTAATTACCTACATTAACTACATATCTTAATCAATTAAAATTTTAATAGTATTATAAATTAGTATTATTAATTAATTACCTACATTAACTACATATCTTAATTATAATTTTCAATTATAATTAAAATATATTGAAGATTGCATTAAAAATAAATTAATATAATTATTGCAACATTTTTATGTTTATTTTAACAATACTTATTACTATAATGTCAAAATAATATTTATGGTATCCGAGTAGATATATATTTAGCAACATTTTTATATTTATTTTAACAACACTTATTACTTTGACATTGTAATTATTGCTCTAATATTATTAATGACATTTGATATATATTGAGTTTTCATTATACATTAAAAAATAATATAATAATTTGTGAATTATGGACTTGGTATTTGAAGTTAGTATAGTTTAGCTTTATAACTACAAGGATCCTTCATTTGTTCAAATTTAAATTTTTGCAATTGAATTTCATTCATTTAAAAAAGAACAAGGTACGGATGAAAAGAAAATGACATTAATATTAGAAGAGGTATTTCCTCCGGGAAAATGATAGATACAAATACAATTCAATGCAACCAGATGAGATGGGATGGGGGATGGGGCAGCTGATTAGAGCCGATCATTGCAAGTTGTCAGTTGTCTCTCTCGTCTTGTGTTCCTTTTGCGGGTCGTCTTAGCTATCATCCTCTTCCAACTCATCCCACGAGCGGTTTGTAGCGAATGTGACACAATTGTGTTTATTTACTTAATTGAATGAATCTGAGATGCTGTTTATTTAAGACCGAATATATTTGAAGGATTGGATGGTTGAATCGGTCAGCCATTAAGTACGTTTGTTTAAAAAAAATAAATCGAATAGTGAATCGGTCAGGATGATTGAAATTTGAATAAATTTAAGTTAGATTTTTTTTTGAATGCTGTTGAATAAAGTATAAAAATTTTAAAAAAAATAAAAATATATTAACTATTATATTAAGTAATATTAAAAAAATTTACAACAACTTTGAATTTTTTAAAGGGGAAAATAATAAAATTATGTCATTCAGAGGTTTCAAACGTGTTAATTATCAAACAACTTTTTTCAATCAGATTCAGCTCATTCAAATTCATATTTAGATTTAGATTCATTCAATTTTTATCAAACACTCCCCTGAATCTGAGTAAGCTGAATCTAAATTTGAATGAAAAAAATTATTTGATAATTGATATGTCTGAAATATCTGAATAACATAGTTTTACTATTTTATCCCTGTAAACTAATTACAATGGGTTTCACTATACAAAAGAATTCAATTATACTTCATACTTGCAATAAATTAAAAAAGAAAAAAAAATAGAAAAAGATGGATAAAAACAAAATATTGGACATGAAAATAAATTCAATCTAGTCCATAAAACATAAACCATGATCTCATTTTTCTATGCTATAACGACGGAAAAAACCGTCGCTATAGCGGTTCGTTCTTAGATCGCTCCTTCCAATTTGATGGAGAAAGTCGAGCTATAAATACATACATATATATATATATATATAATGAAAGAAATTTTTTTATAGTTCAACTTGGCCCATATTCTTTATCTGTAATTGTTAAAGGAAAACAAATTGGTAGCATGCTAACCTATCCCAACAGATAAAGATAAAAAAGCTCACAACCTCAAAAGCTCACTGAACGAACCGAACTCTCTCCTCATCAACCATGGAAGCAACCCTCTTTCACAATCCCCTCCTCTAAACCCACATCATCCCAAACACTATCCTCAAAACCCACTTCAAAAATCCTCTTCTTAACACCACCTCCATTTCCATCGAATAATTTTATGAAGGTTGAAATTTTATGAAATAAAAGTATTCAATTTTCTTATAATTACTATTCGGTAAATGGTTAAATTGATAAAAGTTAAAGTTAAGGGTGATATATATAATTTTTTCAAAATAAGCAGTGGTTATAAAATACTCATTATTGTCGGGGAATATTCGTTTGGTCGTGGAATATTCTTTACGTAGGGAATATTAAATGCGACAGTAGTGACTTTTTGTGGGCCCCATAATGAGAATAAGCGATCGGATGAAGAAAGCGACAAAAGAAGTTTTTATAAATAACGGTACGTAATTATTACAGATTAACCTTTGTTGGAATACCGATTGGGTAAAAAAGTAAAAATGTCTGGCGTTGTTTGCGGTAGAACACGGTATTACACGGTATTTTTGAATTATTGATTCTTACGTGAAAGCACTACTCGATAATTATTACTGATAATTCTTATTGATATTATATTTTATTGATTGATAATTATTGCGTTGATATTTTATATTCTTGTTGTTTTAATAAATTGTCATTATTACGGTATTTTCCATTATCGAACAATAATTCATATTATCTGAATAATATTATTGGATAACATTATTGGCAATGTCTAGAAAGTTACTGTCTACAGGAGAGGTTTGGTCACCTAATTGCTTGAGCCAAGAGGAGAGATCCTTATTGGAAAGCCCCCTCTTTCTGAGGCTGCTGGTTGTCGATATTGTGATTATGTAATATTATTTGTGAATAATTAATTATTGATTTTTATGATGAGAGAAAATATTTATTTTATGTGGACATAGATGGAGAAAATTTTTAATGTGACAATTGTTGAAAATTAATATTTTATCTTTTACGATAAAATAATTTATTTAAATATATTATTTTAATAATATATTAATGGTGATATTTTTATAATGAATGTGGGATATATGAGTATATGAGGAGGAAGAGTATTTTTGTGGTAATAAATGTTTAACACATATTTTGTGTGTTGGTGGACCACAATTATTGTAGAAATTTGATTATAGCACGTAAAATCACCCGTTTGTGGATTTGGTCAATTTTTGTTTGGAATTTGGAAAAACTTTCTTCGCAAAGTTGTAGAGAATTGAATTTCCTATAAAAACACGCGAGATTGAATTTTTCTGATAAAAGGGCTATTTATTATGAATTATTGAAGTTTACGAAGTTAGAAATAATTGATTTTTGAAAGTTTTAATTATTTTTATTTACAAAAACGTTTTTTTTCATTTTGTTTTCCTCATTTAACATGTGATAGGGGCTGAGTTCAGATGGTAAAACATGCGTATGAAGTTTTGGAAAAAATATAATAATATTTAATAAATTTTTTTACGCTTTGGTGTTCTAAGCATTTTTCTATAAATAGGGTCTTAGGTTAGAATTGAAAATCACACGAAGCTGAAGTTTTCTCTCTCTATATTATCGGCGTATTCTTGTGAGTATTTTGAGTATACTTTGAGTGTTGCTATACGGTGCAAGTTAGATTCGACGTTATTCTAATTAAATCTTTTTCTTTTGAGGTAAGGGATAGTAAAGGGATTTTAAGGGTTATTATGTTTTTAGTTTTGAAATTTTTCTGAACCTTCAAAAATTCTGGAAAAATTTGAAATGATATTTTGATGAGTTTTGTAGATTGTGTCCAAAAATGGCGATTTTTGGATGTATAGATTAGGAGTTATGGATTTTATGAGAAAAGACTATTTTAAAAGTAACTATTTATAACTCCTTGTGATTAACTCCAAAATTGATGAAATTTTTATTGGGAGTACATCTATATAATATCAGTATACCGTGTAAATTTCAGAATTTTTGGATAAAAGTATAATTTATGATAAATGTTTAAATATTCGGTGGTTTTGGCCGTATGAAAAATAGTAAATGAATTTTAAAATTTTGAGAAAAAATATATATTCAATATGGGACTATGTTATTCTAAATCCCAGAAAAAAATATTTTGGAACTGATTTGGTATTTTTCATGAAAATATTCTAGTTATGAGTAAATGAATTAAATATGTTATGTGAAGTAAGAAAATTGGAAAATATGATTTTATGGCTTGAGAATCATATATGAGGTATATCTGATTTTTTGATGAGGGTTTTGGTTATTGGTGATGAAATCTTATGAGTTTGGCATTTTATGATGATTAAATGCATTAATTAGTAAAGTGTAAACAATTTAATTAAATTGTTTATAAGTTTTAGAAATGATTAAAATATTATTGTAATATTAATAATATTAGATTATGAGATTTCTAAGTGATTTATAACATTTGGATTAAGGTGTTATAAATATGGATATGAATTTTATTATGAAACTTTATCTTTTAGGTATCGAGAGGTTCTTATGCGCGTATACGGTACTTATGTACGAATACGAAGTCTTATTCACGACAAATTGGTTTCTTCTTCTCGACCAAATTATCGTTGATTTATGAATCTTACTCTTGAAATTAAAACCATGTTTTGATTATATTGTTTTTATATAACATTCTTATAACCCTAATGATGATATTTCTCTTTGACTTGAGTGTAAAGATGGGTAGATTATGGGTATGATCGTGACTATAGGTTCTCTTTGGCGATGGTGCAAAAGTTGAATTGTTATTGGTGGTATGATCATGACCATTGAATTTACAATTGAATATTTTTAGCTTAAGTGCAAAGGTGAATTGATCAACATGGTTATAATTATTGTTATATAACCACGAAATGATTATGTATTTCTTTGATATATGAATATCTTTGGCTCGTAGTGCAAAGATGACTTGTTGATGAATATCTTAGCTTTTGTAGTGCAAAGATGAATTATTGATGAATATCTTTTTGCTCGTAATGCAAAGATGATTTTTGTTGTTGAATATCTTTGCTTTGTAGTGCAAAGATGAATTATTGATGAATATCTTTGGCTCGTAATAAAAAGATGACTTTTGTTGTTGAATATCTTTAGCTTTGTAGTGTAAAGATGAAGCTGTTGATGATATATCTTTGGCGTGGTGCAAAGATGAATTTATTAGTATGATTATGAGCAGAGGCTGTGATTTGGTATAACCATGATATTTGATGTTTGAGGTAAAAGGCGGTGATGAAAATTATCTTCGTCTGGATGAGAAGAGAATTTAGAATCACAATTATGATTATGAGTTATTCATATGATTGTGGAAAGGAATTGTTGATTGATGTTACTGAGGATAAAATATTGTTGGTGGACTTTTAACGTGGAGAATAATAGACTTTATAGTCTATTTGACTCTTTTAATGGATTGCTCGTTCATTTGCAACTATGGTTGAAAAGTTTTATCATCTACCGTATGTTCTAAATCTACGATTTATTATTGATGAAGACTATTGATAATTTATGTATCTTTAGTTATAATATTCTTTCTTGAGCTAGTTGTGCTCACCCTTTTGTTTCACAATTCCTTTCGGGTAATAAAAGTGTATTTGGGTTGGCGGGGATAATGAGGAATAGAAGCGGTGGTCTATAGTTGTTGAGGTTCTCCCTAAAGAGTATGGAAATAATTTTATTGAGGACTTTAGTGTGTTGTATTTTATACATCATTTAATAGTTATTTTGGTGAATTAAATAGGGTGAAAGCGAAACTGACTTTGGAAGGGTGTTTTGTCACTATCATACAAGATGTCTAATGACATCTGAACTCGTGTTATCATAAGACATGGTTGTGCTCATCCACTTCTTTGAGTATATTTACAAGCACTACTATATAATCTTGGTGTTTGTTTGGAGTATAATACCCAATTAGAGCAGTGGAGATAATGATATGTCAAGAGAAGACTCACCATTGGGAAGAATATGATAGTAATCTTCTCGTTTTTTCTTTGGGGTCTATTAGATTGACCGAGGATAATTACGTGGCCATATGATATCTACCATAACCTAAAAGCATGGCCTCCCGTATACGAAGGTTTCCTTGAGCACTTCCCAAAGATTCTAATTTCTAAAAGCAGTTTTTGACTATACCTTTATGTAAGGTGTCATTGTGACGTCTTCTGAGTTGGTATATATTTGTATCAAACTCACGACATATGTGTTGTTGTATTTTTTTGCACGACAATTGTTGTAATAAAGTTGTAGTTGTTTTTCGTACCATATATTTGGCGACTCGAGAATGGGTTGGATGGAATGGACCTATTTTGGGGCGTTACATTTGGTATCGAGCTTAGGGATATGATCTCTGGCGGAGATCGGGATTAGAACTAGGAGGAGAGATGAGTAAATCCTTGAGTAAATCCTTAGTAGTGTGTCTACCTAAGCTTATTTGTTGGTCGGTCGTAATATCGGGATATTATGTGATATATTAATTTGTTAAATTAACCCTTGTTTTGAAGTTGTATTCTAGAATGATATCCGAAATACGAGGAGATGAGCAATGGAGAAATCATGATGGGGGAGATAGAATCGAAATGAAAGCAAGGTATTCTCAACTCTTTGAAATACGCAGTGCGTAAATTTCGGGGACGAAATTTCATAAGGAGGGGAGATTGTAAGGCCCCGAATTTTTTATGAAATAAAAGTATTCAATTTTTCTTATAATTACTATTAGGTAAATGGTTAAATTGATAAAAGTTAAAGTTAAGGGTGATATATATAATTTTTTCAAAATAAGCAAGTGGTTATAAAATACTCATTATTATTGTAGGGGAATATTCGTTTGGTCGTGGAATATTCTTTACGTCGGGGAATATTAAATATTAAATGCGGTAGTGACCATTTATGGGCCCCATAATAGAATAAGCTATCGGATGAAGAAAAGCGACAAAAGGGAGTTTTTATAAATAACACGTAATTATTACGAATTAACTTTGTTGGAATACCCGGTGGGTAAAGTAAAATGTCTGGCGTTGTTGCTTGCGGTAGAACACGGTATTATTGCAGTATTTTTGAATTATTGATTCTTACGTAAAAAAGCACTACTCAATAATTATTACGATAATTCTTATTTGATATTATATTTTATTGATTGATAATTCTTTGCGTTGATATTTTATATATTCTTTGTTGTTTAATAATTGTCATTACGTATTTTCCATTATCGACAATAATTCATATTATCTGAATAATATTATTGGATAACATTATTGGCAATGTCTAGAAAGTTACATCTAAGGAGAGGTTTGGTCACTAATTGCGGCGAGTAAGAGAGATCCTTATTGGAGCCCCCCCTCTTTCTGAGGGAGCTGCTGGTTGTCGATATTGTGATTATGTAATATTATTTGTGAATAATTAATTATTGATTTTTATGATGAGGAAAATATTTATTTTATGTGGACATAGATGGAGAAAATTTTTAATGTGACAATTGTTGAAAATTAATATTTTATCTTTTACGATAAAATAATTTATTTAAATATATTATTTTAATAATATATTAGCGGTGATATTTTTATAATGAATGTGGGATATATGAGTATATGAGGAGGAAGAGTATTTTTGTGGTAATAAATGTTTAACACATATTTTGTGTGTTGGTGGACACAATTATTGGTAGAAATTTGATTATAGCTTGTAAAATCACCCGTTTGTGGATTACGGTCAATTTTTGTTTGGAATTTGGAAAAACTTTCTTACGCAAAGTTGTAGAGAATTGAATTTCCTATAAAAACTCGCGAGATTGAATTTTTCTGATAAAAAGGCTATTTATTATGAATTATTGAAGTTACGAAGTTTAGAAATAATTGATTTTTGAAAGTTTTAATTATTTTTATTTACAAAAACGTTTTTTTCATTTTGTTTTCCTCATTTAACATGTGATAGGGGCTGAGTTCAGATTTGTAAAAAACATGCGTATGAAGTTTTGGAAAAAATATATATAATATTTAATAAATTTTACGCTTTGGTGTTCTAAGCATTTTTTTCTATAAATAGGGTCTTAGGTTAGAATTGAAAATCACACGAAGCTGAAGTTTTTTCTCTCTCTATATTATCGAGCGTATTCTTGTGAGTATTTTGAGTATACTTTGAGTGTTGCTGCTATACGGTGCAAGTTAGATTCGACGTTATTCTAATTAAATCTTGCTCTTTTGAGGTAAGGGATAGTAAAGGATTTTTAAGGGTTATTATGTTTTTTTGTTTTGAAATTTTTCTGAACCTTCAAAAATTCTGGAAAAATTTGAAATGATATTTTGATGAGTTTTGTGGATTGTGTCCAAAAATGGCGATTTTTGGATGTATAGATTAGGAGTTATGGATTTTATGAGAAAAGACTATTTTAAAAGTAACTGTTTATAACTCCTTGTGATTAATTCCAAAATTGATGAAATTTTTATTGGGAGTACATCTATATAATATCAGTATCCGTGTAAATTTCAGAATTTTTGGATAAAAGTATAATTTATGATAAATGTTTAAATATTAAATGGTTTTGGCCATATGAAAAATAGTAAATGATTTTTAAAATTTGAGAAAAATATATATTCAATATGGGACTATATGTTATCTAAATCCCAGAAAAGAAATATTTTTGGAACTGATTTGGTATTTTCATGAAAATATTCTAGTTATGAGTAAATGAATTAAATATGTTATGTGAAGTAAGAAAATTGGAAAAATATGATTTTATGGCTTGAGAATCATATATGAGGTATATCTGATTTTTGATGAGGGTTTTGGTTATTGGTGATGAAATCTTATGAGTTTGGCATTTTATGATGATTAAATGCATTAATTATTAAAGTGTAAACAATTTAATTAAATTGTTTATAAGTTTTAGAAATGATTAAAATATTATTATAATATTAATAATATTAGATTATGAGATTTCTAAGTGATTTATAACATTTGGATTAAGGTGTTATAAATATGGATATGAATTTTATTATGAAACTTTATCTTTTAGGTATCGAGGTTCTTATATGCATTATCACGGTACTTATGTACGAAATCGAAGTCTTATTCACGACAAATTGGTTTCTTCTCGACCAAATTATCGTTGATTTATGAATCTTACTCTTGAAATTAAAACCATGTTTTGATTATATTGTTTTATATAACATTCTTATAACCCTAATGATGATATTTCTCTTTGACTTGAGTGTAAAGATGGGTAGATAATTGGTATGATCGTGTTATAGGTTCTCTTTGGCGATAGTGCAAAAGTTGAATTGTTGATTTGGTATGATCATGACCATTGAATTTACAATTGAATATTTTTAGCTTAAGTGCAAAGGTGAATTGATCGACATGGTTATAATTATTGTTATATAACTTACGAAATGATTATGTATTTCTTTGATATATGAATATCTTTGGCTCGTAGTGCAAAGATGACTTGTTGATGAATATCTTAGCTTTGTAGTGCAAAGATGAATTATTGATGAATATCTTTTTGCTCGTAATGCAAAGATGAAGATGACTTTGTTGTTGAATATCTTTTGCTTTGTAGTGCAAAGATGAATTATTGATGAATATCTTTGGCTCGTAATGCAAAGATGACTTTTGTTGTTGAATATCTTTGCTTTGTAGTGTAAAGATGAGCTGTTGATGAATATCTTTGCCCGTGGTGCAAAGATGAATTTATTAGTATGATTATGAATTATGAGAGGCTGTGATTTGGTATAACCATGATATTTGATGTTTGGTAAAAGGCGGTGATGAAAATTATCTTCGTCTGGATGAGAAGAGAATTTAGAATCACAATTATGATTATGAGTTATTCATATGATTGTGGAAAAGGCTGTTGATTGATGTTACGAGGATAAAACATTGTTGGTGGACTTTTAACGTGGAAGATAATAGACTTTATAGTCTATTTGACTCTTTTAATGGATTGCTCGATTCATTTTGCAACTATGGTTGAAAAGTTTTATCATCTACCATATGTTCTAAATCTACGATTTATTATTGATGAAGACTATTGATAATTTATGTATCTTTAGTTATAATATTCTTTCTTGAGCTAGTTGTGCTCACCCTTTTGTTTCACAATTCCTTTCGGGGTAATAAAAAGTGTATTTGGGTTGGCGGGGATAATGAGGGAATAGAAGCGGTGGTCTATAGTTGTTGAGGTTCTCCTAAAGAGTATGGAAATAATTTTATTGAGGACTTTAGTGTGTTGTATTTTATACATCATTTAATAGTTATTTTGGTGAATTAAATAGGGTGGCGAATTTGACTTTGGAAGGGTGTTTTGTCACTATCATACAAGATGTCTAATGACATACAAACTCGTGTTATCATAAGACATGGTTGTGCTCATCCACTTCTTTGAGTATATTTACAAGCACTACTATATAATCTTGGTGTTTGTTTGGAGTATAATACCCAATTAGAGGCAGTGGAGATAATGATATGTCGAGAAGACTCACCATTGGGAAGAATATGATAGTAATCTTCTCGTTTTTTTTCTTTGGGGTCTATTAGATTGACGAGGATAATTACGTGGCCATATGATATCTATATAACCTAAAAGCATGGCCTCCCCGTATACGAAGGTTTCTTGAGCACTCCCAAAGATTCTAATTTCTAAAAGCAGTTTTTGACTATACCTTTATGTAAGGTGTCATTGTGACGTCTTACAGTTGGTATATATTTGTATCAAACTCACGACATATGTGTTGTTGTATTTTGCCACGACAATTGTTGTAATAAAGTTGTAGTTGTTTTTTCGTACCATATATTTGGCGACTCGAGAATGGGTTGGATGGAATGGACCTATTTTGGGCGTTACGTTACATTTGGTATCGAGCTTAGGGATATGATCTCTGGCGGAGATCGGGATTAGAACTAGGAGGGAGATGAGTAAATCCTTAGAACGCTAGTAGTGTGTCTACCTAAGCTTATTTGTTGGTCGATCGTAATATCGGGATATTATGTGATATATTAATTTGTTAAATTAACCCTTGTTTTGAAAGTTGTATTCTAGAATGATATCGAAATACGAGGAGATGAGCAATGGAGAAATCATGATGATGACGGGGAGATAGAAGAATGAAATGAAAGCAAGGTATTCTCGACTCTTTGAAATACAGTGCACGTAAATTTCGGGGGACGAAATTTCATAAGGAGGGAGATTGTAAGGCCCCGAATTTTATGAAATAAAAGTATTCAATTTTCTTATAATTACTATTTAGGTAAATGGTTAAATTGATAAAAGTTAAAGTTAAGGGTGATATATATAATTTTTTTCAAAATAAAGTGGTTATAAAATACTCATTATTGTCGGGGAATATTCGTTTGGTGCGTGGAATATTCTTTACGTAGGGAATATTAAATGCGACAGTATGACCATTTGTGGGCCCATATGAGAATAGCGTGGGATGAAGAAAAGCGACAAAAGGAGAGTTTTTATAAATAACGGACGTAATTATTCTGAATTAACCTTTGTTGGAATACCGTTGGTAAAGTAAAGTAAAATGTCTGGCGTTGTTCTTGCGGTAGAACACGGTATTGCGCGGTATTTTTGAATTATTGATTCTTACGTGAAAAAGCACTACTCGATAATTATTTACGATAATTCTTATTTGATATTATATTTTATTGATTGATAATTCTTTGCGTTGATATTTTATATTCTTGTTGTTTTAAAAATTGTCATTTACGGTATTTTCCATTATCAGACAATAATTCATATTATCTGAATAATATTATTGGATAACATTATTGGCAATGTCTAGAAAGTTACATCTAAGAGAGAGGTTTGGTCACTAATTAATTTGGCGCCGATAAGGAGAGATCCTTTATTGGAAAGCCCCCTCTTTCACAGGAGCTGCTTTGGTTGTCGATATTGTGATTATGTAATATTATTTGTGAATAATTAATTATTGATTTTTATGATGAGGAAAATATTTATTTTATGTGGATATAGATGGAGAAAATTTTTAATGTGACAATTGTTGAAAATTAATATTTTATCTTTTTACGATAAAATAATTTATTTAAATATATTATTTTAATAATATATTAGCGGTGATATATTTTATAATGAATGTGGGATATATGAGTATATGAGGAGGAAGAGTATTTTTGTGGTAATAAATGTTTAACACATATTTTGTGTGTTGGTGGACACAATTATTAATAGAAATTTGATTATAGCTTTTGTAAAATCACCCGTTTGTGGATTTTGGTCAATTTTTGTTTGGAATTTGGAAAAACTTTCTTACGCAAAGTTGTAGAGAATTGAATTTCCTATAAAAAAAAAGCGAGATTTGAATTTTCGATAAAAAGGCTATTTATTATGAATTATTGAAGTTACGAAGTTAAAATAATTGATTTTTGAAAGTTTTAATTATTTTATTTACAAAAACGTTTTTTTCATTTTGTTTTCCTCATTTAACATGTGATAGGGGCTGAGTTCAGATGGTAAAACATGCGTATGAAGTTTTGTAAAAAATATAATAATATTTAATAAATTTTTGCTTTGGTGTTCTAAGCGTTTTCTATAAATAGGGTGCTTAGGTTAGAATTGAAAATCACACGAAGCTGAAGTTTTCTCTCTCTATATTATCGGCGTATTCTTGTGAGTATTTTGAGTATACTTTGAGTGTTTGCTATACGGTGCAAGTTAGATTCGGCGTTATTCTAATTAAATCTTGCTTTCTTTTGAGGTAAGGGATAGTAAAGGGATTTTAAGGGTTATTATGTTTTTAGTTTTGAAATTTTTTGAACCTTCAAAATTCTGGAAAAATTTGAAATGATATTTTGATGAGTTTTGTAGATTGTGTCCAAAAATGGCGATTTTTGGATGTATAGATTAGGAGTTATGGATTTTATGAGAAAAGACTATTTTAAAAGTAACTATTTATAACTCCTTGTGATTAACTCCAAAATTGATGAAATTTTTTATTGGGAGTACATCTATATAATATCAGTATACCGTGTAAATTTCAGAATTTTTGGATAAAAGTATAATTTATGATAAATGTTTAAATATTAAATTGGTTTTGGCCATATGAAAAATAGTAAATGAATTTTTAAAAATTTGAGAAAAATATATATTCAATATGGGACTATATTATTCTAAATCCCAGAAAAGAAATATTTTTGGAACTGATTTGGTATTTTTCATGAAAATATTCTAGTTATGAGTAAATGAATTAAATATGTTATGTGAAGTAAGAAAATTGGAAAATATGATTTTATGGCTTGAGAATCATATATATGAGGTATATCTGATTTTTGATGAGGGTTTTGGTTATTGGTGATGAAATCTTATGAGTTTGGCATTTTATGATGATTAAATGCATTAATTAGTAAAGTGTAAACAATTTAATTAAATTATTTATAAGTTTTAGAAATGATTAAAATATTATTGTAATATTAATAATATTAGATTATGAGATTTCTAAGTGATTTATAACATTTGGATTAAGGTGTTATAAATATGGATATGAATTTTATTATGAAACTTTATCTTTTTAGGTGTCGAGGAGTTCTTATGCTGCGTATCACGGTACTTATGTACGAATACGAAGTCTTATTCACGACAAATTGGTTTCTTCTCTCGACCAAATTATCGTTGATTTATGAATCTTACTCTTGAAATTAAAACCATGTTTTGATTATATTGTTTTTATATAACATTCTTATAACCCTAATGATGATATTTCTCTTTGACTTGAGTGTAAAGATGGGTAGATTATTGGTATGATCGTGACTATAGGTTCTCTTTTTGGCGATGGTGCAAAAGTTGAATTGTTATTTGGTATGATCATGACCATTGAATTTACAATTGAATATTTTTAGCTTAAGTGCAAAGGTGAATTGATCGACATGGTTATAATTATTGTTATATAACCACGAAATGATTATGTATTTCTTTGATATATGAATATCTTTGGCTCGTAGTGCAAAGATGACTTGTTGATGAATATCTTGCTTTTGTAGTGCAAAGATGAATTATTGATGAATATCTTTTGCTCGTAATGCAAAGATGATTTTTGTTGTTGAATATCTTTGCTTTGTAGTGCAAAGATGAATTATTGATGAATATCTTTGGCTCGTAATGCAAAGACTTTTGTTGTTGAATATCTTTTGCTTTGTAGTGTAAAGATGAGCTGTTGATGAATATCTTTGGTAGTAGTGCAAAGATGAATTTATTAGTATGATTATGAGCGAGGCTGTGATTTGGTATAACCATGATATTTGATGTTTTGGGTAAAGGCGGTGATGAAAATTATCTTCGTCTGGATGAGAGAGAGAATTTAGAATCACAATTATGATTATGAGTTATTCATATGATTGTGGAAAAGGCTGTTGATTGATGTTACTGAGGGATAAAACATTGTTGGTGGACTTTTAACGTGGAGAAGATAATAGACTTTATAGTCTATTTGACTCTTTTAATGGATTGCTCGTTCATTTGCAACTATGGTTGAAAAGTTTTATCATCTACCATATGTTCTAAATCTACGATTTATTATTGATGAAGACTATTGATAATTTATGTATCTTTAGTTATAATATTCTTTCTTGAGCTAGTTGTGCTCACCCTTTTGTTTCACAATTCCTTTCGGGTAATAAAAGTGTGTAATTTGGGTTGGCGGGGATAACAAGGGAATAGAGCGGTGGTCTATAGTTGTTGAGGTTCTCCTAAAGAGTATGGAAATAATTTTATTGAGGACTTTAGTGTGTTGTATTTTATACATCATTTAATAGTTATTTTTGGTGAATTAAATAGGGTGAAGGCGAACTGACTTTGGAAGGTGTTTTGTCACTATCATACAAGATGTACAATAATGACATACAAACTCGTGTGTTATCATAAGACATGGTTGTGCTCATCCACTTCTTTGAGTATATTTACAAGCACTACCTATATAATCTTGGTGTTTGTTTGGAGTATAATACCCAATTAGAGGCAGTGGAGATAATGATATCGAGAGAAGACTCACCATTGGGAAGAATATGATAGTAATCTTCTCGTTTTTCTTTGGGGTCTATTAGATTGACCGAGGATAATTACGTGGCCATATGATATCTACCATAACCTAAAAGCATGGCCTCCCATGTATACGAAGGTTTCTTGAGCACTTCCCAAAGATTCTAATTTCTAAAAGCAGGTTTTTGACTATACCTTTATGTAAGGTGTCATTGTGACGTCTTCTGATTGGTATATATTTGTATCAAACTCACGACATATGTGTTGTTGTATTTTTACGACAATTGTTGACAATTGTTGTAATAAAGTTGTAGTTGATGGAATTTTTTTACGTACCATATATTTGGCGACTCGAGAATGGGTTGGATGGAATGGACCTATTTTGGGGGCGTTACATTTGGTATCGAGCTTAGGGATATGATCTCTGGCGGAGATCGGGATTAGAACTAGGAGGGAGAGATGAGTAAATCCTTATTTAGTGTGTCTACCTAAGCTTATTTGTTGGTCGATCGTAATATCGGGATATTATGTGATATATTAATTTGTTAAATTAACCCTTGTTTTGAAATTTGTATTCTAGAATGATATAAAATACGGGGAGATGAGCAATGGAGAAATCATGATGATGGGGAGATAGAATCGAAATGAAAAAAAAGGTATTCTCAACTCTTTGAAATACCGAAGTCACGTAAATTTGGGGACGAAATTTCATAAGGAGAGGAGATTGTAAGGCCCGAATTTTATGAAATAAAAGTATTCAATTTTTCTTATAATTACTATTAGGTAAATGGTTAAATTGATAAAAGTTAAAGTTAAGGGTGATATATATAATTTTTTTCAAAATAAGCAGTGGTTATAAAATACTCATTATTGTCGGGGAATATTCGTTTGGTCGTGGAATATTCTTTTACGTCGGGAATATTAAATGACGGTATGACCATTTTGTGGGCCCCATGAGAATAAGCATTCGGATGAAGAAAAGCGACAAAAGGAGTTTTTATAAAAATAACAACGTAATTATTCTGAATTAACATTGTTGGAATACCCGGTGGGTAAAGTAAAATGTCTGCGTTGTTGTTGCAAGTAGAACACGGTATTGCCGCAGTATTTTTGAATTATTGATTCTTACGTAAAAAGCACTACTCGATAATTATTACGATAATTCTTATTCGATATTATATTTTATTGATTGATAATTCTTTGCGTTGATATTTTATATTCTTGTTGTTTCAAGAATTGTCATTCTACGGTATTTTCCATTATCGAGACAATAATTCATATTATCTGAATAATATTATTGGATAACATTATTGGCAATGTCTAGAAAGTTACATCAAGGAGAGGTTTGGTCACCTAATTGCGGCGCTTGAGAAGGAGAGATCCTTATTGGAAAGCCCCCTCTTTCTTGGGAACTGCCTGGTTGTCAATATTGTGATTATGTAATATTATTTGTGAATAATTAATTATTGATTTTTATGATGAGGAAAATATTTATTTTATGTGGACATAGATGGAGAAAATTTTTAATGTGACAATTGTTGAAAATTAATATTTTATCTTTTTCTGATAAAATAATTTATTTAAATATATTATTTTAATAATATATTAACGGTGATATTTTTATAATGAATGTGGGATATATGAGTATATGAGGAGGAAGAGTATTTTTGTGGTAATAAATGTTTAACACATATTTTGTGTGTTGGTGGACACAATTATTATTAGAAATTTGATTATAGCTTTGTAAAATCACCCGTTTGTGGATTTGGTCAATTTTTTGTTTGGAATTTGGAAAAACTTTCTTACGCAAAGTTGTAGAGAATTGAATTTCCTATAAAAACTCGCGAGATTCGAATTTTTTTCTGAAAAAGGCTATTTATTATGAATTATTGAAGTTACGAAGTTTAGAAATAATTGATTTTTGAAAGTTTTAATTATTTTTATTTACAAAAACGTGTTTTTCATTTTGTTTTCCTCATTTAACATGTGATAGGGGCTGAGTTCAGATGGTAAAACATGCGTATGAAGTTTTGGAAAAAATATAATAATATTTAATAAATTTTTACGCTTTGGTGTTCTAAGCATTTTTCTATAAATAGGGTGTTTAGGTTAGAATTGAAAATCACACCAGAAACTGAAGTTTTCTCTCTCTATATTATCGAGCGTATTCTTGTGAGTATTTTGAGTATACTTTGAGTGTTGCTATACGGTGCAAGTTAGATTCGGCGTTATTCTAATTAAATCTTGCTCTCTTTTGAGGTAAGGGATAGTAAGGATTTTAAGGGTTATTATGTTTTTAGTTTGAAATTTTTTCGAACCTTCAAAAATTCTGGAAAAATTTGAAATGATATTTTGATGAGTTTTGTAGATTGTGTCCAAAAAATGGCGATTTTTGGATGTATAGATTAGGAGTTATGGATTTTATGAGAAAAGACTATTTTAAAAGTAACTATTTATAACTCCTTGTGATTAACTCCAAAATTGATGAAATTTTTTATTGGGAGTACATCTATATAATATCAGTATACGTAGTGTAAATTTCAGAATTTTTGGATAAAAGTATAATTTATGATAAATGTTTAAATATTCGGTGGTTTTGGCCGTATATGAAAAATAGTAAATGAATTTTTAAAATTTAGAGAAAAATATATATTCAATATGGGACTATATTATTCTAAATCCCAGAAAAGAAATATTTTTGGAACTGATTTGGTATTTTTCATGAAAATATTCTAGTTATGAGTAAATGAATTAAATATGTTATGTGAAGTAAGAAAATTGGAAAATATGATTTTATGGCTTGAGAATCATATATGAGGTATATCTGATTTTTGATGAGGGTTTTGGTTATTGGTGATGAAATCTTATGAGTTTGGCATTTTATGATGATTAAATGCATTAATTAGTAAAGTGTAAACAATTTAATTAAATTGTTTATAAGTTTTAGAAATGATTAAAAAATATTGTTGTAATATTAATAATATTAGATTATGAGATTTCTAAGTGATTTATAACATTTGGATTAAGGTGTTATAAATATGGATATGAATTTTATTATGAAACTTTATCTTTTAGGTGTCGAGGTTTCTTATGCGTATTATACGGTACTATGTACGAATACGAAGTCTTATTCACGACAAATTGGTTTCTTCTCGACCAAATTATCGTTGATTTATGAATCTTACTCTTGAAATTAAAACCATGTTTTGATTATATTATTTTTTATATAACATTCTTATAACCCTAATGATGATATTTCTCTTTGACTTGAGTGTAAAGATGGGTAGATTATTGGTATGATCGTGACTATAGGTTCTCTTTGGCGATGGTGCAAAAGTTGAATTGTTGATTGGTATGATCATGACCATTGAATTTACAATTGAATATTTTTAGCTTAAGTGCAAAGGTGAATTGATCAACATGGTTATAATTATTGTTATATAACTTACGAAATGATTATGATATATTTCTTTGATATATGAATATCTTTGGCTCGTAGTGCAAAGATGACTTGTTGATGAATATCTTAGCTTTTTGTAGTGCAAAGATGAATTATTGATGAATATCTTTTGCTCGTAATGCAAAGATGACTGTTGTTGAATATCTTTTGCTTTGTAGTGCAAAGATGAATTATTGATGAATATCTTTGGCTCGTCGTAATGCAAAGATGACTTTTGTTGTTGAATATCTTTGCTTTGTAGTGTAAAGATGAGCTGTTGATGAATATCTTTGGCCGTGGTGCAAAGATGAATTTATTAGTATGATTATGAGCGAGGCTGTGATTTGGTATAACCATGATATTTGATGTTTCGGGTAAAGGCGGTGATGAAAATTATCTTCGTCTGGATGAGAAGAGAATTTAGAATCACAATTATGATTATGAGTTATTCATATGATTGTGGAAAGGGCTGTTGATTGATGTTCTGAGGATAAAACATTGTTGGTGGACTTTTAACGTGGAGAAGACAATAGACTTTATAGTCTATTTGACTCTTTTAATGGATTGCTCGTTCATTGCAACTATGGTTGAAAAGTTTTATCATCTACCATATGTTCTAAATCTACGATTTATTATTGATGAAGACTATTGATAATTTATGTATCTTTAGTTATAATATTCTTTCTTGAGCTAGTTGTGCTCACCCTTTTGTTTCACAATTCCTTTCGGGTAATAAAAGTGTGTAGGTTGGGTTGGCGGGGATAACAAGGGAATAGAGCGGTGGTCTATAGTTGTTGAGGTTCTCCCCTAAAGAGTATGGAAATAATTTTATTGAGGACTTTAGTGTGTTGTATTTTATACATCATTTAATAGTTATTTTGGTGAATTAAATAGGGTGAGGCGAACTTGACTTTGGAAGGGTGTTTTGTCACTATCATACAAGATGTCTAATGACATACTGAACTCGTGTTATCATAAGACATGGTTGTGCTCATCCACTTCTTTGAGTATATTTACAAGCACTACCTATATAATCTTGGTGTTTGTTTGGAGTATAATACCCAATTAGAGGCAGTGGAGATAATGATATGTCAAGAGAAGACTCACCATTGGGAAGAATATGATAGTAATCTTCTCGTTTTTCTTTGGGGTCTATTAGATTGACAAGGATAATTCTGTGGCCATATGATATCTACCATAACCTAAAAGCATGGCCTCCCATATACGAAGGTTTCTTGAGCACTTCCCAAAGATTCTAATTTCTAAAAGCAGTTTTTGACTATACCTTTATGTAAGGTGTCATTGTGACGTCTTCTGGTTGGTATATATTTGTATCAAACTCACTGACATATGTGTTGTGTTGTATTTTGCACGACAATTGTTGTAATAAAGTTGTAGTTGTTTTTTCGTACCATATATTTGGCGACTCGAGAATGGGTTGGATGGAATGGACCTATTTTGGGGCGCCAAAGACATACTGTTGTATTTTAGAAGAGTCAAGTAGAACATGATATCTACTATCTTCTACGCATTTAAAAATGTATAATAAATATTTTATCGCTGAGACTAAGCTTAATAAATAATCCACATCATCGAATCACCACTGCACTACGGCCAATGATGTGACGCCCCCAAAATTAGGTTTACATCACCCATCTTGGGTCATCAGATACATGGTACAAAATTTAAATACAACTTACTAATACAACTGTCATATACAATACGACAAAACATAACTGTGAGTTTGAATACAATTATTGTCTACTAGAGATTATACAAACTCAAAAGGAGTCCTCATTATAATTATTAACACACTATTTTACAGAATAGTGAGGACTACTAATGCTATCCTCTGGACCGTCATTCCGTTCCCCGACTAGTCCCTACTATGTTCTCATTTACTGAAAAGAACAGTGAAAGAAAGGGTGAGCTCAACTAGCCCAGTAAGAAATATTATGACTAAGATAATGCAGAATAAATTATCGTTAGCCTTCAACAGTGTTAAACTGATAAAATATAGCAACATCAAGTTTAACTGCAACGGAACAAACAATCCATTAAAAGAGTTAAGTAGAGAATAAAATCTACTATCTTTTATGATTTAAAAGGTTTTTCATGACTTTTATCGCTGGGACTCAGCTTAATAAATAATCCACATCATCGAATCACCCATGCACTACGGCCAAGGATATTCTTTAGTATCACGACCCCAAATTATCCATGCACTACTGACCAAGGACATTCGTGTATTCATTAATGGCCATGATCGAGCCAATGACAATCGTCCATCAATGCACCACGGGCCAATGATAACTTTTACCACATCATTTTGTAACATTACGACCATGATTACAACCGAATAATCCCCTAATCGTAATCATACCAAGTTCATCTATGCCTTTCTGAGGCCACAGATGACTTTCAACATCAGGATGATGATAATGATATAAAATTGATAAAACAAGTTCAAGAATTAATTTATCTAGGAACTAATAATGTCCAAATTGTCAACATGATACGGTCATGATTACACCGAATAATCCATGGTCATAATCATACCAAGTCCATCTATGCACTACATGCCACATATGACTTTTAACATAATATAAACATGATGATGATGACAATGATATAAGAATTCAATAAAACAAGTTCAAGAATTAATTTATCCAGGAACTAATAATGTCCAAATTGTCAACATGATACTGCTTTGTAGAGTAAAATTCAAGAATGATCAGAAGAATATTTCCATGAAAAGATATTGGATGAAGCGCAAATATCAATGATATTCTACTAATTTCATGGAGTATAGAAGTCAAAACTTTAACCAACTGAGTATAATAAAGAATGGAACAACAAAAGAAATCACCATGCATATGGTACTTCTCATAGACAGGTTATTCCAACAAAATAATAATAACGGAACCAGGTCAGGCAAAATTTGCACCAACAGGATGTTCCAACAGAATAATAAAAAAGGCGGAACCAGTTGGGTGTAAAAACACATGAGACAAGATGTTCAACAGAATAATAATAAAAAGCGGAACCGGGTTGATTGTAAAACCTGACAGACGGATGTTCCAACGAGAATAATAGAAGAATGTCACCAAGTATAGGGTAAATAAGCATTATCTGAGGTTATTCGATAGAATAATAAGCAATGGAATAACAACAGTTCTCTTCATGAATAAGAAAGAATAACACCCCCTTATATTAGTAGTAGATTGAATCTGCGGTAGTGTAGTAACAGAATACTCTTCTTCTTTCTCTCTTATTTCTCTATACTTTCTCTCTCTATAGTTTGAATGAATTAAGTGAAAATAATGAAGCCTTTAGGCCTCTATTTATAGAAAATTTCTAGCTTAGCACTTGAAATGTGAAAAGTCAGTGGCTTGACGGTGGTGATGTGAAAAGAAAAGTGGTTTAACTGTTGTAATGTGAAACGAAAATTGGTTCGGCCTTTGTAATATGTAAACGACAAGTGGTTTGACGTGCAGTAAAGGTAGTTCTTATTGGCGAAGGTAATTACTATATTGATGAAGGTAATTACTATTGTGAAGGTAATTACTTATTGATGAAGGTAATTACTATTGTGAAGAGACTCTTAGATGATGACATATGGGCCCCCATAAAATAACCAAACTTACCACAAGCGTCTCATAATAGACTATTTATATACATCGAGGATTGAATAAATATTACCACAAATCATTTTATTTTTAATCAACACATATTTAATCTTTCATCAATTATTAATCATTTATAACTTGTCGTCTCAATTATTGATTTAATAATATAACATATTATCTGAGATGATCTTGTGACGATGAATTGAATCGATAATATAAGAGATATGATCACGCAATTCTTTGTAGCAATAATTGAGTATAGTATTTGTCTAGTAAGCATCGATAATCAATCTGAGTGTCTTCTCTTGCTGACCATAGCGTATTCTTTGTACTTTTACTAGGGTAGTTTAATAGTTTTAACTTGGTAACACCTCATAGTTATTTTCATAAAGTTTTATTATCGTTTTCTCGATCGAAAATAATTACATTAATGGGGTCCACTAATGATTGTCCGTCGTACGAATATTCCCGACAAAAGAATATTCCCAGAGCCAAAGGAATATTTTATAACAACTTGCTTACTTTGCAAAATTTATAAATATTACCCTAACTATAACATTATATCAAATTTACTCCATAATATTCAAAAATAATATTTATAGAAAATTCATCTTTATTTATAAAAGTTGGGGTCTTACAAATGATATTCGTTAATATCACATCCATGAATTTATATTTCATCACTGAGACTCAGCTCAATAATCAATCCATATCACTGAATTATCCATGCACTACGGCAAAAGATATTCATTATTATCACATCCATGAATTAATATTTCATCGTTGAGACTCAGCTCAATAATTAATCCACATCATCGAATCATCCCCTTTCTGGTCGAGGATATTCATTAGTATCACGACCACGAATTATCCATGCACTACTGAGCCAAAGATAATCGTGTTTTCATCATTTATAAAACCCCAACTTTTGAATAAAGATGAATTTTTATAAATATTAATTTTGAATATTATGGAGTGAAATTTATATAATAGTTGTGGGTAATATTTATAAAATTTGCAAAGTACGCAAGTTGTTATATAATATTTGATTGGTGGGGAATATTCATTTTAACGAGGAATATTAGTACTGAGACAATCATTGGTGGACCCCACAATAACAATTATTGTCGAATTGAGAAAACAACAAAAATACTTTATGAAAATAACGGAAGTTTTACTGATTAAGCTGTTGAAACACCGGTGTTAAAAAAAAAATGTCTGGCGTGGTTGCGTAGTAACACCAGCGGTATTAATTATTGATGCTTAAGTGATAAGTCTTTTCTTTTTTTTTTGGTATTATTAATGTAATAATACAGAAAGTCTTTTATATAAGCAGAATACTTTTATAAAGTTATTACATAAATAGAATATATTATATTCTATTATGCATAGTGTTGCATATTAATGTCTGCATAGTGTTTTGCATAGTAAAATCTTTTTTATATAAAGCAGAATTCTTTTATAAAGTTATCTATTTTATTAGACAATAATTTGAATATATTATATTTTATTATGCATAGTGTTTTGCATAGTACTGCATAGTGTTTGCATAGTAAAATCTTTTATAAAGTTATTCATTTTATTAGATTATAAATAAAATATATTATATTTTATTTAAAAGATTTTCTTTAAATATGATAGTCGATTAAAGTAAATCAATCTCTAATTAGTTTCATGAGTTAATTCTTATGCATTGCATTTTTCTATAAATAGAAGCTCATTCATTCATTATTTTCTTACAATTCTTTGAAACTCTAGAGAGATAAACTATAGAGAGAAAGAAGAAAGTATTCGCTGCTTCTTACTTATATATCCAAAGACTCTTTCTTCTTAGGTAGGGAATATTATTTGTTGTACTCGTAAGGAGTGTTATTCTTTCTTATTCATGAAGAGAAGGCTGTTGTTATTCCAATTCTTATTATTACATTGGAATAACTTTTATGATATTCTTGATGATACCTATACTTGGTGATATTGTTCTTTATTATTATTATTTGGAACATCACATCCTCATGTGTTTTACACGGACCTTGTTAAAATCTTTATTATTATTACATTGGAACATCACATGCGTGTGTTTTACAGGACACAGTTAAAATCTTTGTTATTATTAGTTGGAACATCGTATACATGTGTTTGGAACAGGACTGGTTAAAATCTTATTATTATACATGTTAGAACATCACATACGTGTGTTTTGCAGGACTGGTTAAATCTTATTATTATTACATTTGGAACATCACATGTGTGTTTTACAGGACTGGTTAAAATCTTTATTAATACATTGGAACATCACAGCCGGTGCAAAATTTTGCACGACTGGATTTGAGATTATTGATTGTATAATATAATCCATTCTTTATTACACTCGGTTGGTTAAAGTTTGACTTATACTCCATGAAATTAGTAGAATATCCTTGATATTTCTTCATCCAATATCTTTTTATTGAAATATTCTTACGATCATTCTTGAATTTTACTTCTACAAAAGATGTCATGTTGACAATTTTAAAAATTCTGGATAAAATAATTCTTGAACTTGTTTATTGAATTCTTATATCATTATCATCATCCTCATGTTTATATTTTGTTGAAGTCATACGTGGCTTTTGTAGTGCGTAGATGGACTTGGTATGATTATGACCGAGGATATTGGATTATGTGTAATCATGATCGTAATATTTACAAATGATGTGGTAAAAGTTTTCATTGGTAGTGCGCATTGATGGGCCGAGTTGTTGGCATGATCGTGACCATTGATGAATACCACAAATTGATGATAAAGTGTTTGATGATAGCTTTGTAACAATCTTATTCATTTATTAATAAAAAGTATTAATTTATTAAAGGCTTTTAATTATCTACGTGATCTTTGTTTTATAATATGTGATAAACCCATAGTTTTAAGCGATGCTTTTAGAATAATGATGATGATCATTCTAATGAGATCTAAATTCTTAGAAAGCTTAAAACTAAAATAGTTCCCAATCATTGGATTACTAAATTGGGGATTAGTGAATCCGGATAGATTGGTACATCGTTAACTTGCTCGTTGGATGAGGATGATTGATCTCATGATCATTTGTGTGGAACACTAAAGCAAGTATGTAGGTGCTTATTAGAGAATAAGTTCTTTGAGCATTGGCTCGCTAAGGAATACCTAATGGAGTTTTATTTTGCTGTCGATAGGAATTCTGTAGTGATAGTAGTCAAGTAATCCTTGGACTTGAGATCATCATAGTATCTTATGTATGATGAGTTATACTTTGACTTATTCCTTAAGACCCTTAGGGTATATCAAAGGGTATGCTTGGGTATAATAAGTTATACGTGGAGATAATGTATGATCGATAAAGAATCTACCACTACTAATAAAAGAAGAGAAATGTCTATGTGATTCGATAAATGACAACCCGGTAGTCCTTGGCGGCGAGAATGAAATTAGAAAGGAGTTTCTAATTTGCATTATTTGAGTTGTGCATTTAAGGATCGAAATACATATAATTAAATAAAATAAGACTTGTGGTAATTCCATGTCTTATATTTAATTGGGACATTGTATGGTGGAAGGATTGAATTATGCGGTAACTATTTACTCAAAGGTTCTTTTATGATTAATGTTGAAATCTATATTATACGGAAAGTCGTTGATCATTTGGGGAGGCTTATCCTATTGTAGAATAAATATTATTTATTTAAATAAATTAATTATTTAATTTATTTATTTAAATAAGATTAAATTATTCTAATTGATTTATTCACAATAGGTTTAATATGGAGGAGAACCTAAAAGAAGAATAATTATTTAAGAAGTTAATGGCATAATCGTAATAATATGTTAAGTATATTTAAAGGAAGAATAATTATTTAAGAAGTTAATGGCATAATCGTAATAATATGTTAAGTATATTTAATTTAATCTATGGTGATAGAATAAATTAAATAGCTTAATATTATTATTTAATATTTTAGAAATATTAAATATAAATTAATAAGAGAGTCTTATTAATATTATTACAATTATTATTATTTTAATTTCTAAAAGAGTTTAGGAATTAATTTAATATAAGTACTCTCATTTATTCTAATTGGATTAGGAAGGAAAATTAGTTAAAGGAGTTTAATTAATTATCACTAATAAGATTAGGAGCTTAATTAATTAAAAGAATTTAATTAATTAAATAAAACCCAATTTCTTAATTGTTAAGGAGGGTTGCCCACATATATAAATAAGAGAGTCTTATTATGGGTGATATGGGTTGTTGACTTTAAAAAATTACGTAATAATTCCAAGTTGTTGGGAAGTGCGCCTTTTCTATAGAGATGAAAACTAGGGTTAGCCATAACACCCATCTTCTTGATTTTTCTTCTTCCTTGGTGGATCACCTCTAGAGGCCAAACACTTGGGTGGCTAACGTTGATCGAAGGAAGGAACCAAACCGGTGGATTCAAGTTGAGCGAAAAGAGATTGGAGGTGAACTTGTACGAGGAAGCTTCGATCTTGAGGTATGATTTTATTCTTTATCTTTTCGTTTAATTAATAATTATGCATAAAGGGTGATCCAGGGTATATGGTTTGTAAATTTTTAAACTACGATTTTTACGCTTAGCACTTTTTATGCAATTTGATTGCGTTCATGAATATTACAAACCTACTTGGTGGCATTGAGCCAAACCTTTATGCGAATTATTAATTGTTTTAATTTGATATGTATATTGATATGTGTTTAGAACAATTTAATTGGGCATAATTTTATTGTATAAAATTTATTAAAAAAAAAAAAAAAAAAAAAAAAATAATTTGAAAAATGAGAACAAAAGGACTTGTTGCATGAAAAGGATATATTGAGAATTACGTTTTTTTTTTTTTAAGATATTGGTTATTATGAAAAAGGGATCGAGAGCATTTTTTTTTGGGTGGTACGTGATTTATATATAAGAAAATTGGCGAGGAGAATGATTCTATGTAACTTTGGTAACTTAATATATTGCGATATATGATATAAAAAAAAAAAAAAAAAAAAAATTGCTTAGTCTTGGTTTTTAATTATAATCATGAAATGACAATCAAGCACTTGTCCCTTTTTTAAGGAAAAAGGAGTTAATAGCATATATATATATATATATATATATATATATATATATATATATATATATATATATATGGATATATATATATATATATATATATATATATATATATATATATATATATATATATATATATATTAATTATTTTATAATTAAAATAAAAGTTTATTTTAATTTTAAAATAAAAAGTTTATTTTAATATTAAAATAAAAGGTTTATTTTAATTTTAAAATTAAATTTCATGCTAACTAATTAGAGTTGGAATTGGATTCCATGATAACTAATTGGAGTTGAAATTGGATTTTATTTTTCTAAAATAAAGGAGTTTATTTGTGAATAGGGAAGTAAATCCATCTTTCCTTAAATAAAGGAGTTTATTTAGATATGAAATAAGATTTCATATTATTCAAAATAAAAGAGTTTATTTGTGAATAGGAAAGAAAATCTAATTTCCTTAAATAAAGGAGTTTATTTAAATATGAAATAAGATTTCATATTATTCAAAATAAAGGAGTTTATTTGTGAATAGGAAAGAATATCAAGTGTTTCCTTTAAATAAAAATTTTTTTTTACATGGAATTGGATTCCATAATTAATTAAAATAAAAGAGTTTATTTTAATTTTTTTTTACATGGAATTGGATTCCATAATTAATTAAAATAAAGGAGTTTATTTTGATTAAAATTTTGATTAAAATAAAATAGTTTATTTTATTCAAAATAGGATAAATTAAAATAAAATAGTTTTATTTTGATTTAAATTTGGATTAAAATAAAGGAGTTTATTTTGATTCAAAAATAGATTTTATACTAACTAAATTTGCCCATTAAATGATATCAATATATATATTAAATGTTTATTATTCATGAGATGAATGTTATTTATTGATGCGTATGGTGATGTGTATGATAATAAATGGGATTGATTATGGATTTATTGACCCGATATGATTGGATTTTATTTTAGTTGGATGCGTGAATGTATGGGTTTTATTAAATGGGAATTCTGCGTACCTCGTCTTCTCTAATTTTTTCTTAATGTAAATTCTATCTCCCTATCTATGTACTTCCCCTTATTTAGCGATCGAGGTTTCTATTTATTTTAAATAGTTTTGTAATAGGAATAGTTAGAATTAATTTTGAAAAATTGGAGATCGAAAAAGGAGGCGCTTGAAGACCCGTTTGTAATGGAGCAGGGTTTAAATGTAATAGTTATATTTAAATATTATTTCTTGCACCCCAGGTTTGACCTTTTGGTTCACTTGGTGGCTCTAGTGAACGAACTAGAATAAAAGTCCATAATCAATCAAGGGTAGAATATAGTATTCTATATATGCATGCTTATACTATATATATATATATATATATATATGCAAACATGCTTAGCATGTTCATTAATATATTGGCGTATTTTATATATATATAAAAATGTATTAAACAAGATGAGACAAATTAATAACAAAACCCTCGATTTTTTTTTATATTAAGTCTAGCGTTCAAAGATATTTGGAATATCGAGCGTTAAGCCTTCTAGCATGATAAAATTAATAGAGTATTAAATATTTAATATGAGTTTGTTTGTCACCACAAGGCAAGTATTAAGTATTTAAGATGTTAATTTATCACATTTGATGCTTATAAAGAAAATTGAACAATATTGTTTTGTTGTGTCACCCTGAGGATGATATTTTTTTTTTTGAATATATGGAGTGCTAGGTTGGACTTAACTTGGATAATTTTGATTCGGATGTGCCCCACTTGATCAAAATAATCTAAGAGCAAAATCTGAGGAGTTGCATAGTTGATGTAATTGACAAAAGTTGTCTACCTATTTATTTATATATAGTTTGTTGTGTCACCACAAGGCTATATACATTTGAAATGGGATCCTTATTCTCACTAGCAAATCTTTAATTAGATTTTTTAGAACTATATAAGTGAGGTAATATAGTTTGAAGAAAATAGTGGGAGATACCAATTTAAAACAAGACCTAAATTATTTTGGTAATTAATAAAAGAATGTATGTTAAAATGTTGTTAATTACAAATTCATTTCTGAGAATTTTACAATGTCTAAAATTACTATCCTTTGAAGCATATTAGATGCTAAATTAACTTGGGAATGGGATTAAGCGGATTGGTTAAGGAATTTGAGAATAGTTCTCATGGTGAAAAGCTATCTTATGTCATATCGCCTATCCTGCAATGGTTGCGAGACAATACCTCGAGGAAGAGATTGCTACTTTTAGAAAGTGGCGAGATGATGATGCTGATTGGCTCGATGCATCATGCTCGCATCCATGAGTACTTGAGCTTGACGTCGGCATGAAACTATGGATACTCCTCTTATATTCACTGCACATCAAGTAGTTGATGGTGAGGAAAATGGGGCCGATAGATATCGAGATATCTAAGGAGCTCTTAGATCTAGAATGGCCGATGGCACTATAGTGCTGGAGAAAAAGTTCTTAACATAATCAATTTGATTGATCGATTAGGATATTGGTTTTGTCATGGATGGAGAGTTGAGCAAATTTGATCTTGCACTCACTCCGGACTCCTTTCACAATTGTTGTGAATTTTTCATATGAACAAGCTAGATATCGGCCTTCATTTGATTTGCTTAACATGTTGAAAAATGTTGAGAGTCACTTTCGACCAAGAAAGATCAAGTCTTCTTGGTAGGGGCCAAAGGATCTTACGAAAGAAGAAGCGATTCAAAGAAGGTAAATAGAAAGGCGTAAACAAAGGATAATAAGAGCAAAAGCGTACGGATAGCAAAGGGTTTGCTTCCTTCTGCAATAAGCACTGGACCTTTGGAAAGAAAGCTGCAAGAAGCATCTTGCGAGAGGCTAACAAAGAAGCTTAGTGAAGTTTGATTTACAATCTGATTTTGTTCATGATTGAAATAAATTTTCTTTAAGTCGAGGTTCTACTTGGGTATTGGATCTGAGCTTTGGTTATCATAAATATAGATTTATGAAGGACCAAGCAAAAGTAGAAAGCTAAACAAATATAAGTAATCTATATGTGGGAAATGTAGCAAAGGTTGCATATTAGCCATAGAAACTTATAGTTTAGCAATGCTACGGGAAAATCTATTAAGTCGATAAGTTGTTATTGTATTCTAGTTCTTGTTAAAAATATTATTTCCATTTTATTGTTGGATGATAAAATTTTGGTATTATAATTAAGAACAATTGTTGTTCTATTTATAATAATAATGTTTTGTATAAATGGAATATTACTTAATGGATTTTGTATACTTGACTTACGTGAAAATAATTTTGCATATTGAACAAATTAGTATAAGAAAAGGAGATGATCATTGAAAGAGTTGAATGTGTGTATTTTTTTGAAATACAAGTGTGAATTATTTGAAAGGTTCAAAAGAATTGAAGTGAAACAAATTTGCAAAGTATTAAGATTCTTTGATTAGATCGAGGAATAAATACTTGTGCTTGATAAGTTTCTAGATCATCTCAAATGGTTTTCTCATAATGGACATCTCGATACTGTAATAATTGATTGATGTATCGAAAGGAAAAATCGTACCTTGTTGGACATAGTGCGGTCCAAAATGATTTTACAAGCATTCCGGTATCCTACAGGATCATGTCACTAGAAATGGCTGCATATCTACGAAAATGGTAACCTCAAAATCCGGCCCCAAGACTCCATAAAAGTTATGGGACGGGGAGGATTCTAATCTTAAGTATGTTAAGATAAGGGTTGTCGACTTATGTGAAAAGGTTTGAAAGGATAAGCTTGGGACAAGATTTGACAAGTGTCGATTTGTGGGACATCTAAAAAAGTAAGTTTAGGGTATATGTTCTATAATTCTACTTAGCAAAAGGTGTTTTGTTTGAAAACGGCGCCTTCTAAGATAAAGGTGTTTATCATTGAAAGGGCTAGTGGGAGGATAATAGATCTTGAAGAGTTCAAGAACCACAAAACCTTTATAAGTCGAATAAGAGGAACTTATAGATAGACTATTGTACCCAATGAGATCGTAAATGCGGAATAGTACCAGAAGATACCTAGGAGGTATGGATTCATCATGGATGATGATGATGAGTGTCATCATCATAGAAGATGATGATCGAGTTACATTCGATGAGGTAAGAATTTCTAGTGATGTGTACAAAAAAAGAATTCGGTGGGGGCGTCGTGAAATTTCTAGTATTATATGTTGATATACTACGGATAAGGAATGACATACCAATGCTCTGATCGGTAAAGATAAAGTTGTCTAAACATTCCTCCATGAATGATTTGGAAGAGTATCTTAATTGGGGATAAAATCTATATAGATAGATTTAAGGATGCTCGACTTAACCCGAAGAGCGTATATTCATTTGATGCTAAAAGTCGTTTAGCATGGCAAACTCGAGATGTCTCGTATTGATGAGCTATGGGTGTATCTCTCTTAATAGTCCCCATAGACTCCAAAAAAGAGATCGCATGAGTGACAATCATGTATGCGATGAAATATCGAGACGATGTTGATCGGTCGTATATGGAGAAGATCAATAAGGCGGTGTGAAAGTAGTATGCACACAAGCCGATCATGTTTGATGATAAAGCATATACTTTTGTAACAATCTTATTCATTTATTAATAAAAGTATTAATTTATTAAAGGCTTTTAATTATCTACGTGATCTTTGTTTTATAATATGTGATAAACCCGTAGTTTTTAAGCAATGCTTTTAGAATAATGATGATGATCATTCTAATGAGATCTAAATTCTTAGAAAGCTTAAAACTAAAATAGTTCCCAATCGTTGGATTACTAAATTGGGGATTAGTGAATCCAGGATAGATTGGTACATCGTTAACTTGCTCGTTGGATGAGGATGATTGATCTCATGATCATTTGTGTGGAACAAAAAAGCAAGTATGTAGGTGCTTATTAGAGAATAAGTTCTTTGAGCATTGGCTCGCTAAGGAATACCTAATGGAGTTTTATTTGCTGTCGATAGGAATTCTGTAGTGATAGTAGTCTGAGTAATCCTTGGACTTGAGATCATCATAGTATCTTGTGTATGATGAGTTATACTTTGACTTATTCCTTAAGACCCTTAGGGTATATCAAAGGGTATGCTTGGGTATAATAAGTTATACGTGGAGATAATGTATGATCGATAAAGAATCTACCACTTACAATAAAGAGAAATGTCTATGTGATTCGATAAATGACAACCCGGTAGGTAGTCCTTGGCGAAAGAATGAAATTAGAAAGGAGTTTCTAATTTGCATTATTTGAGTTGTGCATTTAAGGATCGAAATACATATAATTAAATAAAATAAGACTTGTGGTAATTCCATATCTTATATTTAATTGGGACATTGTATGGTGGAAGGATTGAATTATGCGGTAACTATTTACTCGAAAGGTTCTTTTATGATTAATGTTGAAATCTATATTATACGGAAAGTCGTTGATCATTTAGGGAGAACTTATCCTATTGTAGAATAAATATTATTTATTTAAATAAATTAATTATTTAATTTATTTATTTAAATAAGATTAAATTATTCTAATTGATTTATTCACAAATAGGTTTAATATGGAGAACCTAAAGGGTCACACCATAAAAGGAAGAATAATTATTTAAGAAGTTAATGGCATAATCGTAATAATAATATGTTAGTATATTTAATTTAATCTATGGTGATAGAATAAATTAAATAGCTTAATATTATTATTTAATATTTTAGAAATATTAAATATAAATTAATAAGAGAGAGTCTTATTAATATTATTACAATTATTATTATTTTAATTTCTAAAAGAGTTTAGGAATTAATTTAATATAAAGTACTCTCATTTATTCTAATTGGATTAGGAAGGAAAATTAGTTAAAGGAGTTTAATTAATTATCCTAATAAGATTAGGGAGCTTAATTAATTAAAAGAATTTAATTAATTAAATAAAACCCAATTCTTAATTGTTAAGGTGGGTTGCCCACATATATAAATAAGAGAGTCTTATTATGGGTGGTATGGGTTGTTGACTTTTTAAAATACGTAATAATTCAATTTGTTGGGAGTATGCTTTTACTTTTTATATAGAGATAGAAAAACTAGGGTTTAGCATGACCACCCTTCTTCTTGAATTTTCTTCTTCCTTGGTGGATCACCTCTGAGAGGCCAAACATTTGGGTGGCTAGCGTTGATCGAAGGAAGGAACCAAACCGGTGGATTGAGTTGAGCGAAAAGATTTGGAGGTGAACTTGTACACGAGGAAGCTCGATCTTGAGGTATGATTTTATTCTTTATCTTTTTCGTTTAATTAATAATTATGCATAAAGGGTGATCAGGGTATATGGTTTGTAAATTTTTAAACTACGATTTTTTGCGTTTAGCTTTTTTTTGCAATTTGATTGCGTTATGAATATTACAAACCTAACGGTGGCATCGAGCCGAACCTTTATACGAATTATTAATTGTTTTAATTTGATATGTATATTGATATGTGTTTAGAACAATTTAATTGGGCATAATTTTATTGTATAAAAAATTAAAAAAAAAAAAAAAAAAAAAAAAAAAAAAAAATTTTAAAAAAAATTTGTTTTTAAGTTTTTTTGATAAAATTTTATTGATTGATTTGAATATTATAATTAAATAATATATTGACATTAATTTTATATATTGAAATATATAAATATATATTATATATATATAAAAAAAATGATTATATATATATAAATGATAATATATATTTACAAATATATAAAAATAAATATATATATATATATATATATATTATATATATATTATATATATATATATATATATATATATATATATATATATATATATATATATATATATATATATATATATATATATATATATATATATATATATATATATATATATATATATATATATATATATATATATATATATATATATATATATATATATATATATATATATATATATATATATATATATATATAATTATTTTATAATTAAAATAAAAAAGTTTATTTTAATTTTAAAATAAAAGTTTATTTTAATATTAAAATAAAAAGTTTATTTTAATTTTAAAATTAAATTTTCATCTTAACTAATTAGAGTTGGAATTGGATTCCATGATAACTAATTGGAGTTGAAATTGGATTATTTTTTTCCTTAAATAAAGGAGTTTATTTAGATATGAAATAAGATTTCATATTATTTCAAAATAAAAGAGTTTATTTGTGAATAGGAAAGAAAATCAATTTCCTTAAATAAAGGTTTATTTAGATATGAAATAAGATTTCATATTATTCAAAATAAAAGAGTTTATTTGTGAATAGGAAAAAAGAATCAGTATTTCCTTAAATAAAGGAGTTTATTTAAATATGAAATAAGATTTCATATTATTCAAAATAAAGGAGTTTATTTGTGAATAGGAAAATAATCAAGTGTTTCCTTTAATAAAATTTTTTTTTTTTACATGGAATTGGATTCCATAATTAATTAAAATAAAGAGTTTATTTTAATTAAAGATTTTTTTTTTTTTACATGGAATTGGATTCCATAATTAATTAAAATAAAGGAGTTTATTTTGATTAAAAAAATTTTGATTAAAATAAAATAGTTTATTTTATTCAAAATTGGATAAATTAAAATAAAATAGTTTTATTTTGATTTAAATTTGGATTAAAATAAAGGAGTTTATTTTGATTGAAAATAGATTTTATCTAACTAAATTTGCCCATTAAATGATATCAATATATATATTAAATGTTTATTATTCATGAGATGAATGTTATTTATTGATGCGTATGGTGATGTGTATGATAATAAATGGGATTGATTATGGATTTATTGACGATGTGATTGGATTTTATTTTAGTTGGATGCATGAATGTATGGTTTTTATTAAATGGGATTTCTGCGTACCTCGTCTTCTCTAATTTTTCTTAATGTAAATTTCTATCTCCCTCTATGTACTTCCCTTATTTCTTGATCGAGGTTTCTATTTATTTTAAATAGTTTTGTAATAGGAATAGTTAGAATTAATTTTGAAAAATTGGAGATCAAAGAGAAGCGAGGCGCTTGAAGACCCGTTTTGTAATGGGCAGGGTTTAAATGTAATAGTTATATTTAAATATTATTTCTTGCACCCTAGGGTTTGACCTTTTGGTTCACTTGGTGGCTCTAGTGACGAACTAGAATAAAAGTCCATAATCAATCAGGGTAGAATATAGTATACTATATATGTAATATGCTTATATATATATATTATATATTATGCAAACATGCTTAGCATGTTCATTAATATATGCGCGTATTTATATATATATATAAATGCATAGCTTAAGCAGAGATGAGACAAATTAATAACAAACCCCTCGATTTTTTTATATTAAGTCTAGCGTTCAAAGATATTTGGAATATCGAGCGTAAGCCTTCTAGCATGATAAAATTAATAGAGTATTAAATATTTAATATGAGTTTGTTGTGTCACCACAAAGGCAAGTATTAAGTATTTAAGATGTTAATTTATCACATTTGATGCTTATAAAGAAAATTGAACAATATTGTTTTGTTGTGTCACCACAAGGATGATATTTTTTTTTTTGAATATATGGAGTGCTAGGTTGGACTTAACTTGGATAATTTTGATTCGGATGTGCCACCACTTGATCAAAATAATCTAAGAGGCAAAAAAAAAAGGAGTTGCATAGTTGATGTAATTGACAAAAGTTGTCTACCTATTTATTTATATATAGTTTGTTGTGTCACCTGAGGTATATACATTTGAAATGGGATCCTTATTCTCACTAGCAAATCTTTAATTAGATTTTTTAGAACTATATAAGTGAGGTAATATTTTTGAAAAAAATAGTGGGAGATACCAATTTAAAACAAGACCTAATTTATTTTGGTAATTAATAAAAGAATGTATGTTAAAATGTTGTTAATTACAAATTCATTTCTGAGAAATTTTACAATGTCTAAAAATTACTATCCTTTGCGAAGCATATTAGATGCTAAATTAACGGGCCAGAATTAAGCGGATTGGTTAAGGAATTTGAGAATAGTTCTCATGGTGAAAAGCTATCTTATGTCATATATCGCCTATCCACTGATAGTTGCGAGACAATGCCTCTGAGGAAGAGATTGCTACTTTTAGAAAGTGGCGAAGATGATGCCTGATTGGCTCGATGCATCATGCTCGCATCCATGAGTACTTGAGCTTGGCGTCGGCGTGAAACTATGGATGCTCTCTACTATATATTCTGCACATCAGTAGTTGATGGTGAGGAAAATGGGGTGATAGATATCGAGATATCTAAGGAGCTCTTAGATCTAGAATGGCCGATGGCACTATAAATCTGAGAAAAAGTTCTTAACATAATCAATTTGATTGATCGATTAGGACATTGGTTTTGTCATGGATGGAGAGTTGAGCGAGATTTGATCTTGCACTCACTCCGGACTCCTTTCACAATTGTTGTGAATTTTTCATATGAACAAGCTAGATATCGACTCATTTGATTTGCTTAACATGTTGAAAAATGTTGAGAGTCACTTTCGACCAAGAAAGACCAAGTCTTCTTGGTAGGGGCCAAAGGATCTTACGAAAAAGAAGAGCGATTCAAAGAAGGTAAATAGAAAGGCGTAAACAAAGGATAATAAGAACAAAAGCGATACGGATAGCAAAGGGTTTGCTTCCCTTTGCAATAAGCTTGGACCTTTGGAAAGAAAGCTGCGAGAAGCATCTTGCGAGAGGCTAACGAAAGAAGCTTAGTGAAGTTTTGGTTACAAATCTGATTTTTGTTCATGATTTGAAATAAATTTTTCTTTAAGTCGAGGTTACTACTTGGGTATTGGATCTGAGCTTTGGTTATCATAAATATAGATTTATGAAGGACCAAGCGAAGTAGAAAGCTAAACAAATATAAGTAATCTATGTGTGGGAAATGAAGCAAAAGGTTGCATTAGCTATAGAAACTTATAGTTTAGCAATGCCTCTGGGCAAATCTATTAAGTCGATAAGTTGTTATTGTATTCAGTTCTTGTTAAAAATATTATTTCCATTTTATTGTTGAATGATAAAATCTTTGGTATTATAATTAAGAACAATTGTTGTGTTATTTATAATAATAATGTTTTGTATAAATGGAATATTACTTAATAAATTTTGTATACTTGACTTACGTGAAAATAATTTTGCATATTGAACAAATTAGTATAAGAAAAGGAGATGATCATTGAAAGAGTTGAATGTGTGTATTTCTTTGAAATCAAGTGTGAATTATTTGAAAGGTTCAAAAGAATTGAAGTGAAACAAATTGGCAAAGTATTAAGATTCTTTGATTAGATCGAGGAATAAATACTTGTGCTGATAAGTTTCTAGATCATCTCAAATGGTTTTCTCATAATGGACACATCTCGATCTGTGATAATTGATTGATGTATCGAAATGAAAAATCGTACCTTGTTGGACATAGTGCGGTCCATAATGATTTTACAAGCATTCGGTATCCTACAGGATAATGTCCTAGAAATGGTTGCATATCTACGAAAATGGTAACCTCAAAATCCATTGAAGACTCCATAAAAGTTATGGACGGGGAGGATTCTAATCTTAAGTATGTTAAGATAAGGGGTTGTCGACTTATGTGAAAAGGTTTCAAAGGATAAGCTTGGGACAAGATTTGACAGTGTCTGATTTGTGGGACATCTAAAAAAAGTAAGTTTAGGGTATATGTTCTATAATCTACTTAGCAAAAAGGTGTTTGTTGCGAAAACACATTGCCTTCAAAGATAAAGGTGTTTATCATTGAAGGGGCTAGTGGGAGGATAATAGATCTTGAAGAGTTCAAGAACCACAAAACAACTTTATAAGTCGAATAAGAGGAACTTTGTAGATAGACCTATTACCCCTGGCCAAGATCGTAAATGCGGAATAGTACAAGAAGATACCTAGGAGGTATGGATTCATCATGGATGATGATGATGATGAGGTGCACATCATAGAGAGATGATGATCGAGTTACATCGATGAGGTAAGAGAGTTTAGTGTGTGTACAAAAATTCGATGGGGGGCGTCGTGAAATTTCTAGTATTATATGTTGATATACTACGGATGAGGAATGACATACCGGATAAGGAATGACATACCAATCTGATCGGTAAAGATAAAGTTGTCTAAACATTCCTCCATGAATGATTTGGAAGAGTATCTTAATTGGGGATATAAATCTATATAGATAGATTTAAGAGGATGCTTTCGACTTAACCCGAGCGTATATTCATTTGATGCTAAAGTCGTTTAGCATGGCAAACTCAAGAGATGTCTCGTGTTGATGAGCTATGGGTGTATCTCTCTTAATAGTCCCCATAGACTCAAAAGAGAGATCGCATGAGTGGCAATCATGTATCTGATGAAATATCGAGACACGATGTTGATCGGTCGTATTATGGAGAAGTTCACTATGAGTCGGTGAAAAACATCTTAAAGTTCTTAGCAAGGCACTAAGGATGTGATCATATTCATGGTGGGTCTAAATTAAAACTAGAGGGCTTATGGACTCAAGTTTTTGAGACAGAGACAAGATGACGAAAAATCCACTTTAAGGTAAAGCGTTACCTTGAGCGAGTGGTGCGATGAATTGGAAAGGTTCAAGCACAAAAAAGAGTTCTTTGGTTTAGTGATAAAGACAAAGTATATAGCTATAAATGAAGGCTGCTGAGTTGATTGTTTGGATTAAAAGTTCATTCTGAGAACTAGGAATAGTTCTAAGTCTCATCTTGGATCTAAACATGTGTTGTGGCACTTTCATTTGATTATTAGAATCATTGAAGATGGGAAATCACTATAGAGATAGTGGACTCTCATGAACAACATTACATATCCATTAACTAAAGCTTATCAACGGCGGGATAATCGTCACTTAGAGAAGAAGAGTATAAGATACCATGGCGATTGGCTTTAGTGCGAGTGGGAGATTGAAAGTAGTATGCACACAAGCGATCATGTTTGATGATAAAGCGTATACTTTGTAACAATCTTATTCATTTATTAATAAAAAGTATTAATTTATTAAAGGCTTTTAATTATCTACATGATCTTTGTTTTATAATATGTGATAAACCCGTAGTTTTAAGCAATGCTTTTAGAATAATGATGATGATCATTCTAATGAGATCTAAATTCTTAGAAAGCTTAAAACTAAAATAGTTCCCAATCGTTGGATTACTAAATTGGGGATTAGTGAATCCAGGATAGATTAGTACATCGTTGCTTGCTCGTTGGATGAGGATGATTGATCTCATGATCATTTGTGTGGAACACTAAAAGCAAGTATGTAGGTGCTTATTAGAGAATAAGTTCCTTTGAGCATTGGCTCGCTAAGGAATACCTAATGGAGTTTTATTTGCTGTCGATAGGAATTCTGTAGTGATAGTAGTCAAGTAATCCTTGGACTTGAGATCATCATAGTATCTTGTGTATGATGAGTTATACTTTGACTTATTCCTTAAGACCCTTAGGGTATATCAAAGGGTATGCTTGGGTATAATAAGTTATACATGGAGATAATGTATGATCGATAAAGAATCTACCACTTACAATAAAAAAGAGAAATGTCTATGTGATTAGATAAATGACAACCCGGTAGTCCTTGGCGGCGAGAATGAAATTAGAAAGGAGTTTCTAATTTGCATTATTTGAGTTGTGCATTTAAGGATCGAAATACATATAATTAAATAAAATAAGACTTGACGGTAATTCCATATCTTATATTTAATTGGGACATTGTATGGTGGAAGGATTGAATTATCGGTAACTATTTACTCGAAAGGTTCTTTTATGATTAATGTTGAAATCTATATTATACGGAAAGTCGTTGATCATTGGGGAGGCTTATCCTATTGTAGAATAAATATTATTTATTTAAATAAATTAATTGTTTAATTTATTTATTTAAATAAGATTAAATTATTCTAATTGATTTATTCAATAGGTTTAATATGGAGAACCTAAAGGGTCACACCATAAAAGGAAGAATAATTATTTAAGAAGTTAATGGCATAATCGTAATAATATGTTAAGTATATTTAATTTAATCTATGGTGATAGAATAAATTAAATAGCTTAATATTATTATTTAATATTTTAGAAATATTAAATATAAATTAATAAGAGAGTCTTATTAATATTATTACAATTATTATTATTTTAATTTCTAAAAAGAGTTTAGGAATTAATTTAATATAAGTACTCTCATTTATTCTAATTGGATTAGGAAGGAAAATTAGTTAAAGGAGTTTAATTAATTATCCTAATAAGATTAGGGAGCTTAATTAATTAAAAAAATTTAATTAATTAAATAAAACCCAATTCTTAATTGTTAAGGTGGGTTGCCCACATCTATAAATAAGAGGAGTCTTATTATGGGTGGTATGGGTTGTTGACTTTTACAAACATCGTAATAATTCGATTTGTTGGGAAGTATGCCTTTTCTATAGAGATAGAAAACTAGGGTTTAGTGACCACCCATCTTCTTGAATTTTCTTCTTCCTTGGTGGATCACCTCTAGAGGCCAAACATTTGGGTGGCTAGCGTTGATCGAAAGGAAGGAACCAAACCGGTGGATTGAGTTGAGCGAAAAGGATTTGGAGGTGAACTTGTACACGAGGAAGCTCGATCTTGAGGGTATGATTTTTATTCTTTATCTTTTCGTTTAATTAATAATTATGCATAAAGGGTGATCCGGGTATATGGTTTGTAAAATTTTTAAACTACGATTTTTTGCGTTTAGCACTTTTTTTGCAATTTGATTGCGTTATCTTGAATTTGAATTCAGCCATATAGATTAAAAATTTTATGTTTAACATATAAAAACGTAAATGATTTTCAATTTAAGCATTTTTATTTATAGGAAATAGAAGCACTTGCCCGAAAAGCGAAAAATTTAATAATAATAATATATATAAACAAAATTTACATCTTGAATTTAAAAACCATACACATATTAAAGATGCCCACAACATATAAAAAGCGTTTATATTAATAAAAATAAATAAAACTTTTGATTATTTTGGAACCCGAACTTCAATAATTCATAATAAATATCCTTTTATCAAAAAAATTGAATCTAGCAATATTTTATAGGAAATTCAATTCTCTACAACTGCGGAAGAAAGTTTTTCCAAATTCCAAGCGAAATTGGCCAAAATCCATGGTGGCGATTTTACATTTATAATCAAATTTCGGTCGAGAAATGGGCCTACCGGACATGTTTAACATGTTTTAAACAACTTTAAAAAATACTCCTAATCCTCATATACTCATATATCCCACATTCATTGTAAAATATCCCATTATTATATTATAATAATATAATAAAATATTATTTTATCGAAAAGATAAAATATCGATTTTTTTAACAATTGTCACTTTAAAAAATTTCTCCATCTATATCCACATAAAATCAATATTTTTCGTCATCATATAAATCAATAATTAATTATTTACAAATAATATTACGAGAATCATAGTAGTGTGACCCGGTAGTTCAGGAAGGAAGGGGCTTTCGATAAGAATTTCTCTTAACTTGGCCTTGATTAGGTGACCGAACCTCTCATAGGCAGAACTTTCTAGACATTGCCAATAATATTTTCTAATAATATTATTGAGGATAATATGAATTATTGCCCGATAATGAAAAATACTATATGTAGTGACAATTATTGAAACAGCGATAATAAAAAATCAACCTTGACAATTATTGAATCGATAAAATAAAATCTTGAAGCGATAATTCTTTGTAACAATTATTGAGTAGTGCCTTCTTACGTAAGAATCGATAATTGGTGCAATCTGGTGTCTTCTTGTCTGACAATGGCGTATTCTTGTGTTTTAACGGCGGGGTGTTTCAGCGGTGTTTATGTATATGACTTCTGTAGTTATTTATAAACCACTTATACTTGTCGTTTTCTTCGTCGATCGAACTTTCCGTTGTTATGGGCCCACGGGGCAAAGGGTACTTGTAGTCTTACGAATATTCAAATGACAAAGATATTCCACGACCAAAACGAATATTCTCCGACAATGATAGTATTTTATAACTACTTGCTTATTTGAAATATTTGCTCATTTTACCAGCTAACTAACCACATTAATCAAATCAACCCTTCTTATTTGAAAATGATAAATAGAAATTAAATTTCATTTATTAATAATTTGGAGTCTTCTGACTTCCCTCTTTATGAAATTTAAAGTCCTCGAAATTGACGTAATTATAGCGTAAAATGCTCCTTCTATCCAAGATCTTGGTGGTACCTCTCGTCGTTAAATCTTACTGCTTTATCTAAAATCTGGTTAACTTCGATAATGTGGTTCGGGTCATCCACGTATTCGTGTGCTGTCGATACCTGAAAAAGCGTTATGAACAGCTTCGTACTTGGCGGTAAAATGAGTCTATAGGCGCGGTTCCTATTCGATCGAGGATTTGAATGGACGATAAATCGGTTTGAGCTTTCCTCACGCGGAATTCTCGCTTTTGGAATAACGACTTCTTGTACCTCCTTCTTCATTACTCATTCGGCTCGGTGTGTGGCTTGAGCGGTTTTAACTTTATCGATTAAAATCGATTCTACCGTATATCATCCATGGGTTCCTAGAGTCTTCAAATCTATCATTTGTAAGTAAATCTACAAAATGGGTCTTTGACAATATCGCACTTGTACTCCGTATCGATGTTTTTACTCGACACGTCAATTTACCACGTTCGTTTTTCAAGATGGTATGACCGAACATGTACCAAAATGAGTCTCCCCTTGAGTTCTTGAAGCTCTTCCCATTCTTTTCTCCATTTCGAATTTTGTATCTCATGAGTTAAGCGAGTTAATGGAGTAGCGATTAGAAAATCTTTCCCAAAATCTTCGATAATAACCCATTAAGCATAGAAAGCTTCGTATTTGATTCTTGACTTAGGTTGCTCTCAGCATGACTCATATCAATCTTGGATGTACGTCACAATCTTCGATTTACTACCTGCGCGAATATGGCGTCCCTCTGATGCGGCATTCGATTGCATTCCTGAAAAGTCACGGATAAAGGCTCGTACAAACTTTCTACAGGATTAATTTTAATTCACGAAGTTGATAGGACCATGAGATTTTAGAAATGGGTTTTGGCGTCCAAAGTTGAGAAATTCGATCGGTCAGTGCGTTCCTGAGAAGTCAATGAAAGGCTGAACTAAGTGAAACTACATCGGTTGAATTCTTAATTCACGAAGTTCGATAGGAATATGAAAACTTGACCACGTGAGATTTTTTTGTTTTTCGAGGATGTTTGACTTCAATGGTCGGCGGTAATGTGATGAAACAAGTGGTTACCATTTACGGCATGATAATTTCCTCCCACGATTATTATTATTATTAGATGGTAGTTACTGCCAACGATTATATCGAATATAAACAAAGTTTGTGAGAAATGAGGAATATAAACAAAGTTTGGAAATGAGGTTTTGGGTTTTGAAGTTTCGAACCTCGCGAGAAACATCCTCGTCATTCGTTCCTCATTCTCTACCAAATGAGAGTCTGAAACTGGATAACTCTGCGAACTTCGCCTCGTGTTAGAACACCTTGGTCGTATTGTTTTGTTCTAGTCTAATAAACTCTACCTCTTTCGTATGGCGAATACTTTCGGAAAGTATTTTTCGTTGAAAAAGTTTACGAAAGCGTTCCCAAGACATGCAGTCGGCGGTGGAGTGCGTTTCTGAGACTCTACCGATAATCTACCTGCCACGGAACATAAAGGTGGCGAATGGAACCTCTGTTCCTCCGTGCATCCCAAGACATCGAATATCTTGGTAATTTGCTTGACCAGCGTTTACCGCCGTGATTGGATCCGGCTTTCCCTTAAATTACGGTGGTCTAACTCTTTAAATTGCTTGGTTTGTGACAAGCGGCGCATTCTTAGCATTTCCACCCGTATTTTGTGCGAGTCTCCTAAATGCGGTTTTGCGTGAGCTAAAAAGCTCTAAACATCCGTCGTTCGTTCATAAATGCATTCGGTGGTGTTGTTTACGGGAGGAATATTGCCTTCTTGTTACGTTCCCACAGGTGGTGATTAAAGGTGTTTCCACGGTCTCATTAACTCCGCAGATTAATATTCTCGATTTGCCGTTCTTAAATCTTGCCATAAAACAAGGGTTAATTAAACAAATTAACATATCACGTATTAACCGTATAGTTAAATTGACCAACAAATAAGCTTAGGTATGACATCTTAGCGAAGGATTACTCGTCTTTCCCCTCTAGTACTATTCCCGATCTTCGCGAGAGACCGTATCCCTAAGCTACGATATTAATTGTGGCGCCCCAAAATAGGTATCTGACACCCATTACGAAGTATTTAAATCATGGTATAGAAACAACTACAACTTCATTAATCTGATTGTAAATGCAAAATCGACAATGACACATAAGCTAGTGAGTTTAAATACAAATATTGTCATCTGAAATGATATCCACACTCAAATAAGTCCTCATTACAATTATTAATACTTTATTTACGAATAGTGAGGACTACTAGAACAACTTCTAGAACCATCATTCCACACCCAGAGCTAGTACTCGCTACATTCTACGCCTCACGAGAAGAAAAATGAAACAACGAGGAAAAGGGTGAGCTCAACTAGCCCGATAAAGAACATTATGACTAAGATAATATAGAACAAATTATCGTTAGTCTCAATGCGAGAAAAAATCTAATAGAATACAATTAACAACCAATTTTAAATCAATCTTTGCAATGAAAATAATAATTCATTAGAAGAGTTAAAGAGAATGCAAACTACTATCTTACATATATGAATTTAAAAAGTTCATCATCTATATTTTATCCTTGTAACATAAATCGATATATATACGGAATCAAATATTCATCTTTGCACTCTGAGCCGAATATATTCATCGAGTTGGTCATGTATTCATCTAAACACTGTTCATCTTTGCACTACGGGCGAAAGATATTGTCGATCGGTCGTATTAAATCTCAACACTGTTCATCTTTTGCACTTCGGGCGAAGATATTCATCAAAATCATTCATCATTTTGCTTTATAGGCCAAAGATATTCGAGTAATATCATCATTTAGGGTGAGGATGATGAAAATATTTTAAATAAAGCGAATCCGATTGAAACAAAGAACAAGTATTAAGGATTCGTACTTTAAATAATCGAGTTCAAAAATACTTCATAAATAACTTGATTGGAGTAAAATTCAAGAATGAAGATCAAAACATAGATCCGATCAAAGATAGGAATCATAGCTTAAGCAATCTTGGACACGAGAAAAGAAAATTTAATTTTTACGTGAATAGTGTAAATGATTCGTGAATAGTCTTGAGTATCGTGAATTGTAAAACCCCAACTTTTGAATAAAGATGAATTTTCTATAAATATTATTTTGAATATTATGGGTGAAATTGATATAATAGTTGTGGGTAATATTTATAAATTTTGCAAAATCACATGAAGTTGTTATATAATATTCGATTGGTTAGGAGAATATTCGTTTTAACGAGGAATATTAGTACTGTGGAACAATCATTGGTGGACCCTAGCGGAATTATTTTTCGGATTGAAAACTACAAAAATACTTTATGAAAATAACTTGGTGGAAGTTTTCACAGATTAAGCTGTTGAACACGGTGTTAAAAATGCGATGTACGTGTGGTTGCGTAGTAGCAGCGGTATTAATTATTGATGCTTAAGTGATAAGTCACTTAGTTTTGTTGGTATTATTAATGTAATAATCTGAGAAAATCTTTTATATAAAGCAGAATACTTTTATAAAGTTATTACATAAATAGAATATATTATATTACATTATGCGTAGTGTTGCGTAATTAATACTGCGTAGTGTTTTGCGTAGTAAAATCTTTTTATATAAAGCAGAATACTTTTATAAAGTTATACATTTTATTAGACAATAATTAGAATATATTATATTTTATTATGCATAGTGTTTGCATAGTACTGCGTAGTGTTTGCGTAGTAAAATCTTTTATAAAGTTATTCGTTTTATTAGATTATAAATAGAATATATTATATTTTATTTAAAAGATTTTGCTTTAAATATGGACCTTGATTAAAGTAAATCAATACGGATAGTTCATGGATTAATTCTTATCATTGCATTTTTCTATAAATAGAAGCTCATTCGTTTCATTATTTTCTTACGAATTCACTTTGAAACTACAGAGATAAACTATAGAGAGAAAGAAGAAATGATATAACTTACTTCACTACTTATATATCCGATTACTCTTCTTTTTAAGGTGGGGAATATTATTTGTTGTACTAAGTAAGTCTTTATTCTTTCTTATTCATGAAGAGAATTGTTGTTATTCAATTCTTATTATTACATTGGAATAACTTTTTATCATGATCTACCTATACTTTGTGATATTCTTATTATTACATTGGAACATCACATGCGTGTGTTTTTACTGGGACTGGTTAAAATCTTATTATTAATACTGTTGGAACATCACATGCGTGTGTTTTACAGGACTGGTTAAAATCTTTGTTATTATTTCGTTGGAACATCGTATGCGTGTGTTTTACAGGACTGGTTAAAATCTTATTATTATTACATTAGAACATCCTTGAACTTGTTTTATTGAATTCTTATATCATTGTCATCATCCTCATTGTTTATATTTTTTTGTTGAAAGTCATACGTGTGGCTTTTGTAGTGCGTAGATGGACTTGGTATGATTATGACCCGGTGATTATTGATTGTAATCATGGCCAAGTAATGTTACAAATGATGTGGTAAAAGTTCTCGTTGGCGTAGTGCATTGATGGGCCGATTGTTGGCATAATCATGACCATTAATGAATACCTGAATATTCTTGGCGTGGTGCGTGGATAATTGTGGTGCGTGATACTAAAGAATATCCTGGGTAGTAGTGCGGGGTGATTCGTTGATGTGGAATATTTATTAAAAGTGAGTCTCGGCGATACTTGATGATGAAAAACCTTTTAAATCATAAAAGATAGTAGATTTTATTTTCTACTTGACTCTTTTAATGGCTTGCTTGTTAGATTGCGGTTAAACTTGATGTATATTATATTTTATCGGTTTAACATTGTTGGAGACTAATGATAATTTATTACGCATTATCTTAGTCATAATATTTCTTCTTGGGCTAGTTGAGCTCACCCCTTCACTCCTTTATTCTCTTGAAATGAGAATATAATTTGGGGCGAGTCGGGGAGCGGAGTGATGGTCGGAGGATAGCATTAGTAGTCCTCACTATGATACGTGAAATAGTGTGATAATAATTGTAATGAGGACTCCTTTTGAGTTTGTATAATCTCTAGTAGATAATATTTTATTCAAACTCACGGTTTATGTTTGTCGTATTGTACTGCAGCAGTTGTATTAGTAAGTTGTATTTGAATTACATGCCATGTATCGGCGACCAAGATGGGTGATGTATACCTAATTTTGGGGGCGTCACATGATCGTGTCAATACAACAAACATAAAGCGTGAGTTTGAATACAAATATTATCTACTAGAGATTATACAAACTCAAAAGGAGTCCTCATTACAATTATTATCACACTATTTCACGAATAGTGAGGACTACTAATATATCCTGACGGACCATCACTCTGCCGCTCCCGACTCGTCTTCCAGCCTATATTCTCATTTCCAAGAGAATAAAGAAAAGAAAGGGTGAGCTTAACTAGCCTAGTAAGAAAATATTATGACTAAGATAATGCGAGAATAAATTATCATTAGTCTCCAACAATGTTAAACCGATAAAATATAATAGACATCAAGTTTAACTGCGCAATGAACAAGCAAGCCATTAAAGAGTCAAGTAGAAAATAAAATCTACTATCTTTTATGATTTAAAAGGTTTTCATCAACTTTATCGCCGAGACTCGACTTAATAAATATTCCACATCATCGAATCACCCCGCAAGCATTGCCAAGATATTCTTTAGTATCACGACCACAATTATCCATGACCTACGGCCCAAGAATATTTGTGTATTCATTAATGGTCATGATCATGCCAACAATCATCCATCAATGCACTACACGGGCTAATGAGGACTTTTACCACATCATTTGTAACATTAAGGTCATGATTACAATCGAATAATCCTCGGTCATAATCATACCAAGTCCATCTATGCACTACGTGCCATAGATGACTTTCAACAAAATATAAACATGAGGATGATGACAATGATATAAGAATTCAATAAAACAAGTTCAAGAATTAATTTGTCCAAGAACTACTAATGTCCAAATTGTCAACATGATCTTTGTTTTTGTAGAGTAAAATTCAAGAATGATCGGAAGAATATTTCCATGAAAAGATCTTTGGATGAAAGCGCAAATATCAAGGATATTCTACTAATTTCATGGAGTATAGAAGTCAAAACTTTAACCAACCGAGTATAATAAAGAATGGAATAACAAAAGAAATCACCGTGCATGCGGTATTTAGCATAGACATGTTATTCAATAGAATACTAAATAACGGAACCGGTCGCAAAATTTGCAAGCAGGATGTTCCAACGAGAATAATAAAGGCGGAACCAGTCCCAATATAAAACACACGACGAGGATGTTCAGCGAGAATAATAATAAGAGCGGAACCCGAGGTCCGAAGTAAAACACATGTATGCAAGGATGTTCCAGCGGAATAATAATAAAGGCGGAACGATAGAAGAATGTCACCAAGTATAGGGTAGATCATAGCGTATACGAGTTATTCCAATGAATAATAAGCAATGGAATAACAACAGTTCTCTTCATGAATAAGAAAGAATAACACCCCTTACAGTACAACAAATAATATTCCCTACCTTAAGAAGAAGAGTCTTTGGATATATAAGTAGTGAAGTAGCGAGAATACTTTCTTCTTTCTCTCTATAGTTTATCTCTCAGAGTTTCAAAGTGAATTAAATGAAAATAATGAATGAATGAGCTTTATTTATAGAAAAATAGAATTCATAGTAACTAACTCATGAAGCAAGTCGAGATTGATTTACTTTTAATCGACGGTCCATATTTAAAGCAAAATAAAATATAATATATTCTATTTATAATCTAATAAAACAAATAACTTTATAAAAGATTTTACTATGCAAACACTACGCAGTACTATGCATAATAAAATATAATATATTCTAATTATTGTCTAATAAAGCAGATAGCTTTATAAAAGTATTACATTTTTATATAAAAAGATTTTACTACGCAAAACACTATGCAGACACTATGACTATGCATAATAGAATATAACATATTCTAATTATAGAATAACTTTATAAAAGTATTACTTTTTTATATAAAAAGATTTTCGTATTATTACATTAATAATACCAACCAAACCGAGTGACTTATCACTTAAGCATCAATAATTAATACCGGTGTGCTTACTATGCAACCACGCCAGACATAGACTTTCTTTAACACCGGTGTTTCAACGATAAGCAGTAAAACTTCCGCCCGTTATTTTCATAAAGTATTTTTATCGTTTTCTCAATCCGACAATAATTTAATTTAATAGGGTCCACCAATGATTGTGTCGTTGTACTAATATTCCCTGTTAAAACGAATATTCCCCGACCAATCGAATATTATATAACAACTTGCGTACTTTGAAAAATTTATAAATATTACCCCCAACTATTATATCAATTTCACTCCATAATATTCAAAAATAATATTTATAGAAAATTCATCTTTATTCAAAAAGTAGGGGTTTTAAAACGACCACAATTATCCATGCACTACGGGCCAAGAATATTTGTGTAGTCATTAATGGTCATGATTATGTCAACAAGCATTCATCGATACACTACGGGCCAATGAGAATTTTTACCACATCATTTGTAACATTACGACCATGATTACACGAGAATAATCCCTCGTCATAATCATACCAAGTCCATCTATGCACTACATGCCACGAGATGACTTTCAACAAAATATAAACATGAGGATGATGACAATGATATAAGAATTCAATAAAAACAAGTTCAAGAATTATTTTATCCAAAGAATTATTAACGTCAAATTGTCAACATGATACTATTTTGTAGAGTAAAATTCAAGAATGATCAGAAGAATATTTCCATGAAAAGATACTGGATGAAGCACAAATATCAAGGATATTCTACTAATTTCATGGAGTATAGAAGTCAAAACTTTAACCAACTGAGTATAATAAAGAATGGAATAACAAAAGAAATCACCATGCATGAGGTACTTCACATAGACAGGTTATTCCAACAAAATAATAATAACGGAACCAGGTCAGGCAAAATTTGCACCGACAAGATGTTCCAACAGAATAATAAAGACGGAACCAGGTCCGGTGTAAAACACATGACGGGATGTTCCAATGAGAATAATAATAAGATGGAACCAGTCGGGTGTAAAACACACGTAGGATGTTCAACGGAATAGTAATAAAGAGCGGAACTGTGTACGGTGTAAAACACACAGACAGGATGTTCCAACAGAATAATAGAAGAATGTCACCAAGTATAGGGTAGACCGCGTATACAGGTTATTCCAATAGAATAATAAGAAATGGAATAACAAAGTTCTCTTTATGAATAAGAAAGAATAACACCCATTCTAAGTAAAAGAAGCTGAATATAAAAGTAGTTAAATAGCAGAATACTTTTCTTCTATCTCTATAGTCTCTCTCTATAGTTTCTCTCTACAGAGTTCAAGGTGAATTAGTAAGAAAATAATGAAGGAATGAGCTTCATTTATAGGAAAATAGAATAAGTAACTAATCCATGAGCGGTCCAGATTGATTTACTTTAATCGACGGTCCATATTTAAAGCAAAATCTTTTAAATAAAATATAATATATATTATATATTATATATTATATATATATATATATACATATAAGTGCTGCGGGTTATCACTCTAAATGACTTTGCTTAAATTTTGTCTGCTAATTATCCAACCTACATATATATATATAATACATATATTACATATATTACACCATCATCTATATATATATATATATATATATATATATAATATACCCATCACTCCACCATTTCCCCCACTTACGGTTGAAAATGCTTCCACCCAAATCATTCATCCCACTTTCCCCCAAAACCCACTATCACACACACACACACATGTCAAATATATATATATATATATATATATATATATATATATATATATACTTTATAACTTTCTTTCGATAATTTTGAAAAATGAGTGAGTGGGAATCTAAATAATAAGTAACAAAATACCTCATAAAATTACCTCAATATTTTTAACAACAATTATCATCATTATTATAATTCACAATATTAATCGACCAGGTCGTTCCCAGGAATGAGGGGGCTTTCCAATAAGGATTTCTCCCTATTGACGCGCAATTAGGTTACCAAACCTCTCATTGGCAGAACTTCTACACATCGTTAACATTGAAAATAATAATATTAATAACTCTGTCATCTCAATTATTGATTTAATAATATATAAAATAACGACAATAATTGAAAAAAACTGAATGACTTCTCACGTAAGCATCAATAATTAATACCATGTGCTACTATGCAACCACGCGTATTACTGTACTTTTAACACCGGGTGTTTCAACAGTTAACGGTAAAACTTCCGTCGTTATTTTCATAAACTATTTTTGTCGTTTTCTCAATCTGACAATAATTCCGTTGTGGGGTCCACCAATGATTGTGTCGTTGTACTAATATTCCCTGTTAAAACGAATATTCCCCGACCAATCGAATATTATATAACAACTTGTGTACTTTGCAAAATTTATAAATACTACCCACAACTATAACATTATATCAATATAAAAATGATAATTTATAAAAATTCATTTTTTATTCATAAAAGTTGGGGTCTTACAGGATCCGGTTAGCATGAAGTTTATTTTTTGATAAGTTGATCAATTAGCCAATAGAATACTGAAACAAATAGAGTCTCCCCTGTGTGTCAGCACTTTATTGGTCGATTGATCAACTTTCCCAAAAATGAACTTCATATTAATCACTCTCAAGCCTAAATATCCATTTAGGGGTGTCACCATAGGTTGGTTTGGGCTTTCTATGTGTTTATTTTTGGGTGATTTGGGTGTTACTCCCTCTGTCACGATGTTTTAGAATATTTATTTTTTATAAATTATTTGACGTTGTATATAATTTATGAGAATTAATTATAATTTTTTTAAAATTTTCTTTTATGGAAAAATGCTACAGATGAGAAAGAGTATGACATAAGTATAGTTATAACTTATAAGGCCATAATTACTGATAATGACCTTATAATTTTTAATTATAAATAAAAAATAGTGATTGAGTTTATATTATAATTATTCCTTATATTAGTCTACTATTATAATTCTTTATATTTGTGAACCAATTAGGGAGTGACGTATTAATTAGCTATATTTTTTAATTTAACTTATAACTATTTTAAGTCCTCGATTAAGTCAATTCTTTTATGTTGTATTTCTCCTTCTAGTAGTCGAAACAAAACACAATCGTTTTGACCGATCGCTAGATCAGAGTAACGACAACATAAAAAAAATTTAATTTAGGCCATTAAAGGGAGTAGCGGCTGGCCCCAACCCAGCCTCTTAGATTTTTCATTTGACGGCTGGATAATAGTTAGTTAAAATAGTGCCTAGAACTAACGTTTTAAAATTTCCAACAGTCAAAACATCAAATTAATACTCCCTTCGTCCCATGATAAAAGTCCTGACGGATTTTTTAGGCATATTAAGAAGCATATTAAGAAGATGAATGAAATGACAAAATTGTTCATAATAATGTCATTAAATATGGAGAGAGAATTAGAATAAGAAAAGTATGAGATATTTAATGTTACGGGTATAATAAGAAAATATGTGTAAAAGTTTGGTTATTAAAAGAAAATAAACATTTTACATGGGACTGCCCAAAATAGTAATAATGACTTTTATCATGGGACGGAGGGAGTAATAATCTTATAATTTATAAAAGAGAGAGTATAATTTATCAATTATATTCCACTTTAAAATAGTTTTTTTATTTTAAATTTTAAGTAATTTATGGAGTAAGTATTGAATGGATTGTAGTTGCAAATGTACATAAGATCAATATTAACTTTTTAAAAGTTAATTTGTGATATTTTTAAATTTAAATTTAATATGATTCATTTAAATTTTAAAATACTAAAATTTATAATTAATAGTACATTTATAATATTTATATATATATATATTGACATAAATTAAATAAATTTATATCAATTTTAAATTTGAATACGTTTGAAATTAATTTTAAAAAATAATTCAATAGTAAGTTTATAATTTGAAAATAAAGTAATAAAAAAATGTCAAGATGTGTATAATTGATGAGTTGTCCACTTAAATGAGGGTGTGAAGTGTCATTTTGTATATATAGAGAACGATATTTTGATTCCCTCACACTGGGGAGTAAAATCATAGTATATAAGAATTAAAATAGAAAGTTAAATAAGGATAAGGAAGCTGTTGATCCTAATCTAATTAATTTTGGGATCCTAATCTAATTAATACTCCTAATTACCAGAAACATATGAGATTGTAAAAAAACCAAATTTCATTTACCAAATTCCCCTAAATCTGGATCATATATTCCAAAATGGCTTCCCAACTTCCACTAAATCTGTGATCATATATTCAAAACTGGCAATTAAATTAATTTCATATTCATTCAAAAAGCAAAGAAGACTCAACCCAAAGGATAAATATCCTGTAGATCGAGGAGCTTCAGCCGATCGAGGACTTCTCAAGCCCTCTCTCCAGCCCAGCACACTTTCAACACACAAGTCTAAAGATGATTTCCCTATTCATCTAACTTTTCTATTCCTTTCCGATTTCCCCAACTCTTCCCAATCCGACTGATAGACTCCACGGCACGCTTGCGTGAGGTGGTCGTCGCCCCGATCGTTTCTAGCACAGTTGTTGGGTGAATTGCTTGCAACACTTTAACCCCTCTCCTATATGTAGACGGAAATCTTGGTACAATTGCTCGCGTTCAAATTTCATATTGAATGGACACCAACGACACTTTGACCCCTCGCTTATATTCAAGCGATAATTTAAGACTGATCGACGATTGATGATGTAGAAGACGCCACACCTGACTATGAATTGTTGTATGATAAGTCAAATTGAATCTCAAAGAAATAACTAAGAATTACTTAGGAATTCTTCAAAGAACCAAAAGTAGAGAATAAACTCACAAGTATATTGAATAATAATAATGATAATTGTGTTTGATTACATCAACTTAGACCTCTATTTATACTACTCAAAACAATCCAAATCCTAATAGGAATTTATAAACTATAACCCTAATTTCTATAAGGAAATAGAAATCAAATTGGAAAAGAAATTCTAATTGGGATAGAATTTAGAATGAATTATAGATGCCAAGAGTTTTCTATGTCGCGTACGGATTATGCAGAAACCGTGTAAATTGAATAAAATTGATACTCCGTTGCCAACTTTCCGTGTACTATTTGGACTTAAAATGCTCCGACTTTTGCTTGTTTAACACGCAGACGTGGCCCCACTCACAAATATTCCGTTGAACATACTGACTCCATGCATTGCTTCATTTAATATTGAGAAGGCCCACTTAAATTGCTATCTTTCATGATGCCTACTAATATGTTAAGTTTAAATGTAATCCTGATAAGAAGAAAAAAACCGTGGCCCACATGATAGTTAATTAACAAATCAACCCACATGAATAATAAACTTCTTTTACATGTCTGGGCATGGGCTGATTTAAAGTAGCATGAATGATGCTTAATTAGAAGGCCCAAATGAATATAAATTGACTTGCTGAATCGGGTCACTCCAATAATACTTAAATTATAGTCTCTTCAATAATCTTTAGCCCAATTACTTGAAATCATTTGTTGAACACTTCACTCGATCCGATAAATTGACATAAAATTTCGATTTCATTAATCATCATCATTCCTCCTCTTCAAAAAAGGATTTGTCCTCAAATCGGCATCCGCTCCCCTTGAAAAAGTTTTGTCCACAAATCTGATCCTATATTAAAACAAACAAAGTTAGAATCACCAAAAAAAATATAACCACAAGTCTCTCCTGGTAATTTAAATGAATAAACAATATCAGCAACGCAAGCAAGAAATTGAAAATTTCCAACTCCTCCTGGATCAAATATCATTATGTAGATTTCTTCGTGTAATAGATTCTCCCAATGACAAATTCCCGGATCAAAAGTTGATCTAATGATCTCGATCCTTCGCAGAAACACATTTGTTAATGCTCCTGGGTCAAATATAAGTACTTGAAATTCGTCATGCTTCTCACACAAATTCTCTTGAATTCCTGGATTAAACACAAAACAAAACAAATCAATAAGTTCCTTTTGTCTAATCACAAAGGAATCAAATAAATCAAAATCACATGCATAGTCTACTAAAAAATTATTCAAAATACTTCCCTGTAAACTCTCAATGCATTGATCGAATTGAATTGCACGATCCATGTTTCCCTCAATGAATATGCTCCTATCACGAATCTGCAAAACACAACCAACCTCTCTCTTTCCATTGACATTAATACAATAAAGAACAAATAATGTTATCAATGGAGTAAAAAGGTCACAATCATAAGTTGAAAATTCAATAGCATATCGACGATGATCACAAACAAACTCTACACATGCTAAAGAATTTCCCAAAATGTTAACAAAAATCGGAATATCATCAAAAGAGAGAATAACAAATTTTTCCATGAAAAAATGCAAAATATAATTCAACAATTCCATGGAAGTATGCAATGCCTTAGCTAATCCAAGTGAACTAACTACACATGCAAATAACTCATCTCTCAAACCATCTTGATGATAAACATTTCTTGAATCAGAACCATATGATAGCAAATCATGCAATGACGATTGCTCCAACGAAACAACATGATTACTACCATTGTCAACTAACGACAATTCATGTAAAGATTGACTAGCATGAAACCCTAAGTCAATATTTAGATAACAAAACCTAAAATTAATTTCATGCAAGTAAACACATTAAAAATGAGAATATATATCATGATCATAAACTAACTCAACATAAATCAAATATCCTCCATAGTTTATGATAAAAATGATTCTACCATCAAAATAGCTAACAACAAATTTTCCAACTGAAGCATATAAAACATGTTTTAAATAACTCATGAAAACACTAGATGCATCGAGTTAATCTAATGAAATAACTAACCACCTATATAACTCACATCTTTAAAACAATTTTCCATTTATCACAATCTCTCGTGCTAAATTGATTAGGCATTATCATCACATGACCATTATCACATGTAGATAAAACATAAGTACTATGCAATTTATCAAGCATATTATCCAAACAAGAAAAAGAATAACGATACTTGTTTACCAATTCAAAATCGACGAACAAACTCGTTGTCCCATCCTCCTTAGATACTATGATCTCATAAGCAAACATGAACTCATGTCTTCTCTCACGATACCCACTTTCACCAACTCTACTAACGCGCTTGGTAACTCGTCGTCTCCTCGTAAATACTATATCACCGTGATGCATGCGGAATGATAGTGACGGGTATTTCACCAACAACTTGTACAAGAGACAAAACAAAACTAGACAAAAAGAAGAATCATTAGTGTTAGTATTCAAAAGCGTAGTCTTATCAGATATACGGTCATTAGTTTTTCAAAATATAACTCACTTTTCAACTCACTCTCTTTTCATAGTCACATATTTCTTCTCTCTCTCTTTATGCTCACCCTCTCGTTTGTTTTTTCTCGTTTGTTTTCAAGGTCACTCTCATTCTCTTCATTCTCAATCTCTCTTTTCTTTTCATTCTCACTTCTTTCAATTTTTTCTTTAACATTATCAATCTTTCGAACAATTTCTTTTTGTTGATCTTTTCCACATGTATTTCCTTGTACGAACTCATCTTCTTGAATACTTTCTTTCCGATGTTCACCATCTTGCTTTGCATCCCAAGAGTGTTTTGGGATAGCTCAGCCATAGACACCCTCAGCTCTTCTAATTGTTCTTGCATTTGCTCCATAGTCTTTCTCAATCTTCGATCCCATTCTTTATACATGGCCTCCATCTAAAATTTCAATTCAGCTGTTGAGGGTTGTTCCTCATAAGTTCCTTTATCCTTCGACATAATAGACTCCATGGCACGCTTGCGTGAGGTGGTCGTCGCCCCGATCGTTTCTAGCAAAGTTGTAGGATGGATTCCTTGCAACACCTTAACCCCTCGCCTATATGTAGACGGTAATCTTGCTTTAGATCATGGATTTCATCTTGAACACTCGAACCCAATAACTCTCCTTGGACTGCATATTCTATAATTTTTTCCACCTCCCCCCGCTGATCTTGTTTCTTTTGCGCCTTAGAAGTATATTGTAGCTACATCCAATAATCTTCCTTGTTTACTTGTGTGCAAACACTCCTATTATTGTCTACTGTAAATCGCCTTGAAGGTTGCTCTACATGAATTTGAGATGTATACTCCTCCTCCTCACATCACTTGCATCTTTGGAGCAAAGCGCTTTCTCATTTCTGATTTTAATTCTGCCCATGTCTCGAACGGATGCTCCCCATATTTTTGTTTGATAAGCTGCCACCATATAATTGTATGATCGGAGAACTCTTGAACTGCCCGTCTGACCTTCCTCCTCTCGGAGTAATCATGAGAGTCAAATTCTAGCTCCATTTTTCTCTCCCATCTCAGGTATGCCTCTGTATCAATATTGCCTTGGAAAGTATTCCTTCGAGACCCATAATAACTTTCATAGTTGTAGCTATACATGTTTGCTGTAAAACAAAAGTTAGTAGATAAAAATTTTCTCACACACTCCCTTACGTGTTTCGCTCAAATAATGATGAATCACTCGTGTATCGCTCAAATTTGGCTTTTACCCTAAAATAATCTTACACTCTTGCCTTTTACCTCTAATATTCTCTCTAATAGGTTCTTCTTGAATTTCCCTAGCTAAATTCTTGGTTTTACTAATCAATTCAAAAATTACTTATCACAAAACAAAAATATAGATAGTGTAACTATCAGAATATCACAAATTAAATCACCGATCGATTGCTTTGTACTCCTCTTGTATGCTTCAGATTTGTAAATTGTAGCTCCGTTTTAGAATTGATGATGATGGAACGGTATGAAATCTTCGTTGGAATTTGATGGGTTGATGGTGTGCTACAAGTTTGGTTAGTACAATGAAAATAGAATATGAATTTTTTTCTTTTTTTTTTCCTTTTTTTTTGCAATATATATTTTGATAGAAAAATTAAAGATAAGTAACTTGCTAGAAAGGCTTAGCTTTGATACCAAATGATAGACTCCACGACACGCTTGCGTGAGGTGGTCATCACCCCGATCGTTTCTAGCACAGTTGTTGGGTGAATTGCTTACAACACCTTAACCCCTCGCCTATATGTAGACGGTAATATTGGTACAATTGCTCGCGTTTGGAATTCTGCGATGAATGGACACTAATGAAACTTTGACCCCTCGCTTATATTGAAGCAGTAATCTCGGTACAATCGACGATTGATGCGGTAGAAGACGCCACACACAACTATGAATTGTTGTATGATAAGTCAAATTGAATCTCAAAGAAATAACTAAGAATTACTTAGGAATTCTTCAAAGAACCAAAAGTAGAGAATAAACTCACAAGTATATTGAATAATAATAATGATAATTGTGTTTGATTACATCAACTTAGACCTCTATTTATACTACTCAAAACAATCCAAATCCTAATAGGAATTTATAAACTATAACCCTAATTTCTATAAGGAAATAGAAATCAAATTGGAAAAGAAATTCTAATTAAAAAAGAAATTCTAATTAGAATAGAATTTAGAATGAATTATAGATGCCAAGAGTTTTCCATGTCGCTTGAGCGGATTATGCTTGAAATCGTGTAAATTGAATAAAATTGATACTCAGTTGCCAACTTTCCGTGTAATTGTTTGGACTTAAATGCTCCGACTTCTTGCTTGTTAACATGCAGACGTGGCCCCACTCACAAATATTAGTTGAACATCTTGACTCCATGCATTGCTTCATTTAATATTGAGAAGGCCCACTTACATTGCTATCTTTCATGATGCCCGCTAATATGTTAAGTCTAAATGTAATCTCGATAAGAAGAAAAAACCATGGCCCACATGATAGTTAATTAACAAATCAACCCACATGAACAATAAACTTCTTTTACACATATGCAGGCATAAATTTGATTTAAAGTAGCATGGATGATGCTTAATTAGAAGGCCCAAATGAATATAAATTGACTTGCTGAATTGGGTCACTCCAATAATACTTAAATTATACTCTCTTCAATAATCTTTAGCCCAATTACTTGAAATCATTTGTTAAACATTTCACTCGAGCCGATAAATTGATAAAAAATTCTGACCCGGTCAATCTGTCATCACCGACGAAAGCATCAATCTCCACCGTCAATCGAATTTTGGGTGAGCTCACTAACTCGGTTGATAATTAATTTTTACTTATGGAAAACAGGGGCCTACGACGATGAAGAAGCAGCTGCACATGCTTATGACTTGGCAGATTTGAAGTATTGGGGACACGAAACCATCCTCAACTTCCCTGTAAATTTCCCTTCAAAAGAAATCTAAACATGCATTTCAATTACTTGGAATATTTATGCAAATTAATATATATATATATATTTCAAGATTTTAATTGTTTTAATGCCATTTTTGAAGCTATCTATTTATCAAGAGGAGCTCCAAGAGATGGAGGCTCAGTCGAAAGAAGAGTACATTGGATCACTGAGAAGGTAAGGTCAGTATTAAACAATATTTATTAAATGTGTTTTCAAAGTACGTAATTAAATTAGTATGAACAACTTGTATTGCAGAAAGAGCAGCGGTTTTTCTCGGGGTGTCTCCAAATACAGATTGAATCGGATTGGGCTGATAAGACGGTGAAAAAGATTTGGGACTTAAGATGGTACAGTAAGGATTTTGTAAGGCCCCGAATTTTATGAAATAAAAGTATTCAATTTTTCTTATAATTACTATTCAATAAATGGTTAAATTGATAAAAGTTAAAGTTAAGGGTGATATATATAATTTTTTCAAAATAAGCAAGTGGTTATAAAATACTCATTATTGTTGGGGAATATTCGTTTGGTCGTGGAATATTCTTTACGTAGGAAATATTAAATGCGACCAAGCATGACCATTTGTGGGCCCCATAATGTAATAAGCGCTCGGATGAAGAAAGCGACAAAAGGAGTTTTATAACTATAACAGTAATTATTACAAGAATTAACATTGTTGGAATACCCGGTGGGTAAAGTAAAGTAATATGTCTGGCGTTGTTGCAGCACAAATAGAACACGGTATTGCACAGTATTTTTGAATTATTGATTCTTACGTAAGAAAGCACTACTCAATAATTGTTACAGTAATTCTTATTCAATATTATATTTTATTGATTCAATAATTCTTTGCGTTGATATTTTATATTCTCGTTGTTTTCAAGAATTGTCATTACACAAAGATTTTCCATTATCTGAGCAATAATTCATATTATCTGAATAATATTATTGGATAACATTATTGGCAATGTCTAGAAAGTTACATCTAAGGAGAGGTTTGGTCACCTAATCATGCGCCAAGAAGAGAGAGATCCTTATTGGAAAGCCCCTCTTTCCGGAACCGCGCGGTTGTCAATATTGTGATTATGTAATATTATTTGTGAATAATTAATTATTGATTTTTATGATGAGGAAAATATTTATTTTATGTGGACATAGATGGAGAATTTTTAATGTGACAATTGTTGAAAATTAATATTTTGTCTTTTTCTGATAAAATAATTTATTTAAATATATTATTTTAATAATATATTAACGGTGATATTTTTATAATGAATGTGGGATATATGAGTATATGAGGAGGAAGAGTATTTTTGTGGTAATAAATGTTTAACATATATTTTGTGTGTTGGTGGACACAATTATTGACCGAAATTTGATTATATCCTGTAAAATCACCCGTTTGTGGATTCTGGTCAATTTTTGTTTGGAATTTGGAAAAACTTTCTTCTGAAAAGTTGTAGAGAATTGAATTTCCTATGAAATCTCTTAAGATTCGAATTTTATGATAAAAGGGCAATTTATTATGAATTATTGAAGTTCTGAAGTTCCGAAATAATTGATTTTTGAAAGTTTTAATTATTTTTATTTACAAAAATGTGTTTTTCATTTTGTTTTCCTCATTTAACATGTGATAGGGGCTGAGTTCAGATGGTAAAACATGCGTATGAAGTTTTGAAAAAATATAATAATATTTAATAAATTTTACGCTTTGGTGTTCTAAGATTTTCCTATAAATAGGTGCTTAGGTTAGAATTGAAAATCACACCGTAAATCAAGTTTTTCTCTCTATATTATCGAGCGTATTCTTGTGAGTATTTTGAGTATACTTTGAGTGTTGCTATATGGTGCAAGTTCGTTCAGCGTTATTCTAATTAAATCTCGCTCTTTTTGAGGTAAGGGATAGTAAAGGGATTTTTAAGGGTGATTATGTTTTTCGTTTTGTATTTTTTGGGACCTTCAAAATTCGGAAAAATTTGAAATGATATTTTGATGAATTTTGTAGATTGTGTCCAAAAATGGCGATTTTTGGATGTATAGGAGTTATGGATTTTATGAGAAAATACTATTTTAAAAGTAACCGCTTATAACTCCTTGTGATTAACTCCAAAATTGATAAAATTTTTATTGGGAGTACATCTATATAATATCAGTATACCGTGTAAATTTCAGAATTTTTGGACAAAAGTATAATTTATGATAAATGTCTAACTATTCGGTAGTTTTGGCCATATGGAAAATAGTAAATGAATTTTAAAAATTCTGAGAAGAATATATATTCAATATGGGACTATATTCTTCTAAATCCCAGAAAATAAATAATTTTGGAACTAATTTGGTATTTTTTATGAAAATGTTCTAGTTATGAGTAAATGAATTAAATATCTTATGTGAAGTAAGAAAATTAGAAAATATGATTTATTGGTTTGAGAATCATATATGAGGTATATGCAGATTTTTATGAGGGTTTTGGTTAATGATGATGAAATCTTATGAGTTTGGCATTTTTAGATGATTAAATGCATTAATTATTAAAGTGTAAATAATTGGATTAAATTATTTATAAGTTTATGAAATGATTAAAATATTATTATAATATTAATAATATTAGATTATGAGATTTCTAAGTGATTTATAACATTTGGATTAAGGTGTTATAAATATGGATATGAATTTTATTATGAAACTTTATCTTTTTCGTTGTCGAGGTTACTTACGCACGTATACGGTACTATGTATGAATATTTGGTACTATTCACGACAAATTGGTTTCTTCTCCGACCAAATTATCGTTGATTTATGAATCTTACTCTTGAAATTAAAACCATGTTTTGATTATATTGTTTTTTATATAACATTCTTATAACCCTAATGATAATATTTCTTTTTGACTTGAGTGTAAAGATGGGTAGATTATTGGTATGATCGTGACTATAGGTTCTCTTTGGTCAAGAGTGCAAAAGTTGAATTGTTGGTGGTATGATCATGACCATTGAATTTACAATTGAATATTTTTAGCTTAAGTGCAAAAGGTGAATTAATCAACATGGTTATAATTATTGTTATATAACTTCCGAAATGATTATGTATTTCTTTGATATATGAATATCTTTGGCTCGTTGTGCAAAGATGACTTGTTGATGAATATCTTAGCTTTCAGAGTGCAAAAGATGAATTATTGATGAATATCTTTTGCTCGTAATGCTGAAGATGACTTTGTTGTTGAATATCTTTTGCTTTGTAGTGCAAAAAGATGAATTATTGATGAATATCTTTGGCTCGTGAATGCAAAGATGACTGTTGTTGAATATCTTTGCTTTGTAGTGTAAAGATGGCTGTTGATGAATATCTTCGCCCGTGGTGCAAAGATGAATTTATTAGTATGATTATGAACAAAAGCGTGATTTGGTATAACCATGATATTTGATGTTTCGGTAAAGGCGGTGATGAAAATTATCTTCAATCCGGATGAGAAGAGAATTTAGAATCACAATTATGATTATGAGTTATTCATATGATTGTGGAAAGGCTGCATTGATTGATGTTACGGAGGATAAAACATTGTTGGTGGACTTTTAACGTGGAGAAGACAATAGACTTTATAGTCTATTTGACTCTTTTAATGGATTGCTTCGTTCAACCGCAACTATGGTTGAAAAGTTTTATCATCTACCATATGTTCTAAATCTCGATTTATTATTGATGAAGACTATTGATAATTTATGTATCTTTAGTTATAATATTCTTTATCGAGCTAGTTGTCTTCACCCTTTTGTTTCACAATTCCTTTCGTGTAATAAAAGTGTACATTTGGGTTGGCGGGGATAACAAAGGAATAGAATCGGTGGTCTATAGTTGTTGAGGTTCTCCTAAAGAGTATGGAAATAATTTTATTGAGGACTTTAGTGTGTTGTATTTTATACATCATTTAATAGTTATTTTTTGGTGAATTAAATAGGGTGAGGTAACCCAACTTTGGAAGGGTGTTTTGTCACTATCATACAAGATGTCTAATGACATACAAACTCGTGTTATCATAAGACATGGTTGTGCTCATCCACTTCTTGAGTATATTTACAAGCACTACCTATATAATCTTGGTGTTTGTTTGGAGTATAATACCCAATTAGAGAGCAAAGTGGAGATAATGATATGTCAAGAGAAGATTCACCATTGGGAAGAATATGATAGTAATCTTCTCGCTTTTTTGGGGTCTATTAGGTCAACCAAGGATAATTCTGTTGGCCATATGATATCTACCATAACCTAAAAGCATGGCCTCCCACGACGCGAAGGTTTCTTGAGCACTTCCCAAAGATTCTAATTTCTAAAAGCAGTTTTTGACTATACCTTTATGTAAGGTGTCATTGTGACGTGCACTGATTGGTATATATTTGTATCCAAACTCACAAGATATATGTGTTGTTGTATTTTGCACGACAATTGTTGTAATAAAGTTGTAATTGTTTTTCGTACCATATATTTGGCGACTCAGAATAGGTTGGATGGAATGGACCTATTTTGGGGGCGTTACAGATTTGGGAGTACTCCTCAAATAGATTTTTTTTCATGTTGTGAGCCCCTATTGTTAGAGAAATATATATGTTTGCATTTGAAAAAGTACAGGCTCCGGGTTGTCGATGGAATATGAAAGCCCGCAATTATTAATACTGATTGTTTTGCATCCAAATCAGGTGTTTTTTCCGCTCCCCTTTCTAAAGCGATTATACTTTTTTCTTTAAATTATATAATTGTGTATTTCTTGGGGAATTCAACTTTTGAATCAACAATTGTATTAAAGCTTTGCATATTAAGTGACTTGTATGTTATAATCTTATAGTGTAGGCACCTATTTCTCTGAATTGGTTGAAGAGTAAGTTCACTGAAGTGACATTATATTGAATCAGCTTGCACGACTTTTGACTATGTGGCGGTTAATAGGATCTTGATACTGCATCACAGAAGGAAAGTATAATTATTGGTGTAATCCTTTAATTCCCCTAAATCTGTAATCATACATTCAAATTCCCCTAAATCTGGGATCATTCCGTATTCACTGGGAGATGAACTGGGCTGTGGCGAATTTGGGGTGACGATGTGTGTAATCGATAAAGCTTTGGGAAGTTTTGCCGCAAATCAATATCGAAGAAGAAGCTGAAGACATCCTGAATCAGACCCAACGAAGAAGTAGACCACGACGAAGAATAATCAGAGCATTCGATCTGTAAGCACACCATGGCAAAGAAGAAACAGACCCAAAGGATAGATTCAGAGCATTCATGAACAAATTCTCAAACCTTCGATCTGTAACTCTTTTTTTTTAGCTTACTATTAGTTTTGTATCAAAAGCTTGCCTCTTTAATTAATTAAATAATTAATCTTTTTATTGCTTTCTGGAAGCGAATATATGTGGTTTATATTTTTTTCTATAAAGGAATTTCCTCTTTTCAGTTGGTTGGAATTCGCAAACTCTTTGTTATCAGTAAGAGTGAAATGGGAAAATGCTCTACCCAACTGGATTTAATTTCTAATCCTTTTTGATGTCTGATTTAATAGCTGATGGGTAAAATTGAACTGCGACATGAATTATATGAGCCAAGTGCCGGAGTTTTAGTTGATGTTTCTTAATTTATGGCATATTGATTATGAGACCATTTCTAAGGTTGAGATTAGTTCTTTTGTGTTGGAGATTCTAGGCTCCCTCTCACAATGTTAGAACAATCATTTACGTGTTTGAACAATATATGCTAAGTGCAAGTTTGTTGCATAGTGTTTTGTATATTGAAAACCCCTGCTTTCTTTCCCTGTGCATACAGGTGTGATAAAGATGATTGCTCAATTGTTTTGTTGGCAGGTGACAGCCTGAACTCCTCTTTTGTTGTGGTCTCAGTAGATCTGGATGTGTTTAAAGCTTGGGCGGCTACTGAAGACCTTGAGGTAAACTTAGCTTAAACCTCACAAACTTAAAGTTGTTAACTTCACAAACTTAAAGTTGTTAAAGCACATCGACTCTTTAAACCCCAGAGCAAAGGTTGTTATCTTGGCTGATATGGACGCAGTTGGAAGTGAAGCTCTGATAGATTTTTTTTGCAATTATGCTTTCAAATCATTGTTTTAACTCAAGTTCTCCATATTTGACTTAGTTGTTGGAGATGTTGTCCACTTATCTATTGACCAAGTTCCAGCTGATGGAATAATCATATCAGGATACAGCTTTTTGCTTAATGAGTCAAGCTTGTCAGGTGAGAGTGAGCCAGTAAATATAAATGAGAAGAAACCTTTTCTACTTTCAGGAGCTAAAGTGAAAGATGGGTCAGGTAAGATGCTGCTGACTACTGTTGGTATGCGAACTGAATGGGGTAAGTTGATGGAAACATTAAGTGAAGGGGGAGAAGATGAGTCCCCACCGCAGGTGAAATTGAATGGTGTTGCTACACTCATTGGCAAGATTGGTTTAATGATTGTTGTGCTGACATTTTGGTGTTGACAGTTAGACTCCTGGTGGAGAAAGCAGTTCAAAATGAGTTCACAAACTGGTCTTTAATAGGTATTCAAAAGCGATATGTGAACTAGGATTCACCGCTTTATCAAAGGTTTATCTATGTTCTTTCATCCTTAAGTGTGAATTTATTTTCCATCTTTGTGCTAATAAGTTTTACTTCTGTGCAGGACTTTTCAAATAAAATGTTTATACTTTTCTATTTCAAGAAAAAGGTTAGGAGCTTTTCTATTAGTAATATGCAAGATTCACTACAGATAGATTTCTATTAAGTTTGTATACTCATGAATGATTCCTTTATTTTATACTCTACAAAAGAAGCAAAATTCAAAGAAGGAAATTGAATGGCCTGAGTTGAAGCCTTGCTTGTACAAGCGGCGATGAGCTCTCAAAAAATTGTATGATGTTTATATTTATATTTTATGGGGCTACCATTTGAATTCTATTTTTGATCACACTTTTTTCTTAAAAAAAGGAACCATTTAATTGAGTTTTTTTTGTTATACCTTGCTTTAATTGATTTTTAGCATTTCAAAATCTAGATTGTTATGTGGCAATTAGTTTCTTTATAAAATCTTTCAGTCGGCAATTTTGGGCACAAGGTTTTCATACCTCGATTGGTCTTAACCCCTTCAGACCTTAGATTACCTTTTAAATTCCAACGAAGACAATTTTCTTTGGTTGTTTGCTTTTTTCCATAACAATTAATAAGAGTCAGGGGCAATCTCTCTCACATGTTGGACTGTATCTGTCACGTCCAGTTTTTAGCCATGACCAATTGTATGTAGCAGTATCACGAGTTACAAGCAAAAGTGGATTGAAAATATTAATTTGTGACAAGGATGGAAAAATATACAATACTATAAAGAATGTAGTTTTCAAGGAAGTTTTTCACAATTTAATATAGAAAGGTTTGACATCTTCTAGCTATTATATTTTTGCTACTCATTATTATTATTTTTGCTGCTCAACTTTCTTAAATGATGAATACTTTGCTAAGATTAAGAAGCAACCAAACAAAACTCTACTTATTTTCTCTGTTTTTTCTTTTAATATGAACAATAGACATGCTATATTATATTAAATAAAACAGACCTATCTGATGCTAATTTTTTTTGGTTTAAATGTGTTAGTTTTTCTGTTGGATTTGTGATAGGGCTAGAAGGTGAATCTGATAATGATTAGATATGAACTTCATAAGAAGCTCAAGATTAGGTATATATATTTTGTTTTTCTCAAGAACCAAGTTTATTTCAAACTGTTTTGGTTTATGTTTAATGTGAGTCATGCTTTAAAATAAAATTGGTAACAATTAAAAAAATCAAAATCAATTATACTGCTATGTAATTTGAATGCATTCTGGTCAATTTTATATTAGGTTCTTAATTTTATAGTAAGTTGATATATCAGATTTCATTCAAACATTTAAAAACTCATCTGGAATGTTTATAATTTATAAGTTGTTGCTTACATGTATGTATGTAATCCAACTGAGGGATGTGCTTTGCAGTTAGAATTGCTTAATTGATTACTGCCCGAAAGTCCTGCCTTTTTTTGTTCCGTCACTGACTGTAATAATACATGTTTTTTTGCTGAATTTGGCCCTGTATGATATCAGCTTCTACACAGCAGCTCCACTGTCATTTTGCTATAATTTTGCACCTGAGCTGTTCAAATTTGCTACAAATTGGATGGAGGAGTTCATTGTTAAGGGAAAGAATCAGATGGCAGTTGCTGAATTTGATGCCTGGGGATTTATATAGCCTCTCATGAGACACAGATGGTACACATGGATTGGCGTAGCTATATTCTTTTAGACAAAGTTCTCTTGATTTCCCTGCCCTTGGTCTCATTTCTGTATCTGTTTCATTACATGAAATTATGAAAATATGAAATTAAGTGCTAAATTCGAACATGTAATTTTATTTTTTAAAAAGATTAATGTTAAATTATCAACTTTGTAATAAAGCAAATAGATGAAGATCGAAATATTAGAGAAGTCAAATGTATCGAGCTAACTGAAAAAGAAAATGCTTTAGAAGTTTTAGCAGGAAGTTGACATAAACGACAATATGATAATGACATCAGCCCATAATATACTCCAACCCTCACCACGGAAGTGGTTAGTATGTAATTTATTTTTGGATATGTTAATTAATCGATAATAGATCACCGACACGCATGCGACGATCTTCTACATGTGTGTTAATATCAGATTGGTCAATTGACCAACTTACCAAAAAATAAACTTCATACTTACCGGATCCCCTCACCACCGTCATAATTTTGAGTCACTTTGTGGGGTCCAGTCAAAGTATTGATCACATAATGAGTAATACTATATACACAAATTATTTTATAAATTATTAATGTGATATACTTCATCTCAGTATATTATATTGATCAACAAATTATTTATATGTAGTCTTCGGCCCCACACAATATGCAGAGATAGAGTATATCACATCAGCAGTTTATAAAATGTTTATAGAATAATTTATATCTCTAACATTATTCTTCACGTAATATATAAGTTTTTATAAATGCAAATATTATTTGTTTTTGTTTAAAATATAATGAATATAGTAATATAAAAAGCTAATAGATAAAATCTAAATTAATTTGGAAAATAAGACCACTAAAGGAGTTGGTCCATGACAAATCACAAATTAGATGTTAGACAAATAAAGGGTAAATGGATAAGAATATATTTTCACATATATAAAAACTCAAAATGTAATAACTAATGTATGATTAGCAAACTAAGTTCTTTTATTGCTATTTAATTGAATAAAAACTTAAAATTATATTCATAATAAAAGCTCTACAGCCTAAAATTTCCTTTCAATACTTATAAATTCAAGACGTACTAAATAAGAAAGACATACTAAACTTTATTAATTTATTTTCTAAAATTAATTATATAGTAAAAAAATACAAATATACAAAATTATATAATCAACATTAACTATTGATTTTTTTATTTTTTATAATTTAGTAAATAATTACCTAAAAAATATAGTTATATTGTCCACGCACATCATTTCAGAATTAGTAGTGCTTTGATAATAAAAAATAATTTTAGTTATAACCATTGATCTCATCAATTAATTAATTAATTATTATATCTATCTGATATTATATAAAGGAGTTTGATTTTGTGTCACATTTATCCTACGACTTTAAATATATTATTATTATTTTTAACTTTAAAATTTTATAAATTTGATTTTATTTCACATAATTTACCCATATAATCAAATTTAGGGTAATGCACGAAAAAACTATTTTATAAATATTTTAGACACGATGTGTCATATACTTCACCTTAATATATTGATTAACAAATTGTTTTAATATAGTCTTCTTTGACCCACACAATACATTGAGGTGGAGTATAACACATCGATTTAAAATATTTATAGAATAATCAAATCTCAAGATTATTATATAACTCGTATGTTAATTAATATATAAAGCATAGCATTATTATTTCAGAATAATAAAACCTCAATCGAATAACTAATATAATATTGATAAGAATGTGAGAGGTGATCTCTCTCCGCATGTCAAAGATTATTATATTAATTTGTAATTTTGTGTCAACTTAGGATCTATTTGTATTTGTTTGTTTGTGTCACCTACGACTTTAAATAATTATATATTATTTTTATTTAATAATTAAAATTTTATATATTTTATGTAATAATTAAAATTTCATTTTATAAATTTAATTTTATTTCACATAATTTATCCATGCAACTCGTATGCTAATAATATATAAAACATAGCATTATTATTTCATAGCATTATTAATAATAAAAACCCCAATTGAATAGGTAGGACCGACATTTACGGGGTACAAATACGAAATGGTCATATGATGATGTGATAAAAAAACAATACTATATGAGATGAGAAGGTATGACCAGTCAAAAAGTATACAGCTTATAGTCAAAAGTCCAAACTCCCATTTTCAACTATTTTTCTTTAACTCCGAACTCAACCATGGTTTAAGCTCCACACCACTGTTTTTCTCTCTGGTTAAGCTGGAAACTTCTTCTACCGCTTTCTCCGATCCCTTCTTCTTCTTCCTCACATCACTCACAGCTTTCTGCCGATCTTGCCCTTCATTTCTCTCTCCGGTAAGTAATTTCTCTCTCTTTCTATATATGTCTGTATATCTATCACTTTTTTTGTATACACATCAAGGGGAGGTCCTCTTTTTCTTTATCAATATAGAAAATTTCGAAAGTGGAAACATGAAATGGCATACCCAAATTTTTGTTTCAGGTTTTCATTTTGTTTGGAAGGATATATTGGTTGCATTTTTATGTGCAAAGTGACGGTGTATTAGTTGTGTTGAATGCTGTTTATGTGCTTTATTTGATGTTGTAAGGAATTTAATTTCATGTTTTGGAAATTTAGTTGCATTGGATTGATATAGTCTCTGTAGTTGATGCAGTGTATTAGTAATTGGTTTTGCCTAATAATTGGTGCTTAGTGGTGTTTAATTTGCTATTATTGTGTTTTGGGAATATAGCATTTTGATTGGGAATTTTGGTTTTGTTAAATAAGTCTGGATAATTATTGGGTAGGCTTTGTTGGCTGGTAAGTGGTAAGGTTTGAATTCTACCATTTGGAATGACATCTATGTGATTGGAAAAGTTTTCCCCGATTGATCATATTGGGATTTTTATATTTATGGGATTTGTGGAAATATTAAGATTTTATTATTGCAGGATTGGGTTTGCAACAATGAATTTGATTTGTATGTGTAATGAGTTCTGGAACTAGAATGAGTAAAAGAGAAAGGAAATGCACTTTCCTAATGATAATATTATTCGAATGAAGGCGAGAAACAAAACATGATATGAATTCGTGTACCTAACCAATTAGAGGCTATTATTTGAATGAAGGCAAGAAACAAAACATGATATTAATTCGTGTACCTAACCAATTAGGCTATTTAGACACATTTAAAGATATGTAAAAATGTTTCCATTGCCATTTATGATATGCAAACTGATTTCCTTGATGGGCTTAATCTGATTTATATGCTTTCTGAAGTGTTCTTGGGCCATAGGAGCTCTATAGAATCTCTAAATATACCTTATAGACAATAGGATTGCAATTGGCTTAAGCTCTTCTTATAAGGTAGTGAAGGTACACTCAATTAGTCAATTCTGTATCCTTCTAATAATGGTCTACGGCTTGAAATTAGGCGGGCTCAAAGGCAGGAGCTAGACGGGAACTATTACGTAGTGCTCATAATGCCAGGTTTAGCTTGACCAGTATTCGTTTATATGCTGTCTACAGTAATAAAAAATATGGGATCACTATGCAGCAAACACCGACATAATACAACTGATACCGAAGAAAATGCACAGGTATAGTCTGCTTATGTTTTTAATTTTTTAATGTTACTTTTGAATGTCTATTAATATAGTAAATTAGCAAATGTCTCAGATTATATGTTCATCTTGTCATTTTATATGCCTTATACAGCCTTCATTTGCTTTTAATCTACTGATTTTCAGACTGCGGAAATAGAAAGACGAATTGAGCTAGAAACAAAGGCCGAGAAACATATACAAAAGCTTCTATTACTTGGTATATGTTCCTCAAGCTGTTTTTTTTTTAGTTTCACTTTCTATGATTGTATTCTCATTAATTTCATCGAGTTCAATGTACTGATCTTGAATAGCATAAAGGCATCACTCCTGCTTCCATTTGATTTGTTATCCCAAATGGTGGAAGCTTACAGATTAATGTTTAGTATTCTTGCTTGCTTCATATTGGAATTTTTTATGTATATTCCAATGTGGCTATGTTACAGACATTAGTCAGTTGTGTCTCTGTGAAAACCTGTTTAAAAGTTCTCTTTTATTCTATTCCCTCTGTTTAGGTGTTTCTAATAAGTCATATCCTATATTTATAATTTATTTTCTAAGCTGTGGTGCTTGGATTTAAGGATTTGGTCCACATTATTATGCATTTAAAGATGTTATGCAGAATGCGCCGGTCATTTATGGTTCATAAGTCCATCTGTTATTTTGGTTTTTAGTAAGGGCTTTTGTGTCTATCTGGCAAAGCAAATGATGTTTAATTTCCCATGAGCTCAGTGACAAACCTATGCCCTTTGCAAGCGATAAGGCTATCAGACTTGTAGTCAGTTTCTCTCAACAACAACAATGCTTTTATTCAATACTAGTTGCATAAGCTGAAAATGAAAATAATGAGAAAGAGTAAAAAGTATAAAGGTAAAGAGAAAAATAAAAGTTAAATTAGATAAAGAAAAGAACAAAATAAATAAATGGAAATAACTAAAATAAAAAATACACCTACATATAAAAACATATGTAATGCATATATACGAAAAAAGGTTAAATAAACAAGGGGAAAAGAAAAAAGGAGGGAAAAAAGAGAAACATAAAACAAAACAAAAAGAAAGGGGATAGGAAAAAAAAGTTGGAACACCTTTCTTGGCCTCCAATATGCAGACTGCACTTCTCCACTCACTCGTATCAAAGGTCATGTCCTTGGTTATAATCAGCTCCTTCAATTTTTTTGATTTTACTTCTTTTCCCAAGTAATTTCAGCCTACACTTCCTTCTTGTATTCATAAAAGACTCCTCTTACAGATGCATCTATTGATCAGCATCGGATGTGACCAAACCATCCCAACCAATATTACCACATCTTCTACTTAAATGGTGTTACTTCAACCTTGTTTCAAATATCCACATTTCTGATCCTATCCAATCTAGATGGTTACACATCCAACTTAACATTATCATTGTAGCAATTCCAACTTATGCATATGGTGCTTCTACCTCGCCCAACATTTAGCTTGTATAGCATTGCTAGTCTCACTGCTGTCCTTTAATTTTTTTTTTCCTACAACTTGATTGGGATTTACAAAAGAGCAACGCCCAATGTACATCACCTCATCCACCATGTTGTAATTATGTGAGTTGCATCCTCATCAACATCTCTACATGTAGCCAGTTTCTGGTCGACAATTTTTTAGCCTAAGTTTCAAGTTGGTTTAACTAGAGATATGGACAACTTTGAGACTATGATTTCTGAAGTTGTTGGGAAAGTTTGTTTTGCAGGATTACAACAAACGCAATACTCCCTCCCGTCCTATAAATATTGCAACACAATGTTTTGCACAACTTTTAAGAAAATGTTACTCTTATTTGATTTCCTAATTGAACCCTATGAAATTGACTCAAATGAGTGGTTGAGAATGCTCCAAGAATATGAACCACAAAGTTTTAGTTAGTGAAGAGACCCACCATATATTCAAATGACAAAAGTGACATGACTATGGATAAATTAGTTATATAACTTTACAAAAGTTACCCAAATAAGAAATATTGCATTTTTTTTGGGATTTCCTAAAAAGGAATGTGTTGCAAATTTGCATAATTCATGGGGAAGAGGGAGTACTATTTTGCGAGTGCAGCTTGTATCATTTGATAGAGTTCTAAAAAAGTGGTCTAGGTGGCTGCCCACTGTCTCAATTAGGGCCAAAATTTGTCTAGGTTACCAAATAAGTAAATAGCATACCAAATTGACAGTGGTGAAGTAAGAGAGAGGTTCATCCTTCAAATCTTCAATGATGACAACCGGCTAGAAGGAGAGATACACACGACAACTTAGGGAGAGGGCGACTGGGAGAAAGAGACACCGATGATCAGCGCATGTTTCTGTTGTTTGATGCCATCAAGGCTAAATCGCATGTTAGCTATTTTGACGAGATTGAAGGAAATGAACTGATGTTTATGTTATATTGTTATTAATTATTATCTCCAAATTACAAATAAGTACCTCAATGCTACTTTATGATTCTCCTCGTAGTCCTAGAGTTTGGTACATTCCCAATTTCACCTCTATTATTTCACTAATGAAATAAATAAATAAATAAATAAAATCGCTTACGAAACCATATAGGAAAGTGCCTATAACTTTTTCAACATTGGTCATTAAAGGGTGGAGGTTTCATTTTATGGCCCTTGATTAAGGTCTGCCTGCTAGTAAAATGAAACGGTGCAATGGGAAGGTAATGGGTATTTTGGAGTCATTTTAGATATTTGATGAGTACATGTATGATGGAATTTGATTTTTTCGCAAGAAATGCCTTGTAACATATATAATTTTTGACAACCAGATCAACAACGAGTTACATGATTTATTGATTACTGGTGGAATTTTAGTATTACTTTTTTTTTTGCTAAATGGAATGTTGATATAAGATAGAAACAGTGTGTACTTGAAGCCTTTTCTTGGTTGGAGTCGAGTTTTTAGAAGAGCATATGGTATGAAGTTCTTTTCATCCAATATCTACCAAATTTGATGGAAAGTTAACTTATTGTGATGGACAATGTGTACTTGATTTATAACTCCTACCGGAATATATGATTTGATTTATAACTCTGATTTATAACTCCTAACAAAATATATGATTTGAAGTAGAACGAGATACGGAGGATTAAATTTGAAATGATAGACTTGTTTTAAATTGAAGTCTTCATTATGTTATAATGATGTTTTCCTCTTAAATATTTCAAAGAGTACAATTGGAAAGTTCTTTATTGCAATCTTCAATTAAGTAACTTTCAAACATTGAAGAATGTGAAAATAGAATGTTATCCTTATTCTTAGATAAGAGGAACGGCAAGGGATGAACTCACCCACTAAGTAGATGCTTTTAACCCCTACACATATTTATAAAGAGATGAGCAAACTCTCATCTCACCAATATGGGACGTGGTGCCACAATCACCCCTACTTGAAATCTTAATGTCAAGGTTCACATAGTATTCAAGACTCATATCTAGGTGATTTTAGACTTCTAAAGTCCAAGCCCATCCGTGCTTGGATGTCTTAGTCCTTTTAGATCACAGATAAAATTGAGATTGCATGAAACGACAATTTTTTCTCTGATACCATATATAACGATACACCCTCAAAGGGAATTGTTTCACTCCAAATAGTTAGTCAAATTAGTGCTTTAGGTTTTCCTAGCCAAGTGGTTGCAAGGAGATGAACAAACTCTCATCCCACCACAGATATGGGATGGGGTGCCACAACAATAGAACTCCTTGGCTTCTTTAGTTGTTCCAATAATAATAGGTTGATAGCCATGAGATCATTATATTGCGCGTGATTCCCATGTTTGGCTCCATCAAAACTGTGATGCTATACGATTATCATTGACTGACAGCCATAGGCAAATTAGTCTTACCCATTTTGCTTCCTTTTTTTTAGGCAGTCAGCATTTTAATGCTCATTTCCTAAAACTACTGTCTACCACTAGGAGGGGAGAAAAACTGACCATATATCTCACATGCTTTCCAAGTTGGACTAATTGGCATAACATATAAATACATAATTTTGCACTACTACAAAATTAACACTGAAGGTTTATTATTCAATTTAAAGCTGCATTTAATTTCTAATTTGCATAATAAGGTAATAGTTTTAGTTTTTTGTCATCCTTTTTGACAACCCTGTTATCCTTTCCTCTTGATTTCTACTTTCCATTGTCTGAATGCTTGCATATTCTTGTCCTTTCTCCAGCTCCCCATCCCCCCCTCCCCCTCGTGTGTTTGTCACCTGCTAATTTTGTTGTAATATCTGTTTTATTGCTAAGGTGCCGGAGAATCAGGAAAGTCCACAATATTTAAGCAGGCAAGATATTTGTAAATCTATTCATTAAAATTATCAGTTTAATTTCTTTTCCATCTACGGACTTGCCTGATGCTTTATAATGCATTTGCAGATAAAACTTTTGTTTCAAATGGGCTTTGATGATGCAGAGCTAAAAAGTTACATCTCAGTTATCCACATGTAACGTGTATCAGATAATAAAAGTATGCATTACTTGTACAGGTGTTTTGGTTATTTCCCTTTTTATAATATAGGAAGAGTATTATTGTCATCTACTTGATAGGAACACATTGCAGCAAAATTATTTGTAGTTCGTGTACAATTACAGAAATATGGTTGGTAGATATATCTACTTTTAAATGCTAATATATCGTGTTGTAACAGATATTGCATGACGGGGCAAAGGAATTGGCTCAAAATGAAACAGATTTCTTAAAATATGCTGTATCGGATGAAAATAAGGTCAGAGTTCATTGTTTGATTGTCTGTACACTTTCCAGTATTTATCCATTTTGTGGGAATGATTAAACGCGAATAAGAAGATCTGTATAAACATATTTTATTTAAGTGACTTCATATATAACCAACTGGCTGATGGAAGTCCTTGTAAGTTTGAAGACGTTCTAGTTGCTGACTAATATTGAAGAACGGGACTGCGTTTGGGATACATTTATAACAATAATGCTGTGTATTCAGAAAATTGGAGAGCAACTATCTGAAATTGGTAGCAGGTTTGAATATCCTCGCCTCAATAGTGAGCTTGCGCAAGAAATAGAAACTCTCTGGAAAGATGGCGCAATACAGGTAACCCCCCTTCATGTTGGTTGCTATGATTTGTACTTTTCCATGCAATCCTATCCATCTAGTTTTACTTCACTTCATAACCATTGCAAGTGTTGAGCTGTACTCGTTCAATGCAGGAAACATATTCTCGGGGTAATGAACTTCAAGTTCCGGACTGTACTCTTTATTTCATGGAAAATTTGCAAAGATTGGCTGATGTAGATTTTGTTCCAACAAAGGTATCTGAAGTTAGAAATGATCATATCTGGTTTTTGTATCCGTAATTTATTTGAAATGATATTTAAAAAGAACTAAGCACTATATTTCACTTTGATGGAAATGTAACAATGTTCATTTTCTTTAATAATATCCTTTATCATATATTATCCATAGATTAGAAAATTTTCTTAAAGAAGGACCGTCCTTTTCATCATTTCATGTCTCTTAGCACTTGCATTCGATCTGGGATTTTCTAAAATGTTCTCTACAACATGGTAAGCATTAATTCAGTTGAGAGACAACAAACAGGCTGGTTTTTATCGTTAATGTAAGTGTAAGGTTTCTACTTAAACCTGCAATTGCGCTCAGTTCAAGTTTACAAATGAACATTTTATTTTATATAATTTCTGTGAGTAACCAGTATAGATGTTAGAATATTGAGCCTTCCTTTTCTTGTAATTACAATTAGATATATTATAAAACTATAAATATCTTTTCCACCTGAACTTTTTAAAGAGAGATAAATGTTGGGTATATGCAGTACACTATACTCGGGGTACAATGATGCATAGTGTATTGCATGGAGTAGATTTTTGTATACAAAAGTTTTAAAATTATCCTGTTCTATATATTAAAGTTATAGTTTCTTGAACTTGTTAGTTTTCTTTTACGTTTTTGCAGGAAGATGTTCTCTATGCCAGGATTCGAACAACTGGTGTTGTAGAAATCCAATTCAGGTGAAAGTTACATTCATCTTTAACAATCTCTTAAGAAAAAAAAGGGAGTTTTCAGTCCTTGACAAAATATAATATTATTTTAGATAAATATGCTAATTATGATATATTTTTTATAGGTAAATTTTGCCTCAAGTATGGGGATTATGCTAATTATAATATTTAGCTCAAGCTTTAATTCAATCACACTACTAATTTACTTAGAAAACAAAATACTTCACTTCAATCAATCACGTTTGCATTCTAGAACTAAATTGAATTGCAAAATTTTGAGAATGCTTCCGAGAGTTGACTATTTAGTGATGAATATAAAGAGAGAGCCCATGAAGAGCTCAGAAGTTCCTGCCAAAAAATGGTCAGCAATCCTGATTTGCCAGTTGTACTTTGTTTATCACATTTGTACTATTTTATACTTGGTACACCTATGTATGCACTTAGGACATGACTGCTGACTTTTAATTATGTAGTAATTTATATAGCATATATAGATTCAGTTCTATAGTAAGCCTACCTATTTTTTGTTTGAATAATTATTTCAATTTTCTCTTTAGAAGTACAAATATTACTTGCGAGGGTTGTAAGCTCATCCTTTATGGAATAGTTACTCATGAGGCCAGCACCAAGATACTATTTTAAGAAGGTTTTGGTTTGATGATGCTTGTAATTTAATAGGTCATCACTTTTGTCCAATAAAAGAATCATCATTTGCCTCTCTTACTCAATTAGGGTTGCATCTTCCATTTTATTTTTGTATAAGATGTCTTTTACCCTTTACTTTGCTATGTTCATATTATCTTTTGGTCTGCAACTAGAATCCAGTTGCTCTGCTTTAATATTTTAAATGACTTCACTACTTAGAATTTAGGGGGGACATATCTGATACCTTAAACTTGAACCAATCTTGTTATAGGTGCAACTGTTGTTCTAGCACAAAAAATAATTTTTTTTTGTTTATTTCTTTTCAAGTGGTGTCCAACTCTAGCTTAGCATGTGCATTTAGGTTGTCCCTGCTCATTTCTTTGAGTTGATCTCTCTTGATACAACAAGTTGCACTTATTTTGGGTACCCTGTATGGTTTTTAGCACCTTTACCATGTCACGAAAACATACTTGGTACATGCTCTCATGTTGAAGCTCCTGGGAACTTATTAGTGGTTATGATATTTGCAGCCCAGTTGGAGAGAACAAAAAAAGTGGTGAGGTATATAAACTCTTTGATGTTGGAGGCCAAAGAAACGAGCGAAGGAAGTGGATTCATCTTTTGAAGGTGTTACAGCTGTGATTTTTTGTGCTGCTGTTAGCGAGTAAGATCTACGTTGCCTTCTCTCACAAGTTACGGGATTATATGCATGTGGCAGATGTAAAATTTAAACCTCGATGAGTCAGAAAATCCATGATATGTATTCATGGATCTTATTATACTGTCACTTCATTGTTTAAATGATTCTCATTAATTTATTTATTTTTGTGTGGTAAAAATATTGGTTTAGGAAAGTATCATGTTGGATATGACTTATGAGTATTACTACTTATTTCTATTATCCTAATTTTATTCCAGGTACGATCAGACTCTTTTTGAGGATGGAAACAAGAATAGGATGATGGAGACCAAAGAACTCTTTGAATGGGTCCTAAAGCAACCATGTTTCGAGGTTTCCAATTACTTCACTTCACAATTTTTTTTTCTCTTTGTTCTGAAGAACTTTTGATGCAGTTCATCACTTAACAATTTCTTTTGCTTATATTTAATTTGTTTAATGCAGAAAACATCGTTCATGCTGTTTCTAAACAAATTTGATATATTTGAGAAGAAGGTTCAAAATGTAAGAGTATATAGAACTGTGAACCTTTATATGTTGGAGGACACAACTATTTACTTGTTTTTGGTTGCTCTTTTTATGTAGGTGCCATTGAATGTATGTGAATGGTTTAAAGATTACCAACCGATTTCGACAGGAAAACAGGAAATCGAGAATGCATATGAGTAAGTATTTTCAATATTTTCTGTTTCTAGTTTGGGGTTTGGAATAACAAAGCTTTACTTGAATGCCAAACCCTGGGAAGTTTTGGTCACTGACAAGGAGGGAAAGGGGTATTGTCATGGAATTATATATATATATATACACAAACGCACACACAAACACTCCCCCCCCTCCCGTCCCACAAAAGATGATTGAAGTACAAAACTTGTCCTATAAAAGAAGTACTGAAGTACAAAAAATGTTATAATGTCTATTTTACCCACAAAAGTAATTAAGTAGGGTCCACTACTCAAGAAAAGTGAGAATCGTACTTATTTGGGGTCCATTGCCTATAAAATGAAAACTTATTTATTCTCTCTTGTCTGCTTTTGTTTTATTAAATTATGTGTGAAAGAAAGTGTACTTGCGACATCTTTTATGGGTCAGAGGGAGTATACACACACACACACACACACACCTCGACCATCTAAAGGAGATTTCTGTAATCGTACTGGCAGCTGCCAATTTTATAAGTGATTATAAGAGTAGTTTTTCTACTGGTAGGTAACCAACAATAACATGTCTAAAGTTTTCTCATAAACATAAGAAATTTATTCTAATACAACTAGAGGTAGAAAGTTCAGTTTTAAAAGTAGAGGTACGAATACTTGTTGTTTTTTGCTTGTGTATGCTACTGGTATTTCCTATATATTATAGGAATCCGTTTCTGACAGACATCTAAAAGATATGGTTACTAGCTTTCTCAGCTAGTGTTAAATATTTGATGAATGTTGTACATTACTTCTCATATTGTTCTAAATTCAGATTTGTGAAGAAGAAATTCGAGGAGCTATATTTTCAAAGCACTGCCCCTCATAGTGTGGACCGGGTTTTTAAGATTTACAGGACCACTGCCCTTGATCAGAAACTTGTGAAGAAGACTTTCAAACTGGTAGACGAGACTTTGAGAAGGAGAAACCTCTTCGAAGCAGGCTTGTTGTGATAAGAGTAGTTTTTTCTAAAGGAAATGTCAATATTTTGGAAAGGTAGATTCTGGCACCGGCTATGATGTTGGGACACTGGATGAACTCTATCTCACATCGTAATTTACAGGTAAAAATTCGGCTGTTTGGTATACCCTCTGTAAAAGGAACTTGATGTTACCACTTTTCCTTTTTGCCCTTGAAAAAGCTCCCAAATTTATTTATCCCTGTTTGTAAACTTACTGATCTCGGATGAGCATGCGCATAATGATCTGAAAATTCATTTATAGCTTATTTTTTCCATAATGATTTGTCTCAAGCTTTATGTTAAGAGTTTGTATATTAGTTGCACTAGGTTAATGGCATGCTTTGCTTAATGGAAAAACGTTTATGAATATATGAAAATATCTTGTTCTGAACCAGTAAACAAGCCAATAAACATACTAAAATGAGGAAAGGCTTGGCGCAAGTCCTGTGACTACAAAGGCTGGACTAAGCGGGGTAAGAGATTGATTTGGCCATTTGCACTGAAAAAATTCTACCAGGAATTTTACTCTAATTGCTCTAGGATGCACCTTGATGTTGTAGATCATGCATAATGTAAGCGATTGGTTTGGAAAAAGACTAAAAGTTAAAGAAAGGATCCCGCTTAATTGCTTTGGCTGACAGGCCGAGTCTATTTGACTAAAGCTTGTTAATGAGTCTAGCTTATCGTTTAAGATCGGCTTGAGCTCAACTCGTTCACTATTTTGTAGGAAAATGTTTCTACAATTATATGTTTTTTTGCTCATTTTATTTGAAGGAAGATGTTTTCTTTAAAACATTTTATGGAAAAAGAATTTGTGTTGTTTTCAAGAAAATGACTTGGTTTTCTGCAGAAAATGTTTTCCAGTAGAAGAGATTGAGGTTGAACTACTATTATACTCCTCCACAGTCCACAGGAAGAAAGATAACAAACATTACATGTTCAAAGTATGAACAGAATTTACTTTCCAAGAAATAATATTTTGTCATGCATAATTTAGACTTTCTTCTTAAAGATTAAGAAATAAAGTTGTTTAATGGAAGTATTACATAGTATGGGTCCACCGTCCACAATAATTGAGAAACATATATTCTCATTAAAAATTGATATTTTCACAATAGCGATATATAGATCCAATAATGATGATTTTACATACATAAAACATCATCTATAATGACAACTTTTAAACATAAAAATATCAAAAAAGAAACATGTAACCTGAACTTTTTTTTATGTAGGATTAAAATGTTAATAGTCGATAAAATAATTAAAATTTGAAAAGTTGTCAAACAATATTTTGCCATAAAATATGCTAAATTCTCATAAAAAGATTTAATTCAAAAATAAACTTAAAAATTGGAGATACATAAAATAATAAGTTCTAAGTCCAAAAAACCTATAATATAAATTGATAGGTGACATTTAGATTCTAATAACGTTTAGACTATAAAATATTAATTAATCGTTATATTTAAAATAAAAATATATTTTAAAATTTTCAATGTTTTATCTCAACACATGTCAAAATAAGTGTGAGGAGATTTCAAATAGATAAATAATATTTATGTGAGATTTTTTTTTTTAAATTAAAACAATACAAGTCAAATATTGGCGGCTTGAAGGATACAAACTCAAGTCAAAATTAACGGCTTATTCTCCTCGTTCCTATAGCCTTGGACGGGTAATTTCGTAATAAGTGATTATTCACTAATTTATTTTAATGGTTGGTGAATATTTATTTAAATAATTAAGACTTCAATTCAAAGTCATTATCTATTAAAGCAACATAAAATATGACCAACTCAAGTTGTAGTCAAATGATCAAGGAATAGGTTAGTGTTCTCTCCCTCCTCAAAACATGATTAAAAATATAATTTTTTTATTTCTAAAAAAAAATAAAAAACATATAAATTGAAGAGTAATTAAATTATTTAATAGATTTATTAGTAAAAAAATAAATGTACAAATCACCTATATATAATAATATGGGGTTAGGGATAAATTTGATTTTTTTTTTTCTACTTTAATTTTTCTTAATATGTGTGCAAATTATATTTTGCTTCATTTTTTAATGTGTGCAAATTATTTAAAAAATATTAATCTTTGTAAGTTTTTTATTATTTTATAATTTTAATAAGTCATTATAATTTTAAATTTAAAAATATTTCAAATTAATTTTCAAAATTCAATAATAATCATATAATTTAAATAAATAAAATACATATTTATTTCTTAAATTGTAAGTATGAAACACAATATTAAATAAGGAAAATTTATTCATAAATAAACTAACAACAGTACCTATCATATCACTATAGTGATATCAATTATCAAAAGATAAATTGGGGAGATCAACTGTAGACAGAGATATACGTGTTGGGCGTGGGACACTGTAAAAGGACGGTGGGCGTGGGCCTTTTTAAAGGACGAAAGTGATTCAACTGGAATTGTTTTGTGTCATTTTACATATGCATTTTATTTATTGAAATCGTACACAGATAACTTGTGAGGTTTACAGTCATAAAAAGTGTTCATTATATAAAATAGTTAGAATAGAATTAATTTGACTTTATGAACAATAACTTCTATTTAATGACAAATTCCAAAATTATGTAATTTTTATTTTTTGTTTGTATATATTTATTTATTTTATGCAAGAACTCTCATCACGAAAGACTATAATACCTTTTTCGTTTTGAAAAAGAGTTTCATTCGTCATTTATAATTTTTTTATAGTTATTTTCATAAAATGTTATTACGTTGTAAAACCTTAATAGCTTCATTAGCATGCATCACTACTAAATTAATAATTTAATATTTTTGAAAATTTTGGAAATGAAACTATTAGAACGAAGGGATAATTATATATCCAAGCATGTACAAAGACGGATAAAATCATAACAAAGTAAAAAAAATGCTGTAAGGTTTTAGCCTGTTATGGCGGAGGCAAGTTTAATCTCGATTTTTTTAGGTTTCAGGTTGGTTCAAACCTTTTTTCAGATTAGATTAGACTTTACCCCAAATTAGCTCGGTCTTTTTTAAGGCTGACCTGAATCAATCCAACAAGTTTTTAAATTTGTGTCTATCTTTTATCATCATAACATTATTACTCTGTCTAAAAAAAGTAATAATCAAATAACCTAATTAATTGAATAATTTTTCGAATATATATATATATATATATATATATATTTGTTTTGAACCCCAAAACTTATGAAGATGTTGAAAGCTAATGAATGTGAACTAAGAAAGAGGGAGGAGAAGGAAAGCAACAAAGAGTATAAAAGAGTCCACCTTCTCCTAACCTCTAAAAATTCCACATTTTTAAAATAGAAAAAATAAATATATTTAGAAACTAAATTACAGAGAAAGGTTGTGAGGGATTTTTGCCTTTTTCCTCTTTGAAAAGATGTCTCAAAATCTTCGTTCCCAAGTACACCTTTTGTTTCTTGAGCCCAAATAAAACGCATATTCCTTTCTCTATTCTCCTGTCTGTTCAAACCCCTAAAATCTCCAACTTTCTACGTTACCAAACGCAACTCAAACCCGTAATTGATCTCTTGCATTGGACCATTCTTCTCCCCTTTTTTCCAGGTTTGTTTTAATTCTATAACTGGGTAAAAATTAAAGCTCCATCAATGATTTTTTGTCTTAATTATGGGTATCGAAATTAGCTCCAAGCTTGTGATATTTTATTCAATGAGCTGGAAATGGGTTTTTGGATTTGCATTTTCGTTGCCAGAAACCTAATGAAATTTAATAATTGCTGGCATTTAGAAAATGTAAAGATGTTAATTTTAATGGGTTGAAGGTAATTCTTGATTTTGTTATGATTCTAGTTTTTCTGTCGAAAAAACAAGATCTTGACTTTTCCTCTTTTCTTTTTATTTTATGGTGTGAAATTCAATTTCTTTTTTTGAACATTTTAATTTGATTGTGTCTTCATTTGTTGTCAATTCCTTTACTAATTCTCGTAGAAATGTCTTAATTTTTCTGTCTATGATTAAAAAATAAAATAAAATTATTGCAGGTGTTTAGTAATCTTTGTTGAGGAAGTCTTAATACTCAAATTTGGTAGAGTTGATCCGGTTATAATTCAATATGCGGAATAATTGGTTGTTTCCCATGGATCTTGATGGGTGGTCGCCGGTGGAACCACTTGTCCACCCACATTTGCTGTCTCATATTGGTTCATTTGTCGACAATTCAATTTACCATTCAAGATACTTTTATGTCTCTGGAACTATGACTCTTCAGGACGCTTTCAACTGTATGTCAAAGTTTACCGGTGCTCTACTATTGTGGTTTGCCAGTGGTTCAAATTCCAACGTAAATCACAATTTACCTGAAAATTCTCATGGTTCTAGTACAAGAAGCTGTAAATCTTATACACAAGTAAACCCCATCACCTCAGCTGGGAATAATCTTGCAGGATTTGGCCGCAATTTTAGGTTAAAGGGAGAATCTGTTATCCCTGTGATTTTTGATAAGATTTCGAGTTTCAGTGTGAGACTACTGTGCAAACAAGCCAAACAGCTTCAATATTTTCCTATGCTCTCATTAGCTGCAGCTCTGATACCACCATTTGACAATGAGTAAGGTTTTTTTCGTTTTAAACATCAACTCATGCATTTTGAAAAATTTTAAAATATTTTATGAGGTTGACTGTCTGAAATACTTTTAATATTCCCCCACCTTTTGGTTTTGTTTCAATCTTAACATTCCCTGAAATTATTTTTTCATGTTCATCAGATCTCAGAATGTACTAGGTGTTCCACTTGAGAATGACGATGTACTAATGCATAGATGCATGGACCAAAATCCCTGCGAGATTGAGCACCGTGGGTGTGGTGATCTTTATTTTAGTAATTTCGACTGTACAAGACATGCAGTTGAGCCTGGAACTGGCATTGAATTCCCAACTATTTTGGATAACATTTTAGCTGGAGAGACTAACTCCAGTTGGCTCTCAGAGGTTAATGTTTAAAATTTTTGCTGGTCTTATTAATATCCATTACTGTAGTCAAGCATCTTGATCCGCATTCTGTTTCAGTTAGCTGCTTTACCATCGAAAAGTTATAATAACTTGTAGGTGATTTGAGTTTTTATGTTATATTTTTTTCTTTTGGCATGCATGTTATCCTCGTGTAAACCCTATCCTAATGATGGAAGAAGATAATATGAAGCCTTTATGTATTTATGGCATCGGATAATATTTTGTTCTGTTACTATCTGAGCATCAATAACAGCTATGCCTTTTTAATAATGTTTTTCAGCCATGTAAAAGTCCTCACAGCGTAATATTTGTGTTTACACGAAAACCATTCAAAGTCCAGCATAGCTTATAGTTTGAACTAGGTGTACAACAATAATAGGACACATTTGCAACCTATCTTCTCTTATCTATATTCTATCCTAACGTAACTCTGTGGAGTTCATTTTATTAGTTCACTCTGAGATTGTTGATTCAACTAAAAGAAGGGGACATTTCTTCTTTGGTAGTGATTCTGGTAGTTATACAACTGAGATATATACTCATACTGACATACTGCTATTAATATTGAGAACGGTGGTTTCCACTCATTTCTCCATTGCTCTCAGTCTATGCGAACCCTCTAGTCTAGTTTTTGTTATAATCTATCTTACAGGTTACACCAAAGGGTTTATTAAGAGTTTTCCAGTGTTTATGAATGACAATCAACAGAGAAGAGCTCAAAGCTTGATTTTATCTTTGCTGAAAGTAGATTGGAGGGTATGGACCTTAAGCACCACATTTAGGAACAGGGGATTAAACTTGGGTTCGAGGGACCCCATTGTTATTTTGCTAAATGAAGAATTTTTTTCAAGACTACCATTTACTTTTTTATTACCACCTTCTGAGAATGAATCCAAGCTATATACTTGTACTATAATTTAGCTAATTATATCTAGAATCTTATAATATGCTCTCAGGAAACTTGAAGTGCACTGTATACTGAGAAACATTAGATGTATAGGGAAATCTATCTGTGTAATCATGGACTCAATCTCCTTGTCTATGGCTCTCTCTGATGTATATTTTTCCACTTCAATTTGTTACTAATTGAATACGGTGGTGACTTCTTGATGTGCTTTCTTAATAGATGCATCTGTATCCTATCCTGCTACCACCTTTTGTTCTGTTGTCTAAGCCCCAACTTTTTCTTTATGTTTTTTACTGAAGGTACTTGTTGGAACTGGATCCAGAACGATGAAGATAATAAAAATTAAGTCTCTGAAGGTCTATGCATTTGGTTTTTGTAAGCATTTTTTCCTACTTGCTTCTTCCATTATTTATTGAAATCTGTTGATCTTTTCGGCTCTTCCCAACCTATTAACTATTGTTGCCTTTTAAATAGATGTTCATCCTTATGACGTCTGTGAGAAATTGGGTCCAAAGTATGCTTCTATGCCAGCAAGTGAAGTGAACAAAAACCATACTTTTTATCAAGATCTTCTCAGGTATTTCAAAAATTTTATCTTTTAATTACTCAACCTTGCTTCTCATGCTATTTTTTTTTATAATTTTATATATTTTATGAAACCCCATAAGACCCAGAGAATAGCCACTGATGAAACGCTTTCCTCTGTTATGTCCTTGTTAATTTCAACTTCCTTGGTTAAGAAGAGAGCACCTCATTTGGTAGTTGTGTAAGAATTTACTTCTCTGGAAGGTTGCCTAAATTAGTTGGCTAATCCCTTGACCTTGATATTTCTCGGGTCTTGGGTGTATTAATAAGGATGAGAATTTATCCTGGCTAGTACATTGGCATTTTCGTTGTTAAAATTTTATATCTAATGGTCTCTGAAGTCTGAAATATTTTATTAAACATACAAGTCTGGGTCATCACATTAGGTAACAAATACTGATTCTGTGAATTTTAGACAAAATTACTCTCGTTTATGACAGAAAAATACTTGTCTGTAATGTGTTAGTGTATTAAATAGGTTTTAAGTTTAACATCAAACTGAAGCATTTGAAACTTTGCCATAACTATTTTAGACTCTAATTAGGTGTTAGTGTAAAGGACAGAATAATTTTTTTATGCTTCCTTTTATTTGATCATACTCACGATTCTACTCTTTTAGATTATTTCGAATTGGAATCATTTAAACAGTGCATGATGAATCTAGAATGGTATACAATTAATACCCAGTGTCACATTATAACAGTCGAGATTTAATACAAATGGTGAAATGACCTGTTACTTTAAAAGTAAATATCCTTAGTTGTGTTTATATATACTAAACACATTGTTTATTGTAAGATAGTTCCCCTTGTGCTAGTGACTCAATTATTGGGTTTCCATTATGTCTCCTTTAAGCTTTCTCCTTATTCAAATAAAGGCCTACGTGATTTTGTATCTCCTCTTTAACAAGATATATTTTACTTCAAAATTTTCAAATTCAACAATTGACGGACAAATTGGTGTAGTGACATGACATTTTGAGATGAGTTAAGCCTGCTTGAAGCATAAAATATGAAAAAATCTGTATAGAATGATATAGGCAATCTGAAATTGAGACTCTGATTGCTGATGATATAGTTTGGCAACTGTGGTGTATCATTTGGCTAGGTAAAATATACAAGTTAAACTGAGATCATTAGCATATTATGAACTGTTCTTGGATATAGCTGAACTCGGAAAAGATTGTTTGCTGAATGTGTTGGCCATCTTCTTATATTTTCTACAGTATAATGTCATGTTATCATTTCCTCATCAAAATTTTTGATATGGATGCTGCAGGGAGGATATTAGCATGACGATTAGGCTTGTGGTTAGTGTCAATGGGATGAAAATCAGTACCGTTAGAAAGTAAGTGGAAATTACTTTTAGCAGGCTTTGATTGAGAAGTAAATATTTTATTTTCATGCATAGGAGCTAATGTAGATGAATTTTCCATGAATTCAATCAGTTTGACTTTTATTACTCAACAAGGCAAAATAATTTGCTCCAGTATGCAATTCCAATTTATTGGTTGGTCAATATTAGTAGTTAAATATCCATCATCTCTTTTATTGTGTGTTTGCACTTGTGACTTGTTTTGTTTTATTTACAAAATGCCACCCATGATATTTAGTAGTTTTAATAAAAGAATGCTATTTAAGGAGGAATGCTATTTAAGAGGAATGCTCTTGATCCTTACTCTCTCTCTCTCTCTATATATATATATATATATATATATATGCAGTTTACAAAATTTTCATTCTAATGATGTCTCACTCTTCTGAGTGATGTAAACGCTAATGCAGGTTATCATTAGAGGTGGCTTTGGCTGTCCTCTTCATTTATATTTTATTCCTATTGGAGAAATAAATTTCAGCTTCCTGACATGTTTTATTCTTTTCTTTATGCTTGTTTTCATTGTTTTGTTCTCCCTCTTCCACCCCACCCAACCCAACCCAACCCACCCCACCCCACCCATCATTTCTGTGGGTACTATCCATATGTACATACATCATTTTCCGTTGTTCTCTATACCAGGACCACCCTAGAAAATGGCTTTATCAACATTAATTTATTAAACTCTAAATAAATAACACCTAGTTACTCGGAAGAAAGACGGGGAAACTCTCCATTTTGAGGGAGAGCAAACTGACCATGCACTTACATTGACCTTACCCTACTCCATTCCCCGGTCAGCTATGCTCTCTCGTCAGCTATGGCGGCTGTGAAATGGAGATTCTCCCTTTCCATTTAAGATTAAAAAAATTATGATCTTTATTTATTATCTGTTATGTGTTTCTGATGCTTGGTTTTGTTATAACTGGTAGTAAAATTATACTCCCTCCTATTCATATTAAGTGTCTTTTTAGAGTTAAGCACACTTATTAAAAATAACACAAAATGTCTTTTGTATCCCTAATTAATTATTTTTCTCTACAATGGTCCATGAATTGCATTTACTAAGCATATTAAATAGAGGGTAAATTGAAAAATTGCAATATTGCATAGGGATTACACTTATATTGAATAAAATGAAACTCTCCAAAACGACACTTAATATGAATAGGAGGGAGTAATACATATGATTACAACAGTTGCTTCTAAAGCATTAAAATCTTAACCTTGAATTGAGAACTAGAGTAAGAGAAATCAGTCTGATCTTTTATCAGATCAGGTCCACTCTTGCTTGGATAAGCTTATTCGAGTAGGAGATGCTTAATTCAGGCCTTTGATTCTTACTGCTGGCAATCAGAAAGAAGAATCTTACCATATCTAATTCTCTAGTTCTGTTTATGTTTCTTGCAGTGCTTTTGAAAAATCCCTTCGAGCTCGACTGATGAAGGTAAACCATCTGCTCCTGAGATTTGTTTCTTTGATCTTGGAATTTTTGTTTCCGACTCCTGACAAATTACCATTGTTCTTTAGACAAACCCAGACACTGATTACGACTGCCTAAGAAGATTCGGTTCTCTTTTCTCACAAGATATTCCTGTACGAGCGGTAATAATTCGATGAACCCTCTCAATACTTGCTAATTTACCTTTAGTGTGGCAGAATGGCATCTGACTTGTAAATTAAAATTTTCAGGGAACAACTATCTATTTCAGGAGAACGGCGGATAATCACCTGATCACTGAAAGTAAGTATCATCGTAAGGCTCTTTAACTCGGTGCATTCGATTAACATGTCCCCGTCATTCAACCTCATCAACCCCACCTTCCTGGCATCCCCATGCCTCCCACCATCCATTCTTTTCTCTGTACACTCAACAAGTGGTGGTGGTTTATGTTCTTGTTTTCTGAGTTTATATTCCAATTGTACCCCCATAAACTACATTGTTTTGTACTCCCTAGGTTCAAAAGTTACAGATCCATTTCTAAAACGTCGACTTTTAAAGGAAACTTTACTTTTACAAACATATCCTTAATATTAACTAGAAATGTAGTAGTGTTGGCAATAATACTCAAATCAACCCAGAATTCAAGTAATAACAAATTTGGATTTCACGCTTAAAATAGAAATGTATCTCTAATTTTGGAACGGAGGGAGTATTTATTAACAACAAGAACCAAGTGTTCCGCTTCAATTATCCATCTGTAAATCCTTGTACACAATTACCATTGGAATATATATATATATATATATATATATATTTCTGCAGTTGGAGGCAATCAGATTGGAGCAGTTCATAGCAAGGATTTGTGTAGTAAGTGATTCGTTCCATTCAAAATTTTCATTGATCTACCTGTTTGCACACTAGGTCAAAGTTAAAAGAGGAAAATACTGTCGTTACGTTTTAAAACTAAATATGGGATATGTATATATTTTCAGGGGCTTTCTTTGACATGTACATTGGAGATATTCCTGTCTGCGAACAAACAAAAGAAGAGATTGGGAGAAATGTGGCAAGTATCATAGGGAGGTGCTAAGCTCGTTTGCTTATTATCTACATTCCTCGTGGTCTTTTATGTACAACTGATTGAAGCTCTCGACAGATGTTGCATGGCTTCGCTATTGGTTTGACACTGCTTTTCGAGCTTACCAAATTATTATATTCTGACCTCTCTGGTATCTAGTTATTTGCTGCTGCAACTAAAAGAGCTGGAGCATATCTGGGGTAAAGGTTATTTTTTTTAAAAAAAAATTATTTTGGGCTCATGAAAATTGTTGTATAATGCATCATTTTTTCTTCTTTCTGAACAAGAACAAAATAGATTCTCTATATTTAGATATGAAAAATATATATAATGAAATAGCTACATATTTGATGTAGTTTGCTTTAGGTACATTTATTCTTTGTTGTAGTTTGGATGCAATTTTGATCATTCTTGTTTCTCCCTGCAAGTGATGCATTGTAAAGTTTGAAAGATGAATTTCTATTATGTTAATTTGCGAATAAATGAATTATTATTGTAAAATTTTCAAATTTATTATAATCTATTATATAAATTTTATTATTAGTTAAGTAATTTTGAAATTTAATATCCACTTGTCGTTTGATTTTAAAAATTAAATTATATATATCTAATTTTAAAATGCAGATGGTACAATTTTTGAAGGAATTAATTTTCTTATACTTTAAATTATTGTTATTATATATATAATATGACATAATCACCAATTATATGATTTAAGTATTTAATTATAAAATTTAAAATAAAATTAATAACTGTATCTAATAAAACGTCTTTATAAAAAATATCAGCAACATAATACTTCATTCCTTCCTAAATAAGTGTCGTTTAAGGTTTTTGCACATAGATTAAGAAAGTCATTTAATATTATCATTTAATATTTAAAACTTGTGTGAAATAAAGAATTTCTTGAAACAATGAGAGAAGGTATGGGTGATATAGAAAAATAAATAATTTATTCTCTTAGAAAATTATAAACGATAAATAAATTAGAATAATTTTTTTTCTTTCTAAAACGTTATTTATTTAAATACGGAGGGAATAATTAACAAGAAGAACATGCCATAATCACCCCCATGGAGATTGACATCCCAAATTATGATAAGGAGGGCTTGCCAAAACAAAAACACCACTCATCTATTTGGATTTTATTACAACATAAATTATACTTTTCCGTTCAGGATAAAAGTTAAGGTTGATTTTTTATGTATATTAAGTAAAGTAATACTCTATTCGTCTGGTAATATATGACGTTTTAAAGTTATATACAAAAATTAAAATAATAATAATATATCATTAAATATAATATTAATTGTCTATAATACTTTTTAATATAGTCCTTATCTCACACTCTCATATTTGTAATATTTTTTTTTAATTTTGGGATTATATAAAATAGGATAATAAATAAAATAAGTCATATATTATGGGAATGGTGATACTTTATAAATGATACTCTATAAATATGTATAGAGAATAAAAATATGATAATTAATACTAGGACCATGATTGTTAACAAGGATTATAATTTCGGGACTATATTCTCATGGATTATAATCCCAAAATAATTAATCTTAAGATTAAATTCTTCTAGTCACATGTTTGTTTTTTATGAAATTATTCATGGGATAACTTAAAATAATCTCATGTTATATTTATTTTGTTCAAGATTATTTGAAGAATTGGATAAAAAAATTCAATTTGAACTATCATATCCTTAGTACTAATAACAAATATTCCCTCCATTCCTATATGTAGGTCGTTTTAGATTTTTTTTTATATTCCTAATTATTTGTCGTTTGTGGTTATCTAGAAGAATTGATTACTATTTTTCTCAAATTGTCCTTTATTACTCCACCTAATCTTTTGATCCATATTTATGAGATAAGTGAGGTATAGGGTATTATAGACAATTGATACTATAGTTAATGCTTTTCAACCATTTCCTTAATTCTTGTACACATGTCTAAAACGACCTATATTAAGGATCGGAGAGAGTATATTATATTCTCATTAATTTAAGTATAGATAGATAAGATAAGATGAGATACATTGATATTTTTAAATAAAGTTAAAAGGTTAATTTTGTTCACAAATTTTTAATCACAAATGATATGAATTAATTATAATACCTAGTTAGATATGATATAATTGATGAATTTCAAATTTGTAATTTGTTTTTAAGGCAGAAATCACTCCAGTAATATAGTAAATCAGAAACTCGATTTTCAAGAAATGGACATAAATGGTTCAACCATTCTTCACAATCCAACCCATAAAATTCAACATAAAAACATTCAATTTTTTTTTTGCTAAATAAAAAAAAAATTTGTTCTACAGAAAAAACATTCATTGTTCTACAGAAAGATTGTTGTTAAAAAGTTTCTTTTTGTAGTAAGATATAGAACAACAATATTTCTGCCTGAATCGAATGGTTGACCACTCTTTTCTTAAGGCCCAGATTTTACTATGTAATAGAATTTGTTGTGTAGGAACAAATCTAGTGCCAAACTATAAATGAAAGAAGAAGATTTATAATAAGGAAAATATTCAGAATGATAATTTTTCTAACTTGAGAAGGATTGAATAAGAAGGATTGAAAATTTTGAAGTGTTGAATTTGGTGGATTCCTGATCTATTTATAGGTTTGTCATATCCCAATTATTGGGATATGATGTATCCTATAAATTGGGTCGTATCTCATTTATGGCATCTTATAAATTGGGTCGTATCCCAATTATGGGATATGTCGTAAGATTGTTGTTAAAAAATTTCCTTTTGTAGTAAGATATAGAACAACAATATTTCTACCTGAATCGAATGGTTGACCACTCTTCTTTAAGACTATATTCGCCCCTTACTTTTGCTACACAGAGTTACCGTGAATTAGTCTCCCAAGATAAAACATGCCCAGATTTTACTCTGTAATAGAATTTGTTGTGTAGGAACAAATCTAGTGCCAAACTATAAATGAAAGAAGAAGATTTATAATAAGAAAAATATTCAGAATGATAATTTTCCTAACTTGAGAAGGATTGAATAAGAAGGATTGAAAATTTTGAAGTTCATGTACTTGCAGCATAACAGATTTATTATCTATCATTTGATAATCAAATAATGAACTTACTAGAAATTTTTTATTTCTGGCGTCCTCAATTTTGTATTTGTTGTCGAGATCCTCCCATAATTCCCTTGCCGTCTTTTTCATGAATTTGGCTTCATACACATCGTACAACGAATTGGATAGTGCATTTAAAATGTACCCTTTACACAAAATCATCTTGTTCCCATTTTATTCGATTCTTCATTTCTGTCGGTGTCTCATTTTCTTTTTCTTCAATTTTCTCTTCATTTAGCACATGAGAAATTTTTAATGCTGTTAAGCAAAAATACATTTTACTTTTCCAACGTCTGAAGAATAAACCATCAAACTTTTCAAGTTTGTTAATTTGATTCAAACTATTTTTTAAATTGTTGTCCTCCATGGTAATATAGTCTTAAGATTGTTGTTAAAAAATTTCCTTTTGTAGTAAGATATAGAACAACAATATTTCTGCCTGAATCGAATGGTTGACCACTCTTTCCTTAAGACTATATTCGCCCCTTACTTTTGCTACACAGAGTTACTGCGAATTAGTCTCCCAAGATAAGACAGGCCCAGATTTTACTATGTAATAGAATTTGTTGTGTAGGAACAAATCTAGTGCCAAACTATAAATGAAAGAAGAAGATTTATAATAAAGAAAATATTCAGAATGATAATTTTCCTAACTTGAGAAGGATTGAATAAGAAGGATTGAAAATTTTGAAGTGTTGAATTTGGTGGATTCCTGATCTATTTATAGGTTTGTCGTATCCCAATTATTGGGATATGACGTATCCTATAAATTGGGTCGTATCCCATTATGGCATCCTATAAATTGGGTCGTAGTCGTATTATAACATATAATATATTTATGGGTCCTTTACATAAGTATACAACAAATAGAAAGTAATTACAAGAAAAGTGTATCAACTAAATAATTACAAAAAGAGTGTAATTATGACTCATATTACAAAAATAGTACAAACCTAAAATCAAGGATAACTAAAATTCAAATTCAAATCTTTTGGAGCTAACAACAATTTCAAATCCATAATTCAAAATTCAAATCAAAATGAGGAAATTAAAAATAAAAAATTATGAAGGAGTTATCAGATCATCCTCCTCCCCGCCTCCCGCTGTGTGCGCCATATATATCGTCATCGTGCCTTCTCGCCATACCGCCATTGGCCAGGAGTTACTATTACGAATTTTTTGACAATTTGGTTACCAACAAAAATTAAAATGTTTACCTTTTTATACTGAAGTTTGGCTACCAACCGCATCACATTTAAAATAAAATGGTAATCAAATAAAATTGAATTAGTTACTTTATCGAAAAGTTTGGTAACCAACTGTATGAAGTTTGGATACCAACCGCATCACATTCAAAATAAATAGGTAATCAAATAAAATTGAATTGGTTACCTTATCGGAATGTTTGGCTACCAACTACATGATCTGTTAGGTTACCAACGTATTTATTTGTTTGATTCTGGGGTGGAGGTGGAGAATGAACCAGGGGTGGAAGTGGGCTGGTGAGGGGAAAGGAGGGGAGGAGAGGGATGGTGGAGGTGGAGGTGTGGGGTGTGGGGGGTGTGGGGTGTGGGGGGGAGGAGAAAGGGGGAGGAGGAGGAGGAGGGGATGAAAGGGGCGGATGGAAGGGGAGGCGGGGGGAGGCGGTGGGGGGGAGGGGGAGGGGAGGGGGGGGGAGGAGGAGGAGGAGGAGGGTGGGGAGGAGGTGGAGGCGGGAAGAGGGGAGGAGGGGAGGCGGGAGGAGGGGGAGGCGGAGGGGTGGGACAGGAGGAGGAGGAGGAGGAGGAGGAGGAGGAGGCGGAGGGAGGATAAGAAGAAGGGAAACAGAAATGGAGGGGGAGAAAATCGTGGGAGAGATGGAGAGAAAATTGTGGGAGAGATGGTAATCGTGTGCATAATTAAAGGGATAAGATTGCACTCTTTTTTGTAATTAAATATTGCATATCACTCTTTTTATAATTATTTTGTTTGTACTCTTTTTATGTAATTATTTTTTAAAATGTAATAGAAAATATAATTGTTCCTATATTTATTATATACTTTAGATAATGAAAATATCCAATAAAGATTGGCATGCATGTTTTAGTGATTACCCATGATTTGAAATTCACATTAGTATATACACAGACATACATATATACATATATATAGAGAGGGAGGAGAGAGGAGATAGTGAGAGAGACGGGGATGAATTGGAGAAGGGTGCAGACGCCTTGGATGAGAAGGGTTCTGGCTTTGAGGACATTATTGGCCATGCACAGGTGTCATGGATTTTACTGGATAGTCTTTTGCTCCATTCTTGAACCTCTCCAAAGTAATTGGTCTCAGCTTCTTCATGCCCACCTTCCGATTTGAACTGCAGTACAAACCCCCTTCTTCTAGCATCAACATAATACTACTTGACCATAGTTTACAATTCCTCAAAATCAAAGGCATTTCTTCTTCTTCTTTTTCGGAATTGGACGAGAAATTCCCCTAAATGCACCCTGACAGATCTGAACTGAACCATCAAGTTTAGGTTCTGCTGCAAACGATTCGACTGAACTGAAGAGTCTAGTTTTGGGAAAAAAATGTTGCCCTGATAGGAGGATATGAAAGTTTCTTTTTCTCGTTGAGAGAAGGGGTGCCACAGCATCAATCATATATTTGTAGTGTTATAAAAAAGAGACGGACTGATACCAATACTTTAAATTTCAGCCAAATACAAAATTCAAGAACCAAATAAAGAAAAAAAAAGGTAACCCATTCTTAATTCTAGCAACAACATATATAATACTACTTTGACATACTTTACGATTCCAGCTGTAGGAAAACGAGTACGTTTATGTACACTGATCACAGGTTTTGTCTAACTTGTATCGTTTAATTCATATGAAAAAAATGTTGACGAAGGGGGACATTTGGCCTTTACACATGAGTAATAATAGCTTAAAAGCATTAAACCTTGAAGAATAAAGAAAAGAAAAGAAAAGTCAGCCAATAGTTTCCGTAAAAAATGGTAACATATATCAGACAAGATTGGTTATCAACATGCCAACGTCCCTCCTTCATTTGGCACCTCTACCCTCCTCCATTCGCCTCCCCTGCAGCTCCACCCCTGCGCTCTTACAGACCCTCCCCAACAGCAACACAATGTTTTGAAACATTAAATAATCAGCTGCCGGGACACCTACCCGCCCAAAAACCGGGCACCTTATCCAACTACTCCGGTGCCGGGTGAATATTAAGAACTAAGTTTTGGCACGTCGGACACTTCAAAACATTGGGTTGCTGTTGGGGAGGGTCTGGGGACAGGCAAGGGTGGAGTGCCATGAGGGGCGAATGGAGGAGGGGCGGCGGGGCCAGTTGGGGGAGAGGCAGAGGGGCAATTGGAAGAGAACTTGATGTTGGTGTGTTATCTATGGGAATATATAAATGTAGTTTACATGAACCATTACAATCCGACCTGTTTTGTTTAGAAGTTAATAATACATGAATCTGAAGTTGGTCAGATATTCTAACAATCAACTTAATGATAAAGTATAAAACAACTTTGGTTTTGTACATGAATCATTTGTCCAGTGGATCAGGCTTATTATGTATGTGTTGGGAGTTGGGCCTAAAGTCATTCATAAAAAATGAAATATATCAGAAAAAATTCATGACCAAAAACATGATCATGTGCTCTTAAGGACTTGGTTTTGAACTAAATTTCCTTTATCCTTGCCTTGGGGTGTGAGTACTCACTTATCATTCATTCATGAATGCATGATACTTACTTGCAAACTAAACAAATCATTTATAATTAGTTGAAGCAACACCTGCATGCACTTCCGATTCATTTTCATTCAAATATATATAATTAATTAAGTTTCTTCACACGTATACCAAAATCACAACTAGTTATTTACACATACAGAAACAGATCCAAGATTATTATTGCTGCTATTAGAGCCTTTCTCTGAATGTAGAAAAATATTGTTTTAGGCTCCTCAATTTCCTGCTGGTTAAAGAGGAAAATGCATGTAGTGAACAAATCCAAAGTTCGAATTTAAAGCATCCATCCATGATTAAAAGCCTTACTTTTACGACACCAAGTCAAGTACTTGTCAATGTTTGGATACCAATACATTGAAGTACATTGGGCTAAAGCCAGGGACGGAGCTACATGGCTGTTGGAGGGGGCTACGGCTCCCCCAAGGTTTCAAATTTTTGTAAGATTCACCCCAAAGTTTGAAAATTTTATAAAACTCACTTGTATATTTTGTTTGTTTTGAAAATTTTGTAAGACTACGGCCCCCGAGTTTTGATATGTTTTAAAAGACTTTTTTTTTGCTATGTTTTATTATCTTTGTCAAAGCAAATTCTATTACTATATTATTTTTGTTTTAGTAAAAATATGTTTTATAATAGTGAAATTTTATTTTTTAGTGATGAATATATTTTATGATGTTAAAATTTTTTTTGGCCACCCCAAAGAACAAATCCTGGCTCCGTCCCTGGCTAAAGCAAGCTAGAAAGTAGAAACACATGCATACTATACCAAGGTAATTGCAACTTTCTGATCACATATATATATGAATTAATTAAAAGTCTTTTAGGAGTATCTAGTAAACACAGTTTTGCAACAGTTTCATTTTAGAAAAACCTTTAGTTTTTTGAAAATTATTTGTTACCCAAAGCATCACCACATTGGACTCATCACTAACTTATTCTAATTTTCACTATTTTAGACCTGTAAATGATTAACATGCACTAATTAATAGTCGATTACAATTTCAAATTCAATGTTCATCATGGGATAAAAGTTCCAATTCCTCCAAATCCATATTAATTTGGAGGCCTTGGGTTTCTTTCTAGGCTCACAATTTTCACAAATTCACATCAATGATACAATTCAATTTTCAAATCCATAATTAGAAGAGGGTTTAATTTCAATTCTTCTAAATATGAATTTAGAAGTCTTGACCTCTTCCTAAGCTCACAAACAATGAGTAATTCAAAATAATTAAGAGAATTATGGGTTTTATTAGGCCTAACTCTCATGAATATAGATCCATGAGTCTTAGGTGGTGTTTGTTTGTACCTGAATGTCGAATGCCTCTTATTTCACCTGTTTCTGATTCGGTCAGAGCCAAATCTTGTTTGGTAATTATTTTTTTGTCTCTTAATGTCTCTTAATCGTTAAGAAAGAAACTCAAATTTTAACTATTAAGAGTTGCCTCTTAATAGTTTATTTAAAATTTATTGACAAAAATAGCCTCAATAAATATTGTACTCCTTCAATTTCAAAATTTTAAGATCATTCAAATAAAATTTTTAAATAACTCAGAGGGTTAAAATGGTAAAATAGTGTCATTAGATGTTTTATATATTTTAGTTATCAAACAGTTTTTTAGATTCCGATGATCTAATTTATTAAGATGTATTAACCATTCAGATCTTAATTAATTACTCAGTTTTATCAAACATCACCTAGATTCACCTAGGATCATCAATTACAATTGAAAAACACTTCAATAATTTAAATCCCAACATTCAAACACCCACATAGCATAATGGAATTGAAAATGATGATATCATGAACCATACATTAACAAGGTTGAGAGAATTTAAACCTTGCTAGAACTTGGGGAAGAATGTACATGACTTATTTTCACCTCCTTTTGATGAATAATGAATTGGTTAAAGATGAATTATATCTTTTGTGTTTCTCTCTCTATATCTATATATTTTAATGCAATTTTTGTGCTCGTCTCTTGGAAACTCTCTTTTGTGTTCTCTCTCTCTCTCTATATATATTTATATATTTTTAAGCAATTTTTGTGCTCGTCTCTTGGAAGCTCTCTTTTATTTTCCCAAGCAATGAAGGAATAAGGAACAAATTAATACTACAGAAAATGGATATATATAGGGGGCAAGCCACCGCTAAGGTTTTGGGACCTTCGAATTTGTCAATACAATATTTTTTATAACACATATAATAAAAAATTATAAAATTTATTACAGTGAAGTTAGCGTCAACTCCATCAAATCGCATTCAAATTTTAATTTAGATGAAGACACTTATCTCCCAAAGTATATCGCAGATGGATTTAATTACAAAATTGCCATCATCCATCATATACTTTAGTGGATAATCTTTTTAAAACCTGACATAAGTTCTTTTTTTCCCACCTAATTTATGAATTGATTAACAATTTACTAGTAATTTATTCATTTAATTACCATGAACAATTTAATCAATAGCTAATTACTACTTCCTCCATCCAAGAATAAAATATTAAGAAGAGGAATAAAATGACAAAATTATCCATAATAATGTCATTAAATATGGAGAGAGAATTAGAATAAGAAAAGTATGGGATATTTAATGCTACGCACATAATAGAAAAAAATGTGTATAAGTTTGGTTATTAAAAGAAAGTGAACATTTAACATGGGACAACCCAAAATAGTAATAAGAATTTTTATCCTGGGACGGAGGAGTACTATATTTTGGGGTCTAACCACTTGTGTTAAAGGAGAATCAAGGGACAATTTTAAGACAGCCAGAAAAGGGAAAACATGACAGACCCATAAATCTATCATCTATATATAGAAAGCGGCAATTCAAATTTTATTACCAATAGTACTCCCTCAATTCCTATATGTAGGTCGTTTTAGATTTTTTTTTATATTTCTAATTATTTGTCGTTTGTGGTTATCTAGGAGAATTGATTGCTATTTTTTCCAAATTGCCCCTTATTACTCCACTTAATCTTTTGATCCATATTTATGAGATAAGTGAGGTGAAGGGTATTATAGACAATTGATACTATAGTTAATGCTTTTCAATCATTTCCTTAATTCTTGTGCACATGTCTAAAACGACCTATATTAAGGAACGGAGGGAGTAGTATTTATTAAAGGTAAATAGACAGAGGTCTCTCTCCCTTACCCTACAAATTCCTTGTTTGTCTGTCAACCAATAAAAGGATCATCTGTTTAGAAATTAATCCGAACTTCCCGCCATGCATGCAAGCAAATATTCTTCCCATGCACAGAAAAAACAAACAAGAAAATTTTCCATCTAATTAAAATTTTCCTATTAGCAAACATATGAGTATTAATTAATTTCCTTTAATTTGTGTTCATGGAAAATTCTGTAAGAGGACTGGCAGTTATTATTGTGGCATGGTTGGCTGTTTTTGAAGGGTTATTGGTTAATGTGGTTTATGGACATTTTAATTATCAAGAAGCTTTGACTAAGTCAATTATTTTCTTAGAGGCACAGAGATCAGGAAAGCTTCCTCCTAACCATAGGCCTGCTTGGAGAGGTGATTCTGGCCTTGAAGATGGTAAACTTGCCAATGTAAGTGGTCTATTTTGTGATAGAAAGATAGATTGATACTAAATTTGTCTTCTCACTTACAAAATTTAAGAATATATATTTTGCTTCATATTTATTCCTAAATTTATATTTAGTTCAATATATATATAATAATTGAATGATAATAAAACTGGAGGATATTAATTGTCTCGTTTATACATCAAATGATGTAATTAATTAATGCTAGTTATGGATGGTTTGGTTTCCTACATGATATGATATGATATAGGTGGACTTGGTGGGAGGATACTATGATGCCGGAGACAATGTCAAGTATGGGCTCCCAATGGCTTTCACAATTACAACCCTTTCTTGGGCAGCCATCTTTTATCGCTCAGAGCTGGAAGCAGCCGGGGAGATGCAAAATGTGCACGCTGCAATTCGTTGGGGCACTGATTATTTTCTAAAAGCTACTTCCAAAGACCAGTTGTTTGTGCAGGTAATTAATTAATTAATTTATAAGCTAATACATACATACATACATACATACATACATACAAAGTATATATTATTCTAGAAATACGTACATACATACATATCTTTTGAAATAATTAATTAATATTGGAAGAATGAATTAGTATATATATATATATGTTAGCTAGATTGAATTTTTATTTATTTATTGGGAGAATTAATTAATCAGTGTATATTATTTGTGATGAATTAATTAAGGTAGGAGACCCGGTGAAAGATCATGAATGCTGGGTGAGACCAGAAAACATGCAGACACCAAGAACGGTACTAAGGATTGATCAAAACATGCCTGGAACTGAGATTGCAGCTGAAACTTCTGCAGCATTGGCATCCTCTGCTATGGCGCTTAGACACGTAGATCATGCCTATTCTCATAATCTCCTCAACAAAGCCAAACAGGTACGTACCACATCCAATCTCCGTAGTGTTTGTTTAATGGAAACATAATACGTGCTAATTAACTCTCTTTATTTCATAATAATAGTCGTTTTAGCTTTATGCATACAGATATAAAAAATAATTTAATACAAACCACAAGTAAGTTGGATCAATTTGTTTTTCCTTCTAAACAGTTCAGTATTATGGAGTGGAGCTAGGGAGTATTTAAGGATTTAGATTAGGCCGTTCATATATTTTGACTGTCCTATATAGAGAAATTAGTTATATAATTTGTATAGTTAGAGAGGTGGCATTTATTATATATAAAGCAACTCTAGGATATATCTAGCTATAAAAATGCAACTCACTTCCATTGAACGGCCTAAAACAATTAAACTGTTTGTAAGCATGATCCGATGCTTAATTAATTAAGTGGTGAACTGATATATTTGGTCTTTTATGTGTTTATTTATTTATCTTTTCTTGCAGCTGTTTAAGTTTGCCAAAACACATAAAGGGACTTATGATGGAGAATGCCCCTTCTATTGCTCTTATTCGGGCTATAATGTAAAACTTCTCTCTCTCTCTCATAACTGTTTTTGACCCTAAAACTTGTACATTTCACAACACTTGAATAATTTTCAATTAAAATGAAAAATTTTACCAAATGTTTATCACTTTGTAGAGATATGCTACTACACTTTACAATATAACAAATTCTTACCTCGTAGTATAATTATTAGTACAAAATCTTACTATTATATAAGGTATAATTAGTAGGTAAAAATTGACCTGAGACGAATATTTTTGCACTACTAATTGTACCACGATGTAGCGATTTAATTTGGTATGTTTAAATAAAATGCAGGATGAATTGTTGTGGGCAGCAACATGGTTATACATGGCAAGCAATAAGCCAACATTCTCTCAGTTCATATTATCGGAGGGTATTGCTGCAAATGTAGCTGAATTCAGCTGGGACCTTAAATACGCTGGGGCTCAACTCCTCCTTACTAAAGTAACTTCTATAACTTATTTCAAAATTAATTAAGTCCATTTCACAAGTTCTAATCATATATCAAAATCATCTTCGTACAATTGGTAGTTGATTGATACTTCTTCCCTCTCAAATTGATGGTCAAATCTGAAAATAATAAACTAGTGTTTTCTGATCCCCCAAATTCATGTAGTTATTTTGGGAAGGACACAAGGAATTTGAGAGCTTCCAGCAACATGCAGACGGATTCATATGCTCAAACCTTCCTGAAAGCCCCCACCACCAAGTTTTTTTCACCCCAGGAGGATTAATTCACCTTAGAGATGGGGCCAATGCGCAATATGTTACCGGCACAGCTTTCATCTTTAGCGTTTACAGTGATTTGCTGGCCAGGCACAACAAACAGGTCACCTGCGGCAACAAACAGTTCAGTTCTAGTCAACTCATGGCTTTTGCTCAGAAACAGGTAAATCCTTCGATAAAACTTTATTTGACCATGCATATTAATTTTTTACAGTCCGTCCGTCCGTCCGTCCCAAAAAGATACTGTCGTTCACATTTTTCTCATGTTATTATATATATAAATTTGATATTGAAATAGAAATAAAGGAGTAACAAGTTTGCAGATGAAGCAGTAATTATTGGAATTAATTATACACATGGATGCATGCAGATGGATTATCTTCTAGGGCAAAACCCACAAGGAAGATCATACATGGTAGGGTTTGGAAACAAACCACCCACACAAGCCCACCATAGAGGAGCTTCTGTCCCTATGTTGCAATCAGGCACGGTGGTGAACTGCGGCATGAGCTTTGGCGACTGGTACTCTAAGAACGCGCCAAACCCCCATGAGCTAACCGGCGCCATTGTCGGTGGCCCTGACAAGAATGACAATTTTGAGGACCTACGTTCTTCGTCCGCCATGACCGAGCCTACCACCTATACCAACTCGCTAGCGGTGGGCGTCCTTGCAAGGCTCGCTAAGCACCACGCTCAGTCGTGAGTGATATATCCATGATTTTATTTCTTTCATTTTCATGGTTTTGAAGACTTACAAAAACTACTTAGATATGGCCTTTTATGTTCAACGTTTACTATATTTAGAGGTTCAAATTTGTTACATGCATTGTATTTGAGCCACAAACACTGTGCCTATATATTAATTAAACAGACTGCATTTAAAATAAGTTGCTTGTAATCCAAGATTTTTAAAGTGAGTGTGGTTGGACATTCAAACGCACTGAATGTTTAATAAGCTGGTAAACGAGAAGCATAATGAAACAAAATTGTGTGATATATACATACATACATACATATATATATATATATATATATATATATATATATATATATATATATATAGAAAGGATCAAGTCATAATCTTAGTTGCAGATAACGTTTTAAGTTTATAATTTTATCGAAAATGACGTAGTTTTGATAAGGCAGCGGTGGCATTTTGTAAATACCATGCCACCGCTGTGTATTAAAAAAAAACGCCACCGCATCCCTCCAAAACTACGTCGTTTGATAAAATTATGTAAGCTTAAGGCGTTACATGAGTTAAGGATTATGACTGATCCTTTTCACATATATATATATATATATATATATATATATATATATATATATATACATGAAAGTTCAGGGACAGAATTGTTAAATTACATAAAATCCTTTAAGTAACAGAATTATTCATTATCCAGAAATTCAGTATCGAGAAATGATTATTTTCATCACTGCCTCATTAAAAAACTAAAATTATACTAACCGACAAATACAATTCATCAGAAATGTAACGATAAATATGAAACAAAATACAAACTTAATATTTATAAATTTAAATTAAAATTTTGAAAAATAAAGAATGTATGGTATTATGTACAGGTTTTGAGTAAAAGAATGATTCGGTGGTTCTGGTGGAAAAATGGGGTTACCACAACACAAGTAACCCATCCTCAGTGTTCACCAATGGCAATACTATTATAAATCTTGATAGCCGTTGATGTCATGCCGCTGCACCCCCATTTCCAAATCTTCTCCTCCGTCTCCTCATCCTGATTTCGCAGACTCTCCGGCCCCATCACCACTTTCAACTTCACCAGCAGCGGCAGCGGCTGTTTCTGTTTTTGCGACTCTACTGGCTTCAGCTTTAGTACTGTGGCTTTCCGCCTAGGCTTCAGCGGTCGCGATTCTCAAATCAATTCTTGGTTGAAGTGTCTGCGATTTGCTTGCCCTAACTCCTAAATCAGAGATTTGAAGGCAGGGGAGAGACTCGATTTGGAGAGAAGAGCTCGAGTAGGAGCGAATCTCTGTGTTTTGAAGGCAGGGGAGAGACTCGACAGGGATGGAAAGTTCAGTGGAGTCAAATTCGAAAAAAAAAAATTCAATTTTTTTTTAATAAAATGAATCATAAAACTAAATAATCCTCAAATATTATTTCTGATAATATTTTTCGAGGTTTTATTACTTAAAATTGTTGCATGATACCTCATTTTTAATAATTACAAATATCATATATCAATAACAATAATATATTCACAAATTTTAAGGCACTATTATTATGTTACTGAAAAAAGAATATTTTACTATCTTGTTAATATGATAGATAAACATTTTAATATACTTTAAAATGCTTAAATTTGATCAAGTGATTGGTGAATTGTTCCACAACAGTTGGCGACATTATTGGGAGAAAATAAATATAATGATGTTGATCTCGAATTTTATACTACTACAACTAATGAAATGAGAGCACCCATCTGCATAATATAGGAATATTTACTAGGCACTGTTTTTTTCTTGAAAAAATTGGGTAAATTATAGTAACTCTAACCGAAATCTGTCACAATTTTTAGTAATTGTAACTCCTCTGTTTTTAACTTTACTTTCTTGGGAGAAATAAATTGATCAAGACAATAAAATACTTAAATTCTTATAGTAGTATTTTATTTTAACAATATAGTAGTATATTTTTTTTAATAACATAATAATAGTGTACTAATATAACTGTATTACTCTATTTATTTTGTTTCAGTATGCATTAAAATTTGTGAATAATTAATAATTGTATATATATATATATATATATATATATATATACACACACACACATAGTCACATATGAAGAATTTGAAAATCCAGTTGGGGGCATGTGCCCCCCCGCCCTTGCTTGCTCTGGATCGCTTTATGAGACTCGATTTGGAGAGAAGAGCTCGAGTAGGAACGAGGAGAGCTCGAGTAGGACCTGATTTCAAAGGCTCGCTGATTTGGGTTTTGGAAGTTTGCCTAAATGCCTAAATCGTGAATTTGAAGAGAGAGGAGATACGCAAGATTTGGGTTTTAAATAATTCTGTTACTTAAGGATTTTATGTTGTTTAACAATTTTGTCCCTGAACTTTCCTATATATATATATATTAATTTATTTAACTCATAAATGTGATCGATTATTTCTTTTAAATGTACTATTTAGACCTGGCAAAGATGGCTCAGTTCATGGTCGGCCGCCGTCAAAAAGCTTACAGCTTTGGTCAGTATATAGTTTTCTAGTCATGGCCAAAAGGGACTTTTGGCTGAACTGTTTTTTTGGCCAGTGGAGGCCCTACTACCAAATGGTAGTGAACTTTTTTTTTTTTTAAAAATAAATGTTACTACTTGTGGGTTGTGAGGCTTGAACACAAGATTTGTAAGTAAATAAATAAGAGTTCAAAACAACTAAGCTACAAAAACTATTTATTTTTAATGCAATCTTCAATATATTTTAACTATGATTGAAAATTATAATTAAGATATGTAGTTAATGTAGGTAATTAATTAATAATACTAATTTATAATACTATTAAAATTTTAATTGATTGAGATATGTAGTATTAATTATAAAAATTATCTATATATTAGTATTAATTACGAGTATTTATTATTTTTAAAAGTTAAATAAATTATATTAATTTTAAAGAATCAAATTTGATTATATACTTTGAATTACTAGCAATATATAATCCGAATCAACCACTAATTTTTTAGATTGCAAGTCCAAAATATGTACACAATAATATAGATAATTTTATCCCTTAATTATGCAATCCCCCTACTTATTGTAGTACATTTGGAAAGTAAATTAATCATTACCCCTTAATTATGCATTCCCCCTACTTGAAAAGTAAATCAATCATTATCCCAAATCATGCCTTTAGAATAATATCTAAAATTATAATACTATTAAAATTTTAATTGATTGAGATATGTAGTTAATTTAAGTAATTAGAATTATTGTTTATTATAAATTATTTTATTATTTTTAATATTTATTATTATTACTATTTTTGGTGTATCAAGATTTTATAAAAAAAAATAAAGGAAGAAGCCCAGAGTGACGGAAGGCTATTTCATCAATTTACCTTCGGCATACTTTCATCGCCTTTGCGGTCTAGTACTATTATCAAAATTGTGTGATATATGTCTTAATTTTATATTAACATTGTTGGTTTTGATTTTATGATGTTTTGAATGATGACTAATTTATGTATATTGCACGTATTTTGTCATCATCAAAGGGGAGAATGTTAGTTATCAGATAATTGATGTTTTGAATGATAACAAAATTTCGCGGATTGCATGAATTATGGTTGGTTAATATGCATGAATATTGGCAGTATATAATATTATATGCATGGAGTGTGGGTGGACATTAGTATATAATATTATATGCATGGATTGTGGGTGGATATTATGGTAACATATAACAGTCCATATAAATCTATATTGCATGATTGCTGTAATCTCATCTCAATTGATTGACAGGAAATGAAATTTGGTCAACTGATTAGTTGATTCAAATTTGTTCTAGAAGCTTCAAAAGGTATATGCTCTAAATATAGTATATTGTTAACAAACCATATCTTTTGTATCCCTTCATATCAGATGATTGATATCATATCTCTTCGGTTTAGCTTATCAAGGAAACAATATATCTATTGATTTGGTGCTGATTTTTTGTGACAGAGGATTTCATGGAATCAGCCCCCTCATATATAGCCGTTGGAAGCTCTACAATATATATCTCTCTTGCTCGGCTATTGGAAGAGAAGAACTTGAAAAAGCTTCAATTAGTCTCATACGTTCTATTCAAAAGCGATTCTGAGTTTCTTTCCAGCAACCCTTTTGTATTGTTCTTAAATTGTATTATGCTGGAAACTTGATAGTCTGTAATTAATATCCTTGTTCTTAGTTTAAGTCGTGTATCGGCTTGGTCTATCTAGAGTTGATAGGATCTGTTTGTAGACAAGCTTTCAAGGCCGCAGATGGTGATGCGAGAGGTCTCAGTGGTGAGAAGGATTGCAGAGGTGCAAGAAGGGGCAGTCGTGTCCAACGAAAAGCTTTCTCAAACAGAGAGTTTTATTGTATTTAATTGATATTAAGTTTAATAAAAAGAGTCTCCAATCCTAGTTGGGATTGGACGTGGATTAGACCACTAGATTAGAGGATAGGGGCTGAACCACGTAAAAATCTTGGTGTGATTTTTACTTCTGTTTATCTCTTTAACTGTCATTCACGTTCTGCATTTCTTTTGTTATTAACGCCACTATCCAGACACTAAAGCGGGGCATGTGTCTAGTGCATCGATAATAATAAACGAAGAACAGACACTAAAGCGGATAAAGCGTAATATTCTAATTAAACCTTGTCAGGAATAAACATGTGAATGATATTCCTATTTAATATATGATTTGATTATGATATATATATGAATGAATATGCAAGTATGCTTGCATGAAGAAAAAAGTCAGAAAGTCCTTTGATAGATAATAGAAATATATGTACAAGGACTTAGAATGAATTGATCAAATATGTTAGGTTGATCCTACATAAGCAAAACAGCTTTGTAAAGTCCTTAAAAAGAAATGATGTACAAGGACTATAAATATAAAAAGATCAAGCTTGTTAGGTTGATCTTATGATGTAATAGATAGGCTTGTCTAATCGCCGAAAGCACTGCATTGTAAGTCGAGTCCGCGCGAGAGTCGAGGAGTTAACTCGGGAGCTACTATCGGCGTAATAGGAGTATGCAAAATAGTGAGATCTCTGGAGTTCGTAGACTTCTAGGGAAACTAAGAAGGATCAGAGTGTGTCGAGAAGAGCTTCCTCGGGATCAGTAGTGTCTTTGAGGAAGTCATGTTCGTAATCGTGAGACAAACTTTGCCTATAAGCCGAACGACCATCTGCCAAAGCCAAGTATGAAACGTAGACTACACTAAGAGTCGTAGAGTCTAGCAATGCCAAAGCAAAGACAAGGATCGTAGGCTACACTTTGAGATCGTAGAGTCCACTGAATGAATGCAAAGATTGTAGTCGGGCAAGATCAGATGAAGACAACAAGCACAAGGCAGAAATCGTAGAGTGTCAAGATCTGATCTCGGGATCGTAGTGTCTGTAAAGCCAAAGCTGAATCATAGAGTGCAGGACTACGACTCCAACAGAAGTGCTCACAATGTTAAGTCAGAATCGTAGAGTAGATACGATTCTCAACGAATTAGCACTCCAAGAATATCCAAAGAAACGAAGCCTCTGGTTGGCACTGCAAAGATGCAATCCACAGTAAGGGAACCAGAGAGCACTCAACGAATGGCATGCAGGCTAGCAGAAGAAGTAAGCACCAATCCAATCAGCATCAAGATTGAGTTGAAAGGCCATTCGTGATGAAGTCTTCCACAAGATGATTCAAAGAAGACTCAAAGAAATTGACTAAGGAAAAGTCACTAATGCGATTCTTGTCAAGAGAGCAGAAGACAACAATCTTGGAAGCAACCAGGATTATAGTGTTTGTCAGACAAAGAAAGAACTGATGGAAGGTGAACCGAGATACTAGTCAGCTTCTGAAGAGCAAGGCTAAAGTGATTAAGTGCAGGGTCAGTTCATTAATGATAAGTGAGTGGAAGATCACCAGGAGAAAGCAAGCTGGACGCGCCACAAATCTGAAGTGTCTTGATATTCAGAAGGGGACCAGAGCAAGGAATTAGGCCATCAGTATCTGAGAACAGTTGAAGCAAATAGAAGTATTGAAGCACTGCACAATACAGTGAAGAGGTGTTCTTCAGTGAAGATCCAAGCAACACTCTTCAGGATCGTAGTGTTAAACTCTACTAGTCAACGAGCAACAATCAACAAGATACTACGATCAGGTCCTTGAAGACATGCATCAGAATCGTAGAGTTTGAATACCAAGATCAAGCATTAAGCAGCGGTTCAATCTGAAGGGTAACATTCGCATCAAAGTGCTTATTGAGAGCATCGATGCAATAGGACAACCTCTGATCGAGAAATCAGAAATAGGTAATAAAGTCTTCTGTAAGACCCCAACTTATTATAAATAAAATCGAATTTCCTCTAAATATATTTGTGAATAATAAGGTATTAATTTGATATAATTCTCCGGTTATGGGTGAAATGTGCAAATTTTTGCAAAATATCTGAAATGGTTATAAAATAATCATTGTTGTTGGGAATATTCGTTGGGCGTGGAATATTCTTGTTGTCGGGGAATATTATATGCCACGGTATGATCATTTGTGGGCCCCATAATGTAATAAGCTTCGGATGAAGAAAGCGACAAGTTTGAGTTTTTATAAATAATCTGGCGTAGTTGTTACCAATTAACATTTGTTGGAATACCCGGTGGTTAAAATACAATAATCGCGTGGATGCATAAAGAGATTGATGAATTATTTACCCTTACGTGAAAGGCACTACTCAATAATTATTCATAATGAAGATTCTTGTTCAATATTTTATTTTATTGATTCAATAATTGCAGCGTTGATATTTTATGTAAGACCCCAAATTATTAATAAATGAAATTTATTTTCCTCTATTTATTATTTTGAAATAGTAAGGGTTGATTTGATTAATGTGGATAGTTATGGGTAAAATACGCAAATATTTGAATAAGCAGTGGTTATAAAATATTCATTATTGTCGGGAATATTCGTTTTGGTCGTGGAATATTCATTCTTGTCGGGGAATATTAGATCTTTGTCGGGGAATATACGTACGACGGCGCAGTCTTTTGTGGGCCCCATAACGAAAAGTGATTGGATGAAGAAAACGACAAATACAAGTTGTTTATAAATAACGGCGTAGTTGTTACCGTTAATATTGTTGGAATACTCGGTGGTTAAAACACACTAATACGTGTTGTTGAACAGTAGCACACGATATTGCACCAATTATTGATTCTTACGTAAGAAGGCACTACTCAATAATTGTTATAAAGAATTACTATTCAATATTTTATTTTATTGATTCAATAATTCTTTGCATTGATATTTTATATTCTTGTTGTTTCAATAAATTGTCATTACACAAGATATTTCCATTATCGAAGCAATAATTCATATTATCCGAATGATATTATTAGAAAACATTATTGACAATGTCTAGAAAGTTACGTCTAAGGAGAGGTTTGGTCACCTAATTGCGCCAAAGAAGGAGAAATCTTTATTGAAAAGCCCCTCTTTCCACAGAACGACATTCGTCACAAGATCTTGTGATTCGGTAATATTATTTGTGAATAATTAATTATTGATTTATATGATGAGGAAAATATTGATTTTATGTGGATATAGATGAGAAAATTTTTAATGTGACAATTGTTGAAAATTAATATTTTATCTTTTTCTCGATAAAATAATTCATTTAAATATATTATTTTAATAATATATTAACGGTGATATTTTATAATGAATATGCGATATGTGAGTATATGAGGAGGAAGAGTATTTTTGTGGCATTAAATGATTAACACATGTTTTGTGTGTCGGTGGACCCCATTTCTTGGTGAAATTTGATTATAGCTTGTAAAATCGCCCGTTTATGGATTTCGGTTAATTTCTGTTTGGAATTTGGAAAAATTTTCTTCTGCAAAGTTGTAGAGAATTTAATTTTCTATAAAAACTCGTGAGATTCGAATTTTCTGATAAAAGGGCTATTTATTATGAATTATTGAAGTTCCGAAGTTCCGAAATAATTGATTTTTGGAAGTTTAAAATATTTTTAATTACAAAAACGTTTTTTTCATTTTTGAAACTCATTTAACATGTGATTAGGAGGCTGAATTCAGATTGTTAGTGTGCGTATGAAGTTGTTGAAAAATTATAATATATTATATTAAATTTTCTGCTTTGGTGTTCTAAGCAATTTCCTATAAATAGGGTGCTTAGGTTAGAATTGAAAATCACACCAGAAACTGAAGTTTTCTCTCTCTATATTATCGAGCGTATTCTTGTGAGTATTTTGAGTATACTTTGAGTATTGCTATATCTGGTGCAAGTTCAAGTTATAGCTTTATATCCAGGTGTTTAAATTACTAAGATCTTGATCTTTCGAGGTAAGGATGTTATTTTATTCGAAAATGATATTATTTCTTCAATATCATTCTGGCGAAATATTGGTTGGAAATTTTATCAAATTTAGAACTTTTTCATGTCGGGGTTATTCTTATTCACAGATTCTTATTCATGAGTTACTATTCACGAGTTCTTATTCACGAAAGTACTATTCACTTAAGCGTGAAGATGTTTTTTGTGAAATTTCTATCTTTTGGTGTCTGAGTTACTATTCACGTGATACGACCTTATTCACGTGTCTGACATTATTCACGAATACTGCACTATTCACCGAAAAATGAAATTTCTTCTTTTTGTCCAAAATATCTATTATGGATACTAGCTTTGATTGTATCCATATTTTGATCATTCTTGAATTTTACTCCCTCGATTACTTATGAAGTATTTTTAAACTTGGATTGTTTAAAATACGAATCCTTAATATTGTTCTTTTTTGTTTCTTTGGATTCGCTTTTCTTTGAAATATTTTTCATCATCCTCGGTCTAAATGATGATATTCTTGAATATCTTTGGCTATATAGCAAAGATGAATGATTTCTTGATGAATATCTTTGGCCGTAGTGCAGAAAAAGATGAAGCAGTGTTGAGATGAACATGACTTCATCGATTAATATCTTTGGCCGTAGTGCAAAGATGATGTGCAGTGTTTAGCGAACACATGACCCGGTGATGAATATCTTTGGCTCAGTAGTGCAAAGATGAATATTTGATTCGAGATATATATTGATTGATGTTACAGGATAAAATATCGACGATGAACTTTTAAATTCATATATATAGAAGATAGTAGTTTGCATTCTCTACTTAACTCTTCTAATGAATTGTTGTTTCATTGCAGATGTTGATTTAAAACTAGTTGTCTATTGTATTCTATTAGATTTTTCCTGTTGAAGACTAACCATAATTTGTTGTATATTATCTTAGTCATAATATTCTTTCTTTGGGCTAGTTGAGCTCACCCTTTTCCTTGTTGTTCCATTTTTCTTCCTGTGAGGCGAGAATGTAGCGAGTACTAGTCGGGTATGGAATGAAGGTTCTAGAGAGAGTTGTTTAGTAGTCCTCACCATTTTTATAAAATAATGTATCAATAATTATGATGGGAATTTATTTGCGTGTGGATATTGTCTAGATGGCAATATCCGTATTTAAACTCACGATTTATATGTTGTAATAATAAAGTTGTAGTTATTTACATACCATGTATTTGGCGACTCAAAATGGGTTGGATGGAATGGACCTATTTTGGGGCGCGTCACATTTTATATTATTGTTGTTTCAATAATTGTCATCAAGACAATATTTTCCATTATCGGATCAATAATTCATATTATTTGAATAATATTATTAGATAGCATTATTGGCAATGTCTAGAAAGTTACATCGAGGAGAGGTTTGGTCACCTAATCATGGCGCCAATAAGGAGAAATTCTTATTGGAAAGCCCCATCTTTCTGGGAACTACTGGTTGTCATAAATGTGATTCTGTAATATTATTTGTGAATAATTAATTATTGATTCATATGATAATGAAATATTTATTTTATGTGGATATAAATGTTGGATATATTTATTGTGGTTAAAAATGAAGGAATTAATGTTGAGGTGTTTTATCAAGATTTTTGTTTGAATGAAGGTATTAAAAAATTAAACCGTGTTTTTGAGATATATTGTGTGAGTTATAATTTTTAATCAAACTGTTGAATCGTTGTAATTTTTGGATATGTTATACATATATAAGTTGAGTATATGTCCACAAATTTTGAACCGTTAAAAATGAACGTATGATTTGTTATGAATTTTAAGAGGTGACTGATTCAGAAATTAGGTTTATAAATGATTTTGGTGGAAAATTCTAGAATTGAGTGGGCCCCACTTGTGGTTGGTGAAGAAATTGGCTGAATTTATTTCAAATGTGGTGGGTGGAAATAGTAACAGGTAAAGCCATCAGGTTGCAGGTCAAGTCTGCTAACATTTTCCTATAAATAGAGGGCTAAGTTAGAATTGAAAATCACACCAGAAACAAGTTTTCTCTCTTTCTCTCTCTAGATTATTGAGTGTATTTTATGAGTATTTAGATACTTTGTGAGTTTCTATTCATCAGTGCAAGTTTTCTTCGGCCTTATACCGATATTCCGATCAGAAGTACTGATATTTTGAGGTAAGGGATGTTGTTTTCTTCATATATGATATTATTTCTTCAATATCATTATTAGTCAAGTATTGATCTGAATTTTTATCGAATTTAGAACTTTTGTGTGTGGGGTTACTTATTCACGATACAAGCACTATTCACGAATCACGGCACTATTCAATAGAAAAATAAAATTTTCTTCTTTTTGTCCAAGATGTACATTATGGTTACTATCTTTGATTGTATCCATGTTTTGATCTTTATTTTAAATTCTCGCTTAGAAATTGGTATTTATGAAGTAATATTGATCTTGGATAAACCTGTTATACTTAATCCCTACTATTTGTCCTTCCGGTTTCAATTTGGATTCGTTTTCATTAAAATATTTTTCATCATTCTCGGTCCTAAATGATGATATTACTAAATATCTTGACTTGAGTGCAAAGATAAATGATTAATCGATGAATATCTTTGGCCCGTAGTGCAAAAGATGAACAGTGTTGAGATGAACATGACCAATTTGGTGATATAAATGAATATCTTTGGCCTGTAGTGCAAAGATGAATATTGGATTAAAGATGTATATTGATTGTTGTTACATGGATAAAATATTGATGATGGACTTTTAAATCTTAGAAGATAGTAGAACTCATTCTCTACTTGACTCTTCTAATGGATTGCTGTTTCCGCTGCAGTTGTTGATCTAAAACTTGTTGGCTATTATATTTTATCATATTTTTCCCTGTTGAAGATTAACGATAATTTGTTGTATATTATCTTAGTCATAATATTCTTTACTGGGCTAGTTGAGCTCACCCTTTTCCTTTTTGTTCCATTTTCTCAGGAGGTGAGAACATAGTAGGAACTAGTCGGGGTACGGAGTGATGGTTCTAGAAAAAATTTTTAGCAGTCCTCACTATTTCTATAAAATAGTATTTGAATAATTGTAACGAGGACTTATTTGAGTGTGGATATTGTCTAGAAGACAATATTTGTATTTAAACTCACAGTATGTATTGTCGTATTTTGCACGACAATTGTATTATTGAAGTTGTAGTTTGCTTTACATACCATGTATTTGGCGACTCGAATGGGTATTGTATACCTATTTTGGGGGCGTCATGATTAATATCAAAGCTTAGGGAAATGGTCTCTGGCGGAGATCGTGGAATAGAACTAGGAGGAGAGATGAGTAAATCCTTCGCTAAAGTGTGTCTTATCTAAGCTTATTTGTTAGTCGGTCATAATATAGGGATATTATGTGATATGTTAATTTGTTTAATTAACCCTTGTTTTATGGCGAGATTTAAGAATGGCGCGAGAAGCGTTAACAATGGAGTGTATGAGGCGTGGAACAACCTTTAGATACAAACGGGAGAGCGTGCAAATGGGAAGACAATATTCCTCCTGTAAACAACACTACCGAGCAAACGATGAATGATGGAATGTTTAGGAGCTTTTTGCAGTTCATGCAAAACCAGACGAGGAAGACTCGTGCACAAAATACGGGTGGAAATGATAGGAATGCGCGACTTGTCACAAACCCAAGTGGTTCAAGGAGTTGGGACCACTGAGATTTAAGGGAAAGCCGGATCCGATCATGGCGGAAATGTGGGTCAAGCAAATTACCAAGATATTCGATATCTTGGGATGCACGGAGGAACAGAAGGTTCCATTCGCCACCTTTATGTTCCGCGGTGAGGCAGACTACTGGTGGGAGTTTGTGAAGCGTACCCAGCTAGCCGCACTCAGCATGTCTTGGGAAACGTTTCAGAAACTATTCAATGACAAGTACTTTCCTAAAAGTATTAGTCATATGAAGGAGGTGGAGTTTGTCAGACTGGAACAAAACAACATGACGGTGTCTCAGTAGGAGGCGAAGTTTGCAGAGTTATCCAGGTTTGCACCTCATTTGGTCGAAAATGAGGAACGAATGACGAGGATGTTTCTAAGAGGTCTAAAGCCCGAGATTCGGCAATATCTTATATTTAATAAATTTTCTTTATATTCAGATGTTGTAAACAGGGCTCAATTATTAGAGCGAGATAATGAGTATGTTCAACCGAGGGACCACAACTGTGGTCATACCTAGGTGCAAAGAATCATCGAGAGCGATGATAACCAACGAGGAGGAAAATACTGAACAAAGCTGCGGTAATCACTCGGTGGTCATCGTGGCCATGATAATAGGAGAGGTGAGTCAGTGGAAATTTCGGAAAGAGGAGATTTAACAATGACGTGAAGACATCAACAAAGCAAAGACCAAAGACCAACAACAAATTCTAGGGGAGGAGAACGACCGCTAGTTAGATGTTACAAATGCGCGGGAAAGAGGGACATATCACCAAACTCGTCCACAACAATCCAAGGTATGTTATTCTGTTGTGGAAAGGAAGGCCACATAGCTCGGGATTGTTACAGAAGCAAAACCAAGTTCAACGGGGATGGTGACTCCAAGGGCTATCCCAGATAAGTTGAAATCAGCGGTTCCTAGAAGAGCGTTTGTCGTGACTGGCCAAAACGCGAGGAACCCGAACGAGGTTATTACTGGGTAAGCTAATCTTGAACTCTTGCGAAGTTTATACCTTACTAGAATCTGGGTTCTACCCATTCTTTTATCTCTCCGCTTGTGCTCAACGCTTAAACTTGACTCCGGAGAAATTGGACTTTGACTTATTCATTGAAACTCCGTTGGGTGAAACCTTCGTTACATCTACAGTTTATAAATCTTGCATAATCCAAGTTGGCACTATCACATTACATGTTGATCTTATATCTTTAAAGATACTTGCTTTTGATGTGATTTTAGGAATTGATTAGTTAACCACTCATCATGCCAAAATTGATTATTTTCGTAAGGTTGTTAGTTTTCATATTCTAACCAACTTTGTTATTTAATTCAAACAACTAAACCACTAAAATCAGTCACTATCATATCAAGCCATAAAGCTATTCGTTTATTGAAAAACGATGCCAAGCTTTCTTAGCCCATTTTATGGATTTGAACAAAGACAAGTCAGATTTGAATAATATTTACATTGTTTGAGAACTTTTCGATGTATTTCTGAAGAACTTCCTGGCCTACCCCTTAACGTGATGTTGAATTCTTTATTGACCTTGAGTAAAAGTACAAAACCCATTTCTAAAACCCATATCGAATGACTCCTATTGAACTTCGTGGAGTTAAAAGTCCAACTCTGTAAATTGTTAGACATAGGTTTCATTCGTCCCAAGTACATCTCCTTGGGGTGCTCCTGTTTTTTTCGTAAAGAAGAAAGGCGGGAGTATGCGACTTTTGTATTGACTACCTGAGAATTAAACCATGTCACCATCAAGAATAGGTATCCATTTACCTCGCATTGATGATTTGTTCGACCCGATTACCAAGGAGCACAATTTTCAAAGATCGATCTTCGATTCGGATATCATCACCAAGATTAAAAGCGAGGATATTCCAAAGACTGCCTTCAGAACTAGGTACGGGCCTTATGAATTCTTAGTCATGTTCTTTTAGATTGACTAATGCTCCTGCTGCTTTCATGGATATGATGAACCGTGTATTCAAAGAATATTTGGATCAGTTTGTTGTTGTCTTTATTGATGACATCCTCATCTATTCAAAAGCCGTGAAGATCATGAGCACCATTTGAAGTCGATACTTGAAAGGCTTCGTGAAAACAAACTTTATGCCAAGCTGAAGAAATGCGAGTTCTGGCTTGAGAAAGTAGCATTCCTTGGGCACGTGGTGTCAAAACATGGAGTATCTGTCGACCCGACAAAGATTGAAGCAGTACAAAGTTGGGAGCAACCAAAGTCGGTGACCAAAGTGCGTAGCTTTTTGGGCTTAGCTGGTTATTATCGGAGATTCGTGGAAGGATTTTCTCGAATCGCTACTCCGTTAACTCAGTTGACTCGAAAAGATACAAAATTTGTATGGAGCGAGGAATGCGAGAAGAGTTTCCAAGAGCTCAAGAGGAGACTCATTTCGGCACTGCTTCGCAATACCATCCGTACGGATGGATTTGTTATATCAATGATGCTTGTGCAAAGGGTTAGGATGCATTCTCATGCAACATGGGAAAGTCATAGCCTATGCCTCACGACAACTCAAAGAATATGAGATGAATTATCCTACTCATGATCTAGAGTTGGCAGCAGTCGTATTCGCGTTGAAAATTTGGAGACACTACTTGTATGGGTAGAAAGTGGAGATTTATACGGACCATAAAAGCTTCAAATATTTCTTCACCTAAAAAGAACTCAACATGCGGCAACGACGTTGGCTTGAACTATTGAAAGATTACGATTACACTATTCAATATCATCCTAGAAAAACGAACGTAGAGTCGACGTATTGAGTAGAAGATCATACGCGAGTACGAAAGCGATATTGTTAATCTGCAAAGGCCCATTCTCGTATGACTTGCAAAGGATGGAGGTAGAATTAAACACTCAGGACCCACATGATGATGGCGAATATACGAGTAGAACCGACTTTAATCGATAAAGTTAAAGTCGCTTCAAGCTACGGATCTGGAGGCGTCATTATGTATGAAGAAGAAAGTCAAGAAGGAGCTATTCGTAAGTCTCGCTAACATTTTCCTATAAATAGAGGGCTAAGTTAGAATTGAAAATCACACCAGAAATAAGTTTTTTCTCTTTCTCTCTCTAGATTATTGAGTGTATTTTGTGAGTATTTAGATACTTTGTGAGTTTCTATTCATCAAAGGCAAGTTTCCTTGATTTTATACCGATATTCCAATCAATCTTGATATTTTGAGGTAAGGATGTTATTTTCTTCATATATGATATTATTTCTTCAATATCATTATGCCAAGTATTGATCGAATTTTATCAAATTTGGAACTTTTTGTGTCGGGGTTCTTATTCACGATATCGACCTTTATTCACGATATCTGAGACTATTCACGAATATGGCACTATTCACCGAAAAATGAAATTTTATTCTTTTTGTCCAAGATGTCTATTATGGTTACTATCTTTGATTGTATCCATGTTTTGATCTTTATTTTTGAATTCTGCTTCAAAATTGGTATTTATGAAGTATTATTGATCTTGGATAAACCATTATACTAATCCCTACTATTTGTCCTTCCGTTTCCTTTGGATTCGTTTTCTTTAAAATATTTTCATCATCCTCGGTCCTAAATGATGATATTACTAAATATCTTTACCAGTAGTGCAAAGATAAATGATTAATCGATGAATATCTTTGGCCGTAGTGCAAAAGATGAACAGTGTTGAGATGAACATGACCATTTGGTGATACAAATGAATATCTTTGGCTTTCAGTAGTGCAAAGATGAATATTTGATTAAAGATGTATATTGATTGTTGTTACAAGGATAAAATATTGATGATGGACTTTTAAATCTTAGAAGATAGTAGAACTCATTCTCTACTTGACTCTTCTAGTGGATTGTTGTTTCATTGCAGATTGTTGATCTAAAACTTGTTGGCTATTATATTTTATCGATTTTTCCTCGTTGAAGACTAACGATAATTTGTTGTATATTATCTTAGTCATAATATTCTTTATTGGGCTAGTTGAGCTCACCCTTTTCCTTTTTGTTCCATTTTCTCAGGAGGTGAGAACATAGCAGGAACTAATCGGGGTACGGAGTGATGGTTCTAGAAAAATATTTTAGCAGTCCTCACTATTTCTATAAAATAGTGTTTGAATAATTGTAACGAGGACTTATTTGAGTGTGGATATTGTCTACAAGACAATATTTGTATTTAAACTCACAGTATGTGTTGTCGTATTTTGCACGACAATTGTATTATTGAAGTTGTAGTTTGTTTTCTGTACCATGTATTTGGCGACTCAGAATGCATGTTGTATACCTATTTTGGGGGCTTCACATCTTCGACCTGCCCAAGACATTAAAGTGATATATCTGACAGAGTAGGTGAAACAGTAGACTGCAGCGTCAGAAAAAGTATGTCATGTCACATCAAGCAGTCTACCTCAAGCAACTCGAGATTTGTGAGGACATTTGAATAGCTTCCAACGGCTACTTTCCAACGGAAGGATTGGGAAGGTGTATAAATGTAGAAGAGCTTTAAAGATCAAAGGTTGCTGGAGTTGTGAGTTTTGGAGAGAAGGTGGACTGATCTAATCAAGTGATAGTGAGTCCAAAGGCTCACTCTACGATCCACCAAGAACTTTCAGAAATCAGATCAAGCAAGAAGTAGAAGTGTGAGTTCTACTATGTAGAAGTGAGAGTTCTACTACATGAAGAGTGTTCTAAACTGCCGAGAGAAAGAAGAGCATCATGCCATCTGGATGTCCATCATGGGAAGACTCTAAGTACAATAGAGAAGAGCCTACAGTCAGCTTAGCAAGTCCATCATGGGAAGGCATCGAGGACCAAAAAAGGAGATCACAAAAGCCATCTTGGTGACAAGCTTGAGAAAGTTTCTAAGTACCTAACAGAAGAGATTACAGTCATCTTAGAAGCCTCTCATGTGCAGCCATCAAGTACCAAGAAGTATGATCTTCAAGGCAGTTCATCAAGGGGTCATCCGGAGTAGTTGAGCAACTTAAGAAGTTGAGCATCATGCAACACTCAACTGCTCTTCAAGGATGATCAAGCCAAGCTGCTAAGGATAGAAGATGTTCAGAGCATGAAGACATCTTAGCAGTTCAGCACCGAATCCAACAACAACAAACAACAACTCAACGAAGCCAGGGCCTAAGGGGTCCTTGTCCAGAGGAACTAAATAAAGCAGGGCCAAGAGGGTCCTTGTTCGGAGGGACTAAACAAAGCAGGGCCAAAGGGTCCTTGTCCAAAGGGACTAAATGAAGTTTCAAGTCTGCTGGGCTTGAAGAGTTCCTAGGGAACTAGAGGAGTCCCAAGGCTGCTGGCCTTGAAGAGTTCTTAGTGGCCCTGAAGTCCCAAGGTTCTTGGCCTTGAAGGAATCGTAGAGAGATCTGTGGTTTGCCCTTTCTTAGTAGAAATCCTGCTAGTTGAAAGCAGAAGAGTGGATTAGGAGCTCGAGTCTCTGAACCACTTAAAACCCCTTGTGTCTTTTTACATTATGTCATTTACATTATGTCTATAACTGCTATAACTGCTATATATGTTCTAACTGCTTACAACTAAACTAACCCAACGAACAATGTATGCATGATTACGAATATATCAATGAAGGGGAATCTTTTACTTATTCCGTTGTGCTTGAAAAGATTCTTATGTTTGTCATATACTTAAATATGAACAATACAACATAAACCAGAAAAGTATTTGAAATAAAAAGGATCTATTCACCCCCCCTTCTAGATCTATTGTGCCCTCTGGGAACTAACAAACCTGTTGCAGAAAATTTCAAAAAGTTTCACCGTTTATCACTTTTAGCTTAAACACCTATTCCCCCTCCCCTACAGGTGTGCACACATACATAGAATTACATTTGATATCAAAGCAATGCTCTACTAATATTGAATGTTGCAGGTCGTAGGGGAAGATCCTATGGCACACCTAAACTTTCAAGAAGGTCAGTCCACAAGTAAGCCACCGCTGTTGCTAGGAAGTGAAAACTTCAATTTTTGGAAGTTCAGAATGAAGATCTATCCGAACCGTAACCCATGAGAATAGTGGGTAGTCAAAAATTGTAAGACCCTGAATTTTATGAAATAAAAGTATTCAATTTTCTTATTTAGTAAATGGTTAAATTGATAAAAAGTTAATGTTAAGGGTGATATATGAATTTTTTCAAAATACGCAAGTGGTTATAAAATATTTTATTTTATTGATTCAATAATTGCTGCGTTGATATTTTATATTATTGTTGTTTTAATAATTATCACTGCACAGTATTTTCCATTATCAGATCAATAATTCATATTATTTGAATAATATTATTAGATAGCATTATTGGCAATGTCTAGAAAGTTCTGTCAAGGGGATGTTTAGTCACCTAATTTCGCGCCAATAAGGAGAAATCCTTATCGGAAAGCCCCCTCTTTTCTGGGAACTGCCTGGTTGTCATTATTGTGATTCTGTAATAGTATTTGTGAATAATTAATTATTGATTTATATGATAATGAAATATTTATTTGATGTGGATATAAATGATGGATTTATTTATGTGGTTATAAATGAAGGAATTAATGTTGAGGTATTTTATCAAGATTTTGTCGAGTTGGAGGTATTAAAAGATCAAATCGATGTTCTTTCTGACTTTATGTGTGAGTTATAATTTTAATCTGACCGTTGGATCGTTGTGATTTTTGGATATGTTATACATATATAAGTTGAGTATATGTTCACAAATTTTGAACCGTTAAAAATGAACGAATGATTTGTTATGAATTTTAAGAGGCGACTAATTCGGAAATTAGGTTTATAAATAATTTTGGTGGAAAATTCTAGAAATGGGTGGGCCCCACTTTTAGTTGTTGGGGAAGATGGCTGATTTTTGGTGGGTGGAATAGTAGCGGGTAAAGCCATTAAGTAGCAGGTCAAGTCTGCTTCGGCGTGCTAACATTTTCCTATAAATAGAGGGCTAAGTTAGAATTGAAAATCACACCAGAATTCATAAGTTTTCTCTCTTTTTCTCTCTAGATTATCGAGTGTATTTTGTGAGTATTTAGATACTTGGTGAGTTGCTATTCATCCGTGCAAGTTTCCTTCAGCGTCATATCCGATATCCAGTTAGAAGTACTGCTCTTTTGAGGTAAGGGATAGTAAGGGGTGTTATATTCTTCTTAAAATGATATTTTCTTCAATATCATTATACCGAAATATTGGTATGGATTTTATTGTGGAATTTCTACCTTTTTCATGTCGGGATTACTATTCACGAGTTACTATTCACAAGTTACTATTCATGAGTTACTATTCACGAGTTACTATTCCCGGGTACTATTCACGACAAAATTGGTTTCTTTTTCTGACCAAATTACCATTTATTTATGAATCTTACTCTTGAAATTAAATCCATGTTTTGATCATATTGTTTTTATTATCATATATAACATTTTTATAATCTTGGTGATGAAATTTCTTTTTGACTTGAGTGTAAAGATGGATAGATTATTGGTATGATCGTGACTATGGGTTCTCTTTGGCCAGTAGTGCAAAGTTGAATTGTTGACTGGTATGATCATGACCATTGAATTTATAATTGAATATCTTTAGCTTAAGTGCAAAGGTGAATTGATCAACATGGTTATAATTATGGTTTATATAAATTCTGAAATAATTATATATTTCTTTGAGATATTAATATATTTGGCCTGTAGTGCAAAGATGAATTGTTGATGAATATCTTTGGCCCGTAGTGCAAAGATGACATGTTGTTGAATATCTTTGGCCAGTAGTGCAAAGATGAACTGTTGACGAATATCTTCGGCCGTAGTACAAAGATGAAGTTATTAGTATGATTATGAACAGAAAATGTGATTTGGTATAACCATAATCTTTGATGTTTCAGGTAAAGACATGTGATGTAAATTATCTTCGTCCTGGATGAGAAGAGAAATTTAGAACTACAATTATGATTATGTGTTATTCATAAGATTGTGGACCAGAATTATTGATTGATGTTACAGGGATAAAATATTGTTGGTGGATTTTTAAAATGGAGAAGATAATAGACTTTATAGTCTATTTGACTCTTCTAATGGATTGCTCGTTCTGCTACAACTATGGTTGAAAAGTTTTATCATCTACCATATGTTCTAAATCTCTGATTTATTACTGATGAAAGCTATTGATAATTTAATTATCTTTAGTCATGATATTCTTTACTGGGCTAGTTGTGCTCACCCTTTTGCTTCACAATTCCTTTTCAGGTAATAAGAGTGTAGCTGGGTCGAGCGAGGGTAATGGGGAAATAGAACGGTGGTCTCATAGCTGTGGAGGTTCTCCCTAAGCAGTATAGAAAGGTGTTGTATACATCATTTAGTAGTTATATTTTGTGAATCAAATAGGGTGAGGCGAACCCAACTTTGGAAGGGTGTTTTACCACTATCATACAAGATGTCTAATGACATACAACCTCATGTTATCATAAGACAGGGTTGTGCGCATCCACTTGCTGAGTATATCTATGGGCACTACCTTTATGATCTTGGGGTTTATGTGAAATATAATTTTTACTTGGAGACAACGGAGATATTTATATGTCAAGAGAAGACTCACCATTGGAAAGAAGATGATAGTAATCTTCTCGTTTTTCTTTGGGGTCTATTGGGTCAACCAAGGATAATTCTGTGGCCATATGGTATCTATTATAACCTAGACGCATGGCCTCCCATGTACGAAGGTTTCCTTGAGCACTTCCCAAAGATTTTAATTTCTAAAATAGTTTTTGACTATACCTTTATGTAAGGTGCCATTGTGACGTGCTATCCAAAGTTGGGATGTGAGTCACAGTTGGTATATATTTGTATCAAAACTCACAGCATATGTGTTGTTGTATTTTGCACGACAATTGTTGTAATAAAGTTGTAGTTGTTTTCTGTACCATGTATTTGGCGACTCAGAATAGGTTGGGTGGATTGGACCTGTTTTGGGGTTTTCACAAAAATGGACCAATCATTCCGCGAAATGATGATGGCAAGCCAAAGAATCTCATGGAAATGGACTCAAATGAATCGTATATGGTATCTTATAATTCCAAGGCCATGAATACACTTTTAAGTGGCATGGTTCAGTCAGAGATAGATAAAGTCTCTTCTTGTACTACGGCTAAGAAAATTTGGGACACAGTCATCATGAGGTATGAAGGTACTACTAAAGTGAAGGAGGTCAAGCTGAGCATGCTAATGCACGAATACGAACTATTCAAATTAGAGAAAAATGAATCAATTAGAGATGCACAAACAAGGTTCCTTACTCTAATGAATTCTCTAAGCATGCTCGGACGAAAGGTTGATCAAAAGGAAATCAACCGAAAGCTTCATAGAGTCATGCCAAAACGATTCGCACCAAAGGTTACTAAACTTCAAGACTCAGTCACAATCAGCACAATGGAAACTCTTACCTTATTTGGAGAACTTGAAGAGTTTAAAAACCAACTAAAATTGTATGATGAAAAAGATGAGGCACCTAAGAAGAAGACCTTGGCTTTACAAGCTAAAAGCTACATAGAAGGCAATGATGAAGATTCGAATGAAGAAATAGCTTCAATGACTAGAAAATTGAGGGAGTTGATCCGAAAGAAGAATAGATAAAAATTACCAACAAAAGTTTTCAACAACAGGAATGATTTCAAGCAAAAGCCACAAGAAGAAACCTGTTTCGAATATGGAAGGCTTGGACACTTCAAAAGAGATTGCTTCCAACTAAAAAGAAAGAACAAAGCAAATGGGAAGGCTCTAATGACATGGAGTGATGATGAATCCGATCATGAAGATCAAGAAGAATAAAATGCTCAACTGTGCTTCAATGGAATACACAATGAGGAAACATCCGAGGTAAGTCCTAAACTTGGAGAAATTACTATTTCTGATTATCTTGCTTTACATAATGAAAATCAAAAGCTTAAAAAGAAAACTGTTTATTTTAAGAACTACGTAAATGAGCTAATGAATGAAGTTGAGTCACTTATTGAAGAAAGAAAAGAAAATGAATATCTTAAAAATGAAAATCAAATTTTAAAAGAAAAATTAAAAATGAGAGATGTATGCATAGATGCTTTTAATGATGGAAAAATTATGAATATGCAACATGATGATAATGTAATAAATATAGAAATAGTATCTTTAAAAAATGATCTTGCTAAATTTGTGCAAGGAGAAGAGAACCTAAATGTTATGTTAGGGGCACAAAGGCCTAGTCTTGATAAACAAGGGATTGGGTATAATCCTATTAAAAATATGGAAAATAGGACTAATAATAATATTAGAATGATTAATAGTAAGTCAAGGCATAAACGGCCACTTTATTGTTCACCATTTGTTACTTGTAAAAAATGTGGTTTTAAAGGTCATTTTGATTCTAATTGCAATAAAATTAAAATAAAACAAATTTGGGTAAAGAAAAGTGATTTATGCTACTAACCCAAAAGGACCCAAAAAAATTTGGGTACCAAAAATATAGAGACTATTTGTTTGTAGGTGTCTCAAGATCGAAAAGAAGATGGATAATTCTTTACTTTGAGAGAGTAAGTTACTTATAAATTATTTGGCGGACACTACAAGAAAAAAGATGTCATCGATCACAGACGTATCAATGACGCATTTGGTCGCATGAGATAGCATACCAAACAGTGTAGTGGTGATAGTCGTCACATAAAATCTGGTCGCTGGGATGCACATCAGCGACCACTATTAGCGACCGATATATCTGCGACCGCTAATAGCGACTAATTAATTCATCATTCGGTCGCTAAGCTTAATCGACGGCTCAGGGCCAAAAGTCGGCGTGGTCCACGATGTCTGCGATCGCCAAATAATGATCAAGTCATCGTTGATGTCCTCAAATGCTTGGCAGTCGCTAAAAAACGTCAGCGACCGCATGCTGTCGCTGATTCAAAAAACTAAAAAATAGCTTTTTGTTGTTTTGCATAATTCTCAAAAACTGTACCTGTTTTGTACCTGCTATATCCCAACACAAATACACAACAATATAAACATCCATCGTCCACCAAACTAGCTAGTATATAAACAACCACAAATCTAATGTTTAAAAACCGCTATGAATTGAATAAATAACCACAAATCTAATGTTTAAGTAACATACAGACATCCAAAGAATGAATATACAAGTACAAGCTTATACTATAACTACAAAACTAATCTAAAGCAGGTACGTCAAGCATCATCGCCTCCTTTATCACCCTGTAATTAACAAAATAATAAAATAAGTTACAAATATAGTAACTATGTTGATACTGATATATATTACGACAATATATACAACAAATTGATTTTATACCTCGTCGCCATTGTGAGACCCCGAATTTTATGAAATAAAAGTATTCAATTTTTCTATTTTGGTAAATAGTTAAATTGATAAAAGTTTAAAGTTAAGGGTAATATGTGAATTTTTTTTTGCAAAGTAAGCAAGTTGATATAAAATATTCATTGTGTCGGGGAATATTCGATTAGTCGGGGAATATTCTTTTTATCTGGGAATATCCGTACGACGGTACAATCATTGATGGACCCTACAACGGAATTATTGTCAGATTGAGAAAATGACAAAAATATTTTTATGAAAATAACAATGGAAGTTTTACTGAATTAAGCTGTTGAAACATCAAGTGTTAAAAGTACGATGAATCTGGCGTGGTTGCATAAGTAAGACAGTGGTATTGATTATTGATGCTTACGTGAGAAGTCACTCAGTTTTATTTTATTAGTATTATTAATGTAATAAAATAGAAAAGCTTTTTATATAAAACAGAATACTTTTATAAAGTTATTCGTTTTATTAGGCTAATAGTAAAATCTTTTTATATAAAACAGAACACTTTTATAAAATTATCTGTTTTATTATACAATAATTAGAATATATTATATTTTATTATGCATAGTGTTTGCATAGTAAAATCTTTTTATATAAAACAAAAAACTTTTATAAAGTTATTCGTTTTACTAGATTATAAATAGAATATATTATATTTTATTGTAAACCAATCTAGACCGTCCGTTTAAAGTAAATCAATCTGGACCGTTCATGAATTAGTTACTATGCAGTCCATTCTTCTATAAGTAGAAGCTCATTCTTTCATTATTTCTTACGAATTCACTGAAACTCTAGAGAGAGAAACTATAGAGAGAGTTCTTCTTTTATAATCTTGAGCGTATTTCTTTAGAGTTTTAAGAAGCTTTGAGCGTATCATAAGTTTTCTTCAAGTATATTCTCGCCCTACCAGTCGGAATACTTTTCTTTTTAAGGTAGGGGATATAATTGTCGTACTCGTAAAGGATATTATTATTATTATAGTAAGGGATATTATTTGTTGTACTCGTTAGGGGTATTTCATTCTTTATTATTCTGTTGGAATAACCTGTATACGCGGGATACCCTATACTTGGTGAAATTCTTCTGTTATTCCATTATTTATTATCCTGTTGGAACATCCTGTCTGTGCGTTTACGCATGACCTGGTTCCATTATTTATTATTCTGTTGGAACATCCTGTCTGTGCGTTTACGCATTTCCTGGTTTCATTATTTATTATTTGTTAGAATATTCTGTCGGTACGTTTACGCATGACCTAATTCCATTATTTATTATTACATTGGAATAACTTTTGTATGTGCGATTCTATCGCACGTCGGTGAATTTTTCATTATTCCATTATTTATTATTCTGTTAGAATATCCTGTCTGTGCATTAACGCATGACCTGGTACCATTCTTTATTATTCTGTTGAAATAACATGTCTACGTAAATTACCGCATGCATGGTAAATCATCATTCGTATTCATACGAATAGTATTTTCATTAAAAAAGGGTTTCTGCCAGGGGCAGATTCTTAATTTTTATGACTCAAAAATTCTGGAAAATCTTGAAATGATAATTTGATGAGTTTTCTAGATTGTGTCCAAAAATGGAAATTTTTGGATGTATAGATTAAGAGTTATGGATTTTATGGGAAAATACTATTTTAAAAGTAAACCCTTACAACTCCTTGTGGTTAACTCCAAAATTGGTGAAATCGAATTTCCTCTATTTATTATTGTGAATAATAAGGTATTAATTTGATATAATACTTTGGTTATTGGTGAAATGTGAAAATTTTGCAAAATAAGCAAGTGGTTATAAAATATTCAATTGTCGGGGAATATTCGTTTGGTCGTGGAATATTCTTTCTGTCGGGGAATATTCGTACGACTATTTCGACCATTTGTGGGCCCCATAATGTGAGATAACGATCGGATGAAGAAAAGCGACAAAATTGAATACGGCGTAGTTGTTTCTGAATTAAGACCGTTATTAGAATACGGGGTTAAAATACATTAATACTGGCGTGGTTGCACAAGAAGACACACGGTATTATGAGATTGTTGAATTATTGATCCTTATATAAGAAGGCACTACTCAATAATTGTCACAAGTTAATTCTGCTATTCAATATTTTATTTTATTGATTCAATAATTCTTTGCGTTGATATTTTATATTATTGTTGTTCGATAATTGTCAACTTGACATGATATCTCCATTATAAGATCAATAATTCATATTATTTGAATAATATTGCTATGTCTAAAAAGTTACATCGAGGAGAGGTTTGGTCACCTAATTACTTGCGATGAGAGAGAAATCCTTATCTGAAAGCCCCTCTTCCTGGGAAACTGGTTGTCATAAATGTGATTTTGTAATATTATTTGTGAATAATTAATTATTGATTTATATGATAAGGAAATATTTATTTTATGTGGATATAAATGATGGATTTATTTATGTGGTTATTAATGAAGGAATTAATACTGAGATGTTTTATCAGTATTTTGTCGGATTAGAAGTATTTAAAAATCATCCGTTTGTGGATTTCGGGTATTTTTCTGTTTGAATTTGGAAAAACTCAAAGCTATAAAGTTGTAGAGAATTCGATTTTGTGTGGAATGGACATAAAATTCGTATTTTCTAATAAACGGGCTATTTTCTATGAATTATTAAAGTTTCTAATTATTATTTAAATGATAAAACATTTTGGAAAATTCTACAATTGGTTGGTGAGAAATGTGCTCAATTGAATTTCAAATGTGGTGGGTGGCAGATAATAATGAGATAAAGTCATCAGTAGCGAGTTAGTTTCTCTATATTTCTAAGCATTTTTTCTATAAATAGGGTGCTTAGTTAGAATTGAAAATCACACCAGAATTCATAAGTTTTCTCTCTTTCTCTCTCTATATTATCGAGCGTATTCTTGTGAGTATTTTGATACTTTGAGTGTTTTTATACGGTGCAAGTTCCTTCAGCACTATATTCAGTATTCCAGCCAGAAGTATTAACTTTTTGAGGTAAGGGATGTTATTTTATTCGTAAGTGATATTTTTTCTTCAATATCATTATGCCAAAATATTGGTTGGAACTTTTTATCAAATTTAGAACTTTTCATATCGGGGTTACTATTCATGAGTTACTATTCATGAGTTACTATTCACGAGTACTATTCACGAAGCATGATAATTTTTCTTGTGGAATTTCTATCTTTTTGTGTCGGAGTTTCTATTCACGTATACGGCACTATTCACGTATATGGTACTATTCACGAATACGACTGTGACGCCCCCAAAATAGGTATACAACACCCATTCTGAGTCGCCAAATACATGGTACAGAAAGCAAGCTACAACTTCAATAATACAATTGTCGTGCAAAATACAACAACACATACTGTGAGTTTAAATACAAATATTATCTTCTAGACAATATCCACACTCAAATAAGTCCTCGTTACAATTATTCAAATACTATTTTACGAAATAGTGAGAACCTGCTAAAACATCTTTCTAGAACCATCACTCCAGTACTCGACTAGTTCTCGCTATGTTCTCACCTCCTGAGAAAATGGAACAAAAAGGGAAAAGGGTGAGCACAACTAGCCCATTAAAGAATATTATGACTAAGATAATATACAACAAATTATCGTTAGTCTTCAACAGGGAAAAATCTAATAAAATATAATAGCCATCAAGTTTTAGATCAACAACTGCGGTGAAACAAAGAATCCATTAGAAGAGTTAAGTAGAGAATGAGTTCTCTTATTTTCTAAGATTTAAAAGTCCATCATCAATATTTTATCCCAGTAATAACAATCAATATACATCTTTAATCAAATATATATCTTTGCTTCTGAGCCAAATATATTCATTTGTATCACCCGATTGGTCGTGTTCATCTCAACACTGTTCATCTTTGCACTACGGGCCAAAGATATTCATCGATTAATCATTTATCTTTTTTGCACTACAGTAGAAGATATTTAGTAATATCATCATTTAGGAATGAGGATGATGAAAAATATTTTAAAGAAAAGCGAATTCAAATTGAAGCGGAAGGACAAATAGTAGGGATTAAGTATAACGGTTTATCCAAGATCAATAATACTTCATAAATACCAATTTTGAAGCAAAATTCAAAAATAAAGATCAAAACATGGATCTGATCAAAGATAGTAACCATAATAGACATCTTGGACAAAAAGAATAAAATTTCATTTTGATTGAATAGTCTTTGTATTCGTGAATAAAGGTCAGATACGTGAATAGTGTCATATCGTGAATAGTAACCCGACACAAAAAGTTCCAAATTTGATAAATATTCAGATCAATACTTCGGCATAATGATATTGAAGAAATAATATCATATATGAAGAAAATAACATCCCTTACCTCAAAATATCAGTACTTCTGATCAGAATATCGATATAAGGCTGAAGGAAACTTGCACTCATGAATAGAAACTCACAAAGTATCTAAATACTCACAAAATACACTCAATAATCTAGAGAGAGAAAACTTATTTCTGGTATGATTTTTAATTCTAACTTAGCCCTCTATTTATAGGAAAATGTTAGCAGACTTGACCTGCAACAAAATGGCTTTACCTGTTACTATTCCCACCCACCACATTTGAAATAAATTAAGAACATTTCTTCACCAACCACAAGTGGGGCCCACTCAATTCTAGAATTTTCCACCAAAATCATTTATAAACCTAATTTCTGAATCAGTCACCTCATAAAATTCATAACAAATCATACGTTCATTTTTAACGGTTCAAAATTTGTGGACATATACTCAACTTATATATGTATAACATATCCAAAAATTACAACGATCCAACGGTCGGATTAAAAATTATAACTCACACAATATATCTCAAAAACACGGGTTTAATTTTTAATACCTTCATTCCGATAAAAATACTAATAAAATACCTCAACATTAACTCCTTCATTTTTAACCACAATAAATATATCCAACATTTATATCTGAATAAAATAAATATTTTCTTATCATATGAATCAATAATTAATTATTCACAAATAATATTATGTAATCATATTTATGACAACCGGTAGTTCCAGGAAAGAGGGGCTTTCAATAAGAATTTCTCCTTATTTGGCCGCGCAATTAGGTGACCAAACCTCTCCTTGATGAACTTTCTAGACATTGCCAATAATGTTATCTAATAATATTATTCAAATAATATAAATTATTGATCCGATAATGGGAAATCATCGTGCGGTGACAATTATTGAAACAACAATAATATAAAATATCAACGCTTGACAATTATGAATCAATAAAATAAAATATTGAGCGAAGAACTCACCGTAACAATTATTGAGTAGTGCCTTCTTACGTAAGGATCAATAATTCATCAATATTGTGCATCCACGCGTATTAGTATATTTTAACCACCGGGTATTCCAACAGTGTTAACGGTAACAACTACGCCGTTATTTATAAAAACTCAAACTTGTCGTTTTCTTCATTAAGCGATTTATTACATTATGGGGCCCATAAATGACTTAAGTCGCATACGAATATTCCCCGACAACAAGAATATTCCACGACCAAACGAATATTCCCCGACAACAATAATTATTTTATAACCACTTGCATATTTTGCAAAATTTGCACATTTCACCCATAACCAGAGAATTATATCAAATTAATACCTTATTATTCACAAATATAATTAGAGGAAATTCGATTTTATTTATAATAAGTTGGGGTCTCACAACCTCCCCTCCTTATGAAATTTCGTCCTCGGAATTGACATACGTACCTGGTGTTTCGAAAAGGTGAGGATACCTCGCTTTCATTTTTGATTCCAACTCCCAGGTCATTTATTCAATAGCATGGTTTCTCCATAAAACCTTAACTTGTGGTATAACCTTGGTGCGTAGGACATGCTCTTTCCTATCCAAGATCTTAACAGTACTTCTTAACGACGTTAAATCTTGGCTATCTCGTCTGCAGTTCTAACGCAATAATATGGTTCGTGTCTTTCACATATTTCTGAAGCATGGATATGTGAAAACATTATGAACACGAGACATACTTGGAGGTAATGCGAGTCATGAAATACATTTCCTATTCGGTCCAAGAATCTCAAATGGACCAACAAATCGTGGATTGAGCTTTTCTCTCTTCCCAAATCTTGTAACTCCCTTCCATGGTGCAACACGTAACAATACATGATCCCCAATATTAAATTCCACGTCTTTTCGATGAAGATCCGCATAACTCTTTTGTCGATCTTGTGCTATTTGTATCGTTGTCAAATCATTTGGATCTTTTCGTAGTCATGCGTACTAATTACGGTCCCAACAACGTTGCTTCTCCCACCTCGTCCAAAGATATCTTTGGAGAGCGACACTTTAAATCCATACAACGCCTCAAATGGAGCCATGCTATATCTTTGCTTGATAAGCTGTTGTTGTAGGAGAATTCCACCAAAGTGACAAGTACTTATCAACTTCCTTTAAAATTTAGGACACAAAGTCTTAATAGATCTTGAGGGTTTGAATAGTCCTCTCGATTCTAAAATCCATTTGAGGATGGTATCTCGAATCGAATCGTAAATCCATGCCCATAGCTTTCTGCAAGCTAACCCAAAATCGTGAAGTGAATCTTGGGTCACGATCCAAACTATGGATCTTGGCATGCCATGCAATCTCACAATCTCATTCACGTCACATACTGAGCAAAGACGTTCAAAGGAATAAGTCTCACGTATCGTTAAGAAATGGGCAGACTTGGTTAATCTATCAACAATAACCCAAATCGCATCTATGCCTTAAGAAACTTTGGGAAGACCTGTAACGAAATTCATAGTAATGTGTTCCCACTTCCATTTCGGAATCTCAAGTGGTTGTAATGGACCCTTTGGCACATGATGCTCCGCCTTTACACGTTGACAAGTTAAACACCTCGAGATAAACTCCGCGATCTCTCTCTTTATATTGTTCCACCAAAATGTATGTCGAATATCATGATACATTTGGTACTCCGAGATGGATTGCAAAGCGGGGTGTTGTGTGCCTCCATCATGATTCTATGCTTCAAGTCGAATCGTTAGGAACACAAAGTCCGGAGTTGAATCTAAGTATTCCTTCTTCATCGATTCTCACTTACGGAATAGCTCCCTTGCACTTTCTTCTTCATACGTATCGGCTCCGGTCCGTAGCTTGAGCGACTTTAACTTTATCGATTAAAAGTCGGTTCTACTCGTATATTCGCCATCATCATGTGGGTCCACAGAGTCTTTAATTCTACCTCCATCCTTTGTAAGTCATACTGAATGGGCCTTTGCATTAACAATATCGCACTCGTACTCGCATATGATCTTCTACTCAACGCGCCGCCTACTACGTTCGCTTTTCGGATTATATTGAATAGTGTGATCGTAATCTTTCAATAGTTCAAGCCAACGTCGTTGCCGCATGTTGAGTTCTTTTTGGTGAAGAAATATTTGAGGCTTTTATGGTCCGTTATAAATCTCCACTTTCTCTCCCTATACAAGTAATGTCTCCAAATTTTCAACGCGAATATAATTTGCACGCTGACTCTAGATCATGAGTAGGATAATTCCTCTCATATTCTTTGAGTTGTCATGAGGCATAAAGGCTATGACTTTCCCATGTTGCATGAGAACACATCCTAACCCTTTGCACGAAGCATCATCAGATATAACAAATCCATCCGTACGGATGGTATTGCGAGCAGTGCCGAAATGAGTCTCCTTCTCGCATTCCTCGCTCCATACAAATTTTGTATCTTTCAAAGTCAATGAGTTAGCAGATAGCGATTCGAGAAAATACTTCCACGAATCTCCGATAATAACCAATTTAAGCCCAGAAAGCTACGCACTTTGTCCACCGACTTTGGTTGTTCCCAACTTTTCTCGCTTTAATCTTGGCCAAGGGTCGACAGATACTCCATGTTTTGACACCACGTGCCCAAGGAATGCTACTTCCTCAAGCCAGAACTCGCATTTCTTCAGCTTGGCATAAAGTTTGTTTTCACGAAGCCTTTCAAGTATCAGCTTCAAATGGTGCTCATGATCTTCACGGCTTTTGGAATAGATGAGGATGTCATCAATAAAGACAACAACAAACTGATCCAAATATTCCTTGAATATACGGTTCATCATAACCATGAAAGCGGCAGGAGTATTAGTCAATCCAAAAGACATGACTAAGAATTCATAATGCCCGTCATCGAAGTTCGAAGGCGGTCTTTGGAATATCCTCGGTTTTAATCTTCAAATTGATGATATCGTAAGCGAAGATCAATCTTTGAAAAGAATTGTGCTCCTTATGAATCGGTCGAGCGTGTCATCAATGCGAGGTAAGCGGATACCTATTCTTAATGGTGACATGGTTTAATTCTCATTAGTCAATACAAAGTCGCATACTCCCGTCTTTCTCTCTTTACGTATAAAAGCAGAGCACCCCGAGGAGATGTCTGAGGACGAATGAAACCTATGTCTAACAATTCCTGTAGTTGGACTTTAACTCCTCGAAGTTCAATAAGAGCCATTCGATATGGGTTTTTAGAAATGGGTTTTGTGCGGCTCAAGATCAATAAAGAATTCAACATCACGTTCTAGGGTGAGGTAAGGAAGTTCTTTGAAATACATCGAGAAAATTCTCTAACAAATGTAAATATTATTCAAATCGACTTGTCTTTGTTCAAATCCATAACATGGGCTAAGAAAGCTTGACATCCGTTTTTCAATAAACGAATAGCTTTATGGTTTGATATGATAGTGACTGATTTTAGTGGTTTAGTTGTTTGAATTCGTATGACAGGTTGGTTAGGAATATGAAAACTAACAACCTTACGAAAACAATCAATTTTGGCATGATGAGTGGTTAACCAATCAATTCCTAAAATCACATCAAAAGCAAGTATCTTTAAAGATATAAGATTAACAGGTAATGTGATAGTGCCAACTTAGATCATGCAAGATTTATAAACTGTAGATGTAACGAAGGTTTCACCCAACGGAGTTTCAACAGATAAGTCAAAGTCCAATTTCTCCGGAGTCAAGTTTAAACGTTGAGCACAAGCAGGAGTAATAAAAGAATGGGTAGAACCGGTATCTAGTAAGGTATAAACTTCGCAAGAGTTCAAGATTAGCTTACCCGTAATCTTCTCGTTCGGGTTCCTTGCGTTTTGGCCAGTCACGACAAACGCTCTTCTAGAAACCGCTGATTTTGACTTATCAGGGATAGCCCTTGGAGTCACCATCCCCATTGAACTTGGTTTTGCTACAGAACAATCCCGAGCTATGTGGCCTTCCTTTCCACAGTTGTAACATACCTTGGATTGTTGTGGACGGTTTAATGATATGTCCCTCTTTCCGCATTTGTAACATCTAATGGTGGTCGTTCTCCTCCCTAGAATTTGTTGTTGGTCTTTGGTCTTTGTTGTTGATGCCTTCACGTCATTGTTAAATCTCCTCTTTCTGAAATTTCCACTTGACTCACCTCTCCTATTATCATGGCCACGATGACCACCCAAGTGGTTACCGCTTTGTTAAATATTTTTCCTCCTCGTTGGTTATCATCGCTCTAATGACCGGCATCATGGGGTATGACCTGGTTGTGATCCCTCGGTTGAACATACTCATTATCTAGCTCTAATAATTGAGCCCTGTTTACAACATCTGAATATAAAAAAAAATTATGAGATATAGGATATTGCTGAATCTCGAGCTTTAGACCTCTCAGAAACATCCTCGTCATTCGTTCCTCATTTTCGACCAAATGAGGTGCAAACTGGATAACTCGCAAACTTCGCCCGTCTTCGAGACAAAATCATGTTGTTTTGTTTCAATCGATAAACTCCACCTCCTCGTATAGATGAATACTTTCGGGAAAGTACATGTCATTGAATAGTTTGAAATGTTTCCCAAGAGCATCTTTGAGTGCGGTGGTGGGGTACACTTCATAGACTCCCACCCATGAGTCGCCTCACCGCGGAACATAAGCGTGGCGAATGGAACCTTCGTTTCTCCGTGCATCCCAAGACATCGAATATCTTGGCAATTTGCTTGACCCACGTTTTCGCCGTGATCGGATCCGGTTTTCCCTTAAATGCAGTGGTCCCAACTCCTTGAATCGCTTGGGTCGTGACAAGTCGCGCATTGCTATCATTTCCACCGTATTTTGTGCACGAGTCTCCTAAATCGATTTTGCATGAACTGGAAAAAGCTCCTAAACATTCCATCATTCATCGTTTGTTCGGTAGTGTTGTTTACAGGAGGAATATTGTCTTCCTGTTGCACGATCTCCTGGTTTATAACTAAAGGTTGTTCCACAGTCTCATACACTCCATTGTTAACGTTCTCAGAGGCCATTCTTAAATACTTTCATAAAACAAGGGTTAATTAAACAAATTAACATATCACATAATATCCCTATATTATGACTGACCAACAAATAAGCTTAGATAAGACACACTAGCGAAGGATTTACTCATCTCTCCCCTCCTAGTTCTATTCCCCGATCTCCGCCAGAGACCATTTCCCTAAGCTTTGATACCAACTGTGACGCCCCCAAAATAGGTATACAACACCCATCCTGAGTCGCCAAATACATGGTACAGAAAGCAAACTACAACTTCAATAATACAATTGTCGTGCAAAATACGACAACACATACTGTGAGTTTAAATACAAATATTATCTTCTAGACAATATCCACACTCAAATAAGTTCTCGTTACAATTATTCAAACACTATTTTATAGAAATAGTGAGGACTGCTAAAACATTTTTCTAGAACCATCACTCCGTACCCCGATTAGTTCCTGTTATGTTCTCACCTCCTGAGAAAATGGAACAAAAAGGAAAAGGGTGAGCTCAACTAGCCCAGTAAAGAATATTATGACTAAGATAATATAAAACAAATTATCGTTAGTCTTCAACAGGGAAAAATCTGATAAAATATAATAGCCAACAAGTTTTAGATCAACAACTGCAGCGGAAACAGAAATCCATTAGAAGAGTCAAGTAGAGAATGAGTTCTACTATCTTCTAAGATTTAAAAGTCCATCATCAATATTTTATCCCTGTAACAACAATCAATATACATCTTTTATCAAATATTCATCTTTGCACTATAGGCCAAAGATATTCATTTTATATCACCAGGTTGGGTCATGTTCATCTCACCACATTTCATCTTTTGCACTTCTGGGACAAAGATATTCATCGATTAATCATTTATCTTTGCACTACTGGTAGAAGATATTTAGTAATATCATCATTTAGGGGTCGAGGATGATGAAAATATTTTAAAAAAAGCGAATCCGATTGAAACGGAAGGGCAAATAGTAGGGATTAGTATAGCGGTTTATCCAAGATCAATAATACTTCATAAATACCAATTTTAAAGCGCGAATTCAAAAATAAAGATCAAAACATGGATACAATCAAAGATAGTAACCATAATAGACATCTTGGACAAAAGAATAAAATTTCATTTTCGATGAATAATTATAATTCGTGAATAAAGTCGTGAGTATCGTGAATAAGTAACCCCGACACAAAAAGTTCCAAATTTGATAAAATTCGGATCAATACTTGGCATAATGATATTGAAGAAATAATATCATATCTGAAGAAAATAACATCCCATACCTCAAAATATCAAGATTACGATCGGAATATCGGTATAAGGCTAAAGGAAACTTGCACTGATGAATAGAAACTCACAAAGTATCTAAATACTCACAAAATACACTCAATAATTTAGAGAGAGAAAGAGAGAAAACTTGTTTCTGGTGTGATTTTCAATTCTAACTTAGCCCTCTATTTATAGGAAAATGTTAGTAGACTTGACCTGCAACCTGAAGGCTTTACCTGCTACTATTCCCAACCACCACATTTGAAATAAATTCAGCACATTTCTTCACTAACCACAAGTGGGGCTCACTCAATTCTAGAATTTTCCACCAAAATCATTTATAAACCTAATTTCTGAATCAGTCACCTCTTAAAATTCATAACAAATTATACGTTCATTTTTAACGGTTCAAAATTTGTGGACATATACTCAACTTATATATGTATAACATATCCAAAAATTACAACGATCCAACGGTCGGATTAAAAATTATTACTCACACAATATATCTCAAAAACACAGGTTTAATTTTTAATACCTTCATTCCGATAAAAATACTGATAAAACACCTCAACATTAACTCCTTCATTTTTAACCACAATAAATATATCCAACATTTATATCCACATAAAATAAATATTTCATTATCATATGAATCAATAATTAATTATTCACAAATAATATTACAGAATCACATTTATGACAACCAGGCCGTTCCCAGGAAAAAGGGGGCTTTCCAATAAGAATTTCTCCTTATTGGCGCGCAATTAGGTGACCAAACCTCTCCTTGACAGAACTTTCTAGACATTGCCAATAATTATATCTAATAATATTATTCAAATAATATGAATTATTGATCCGATAATGGGAAATCATGCGTTGACAATTATTGAAACAACAATAATATAAAATATCAATATGACAATTATTGAATCAATAAAATAAAATATTAAGCGGTAACTCACTGTAACAATTATTGAGTAGTGCCTTCTTACGTAAGGATCAATAATTCATCAATACCGTGCATCCACGCGTATTCATCGTATTTTAACCACGGGTATTCCAGCAGTGTTAGCAGTGAATAACTACACCAATTATTTATAAAACTCAAACTTGTCGTTTTTCTTCATCCAATGCGGTTGATACATTATGGGCCCCTGAAATGATTGGCGCGTCATCACATCTGAATATTCCCACAAACAACAAGAATATTCCACGACCAAACGAATATTCCCAAACAACAATGATTATTTTATAACCACTTGCATATTTTGCAAAATTTGCACATTTCACCCATAACCAGAGAATTATATCAAATTAATACCTTATTATTCACAAATATAATTAAAGGAAATTCGATTTTATTTATAATAAGTTGGGGTCTTACAACGGCACTATTCACCGAAAAATGACTTTTTCTTCTTTTTGTCCAAGTTGTCTATTATGGTTACTATCTTTGATTGTATGCATGTTTTGATCTTTATTTTGAATTCTGTTTCACAATTGGTTATTATGAAGTATTTTTGAACTTGGATATATAAACTATAATACGAATCCCTAATATTTGATCTGTTATCTCACTGGATTCGTTTTCTTTAAGATATGTTTCATCATCCTCGGTCCTAAATAAATGATTAACTGATGAATATCTTTGGCCTGTAGTGCAAAGATGAATGATTAACTGATGAATATCTTTGGCCTGTAGTGCAAATATGAATGATTAACTATTGAATATCTTTGGCCTGTAGTGCAAAGATGAATGATTACCTAATGAATATCTTTGGCCCGTAGTGCAAAGATGAACAGGTGTTGAGATGAACATGACCTATTTGGTGATACAAATGAATATCTTTGGCTCAGTAGTGCAAAAATGAATATTTGATTCAAGATGTATATTGATTGATGTTACAGGGATAAAATATTGATGATGAACTTTTAAATCTTAGAAGATAGTAGAATTCTATCTCTACTTGACTCTTCTAATAGATTGCTTATTCTGCTGCAGTTGTTGATCTAAAACTTGTTATCTATTATATTTTATCAGATTTTTACCTGTTGAAGACTAATGATAATTTTTTGTATATTATCTTAGTCATAATATTTTCTTATTGGGCTAGTTGAGCTCACCCTTTCTTTCTTTATTCTCTTGAAATGAGAATATATTTGGGACTAGTGGGGAATGGATTCGCGGTCCGAGATGGTTGCATTAGTAGTCATCACTATTCTACGTGAAATAAGCGTATCAATAATTGTAATGAGGACCCCTTTTGAGTTTTTCTTTATACATTATTAGACAATAGTTGTATTCAAACTCACAGTATATGTGTTGTCGTATTTTGCACGATAATTGTATTACTGAAGTTGTATTTGTTTTTGTACCATGTATTTGGCGACTCAGAATGGGTTGGATGGAATGGACCTATTTTGGGGTCTTCACACAAATGATGTGGAAAAAGTCCCCATTGGCCCGTAGTGCATTGATGGACAGTTTTTGATATGATTATGGCTATGGATTCTCTTCGGCTAAGGGTGCAAAGATGAATTGTTTTATGGCATGATCATGACCGTTGATGAAAACACGATTATCTTTAGCTCAGTAGTGCATTGATAATTCGTGGTCGTGATATTAACGAATATCCTTAGTCAGTAGTGCATGGATAATTCGGTGATATGGATTGATTATCGAGGTGAGTCTCGTGATGAAATATAAATTCATGGATGTGATATTAACGAATATCCTCGCCGTAGTAGTGCGAGGGTGATTCGATGATGTGGATTATTTATTAAAGTTGAGTCTCAAATGATAAAATATTTATTATACACTTTTAATGCGTAGAAGATAATAGATATCATGTTCTACTTGACTCTTCTAAAATACAGATGTATGTCTTTGGCATGTAGTGCAAAGATGAATTGTTAATGAATATCTTTGGCCGTAGTGCAAAGATGAATTTATTAAGTATGATTATGAAAGCGAGAATTCGATTTGGTATAACCATGATTTTTGATGTTTCAGGTGAAGATAGGTGATGAAAATTATCTTCGTCCTGGTTGCGAAGAGGAATTTAGAACCACAATTATGATTATGAGTTATTCATATGATTGTGGACAAGAACTGTTGATTTATTTTACATGGATAAAACATTATTGGTGTATTTTAACATAGAGAAGATAATAGACCTTATGGTCTATTTGACTCTTCTAATGGATTGCTCGTTCCGCTGCAACTATAGTTGAAAAGTTTTATCATCTACCATATGTTCTAAATCTCTGATTTATTATTGATGAAAGCTATTGATAATTTAATTATCTTTAGTCATGATATTCTTTACTGGGCTAGTTGTGCTCACCCTTTTTGCTTCACAATTCCTTTCGTGTAATAAGAGTGTTCTTCAAGATTCGGCCCGGGGATAATGAGGGAATAGAAGCGGTGGTCTCTAGTTTGTGGAGGTTCTCCCTAAATAGTATAGAAAAATGTGTTGTATTCTATACATCATTTAGTAGTTATATTTGGTGAATCAAATAGGGTGAGGTGAACCCAACTTTGGAAGAGTGTTTTGCTACTATCATACAAGATGTCTAATGACATACATCCTCGTGTTATCATAATAAGATGGGGTTGTGCGCATCCACTTCTTTGAGTATATCTACTGGGCACTACCTATATGATCTTGGAGTTTATTTGAAATATAATATTCACTTGGAGACAGTGGAGATAGTTATATGTCGAGAGAAGACTCACCATTGGAAAGAAGATTATAGTAATCTTCTCGCTTTTTCTTTGGGGTCTATTGGGTCAACCAAGGATAATTATGTGGACATATGATATCTATTATAACCTGTAGGCGCATGGCCTCCCATATACGAAGGTTTCTTGAGCACTTCCCAAAGATTTTAATTTCTAAAAGCGCTTTTTGACTATAATTTTATGTAAAGTACCATTGTAAGGTTGTGGTCGAGGCACCACGAGAGTTACATACATTTGTATTAAAACTCACGATTAAGCGTGGTGGTCGTATTCTATACGACGATTCAACGAAATATAAATGAAGTTATATTTTAATTTTGTACCATGTATTCTGGCGACTTCGAGAATAGGCGATGTATACCTAATTTTGGGGGCGCTGGCCGTCCCATCCCCCTGCCTTCTGTCATTGCCGCTATTGCTTCACTAACTCCTCGGGATCAAGAGCCCCGGATGCCCTTGATATCTTCAAAAGATTTTGATCTCGACATATAGCTCTCTCACCAATGTCGGTAGGAGTATGAGCAATTTGGATGACTCGATGATCTATGTTGGGTAGCAGAGCTACCTGAGCCACTGAAGGATGGGCGTCGTCGTTGTCTTTAACCTTTAATGTAGTTCTTCTTCACAACAGACGCCCTCTCCCACAGCTCTTGATCAATATTCGGACGTGGATTGCCTTCAGGATAGCGCTCATTCAATAAACGCTTATAAGTATCATGTCATCATGTTAACAATTAAATAGTTAAAAATAAATTCTGTAAGCATTGATAAACAAGATCATGTTGTTAAAACTTATTATCGCTATCTGGATAGCATCGAACCCAGAACCATCACGGTCGCCACGCATACATCCAAACCAATGGATAGGTGTACCTTGAGACTGAGACTCCTATACAAAAATAGCACAATATAACTAAGTAAAAATGTGATATATTTTCTAGAATTCATGATTGTAAACATATTAAAACTTGTAAATCGTGCCACAGCAATGATATCTTTAAGCTGTGAAATATGCACGCACTTGTATGTCCCTTTAGCCTTTTTCGTCGCCAGGCACACCCGAGGAGGATCATTAGTGGAGGCGATCTTTCGTCTTTTCACCCAGCTCTCAGCTCTCCATTGGCCACACATCTCAGCCCATATGGACTGGGTGCACCACCAGGGGCTATGCTCGTGCAGTTTGTTCAGTTATACTGTGGTATCATGCCTTTTCTGAAAATAACTTGCCTCAGCTCTATCGAAATTCCTTTTATTTTTATATCCATACATCAAGGTAATTTAATCAAAGTTTAGATTTCTTTTTCATTTCATTTAAGCTTCTCAAAACTGGGCTCAAACTGGCTTGTTTTCTCACTTTTTCACAAAAAATTGTTTTTGACACTTTTCCATTTCTCTAGTTTTGGCTACTTGTATAGTCTAAGCATGTGTATTTTAGTTTCCTAAGGTTACTTTTATCATCATCTCACTTTACTTGGTCATCTATCCAATTTTAACCTATTAAAGCTCACTTTAGGCTCGATAATAGATCCTAACTTGATATTCTTACTAGCTCTGGTCATTGAAATGATTAGGAATCATTAAAAGCATGAGTTAGCAATTTTATATTAGTTCATTATAGTCTTATAAGATCAGGCACTAAAGGTCACCCAAAATAGTCCACTTTTGGGCTTAAAATGTGATTTTCACAAGTTTAATGCTCAAATGATTTAAGCTTAGTTTCTTTTAGCTTGTGTAGCTTACTTATGTCATATTATGACTATTGAAACTTGCACACATGGTCCAGGTATGGGAATTCTATAGTTAGGTCTTAGTTGCCACTTAAAGCTTACTTTTCATGGCTTTTAAACATGAAATTTGGTCAATACACAACATAGACCACAACTAAGTTAAGGAACACCTTTTAAATGATATGTGTAGACAATATAGGGACTCCATACTATCTCAAAACTTTAGTTGCAAAAATTTACTATAATAGTTTTCATATAGGCATATATTTGATTATAATTTCATAAGCATGGCAGTCCACGTATGCATAAAAAAAGAAACCCTTATTGTTTCTTATAGTGTCTTTCAATATAAATATCAATTCATATGCTTCCTAAGTTGTTCTTAGAACAAATTTACCCAAAAACAAAAAAATCATCTTCACAATTATCCAAAACACAATTGGAAAATCCCTAATTTCTTCCACCACCTATTTTTCAATTTGAATTTGTTGAAATCGCTTTTTTCCTCAAGGGCTTATCATTAGTTTATTAGCAAGTATAAGACCATTGCATTACTGGGTATAATTATTATATAACACAACATCAAAATTAAACGCAGAGAATGCTTCTGGGTAACAATTATATATACATCTACTGTATGAAAAAACAAGGGGCAATAAATATTTCCAAAACAAATTGAAAAGAAAAGTGGAATCTTCTAAGGAAATTGAAAAAGATAACTGTTATGTACTCTCTTATAAGAATATACTGAGTACCTCCCCTGCTGCGGGCGATGGGAATTGGACCGGTGGTGGTGGCGACTGCCGTCTCTTCCCTTCTTCTTCTCCCTTTCTCTCGTAAATCCGAGCTCCCTCTTCTTTTTTTTCGCGTCTGCTGTGTCGAGCGAGTGACTGAATCTGTTAACATAAAGTTTGATCAGCGACCAGCTGCGGTCGCTGATTTTTAATGACATGGACTTATCAGCGACCGCTTACGGTCGCAGATATTAAGTGGTCGCACAAAATCTTGGTGCCAACATTTCCAGCTAAATTTTGGGAGGCAAATTTATACTAATGACTGCTCAGCGACCGCATGCGGTCGCTGTTAAAAATATAGCGACTAAATTACATACGGTCGCAGATGTTGGTCGCTGTGACTAATATCAGCGACCGATAGTGCGGTCGCTGATAGTGTTGGTCGCTGTTAGGCCTTTTTCTTGTAGTGAGAATCTATAAGTACCTCATGTTGTTTTTAAAATAGAGTTTTAATTAGATATATTATTATAAAAACTCTATGGATTTCGTATTACAATGGTTCATAACATCATTCATTATGTCAAATGCTCCATATTTAATATACATGACAATCATGATAAAAGGTTGATATATAAGTAACAAATTACAAAGGTATGATTATATTGTTTACTTGCTATGTGTGATTTTGTTATAACCTTACTCTATTGTCATTATTTATGCTTATTTTTTAATTTGGCAAATGGGGTGAGATAACTAACTTCAACTATATTGATATGAATTATTTTTGTTGATGACAAAGGGGAAGAGATATAATTTGATGATTTATTTCTTTTGATAATGACAAAGGAAAAGAGATATTTGAGTATATTTAAATTAGTTTGAATTGGTATTTATGTTAATATTGAGATACTATATTATGTTGGAATATGCAATGATAGTTTGAATATGCAAAAGCTCAACGTTTAAACACACAAATCTAATACCCAAAATTAATCATTAGTCAAACAAGCTATACATCATGTATGGGAATTTTTCATTTCTCTTCTCTCTCTTTCTTCTTAATTAAAAGAATTGAATTTATTCCTTTTTAAAAAATACAATTCAAGTTATATTCAAAATTGAAATATTTTATTAATCAAATTTAAATTTGATTAGTTTGGGACATTGCAATGAGAAGTACATATTTTACCAAATTATTCTCCTGATATAAATAATAAATAAATTTTACATTCTTATAATAAAATTTTATAAAATATCATATTTTGAAATATGAAAATAAATAGGAATTGATATATATTTTATATTTATTTTTGATATATTTACATGATTATACAGCAAATTTTACCTTCATACAAAAATAATTATATACAAATATTAAAATATATATATAAAATTTTAAATCACATCCGTAAGATAGAATATGCGGCCGTACATAAAATTTAGATGTTTTCCTAAATTACAACAACAACAAAAATTATCCCCTCCATCCAATTTTCTATTTTGTCTCTTAATTCCTTCTCATTCTAATATAATTTTTAAAATAAAATAATCACTAAAAATAAAATAAAACAGACTATAAAAAAAAAAAATTGTCTAACAATTTTTTTTAATTACTACTACATACATAATATGCACGCACAAATTAAAGACTAATAATAATATATAGATGCTTTGAAATTAGAAATGATATATATTATTATAATTTATATTCACTGTACTCGATTTTTTATTGTTAATTATGTTCAAAATATTAGTGATAATTTTTTAAAAAAAATAATAATATAATAACAAATTATTCTTCTAATTTTATGTAATTATATATTTTAATATATTTTTTAATTATAATTCGGGTGAATCTCGCACTTTCCTTCCCAATTGCCCGGGGGGATTGGGGGAGGACTGGTACCTAATGTACCGGTCATTAATACGGTGTTCATTTTAGGCCATTAGATTTTTTAAAATTGATCTGATGGTCACAATTTAACCTTCTATATCTCAGTCTTTTTTTTCATTCTAGTCCCCACTTTCCTCAACCTGTCGCTATTTCATTTCCACCACCACCACCTCACCACCGCCGCTCGTTCTCTCTCCTTCGCCGCCACCGCCTCCGCCACGGACCTTTTCATCGCCCACCCCTCACACCACCACCTCTCCGCCATAAAATCCAAAGGCCAACTCCTTAAATCCTACACAATCACTCCCCTAATAAAACCCTGGCCCCAAAAGCTCCAAATCTGTGACCACGTCGGCAAATTATCTTGGTTCATGGAGCAAAGGACGTTTTGGAATGTGTTTAGGAGTTTTGATAGGTTGTGGGTTTTATTAATTTTGGTTTTTCAAGCTGCTATGATTCTTGTTTGGCAAGAGACGGATTTACCATGGCAGTCATTGGACAATCGCGATGTGCAGGTGGAGTTGCTTACTGTTTTTATAACATGGGCTGGTCTTCGAGTTATTCAATCTGTTCTTGATGCTGGTACTCAGTTTAGTTTGGTTAGGGAGAATAGGTGGCTTCTTGTGAGGATGGTGTTGAAAAGTATGGTTGCTGTGACTTGGACTACTGTGTTTGGGGTGTTTTATGGGTTGATTTTGCTCCAGAAGAATTCTAATGGAAGGTGCTCATATGCGGCAAATGAGAAAATTATTATGTTTCTTAAGGCTGGGCTAGTGTTTGTCACCCCAGAGTTGCTGGCTCTAATTCTTTTTATCATTCCATGGCTTCGGAATTTTATTGAGGAATCAAATTGGCCAATTTTGTACATTTTCACGTGGTGGTTTCATACACGGATCTTTGCTGGTCGTGGACTAAGGGAAGGACTTGTTGATAACATCAAGTACACATTTTTCTGGGTCTTAGTATTGATTTCAAAGTTCTCATTTAGTTACTTCCTTCAAATCAAGCCCCTGGTTGACCCGATAAGGGCACTTTTGAATATGAAAAATGTAAACTACAAGTGACATGAGTTTTTCAGTAACACTAATAGGCTGGCAGTTGTTTTATTGTGGGCTCCTGTCATTTTAATTTATTTAGTGGATTTGCAAGTCTGGTATTCAATTTTTTCCTCTCTGTATGGGGCAGTAATTGGATTGTTCTCACACTTGGGTGAAATTAGGAATTTCCAGCAACTAAGACTTAGATTCCAGTTCTTTGCAAGTGCATTACAATTTAATCTGATGCCAGAGGATCAGACCAGAAGTTTAAACAATGAGGCCCTTCGAGTCGCTTATGTTGATAAGGTTTACTTGAGGAGAGATGACTCTGTTCTTGTGAAGTATGATCAGCAACTGAAGAAATGGAAATCTATCGCATTAGGTTGCCTGGTCCTTTGAATCTTGGGGAAGGAAAGCCATAGAATCAGAACCATGCCATTATCTTCACTCGGGGTGATGCAATTCAGACCATTGACATGAACCATTGACTATGTTGTTGTCTATCTGAAACAACATTTTGGCACCAAAATTCCATGTATCAACCGCTCAACAATCAAGGCACTTTTTTATGCAAGCCAAGTTAGTTGAGATGCCTATTAAGCAGAGGGAATAAGTATCTTTTCCGTATATGCATTATGACAGCCCATAAACTAAAACTAGTCGAGAAAATCAGGCCATGAACCAACATAATAAGACAAAATAAAGTGAACATACTAAAACAAGAATGTCAATAGCATGTCTGCTCAATAGTGTTTTGGAGTATGGTCTTCCTTAACTAAATCAAGATTGTATCCTAATTTCTCCAAAAGTACTCCATACTACACAGATACTCTAGAAAACGACATTCGCAAATTCACAAATAAAAACAGGAAATAGTTCAGCTTCACTCCCCAATTTAATTTAAAGCTTTCACTTCTTCCACCAAATTTGTGTTTGTCGACCTCTCATCCTGCAACAAAAACACCAAATCAGAAATATCTTAACCAAACAAAATACACAACCCATAAAAATATTATAAGCAGCTAGTGAAAAATTGTTTTTTCCTTCAAAATCTTTAGCTGCTTCATTAGTCTCACCTCCCTTTTCAATCTAAAGTTTTCATCATATAAACCTTTCACTTCTTGCTTCAAGTATTTATTTTCTTGAATCACCTTCTCAACACAAATCTGCAACAAAACCAAAAACACCAAATCAGAAATATCTCAACTAAATGAAATATACAAATTACAAAAAAATATTATAAATCTTTTAACGTATTTACATCCAACTTTTTCCCAAATGTTTTGATAGAATTTAGATTGAATCTCGTTTGGTCATCCTAACTTAAAGGTCCAAACAAACACATCACCCACCCATTCTCCATGTCATCCACAACCTTAATTGTATAAATTAACCTCCCTCGCTTACAAAACCCATCCATCAAAATTGTATATGTCGTTGCATCCGGAATCCACCCTCTGTCAAGAATTTCATCAAATATCTTCTTTGCACCAATCATATCACCCCTAGACACATAAACTGTGACGTCCCCAAAATAGGTATACAACACCCATTCTGAGTCGCCAAATACATGGTACAGAAAGCAAACTACAACTTCAATAATACAATTGTCGTGCAAAATACGAATAATACATACATCTTTGTGAGTTTAAATACAAATATTATCTTCTATCTGATATCCACACTCAAATAAGTCCTCGTTACAATTATTCAAACACTATTTTTCTGAAATAGTAAGGATTGCTAAAACATCTTTCTAGAACCATCACTCCGCACTTCGACTAGTTCTGTTATGTTCTCACCTCCCAAGAAAATGGAACAAAAGGAAAAGGGTGAAATTTCAATAGCCGATAAAGAATATTATGACTAAGATAATATACAAAAATTATCGTTAGTCTTGACGAGGAAAAATCGATAAAATATAATAGCCAACAAGTTTTAGATCAACAACTGCGGTGGAAGCTTGAATCCATTAGAAGATCAAGTAGAGAATGAGTTCTACTATCTTCTAAGATTTAAGTCCATCATCAATATTTTATCCAGTAAAAACAATCGATATACATCTTTAATCAAATATTCATCTTTGCAATCTGAGCCAAAGATATTCATTTCATATCACCAATTGGTCGTATTCACCTCAACTGAGTTAACTGAGTAGCGATTCGAGAAAATCCTTCCACGAATCTCCGATAATAATAACGGTAACCCCGGAAAGCTACGCACTTTGGCCACCGAATTTTGTTTGTGACCCACGTTTCGCCGTGATCGGATCCGCTTTCCCTTAAATTACGGTGGTCCCAACTCCTTGAGGCTGCTTGGTTGTGACAAGCGGCGCATTCTTATCATTTCCACCGTATTTTGTGCACGAGTCTCCTCGTTTGGTTTCAGATAAACCGCAAAAAGTTCCTAAACATTCCATCATTCATCGTTTGTTCGGTGAGTGTTGTTTCTGGGAGGAATATTGTCTTTACATTGCACGTTCTCCTGGTTTTGTAACTAAAGGTTGTTCCACAGGTCTCATACACTCCATTTTTAACGTTCTCGTGGCCATTCTTAAATCGCCATAAAACAAGGTTAATTAAATAAATTAACATATCATATAATATCCCTATATTATGGTGACCAACAAATAAGCTTAGATAAGACACACTAATGAAGGATTTACTCATCTCTCCCCTCCTAGTTCTATTCCCGATCTCCGCCAGAGACCATTTTCCTAAGCTTTGATACCAATTTGTGACGCCCCCAAAATAGGTATACAACATCCATTCGAAGTCGCCAAATACATGGTGCGAGAAAGCAAACTACTGACTTCAATAATACAATTGTCGCGTGCAAAATCGACAACACATACAAATGAGTTTAAATACAAATATTATCTTACAGACAATATCCACACTCAAATAAGTCCTCGTTACTAATTATTCAAACACTATTTACTGAAATAGTAAGGATCGCTAAAACATCTTTCTAGAACCATTACTCCGCACCCACTAGTTCCTCGCTTTATGTTCTCACCTCCGAGAAAATGGAATAAAAGGAAAAGGGTGAGCTCAACTAGCCCGATAAAGAATATTATGACTAAGATAATATACAAAAATTATCGTTAGTCTTGATAGGGAAAAATCGATAAAATATAATAGCCAACAAGTTTTAGATCAACAACTGCTGCGGAAATAAAGAATCCATTAGAAGATGCAAGTAGAGAATGAGTTCTACTATCTTCTAAGATTTAAAAGTCCATCGTGAATATTTTATCACTCATAACAACAATCAATATACATCTTTAATCAAATATTCATCTTTTGCAATACAAGCCAAAGATATTCATTTGTATCACCTGGTTAGTCGTGTTCATCTCAACACATTCATCTTTGCAGACTACGGGCCAAAGATATTCATCGATTAATCATTTATCTTTTGCACTACTGGTAGAAGATATTTAGTAATATCATCATTTAGGGTGAGGATGATGAAAAATATTTTAAAGAAAAGCGAATCCGATTGAAACGGAAGGACAAATAGTAGGGATTCGTATAACAGTTTATCCAACATCAATAATACTTCATAAATACCAATTTTGAAGTAGAATTCAAAAATAAAGATCAAAACATGGATACAATCAAAGATAGTAACCATAATAGACATCTTGGACAAAAAGAATAAAATTTTATTTTTCGATGAATAGTGCCGTATTCGTGAATAGTGTCGTATACGTGAATAGTAACCCCGACACAAAAAGTTCTAAATTTGATAAAAATTCATATCAATACTTCGGCATAATGATATTGAAGAAATAATATCATATATGAAGAAAATAACATCCCTTACCTCAAAATATCAAGACTTACGATCGGAATATCGATATAAAAGGTGAAGGAACCTTGCAGATTTGATGAATAGAAACTCACAAAGTATCTAAATACTCACAAATTACACTCAATAATCTAGAGAGAAAGAGAAAACTTGTTTTACGGTGTGATTTTCAATTCTAACTTAGCCCTCTATTTATAGGAAAATGTTAGCAGACTTGACTGCAACCCTTGATGCCTTTACCTGCTACTATTTCCACCCACCACATTTGAAATAAATTCAGCACATTTCTTCACCAACCACAAGTGGGGCCCACTCAATTCTAGAATTTTCCACCAAAATCATTTATAAACCTAATTTCTAAATCAGTCACCTCTTAAAATTCATAACAAATCATACGTTCATTTTTAACGGTTCAAAATTTGTGGACATATACTCAAGTTATATATGTATAACATATCCAAAAATTACAACGATCCAACGGTCGGATTAAAAATTATAACTCACACAATATATCTCAAAAACACTGGTTTAATTTTTAATACCTTCATTCCGACAAAAATACTGATAAAACACCTCAACATTAACTCCTTCATTTTTAACCACAATAAATATATCCAACATTTATATCCACATAAAATAAATATTTCATTATTATAAGCGCCCCCAAAATAGGTCCATTCCATCCAACCCATTAACGAGTCGCCAAATATATATAGATACGAAAAACAACTACAACTTTATTACAACAATTGTCGTGCAAAATACAACAACACATATCTTTGTGAGTTTGGATACAAATATATACCAATCAGTGTACGTCACAATGACACACTTACATAAAGGTATAGTCAAAAGCTGTTTTAGAAATTAGAATCTTTGGGAAGTGCTCAAGAAACCTTCGTATACGTGGGGAGGCCGTGCTTTTAGGTTATGGTAGATATCATATGGCCGAAATTATCCTTGGTTGACCTAATAGACCCCAAAGAAAAACGAGAAGATTACTATCATATTCTTCCCAATGGTGAGTCTTCTCTTGACATATCATTATCTCCACTGTCTCTAATTGGGTATTATACTCCAAACAAACACCAAGATTATATAGGTAGTGCTTGTAAATATATACAAGAAGTGGATGAAACACAACCATGTCTTATGATAACACGAGTTTGTATGTCATTAGACATCTTGTATGATAGTGACAAAACACCCTTCCAAAGTTGGGTTCGCTTTCACCCTATTTAATTCACCAAAATAACTATTAAATGATGTATAAAATACAACACACTAAAGTCCTCAATAAAATTATTTCCATACTCTTTAGAGAGAACCTCAACAACTATAGACCACCGATTCTATTCCTTGTTATCCCCATTCAACCCAAAGCCTACACTTTTATTACACGAAAGGAATTGTGAAACAAAAGGGTGAAAGCACAACTAGCTTTCGAGAAAGAATATTATAACTAAAGATACATAAATTATCAATAGTCTTCATCAATAATAAATCGTAGATTTAGAACATATATGGTAGATGATAAAACTTTTCAACTATAGTTGCAAATGACGAAAGCAATCCATTAAAAGATTCAAATAGTATAAAAGTCTATATCTTTCTCACGTTAAAAGTCCACCAACAATATTTTATCCCCTGTAACATCAATCAACAGTTCCTTTCCACAATCATATGAATAACTCATAATCATAATTGTGATTCTAAATTCCTCTTCTCATCCGGGGCGAAGATAATTTTCATCACTGTCTTTACGAAACATCAAATATCATGGTTATACCAAATCACAGTTCTGTTCATAATCATACTAATAAATTCATCTTTGCACCACGGGCCAAAGATATTCATCAACAGATTCATTTTACACTACAAAGCTAAAGATATTCAACAATGGTCATCTTTGCATTACTGAGCCAAAGATATTCATCAATAATTCATCTTTGCCTTACAATTTAAAGATATTCAACAACAGTCATCTTTGCATTCTGAGCAAAAAGATATTCATCAATAATTCATCTTTGCACTACAAAGCTAAGATATTCATCAACAAGTCATCTTTTCACAACGAGCCAAAGATATTCATATATCAAAGAAATACATAATCATTTCGGAAGTTATATAACAATAATTATAACCGTGTTGATCAATTCACCTTTGCAGACTTAAGCTAAAAATATTCAATTGTAAATTCAATGGTCATGATCATACCATTCAACAATTCAACTTTTGCACTCTCGCGCCAAAGAGAACCTATAGTCACGATCATACCAATAATCTACCCATCTTTACACTCAAGTCGAGAGAAATATTATCATTAGGGTTATAAGAATGTTATATAAAACAATATAATCAAAACATGGTTTTAATTTCAAGAATAAGATTCAAAAATCAACGATAATTTGGTCAAAGAAGAAACCAATTTGTCGTGAATAGTACCCGTGTTGATTCGTACATAGTGCATCAGTATCGTGCATAAGAACTCCTCGACACGAAAAGATAAAGTTTCATAATAAAATTTATATCCATATTTATAACATCTTAATCCAAATGTTATAAATCACTTAGAAATCTCATAATCTAATATTATTAATATTACAATAATATTTTAATCATTTCTAAAACTTATAAATAATTTAATTAAATTGTTTACACTTTACTAATTAATGCATTTAATCATCATAAAATGCCAAACTCATAAGATTTCATCACCAATAACCAAAACCCTCATCAAAAATCTGCATATACCTCATATATGATTCTCAAGCCATACAATCATATTTTCCAATTTTCTTACTTCACATAACATATTTAATTCATTTACTCATAACTAGAATATTTTCATGAAAATACCAAATCAGTTCCAAAATATTTCTTTTCTGGAATTTAGCATAACATAGTCCCATATTGAACATATATTTTCTCAAAATTTTAAAAATTCATTTACTATTTTTCATATGGCCAAAACCACCGAATATTTAAACATTTATCATAAATTATACTTTTATCCAAAACTTCTGAAATTTACACGGTATACTGATATTATATAGATGTACTCCCAATAAAAATTTCATCAATTTTGGAGTTAATTACAAGGAGTTATAAATAGTTACTTTTAAAATAGTCTTTTCTCATAAAATCCATAACTCCTAATCTATACATCCAAAAATCGCCATTTTTGGACACACTCTACAAAACTCATCAAAATATCATTTTAAATTTTTCCAGAATTTTGAAGGTTCAGAAAATTTCGAAACTAAAACATAATAACCCTTAAAATTCTTACTATCCTTACCGCAAAAAAAGCGATCTTTTAATTAGAATAATATTTGAACGAACTTGCACCGTATATAGCAACACTCAAAGTATACTCAAAATACTCACAAGAATACGCTCGATAATATAGAGAGAGAAAACTTCAATTTCTGGTATGATTTTCAATTCTAACCTAAGCACCCTATTTATAGGAAAATGCTTATAACACCAAAGTAGAAAATTTATTAAAATAATAATATATATTATAAATTCTCTACGCACACTTTTGAATCCATAATTCAGCAATTGCACACATGCAAAATGAGGCCCACACATTGAAAAAACGTTTTTGTTAATATAAATATTTAAAACTTCCAAAAATCAATTATTTTGGAACCCCAAAACTTCAATAATTCATAATAAATATCCCTTTTGTTAGAAAATTCTAATCTCGCGAATTTTTATAGGAAATTCAATTCTCTACAACTTTACAGAAGAAAGTTTTTCTAAATTCCAAACAGAAATTGACCGAAATTCACAAGCGGGAAATTTTACAGCTATAATCAAATTTCAATCGAGAAATGGGGTCCAATTGAAACACACAAAACATGTGTTAATCATTTAATCGCCACAAAATACTCTTCCTCCTCATATACTCACATATCGCACATTCATTATAAAATATCACTATTAATATATTATTAAAATAATATATTTAAATGAATTATTTTATCGAAAAAGATAAAATATTAATTTTCAACAATTGTCATTTTAAAAATTTTCTCCATCTATATCCACATAAAATCAATATTTTCCTCATCATATGAATCAATAATTAATTATTCACAAATAATATTACGAATCACATTTACGACAACCGTGAGGTAGTTCAGAAAGGAAGGGCTTTCCAATAAAATTTCTCCTTATTGGCCGTAGCAATTAGGTGATTCAAACCTCTCCTCACAAGGACTTTCTAGACATCGCCAATAATGCTATCTAATAATATTATTCAAATAATATGAATTATTGATCCGATAATGGGAAATACTGTACAGTGACAATTATTGAAACAACAATAATATAAAATATCAACGCTGCAATTATTGAATCAATAAGATAAAATATTGAACAGTAATTACTGTAACAATTATTGAGTAGTGCCTTCTTACGTAAGGATCAATAATTCATCAATACTGTGCATCCACGTGTATTACTGTATTTTAACCACCGGATATTCCAACAATGTTAACGGTAATAACTACGCCGTTATTTATAAAAACTCAAATTTGTCATTTTCTTCATCCGACAGTTATTACATTATAGGTATACATAAACGATCATGGCTACTGTCATTGTCATCTGAATATTAAACAACAAAGAATATTTCACAATCAAACGAATATTCCCCAACAACAATGATTATTTTATAACCACTTGCATATTTTGCAAAAATTTACACATTTCACTCATAACCAGAGAATTATATCAAATTAATACCTTATTATTCACAAATATAATTAAAAAAAAATTCAATTTTATTTATAATAAGTTAAGATCTTACATGGACCGGAATGAAAAAAAAGACTGAGATATAGAAGGTTAAATTGTGACCATCAAATCAATTTTAAAAAATCTAATGATCCAAAATAAACACCGTACTAATAACCAGTACAATAGGTACCGGTCCTCTTCCCCAAACCTTGCGCGGGGGGGACATTGGGGATTGGACAGAGGCCTTATAATGATCTTCTTATCCAGATTGTTAAATATTGTAGGACCCACAACAAGGATTGAGATAAGGCCTCGACTTGCTTTCTGCCACGATTTGTACGGAAAAAGCTGCCATAAAACCAAGCCATTGTCATTTGTTTGTTTCTGCCTCCCCAACAAAACATAATCATTCTCTCCTACTCGGGGCATCAAATTTTATGTCTTGGTTCCACGTAAAGAATTTTTATTAAAATATTTTTTAAATTAATTTTTATTATATAAATTAACACATATAATTAAAATGTTTACTTATTATATTAAGATAATATGAAAAAAATATACATTTTTAAATTTATCTTAAAATTCATATATGAAATTTTTAATCTTTGTATTAAAATTAAACTCATACCTTATCAAAGTTTTATTTTAAATTAAAGATAATTTTTTCAAAGTTCGCCTCTAATTTCCTCCTCGACTTCTAATTTTTTGTATCAGAATGAAATGTATTCTTAGAATTAAATTATTATAAAATAGAAAAAATTCAAAACAACAACTAAAAACTAATAATTTTTTTTATTTGAAAATAAAAATTAGTAGACTCGTTATCACCATCTTTAGAGGTTTGTTAATTAAATAAATCATAAACATATATAAATTTAAAATAATTGAATAATAAAAAAAAAAATAAATTGTAAAGTTTTGAATTATTTGTCCTTGGACTTACTTTATTTTAAACTTTTACTCAAAAAATGAGATTAGTCCATGCATATATATATATATATATATATATATATATATCCCACTAAAATTAAGATGGAGAATCACCCACTAAACAAAATTTGGCTTTTATGCTAGTAAGTTACTTTAACTAAATGACACTTAAGTCCGCCTAATAAATCCATATGAATCATAAACTAGACAAATTATTTATTATTATTATTTTAAATGGGGATAGATGAGTAAAGTTGAACCAAATTAACCCCTTAATTAAATTTTATTAAGTTCGAGCTTATCGAGATGGAGTCTGAATTAAAAGAAAGTGTTAAATTCAGCTTATTTATTGCTCTCCTTCAGTTACATTAGTACTCCTTTCGTTCCTAAAATAATGACCAAAATATAATTTATACACATTAAAAAAATAATATAAAAAGAGTAAAGAAATTTTAAATTTGTCTTTAGTATACCCACAAGATTAAATAAAATGATAAATATTTTTATTTTTTATACTAATAAATTATATTGAATGACATATTTAACCTTCACTTCATGCAAGTTCTATATCTCATAAAAGGGTATAAAAAATTTGTACGTTAAATCATCTTTTGGGGAAATAACATATATTGATCTAAATTTTATCTATGGTAGTACTTATTTTCTTCTAAAACAACTCCTGCGCTATGATTGAGACTTTGGATGGAAAAGAAAGAAACTTAAATAAAAATAAAAGAAAAATAAATATAGTTTTTTAATTATATTGTTTTTGAGTTTTGTGAAAGAAAAATAATTAAAATTAAAATTAAAATTAAAATCACATAAATTGGGGACATTGGTGTGATTGAATTTTGTTATGTTATAATTTATAAAGAGTAGGCAATATGGTGATTATAAAATACCAGTTAATAAAAGTATTCTTATGTTATATATAAGGATAAATATATGTCGGTATTTAAAAGACTCATATAATATTTTTTATCACTTATAATTTTAGGTTAATTACTATCCACATTTAATATAAATTGAATGACATGCAAATTATTTTTTGTACAGTGCTTATCCAAAGGGAATTGTTATTTTCACACTAAAAGTGTTACTATAGATCCAATAGCGACGGTTTTTACCGTCACTATACATCTATAACGACACTTTTGTTGTGAAAATAATAAAAAATGTTGTGGATAAAGTTAGACATATTGACCAGGTACATGAAACATTATTGGCTTTTCCAATAGTAGAAGGATACCAAGGATCATTATTTGCTCTTAATTTTGACATTTTGGGTTCAAATTTTAGGGTTAATATTCAACAGAAAATCTTTCAAATACATCATGCGAATGTGGAGGGTGTATCTTTAAAATCTAAAATTTTAATTTCGATTGACTCGTAAATTGTTCCAAGAATTAAGCTATATTTTTTTATAAAGTATAATCTCGAGATTATTAATTTTAAGATTATAATTTGATGATTATAATTATTATAATATTAAAATTATTAAATTATTTTATAATGTCTAAATTAATAGTTATAAATCTAAATTTAAAAATAAATAAGATATTTGAGATTAATAATCGTATCTTAATTACTCCTCCATAAAATCCAAATTAATTGCTTAGTTTTGATTTTTTTAAAGTCAAATTGACCATTTTAAAATTAATCTTTTTATTAATTTTGTTAAAATATAAAGTGAAGAGATTATAACCAAAAGAAAGTATATACAATTTATTACTAATCCTAATTTTATAATTTTAAAAATATATTTATATACGCTTAATTATTAATTAAAATATTGATTTGAACTTTAAAAAGTCAAAATTGAATAATTAATTTAGAGACGGAGGAGTATAATTTTTATAAATAAATATAGTCTTAATGTTGAATAAAAATAAATAAATAATTACACTAGTACGGTAATAAACAAATAGATAAATAATAACATTAATTTTTGCCAGCTTTTTCTTCTACTAATTTCAACCAGTGGATGAGGATTGAGGATGGATAAGGATTACCATTATTCACAATTACTATTACTACAAAATTCTATCAGCAACTCCTCTTTTTTGTATTTATTGAAAATAAACTAATATTCGACCTTATAAATATTCATAATAAAATATTGTATTACTTGCAACAAGAAACAAAGATGTATCCCCTTTATGCTCTGTGCTTCAGACTTCAAAGATCCCATTTTCAATTTCAACAAAATTGCTCCATTTTCATGTGATTCATATGATCCTCATCATCATCATGAGCCTTTCTGTTAGAAAAAATCAAAAAAATCCCGTATCTTCATAGTATGTAGTGTGGTTATTTGTGTGTGCAGATTTGAAATTAGGCGGTTGATTTTGTGATAAAATGTCGATTACTGAGATGAATAATGGTGATGGGGTTGAAAATGGTTCTGGGTATTCGTGTTTGTCAATGGCGGATGAACAGGAAAAGCAATTTCGTGGCGGAGATCGGAGGATTGGGGAGGGTGGAGGAGAGAAGGGGATGAAAGAGGAGAGAGAAGATTATGGGGTTTTTTTAGGTTCTTCTAGTTGTTCTTCAATTGGGAAGAACAGTGATGATGAAGATGGTGATAATGAGGAGGAAGAGGTTCAGAGTTCATACAAATGTGAAAATGAAAATGGGTCATTTGATTCCATACAAGCTCTGGAGGAGGCTCTTCCAATGAGGTATTTTTTTATTTATTTATTGTTCTTCTCTTTCAGTATTTGGTATACAGAATTTGATTATGTTTTAGGTATTGTTAGATCTCTGTGTGTGTGTTTTTGGCCCTTTTGATTCTGTAAAAAAATGTTTTTGATTCTGTAAAAAAATGTCTGAATAAAGATCTATTGGGTACATTTCTATCAAATTTATATGATGATCTTCGTTTTGCTCAAATATGTTCTTTTCCCTTGTTAAATGGTTCTTCTATTTGATATAATTTGTTAAAAAGAAATTATTTTGATTGTGATTTTTCTTTATGTTTTGGATGAATCAGATGATATTCTCCAATCTTTTATGTTCATTTCCTCTTAGTAGATGAATTTAATTAACAGATTGATGTCCTACTTATTGACTGAATTTGAGTATTTGTTGCTCTAGTCTATACTTGATATTTCCACTTTTCTTAAACTGTTCTCGGGACCTTTTGAATTGAGAAAAGAGAAGAGTAAGTTGAGAGAGAATGGAAGGGAAACTAGAGTAATTTTCTAAAATTTAAAATTTTATGGATTTGATTAAGAAGACTTATAAAATAAGGGTGAAAATGGGGAACTTTTCCCATTTAAATTCTCTGGGTTTTCTCCCAAAATATTTCTAAATGTATAATTTGGATGGTTGCAGAAGGGGAATGTCAAGGTTCTACAATGGCAAATCAAAGTCCTTCACCAGTTTAACAGACGCTTCCTCTTCTTCATCCATCAACAAAATAGCAAAGCCAGGGAATGCCTACTCTAGGAGACGCAGAAACTTGCTTGCTTTCAATCTCGTCTCGGGCAAGAAAAGGAGTTTTCAGCTCAAAAGCAATGGTGGAGTATCAAAGAGATCCACCAACACAAGCCGATCCACATTGGCATTGGCTGTTGCCATGAGCAGCCCAAGAAGCCCCGAAGTGGAAGAAGATAATTCGGACTCTAGCCCACACTTGTCACCACACCATCCTCAATTTAGACAATCTCATTGTAACGGTTTATCCTCATCTCCTCGAGGAAATTTCTCTGCCTGGCGGTCATTTTCCTTTGCTGATCTACAACATTGCACCTCCGTTAAAACTCCGGCTTCTAGATGATAATTCAGCTTATTAAAACTAACCGAGTACCTTATCATAGCTAACCTATATCCATGACCCTGTCATGTTAGTAGAAAAATAAATACATTCTTTTATTTATAGTCAAGAAAACTTTGGATAAGCAGCGAGTCCTCGGTTCCTCTGTCCGGCTGAGTCTTGGTACCAGTGATGTGGTAGTCTTACTTGCCAAGAATTGAAATACTTTTATTTATTTGCAGTATTTGTTAAGAGGTCCAATCTTTTTACTAATATAGAAGTACATAAACTCTGCTACTCAATAGCTATTTGCCCTGCTGGAAGAAACTTCTCAACCAGTAACCACCAAGAAGAAGCACTACTCTTCTCTCTTTTTTAAGGATGAGATAATATTTTATTTTAGATTTTTTTTTTTGAAATTAAAAATTTTAAAGTGACATTTTCTATATAACTTGCACTACTTTCTTAAAACACCTAAACTCGTGTAATATTTCTCATATTATTACATGGTATCTTTGCATGTGAAAGTTTGATGGGAAATATTGATTCTCTAATAAAGCTTTAAGCCGCCAAGGGCCGCGAAGAGTAATAAATCCATCAGTAAAAGGCTTCACTACAAAGCCCAGTGGAATTCAATTGACCTATTGGGTCCCATTTACATTTAAAGGTAAGGCCCAAAGGTGAACTTTGGACCTAGGCTTGCAACATAATACTGCTTATTGGGGCTTACCCTCTTTTAAAATACTCAAATTTCCATAAAACCTTTTAGGATGAATTACATATACTATTACATTTTATCATATATTATAGGGACAATTACATTTTTTATTACATTTTAAAAATAATTACATAAAAAGTCTACAAACAAAATAATTACAAAAAAAGTCATATGCGATATTTAATTACAAAAAGAGTGCAATCTTATCCCTTTTATTTAAGACTGCAATCTTGGGATCGATGGGCTCACTGCTTGTAGGAGTCCTCTACAAGTGGACCAATTCTGACAAGGGTTTGGAGATCCAGGTGGTTTCTGTTGCAAAATGGCGTCCTCTCATACTCCAAAATTAATGACCTCGAAAACCTTGCTTCTACATGACGTCAGGCTCATCCATGACGCCTCCTCTAACCGCCTCTCTAGTCTCGATGACTCCCGTGGTAGTAAGCATCACAACAAAGGGTGGGATCGTTCGTCTCAAGGTAGTATCGACTCGATATTATATATATATATATATATATATATATATATATATATATATATATATATATATATATAGGAGAGTAATTATAGTATACATTTTCTTAGCATGATGAGGAAGTTTCCACGGGAAAAAAAAAAGAGGCATGGTCTTTGTGCCTATTTGACGCTACTCCACAAAACCTTTCGCTCTCAAAGAATCCATTCAATCCAAAAATTTACTCAAATTGTTACTATTCTCGTTGTTTACGGACTATGATATCATCAAACTAAGATCTATTTTTTTTTGCCTTGCATTTTCCTCTCTCCTTTATATCTTTCATCAAAGAGTTTAGATATCGAGCTTGAAGACTCGACGATTAACCGTAAGTTTCTTTAGTGTATATCGATGCGGTTGGTAATCAAACTTACGTGTAGTTGGTTACCAAATCATTTGATAAAATAACCAATTCAGCTTTTATTAGTTTACTAATATATTTTGAATGTGATGCGATTTAGTAACCAAAATTTATGCGATTGGTTACTAAACCTTCCGATAAGGTAACCAATTTAGTTTATTAGAGTTCTTAATTTATTTTGGATGTGATGCGGTTGGTAACCAAATTTCATATAGTTGGTTACCAAACCATTTGATAAAAGGTAACCAATTCGCTTTTTATTTGATTACCAATTTTATTTTAAATGTGATGCGATTCTTAGTCAAAATTAGTATAAAGGTAACCATTTTAATTTTTGTGGGTAACCAAATCAATCAAAAGAAATTGAATAAGAACTCCTCCATGGCGACGGCCATGGTGGCGATGATAATAATGGCAATGATGGTGGCGAGAGAGGAGGATGATGAACATTAACTCCTTCATAATTTTTATTTTAATTTTCTCATTTTGATTTGAATTTTGAAACATGGATTTGAAATTGTTGTTAGAGACAAGATTTGAATTTGAATTTGAATTATTAGTTATCCTTGATTTTAGGTTTCCTTATTAATGTGAATTGTACTTATTTTGTAATAATTACATTCTTTTTGTAATTATTTAGTTGATGTCTTTTCTTATAATTACTTTCTATTTGTTGTATACTTATGTAAAGGACCCTATATTATATGCAAACCTTAATATTAAAAAGAGAAAGAAACACAATAAAAATGTAGTAGAATTATTTTTTTTTAAAGAAGGGGGTTTATATGCGTATTGCATACTACTCACCTTTTTTAGCGACGAATCGAACGACGGTTTGGTTTGGTCATTATAAAGCTCGAATAAATGGTTTATATGTTATGATAACGATTCGATCGTCACTAAAAACTAAGACGACGGTTCTACGATATACATAAATTGACTAAACCGTCGCCTCGAATTAAAATCATTAAAGGTAGAAAGCAAGGTATGTTAAATAAGGAATAAATAACTTTTTGAATTCACATTTGATCTTGAGATTCTATTTTCATTGTACATCAAACTTATTTTCTTATAATCGTAGTAACTATACTCTAAAAAACTTACCAAATAGTATTCTTATGATTTCCATTCAAAAGCAGATGAAGTCTTTGAGTTAAGCGATTTGACTTTCGTTTTTTTTTTGATATGTATATGATTTTGCTTAGTATGTATCGTTATGTATCAAGACACGTCTTTCATAGATATTAAGAATAATTGTATCTTAATAATAATTTTAAAATAATAATAATAAAAAAATATTATTAAGAATAATAAAAATAATAATAATAATATTAAGAATAATAATAATAATTTTAAAATAATAATAATAACAAAAATAATAATAATTTTAATTAATAAAATAATAATTATTACAAAATAATAATAATAATTTTACAATAATAATTTCCTTTCAGTCTATTTCACAATAGATTGATTCGCTAATTCATGTCCTAGGAAATACTTCCCCAAAACAAATCATCCCCCAAATTTTAAGTTATCATACTATCGACTCAATTTCAATTCATTAAGGTTTTCTGGTTTAGGAGAATGAAAGATTTGATTACCAGAAAGACTTGAACATCGAAAATCGAAAATCGAATCTGAGGATTACAGATTAATCGAATCTGTAATTAATCGAAAATCGTCTTTAGAGATCAGAGGGTGGAGTCAGAGGGTGGGGGCGTCATTCATGGGAGGAGGGAGAGAGAGATCTCAGATGTTTTGATGGTGGATTTGAATCTGGGTTTCGTTCCAGATCTGAATGGTTCGTTTTTATGATCTAGATTTTGTATTGATTATCTTTGCTTATGTTTAGATTCGGTGGGTGATGATGTTGTTATTTGATGTTTCATGTGGCGCTGAGATCTGAGTAGTCGGTATTCGGGAGGAGTGCCGGCGAGGCGTCGGGAGACATGGGTGGATCGCCGGAAATGACAGCGGTCGGTCGTGGAGTGAAGCAGTGAAGCAGCGAAGAGTAATTGATTATAATTTGATATTTTACATAAATAGTAACTGACAATAATACTTTTGTGAGAAAAAAAATGTTATATAAACAGAGAATTTAACATAAAATGTGTGATAGTAATTGATTATAATAATTAAATATTTTATGTAAGATAAAACATTTAATACATTATTTTGTATTCATTTTTTATAATTATAAATAATAATAATTATAATTTCAAAACTATTAGTAATTGAGCTGAATAATTTTAAAATTAATAATAATAATAATAATAATAATAATAATAATTGAGCTGAATAATTTTAAAATTAATGCACACATATTAAGAAATATAATTAATACCAAACAAAAATACTATACTACCCTTATTAATTATCTCAACCAATTATTCCCTTCTCAATGTTTCAATTCAACCAATTACTTCTTTTTCAACCAATTACTACTTGGATTATAGCATTGAATTGAATAAAAATCATTAGAAAGAAAAGAAAGCTTTAAATAAGAGTAAAGTAGTGAAAAAATTGCTAATGTATATTAATAAACTCAAAACGATAATCTTTTTAGAACAAAATTTACTTCTTAAAACGACAGAACGGAGGGAGCAATAGATTAGATCACATTTTAATCGTATAAAGATAAAAACCATTTAAGCACATCCAGTAATAGACCAACATAATCATGGAAAACAACTGTCCAATTCTGCCAAACAATATTAACATCAAGAAGGTACTATCATAGGCCTGAACTAGGGCTCCACAGTGCATTATCACTGAGCAGAAAATGCAGTGAATTATTCTACCTCAAAATGTGAACCCAAAATCATCCAGGCAATCCAGTCCATAAATGCCAGAGCCAAAAGCATGCATTGGTCCCACAACCAAATGCCAAAGTAACTGTCATAATTTGATAGAGTACAGAAAACATATATATTTGGGTACTTCACTTTCAGATCTATTACTAAAGCTGTCCATTTTTGCATCTTCCTAACTACAATAATAATAATTGGCACTAGATCCATTAATATATTTACATATCTTATCTCTTAAGATGATTCTCCCCAAGGTAAAAAATATTTTTCAGCTTTTTTTTTCATTCACTGTTCTGAGAAATTACCTCTCCAAATTTTAGGAAGAGTTGGGCATCTGAGGTACTCATGGATGAGCAGTTTACTAAGTGAGGAGTCTTGAGATTTGCATACTCATCCATATAGCAGGGCACTTTGGCAGATGAAGCCAGAGGAGGCAGGGCTGGGGTTGATTCTTTCGTTGGCGTAGGAGATGGCAACAAGCTACCAAGGACGCGCACCACTTCATGCATTGTTGGCCGATCAGATGGTTGTCTTTTGCTGCATAGAAGGGCAAGCTGGAAAACCTTTTTTACATCTCCGAGATCCTTGCATGTGGTGGATATGTCCGGATCAACAGTTTCCATGACAGCATTATTCGCCGTCTTGGACAAGATCTTGCAAAAAAATGAATATTAGGAGATTACTGAAACTATACCAACATTTAAAACTTGTATGCAAAAACTAAAATGACCAGTTAAAAGCTAAAACATAGGAATATAGACGGTTTATAACTGCACAGACAGAACCCGCACTACTATGGCCATACACAAGTATTCATACTTCAAAATAATTGTAGGCATTCATATTTTACAAATCACAACAATTTTTGCCCAGGTTTGCTAATGTTATGAAAATTAAAATGTGCTTCATAATATGAGAGAGTGAGGGGAAAGGGGGGGGGGGGGGGGGGAGTTCCATAACTAAATTAAAAAAAAAAAATCAAAAGGACGGTACGTATGTTAGCTTTCTTTTACCTACAAAAGCCTACTGCATAAAGTGAGCAACCTCAATATAGATTATAGAGATCTACAAAAAGTTTACATTTTGTTTCATGTTATGCAACTCAAATTGGAAATTTTGAGAATGATTCAATTCCAAATAACAAAACAAGGAAGAAACTAGAAATATTGTAAAGAAAAAAGACAAGAAATGAATATAAATGCTGGTGCCAACCGTGTTTGATTTAATGCTGTAAAAGGAACATCAACATGAAATATGAATAAAACTCACCAGATGATGGAGGTTGGATTCATTATCAACCGCTTTCCTTCCAGTTAGTAACTCAAGTAGCACAATCCCATAGCTGTAGACGTCAGACTTCTCGGTGAGACGAGAAGTGCGAGCATACTCAGGATCTATATAACCAATGGTGCCCATTATGTAAGTAGAGGTGTGAGATTTGGAAGTGCATAAACTCTTTGCAATACCAAAGTCCGTGAGGTGGGCCTCAAGGTCCTTATCCAAAAGTATGTTTGATGACTTCACGTCCCTATGAATTATGCGAGGGCTGCAATCATGGTGAAGATACGCCAGCCCTTGGGCTGCTCCTAGTGCTACTCGAATACGGGTGTCCCAGTCGAGCTTTTTCTTCTTAGAAGGGCCTGAGAGAGACAGTTTTAGCATTAAAAGGCCCCCAAAAAAATACTTTCATGCATATGATGGTATTTGATTTCTAGCATCAACCATAATGTATCATTTTGACTTTTGACATCCATAATGCATTGATCAAACAACTCAAAAAAACTGCATACATCTAAGAAAACTCACCATGAAGGAGATCCCACAGGCTACCGTTTTCCATGTGTAAGTCGAGAAGAGAAGATTCCCAGATGGGGACAGAGAGTATCCTTGGAGGCTAACTAGGTTCCGGTGCTTGATGCTCCCAACTGTCTCGAGCTCCGTCTCAAATTCCTTCAGGTATTGTGGGTAGTGGGTATACAATTTCTTTACTGCCACTGGTCTGCAATTTTTAAGGACACATTTGTACACAGTGCTCGATGCACCATAACCAATTATATACTTCTCACTCAGGTTCTCAGTCATTCTCATAATATCTTCATATACATGAAGTGCCATGTTCATGTGAAGAATCACAAGCTTCGGAGACGAGTAGTTGACTGTTATAAAAACTCAAGGGTCAGTAGTAATTCCAAAATTAATAATGCATATGAACTTCACTAAAAGCAACAAGTTAACATCCAGTAAATATATCTACAAGGGACCATGCCAACCATTCTTATGTGCATATAATCTAGATCTACTGAAGGGGGAGGACACTACAACAGTTATGACTTCAGACCTTCTACTAATAGTATAACAATCTTAAAACTAGAACAATATTGCGACATTTATCTGCCAAAAAGTCTCCCTTTTCTTTCAAATGTCACTTTTTCACAAAGAAAAGTTCTTATAACAATAACAAAGCACCTGGTTTGTCAAGTGATCCATCCATGAAAGGTGTCGGATTGTGTGGCCGGCATGCTGCTACAAGGATCATGAGAAGAATTACCAGGGCACCCAAAGCAATCCCCAAAATTGCTGCTTTAGAAATTGTCACTGCATTCATAATGAGAAGGGTAAAGATACTGTACAACTAGATTCATTAATCAGACGGAAACTCAAGATGCCTCAACTTATGAAGAAATATGCAATTTCTACAGCAGAATTATATTTTGCTTCATCCATGATCAAATAAAAAAATGGATATAAAGATGTATCCTGACAAACATTTTTATTTACTTGATCTATGCACACTCAATTAGACATTTGAAAGTAAAACTATTATCTCGTTTGTCGCGAAAAAAGCTTCTACTCATGTCTATATCAAACTTTTATGAGCTTATACTTCTGTCTCATTTTTATGAGCTATAGATTACTATAAGTTCAATAAGTCTAAAGTGATTACTGATAGATACCTCGTCCAGGTGGTCGAGATGCATGACATGGAGAACTGAGCCAATAGCCACAAAGACCTGGATTTCCAATGAAGCTGTGAACCAATATACATAGTCAATAATTTGCTCCCAACAAAAGAACATGGTAATATTAAAATATAATTAAAAAAATGAGGATAAAAATAATTTGCTTAAAGTCCAAATATAATTGTTAATTAAGGATATTGACACATGTCCTGTGAAAGCAGTAATGGTTCATCAAAATTATCTAACCTCTCTGGTGAAAACCTTGAAAAGTTATTGCCTATAGGAATTTCCCCAGCAAGGTTATTATAAGATACATTTCTGCAAAGAAGCAATAAAATTAGTTTCACCAAACAATCACACCATCAACTCATATCAACAGTTACTGCATTAGCTCGAGTTAACTTACAAATTTGTAAGACTGATGCAATTGGCCAAAGACATCACATCTCCTGATAAATTGTTGTTTTCTACTTTCCTGTAATCATCCAGAGAAACCATGGATCAGATGGGAATCAACTGGCTTCAAAATGTCTTGAGCACCATAATAGGCAAAGCTAGTAAACAACATCAAAGATTAATTATGCGAAACAACATTGAGGACCATTTTGCTAGAGTTGCATCCTACAGAATGGGTTAGAACAACTTACAGCATGAAGACATTCTGAAGCTGACCAAGTTCCTGAGGAATAGGACCAGAAAGGCTGTTGTGCGAAAGATCTCTACAGTGGAAAATATAATTCATTTAAATCAAGAAAGGAATGTGATTGACAAAAATGCTATTGTAGATCTCTTACATCTCCATGACACTTCTTAGATTACCAAACTCCGCTGGTATAATTCCCGTCAGACCATTCTCACTTAAATTCCTACCAAATAAAATGTAGGTAATGAGTGATAAGAAAGATATCACGCAACAGTAATCTGTTTTTGGTTTGTCATACAACAGTAATCAAGTCAGGGTAAAACTCACAGTTTCAGAAGATGTTCCAAGTCACCAATTGATGAAGGAATAGCCCCAGTAATCCTATTATTAGAGAGATCCCTGAGCAACAAAAAAATACAATTATTGAAAAGTCAATATTTATACATCAGGGGACACTTAGCAAAAAGAATAAAAATGTTCACGAACAAAAAGGAATTTTGTACTCACAAAGTATCCAAATTACCAATACGAGATAGTTCAATTGGAATTGGACCCTTGAGATTGTTGGAAGAAAGATTCCTAGAAATTAAAGGATAAGATGGTTAGAGCAAGCAATATCACCAATATCTCAACATATATAGATTGATTGAAATATATATATATATACACACTAAAAATTTATTGATGCACTCTCTATTAAGCTAGAAGGAGATGTTAACTTTCACTGACTGATACCCACATACAAGAGAATGACCGGGTAAAACTCTTGAGTTAAGTAAAACAGGTAATGTTGATACAAAGATAAACTTCTAGCCTTTGGCAAGTGATCAAGGAGGGGAAGATTGAATCAAGGATGGGTGTTTGGGAAGTGGAACTCACAAGTATGTCATACTTTCGAGCCTTTGAAATGCAGGAGGGATGGTCCCATTTAGCTTGTTCCCATATACATTGCTGCCACCAAGTTTGAAGGGTGAATAACCATTATCCACCTTGAAATAATTGAAATTTTAGAAAACAAAATAGAGGAAATGCTTACAAGCTGTTGAGATTAGTGCAAGAGCTAAGATTATCAGGTATAGGCCCATCAAGGTTGTTGTTGGCAACATTTCTGCAAGCATACAATGCAAGACTGTCAGCAACTAGATCTGAGAAAACAAATTGCCCAAATAATAATGTCAAGTAAACAAGGATGTACAGGTCAAACAAATCTGTGAGCTGCCCAAGTGCTGGTGGAATATGGCCAGTTAGCTGATTATTGTTCAATTCCCTACAATGGCATCAAATACACACATGAATGAGACTTATGTATATTTAAGACTAGCAAAAAAAAGATGGCAGTCTTGCAATCCTTCTATGACATTGTTAAACCCCTTATATCTGACATAAAATGTAACAATAATTATTCCATATTAAGGCATCTGTAAAATGTGATAGCTTGAATATCAGGTCTACACTAGAACAATTAGTATGTAATTTTCACTTTAATTAGTTACTAGTTCACAAAAACGCGAATAATTGTGAAGTGGTCATACAGATAGTGGAGCTTCGTCATATTTCCAAGCTCTGGTGGAATGGATCCAGTCAACTTGTTGCCATGCAGGTACCTATAACACACGTCATGAACACATCATAGTAGGAATTAAGACAGTCAATAAACATGAGTATAATCAGATTAATTTGAGAATCAAGCATTTGACACAATCATGATATATTTCATTTAATCACATAGATTGAAGACTGCAAGATTTCCATTCTTTTGGAAATCTTGCAGCGTGCATCAAACAGATGGCTTTGTCATCTATGTTCTCTAGGCAAGTCTTGAAGTACTAGCAAGTTCTGTTATCAATTCCACTTAATAACCTTGGAATATTAAATTCATCTAAATGTAAAATAAATTGCAGGAGACCCAAAAAGTTGTACTTACAATTTCTCTGTGTATGTCAAGTTTCCTAAAATGGAAGGTATTGGTCCGCTCAACATATTGCAGCTTAAATCCCTAAATTCATCTAAATGTAAAATAAATTGCAGGAGACCCAAAAAGTTGTACTTACAATTTCTCTGTGTATGTCAAGTTTCCTAAAATGGAAGGTATTGGTCCGCTCAACATATTGCAGCTTAAATCCCTAAGCAGAAGGCAACATTAGTCAGATATCTTCTTCCTTTTTCCGACAAGTAAAGATATAGTTAGTAACAAAGTATAGATCCAATTAAATATATTATTATGACAAAACAGAGTTGAATAGAAAATTAATATCATGAAAAGCATGTTTCAGCTAAATAGTAATACAAAAACACTTACAGAACTGCAAGCGCCTGCATCAGCCCAATAACTGACGGAATTTTCCCAGATAGCCGATTTCCTTGCAAAGATCTGACATGCACCACAAAGTTGACACAGATTTTTAGATTACCAACTAGCTAGTAGCATTGATTATTGAGCTAACAATTTTGAATAAATGGAAGTAGATGCAGGCACTTACAAAGTAGCCACTTGCAAGAATCCAATGTTAAATGGAACTTCTCCAGTCAGCTTGTTGTAAGACAAGTCCCTAGCGGTGGAAAGAGAATGCACATGCATCAGTTAACCATGTAAGGCATCATCCATAATTTGAAGTAGTTGGTTTAGTTAAAGAGGTAGTACATACAAGACTTGGAAGGCAGTGCAATTGCCTATGTTCTGAGGAATTGTACCAGTCAAACTATTGTTTCTTACATCACTGTAGATAAGTAGTATGCAAAGTATCAGGAAAAGGAAATATATATATATATATATAAGAAAATTAAAAAAGCTGCATCAAATTATTAGAAATGAGTCATAAACTACTTACAAATACCACAAGCCAGTGAGCTGACACATATCAGGAGAGAGTGATCCGACCAAATTGTTGCCTCTCAGACCTCTACATTAACTCATTAAAATATATTTCAATTCATCAAGTGAAAAAAGAAAATTGGCACATTAAAAATACCTCAATACCATCTCATAATTACTCACAGGTATTGTAAAACTTCATTCCAGTATACAAGTCTTGGTATTTCCCCACTAAGCTTATTTTGCGCCAGATCTCTGAAAAAGATAGAACATAATTTCAGTCATAGTTCCGAAAACAAAACTGTTATGAGAATAGTCGATTATAGGCCAATTTACAAAATTTTCAAGTTTGGAATCTGAGACAAGGTTGAAGGAATTGGTCCGATCAACTGATTGTTCTTGAGAACTCTGCAAAACCATTTATTTCGAGTTATCAATGTAAATAACTATAAGAAGATTTAATTTAAAATAAAGTATAACGGAGATTTTTTTTGTGGGTAAACTTACAGGTATTCCAGTTGCTTCAGCTTTGATATTGAAAATGGTATGTCACCATATAATTCATTGAAGGACAAGTCCCTAATGAAACATAATCCAAGCGAGTTTTAAGCAAGTTGACAATGACATGAATAGTATACAAGTCTTGGGATTTTATTATCTTTAACATATAATCATACACGATATAGCAGGACAAATATTTGCATAAATACTAATCCAAAGAAGTTTATTCCTGAATTTATAGAAGAAGAAAGAAAAAAACCAAATGTAACTTACAAGCTTTTCAAAGCCACACAATCACCAATCTCATCCGGGATTTGCCCAGAGAGAAGATTTCCCCTCAAATCACTGTTCACATAGTAATACAACAAAAACTATTATCGAACTGTAGCAACTTAACATTCATAGGAATAATAAGAGATAAATTGCCTAAGAAACAAAATGTGAAGGTTGATTGCATAGAAACCGTACATAGAGAGTAGGCCTTTAAGATCCCCAAAAGAAATTGAAATTTCCCCATCAAGGTTTGAGCCCGAGAGATTACTACATTATTTGGAACAATTAATCACAAAGTCAAAATCTTTACCACAAAAAATACTTAAAAGAAAGATTCCCATTATAGACTAGAAATGGGAAAGATAATATCAAGATCATACATTTAATAGCAGAACTACTAAATCAGCAAAAAAATTGGTTGAAATAGTAGCTGGGTAATTGTATAGTAAGCAAAGGAAAAAGTGTTGAAACTAAAAGGACATACAGGGCAATGACATTGAAGGTGACATTGTCACAAGTTACCCCTCTCCACACACAGTAGTCTGAAGATGGTGAATCAGTCCAGTCATACAGCACATTATCCACATCTCTAAATGACTTCTTTATCTCCAACAAAGTTGCCCCTTTTATTCCAACAAACACATAAATAATAAGTCCAAACGAATACCCAAATCTTAGAGATAAATAAGAGCTCAAGAAATACTACTAAAGTACTAATTAAACAAATAGACACGTTTTGTAACCTGAATAAAATAAGATTAAGAACTCAATAAACAATGGAAGAAAGAGAAACAAGCCCAAATCATAAATTATTAGAATAATGGAGTTAGATTACAGAAGGGTTTATGTTCATTAATTAAGAAAAACACACTCACCTTCATCTGAAACTACAGAACCAAAGCTTAAACAGGCGATGAAAAGCACAAACAAAACTGGGACAAGCAGAGATTGACTGCTTCTTTTGGGGACAACGCCGAATGAAAATGCCATTGTTGAAGGGGAGATGAGATTCTCAGAATAAATATTCGATTTCTACAGCCATTGAAGCGATTTTGACGTTTCAAATGTGGTGAGAAGTAGAAGAAGAAAGCTCAGTTCATACTTCATAGAGTGGCAGACATTAATTAACTAAAGGGATAAATGGGGGATTAAAATATGGGAAAATAAATAAATGGTGTGAACAAACAATCGATATATGGTCACGAAAAACTTGCTTAATTGTTCAATGACATCCCCCAACGTTCAAGCATAGAAAAAAGAGAGAAAAAAAAGAGGCATAGCTAAATTCAGTGGGTATTTGGGTATCTCTCTCTTTCTTCCTAGAAAACAGAGAAGAAGAGAAAGTGAAGTTATGGGTATGTAAGAAATGGGCAAAATATACAAAATGGGTAAAAATAGAAATTGGGTAAATTGAGAAAATGGGTATGTAGAAATAGAGAGAATGGTGAAAGAAATATTGTATAGAGAGAATTGAGAGAGAGAAATGGCCAAATGGGTTGGGTGAGAATTATTTGGGGAAGAAAAAGTTAAAAAACCTTCTGCCAAGAGGCTCTGGAAATGTACCAGAAGAGCCTGCAATTTTGCTCAGTCTTTCTTTTTTCCTTTCTCTCTCTAAATTTATTGGGTTTCTTTCTCTCACTGAGCTAATAGCAGCTATGGGACTAGTTGCAGTAGCTTTTTCAATGAGTAGTACATATAAATTATTTTGTATCTTAAATTCTTAATTAAGCTTTCATTTTCTCTCTCTTAAATTCTCAGTCTCTCTCTGTGATCCTTCACTCCATCATAAGTCACTGTCTCTCTTTCGTTCTGTATGTGAGAGAGACTGAGAGAGCGAGGGCCAAGCTAGCCAGATAGACACAGAAGTATATATATATATACATATATAGATATACAGAGAGAGAGAAAGAGGGCCAGAGGAGAAAGGGTGGTAATCAATAACCAATTCATAATCCTTTTACGGCTCTGTTTTGGGCTATTTGGGTGTTATTATTATTTTTTTATCAAATGAAGAATTTTAGTAATCTATAAAGCATCTTTTACAACTAAATAGAATGTACTATTAAGATTTTTAAAGACTTTAAAATTTTAATCGTATTCAATCAATACATTTAAATAGTATAAAAGTTTATAATGTCTTTAAAAGTTATGTGATATTAAATTAAAATTTTATAAAATCTATAAAATATTTTGGTATTCAAAAAATCATTAATTTTTTAAATTTTTATCAAATAATAGAGTTTGACGGACTTTAAAACAAGATATACACATATCCAAAGTATGATGAACAAAGAAATATGATGAACAAAAGAGAAAGAGAAAGAGAGAGAGTAAATCAAACAAAGAAGAGAAAACAAAACAATAAAAATCTCAAAAACGAATAGAGTTATTATAGTAGGTGAGGAGAGATAAAGATGAGGGGTTGAAAATAGTAACTAATGTTAAGGATTCTAAATAGAACCAATGATATAAATGAAAATAACAAATATTTTAATATTATTTTATATTTTTTCTCTCCCATAAAAAAAATCATATTTAATATAAAAGTAATAAATTTGTTAATTTTATCATTTGTTGAAAATTATAAATTGTTAGTTTAGTACTAATAATTACTTGATATGAACAATGAACAATTTTAAAATCGAAATTGTTATTTTATATTATTGTTAGTAGAAAATGACTTTTTTGTATGAAATATTAAAATTATGAAATAAGACATTTTCTTATAATAGACTGGGTATGATCCAATAATTCAAATTCAACCATGCCTCTTATTTCAAATTAGGTTGTTACATGGTAAAAATATTTTAATATTATTTAATATAGTAATCATTAAATCTAAAATATAAGATCTTTGTTGTTTTTTTAACAATTAATATAAGCTACAAGTTTATATTAAGTATACAAATGTCTATCAAAATCTTGATAAAAAAAATCTATAAAAGTTTGTCACTTATTTCATGGAGTATTTAAAAGTAATTTTAAAAATCTTTAAAAGTCATTAAAATTCACAAACTCTACAAAAATATATTTAAAAATCATTATTAAATACACCCTCTAAAGGAATGATACTAAAATTAATATATTCCAATTAAAAACTAGAAAAACCTGGAGCTAACATTTGAATTAGAGCAGTCAAACCATAAGTCACCAAATTGCTACAATCATCAACATCATCTTGTAAACATTAATATTGTCACCCTTTGAGCTACATGTACGAGTTAATTTCATAGTTTTGTGTATAGTTAACGCCTCGGCACAATCAACATTCATGTTACTACCTAGTAATTTATCAACATAACTCCATAAAACTTACCGCGATGATCATGAACAACAAAGTCAACCTTAATAAAATCATTATTGTTGAGACTTGTGATTCGTAATCGAGAAGTTCTTGAAAAAATCAAGTATTCCTCTCCGGGAGCGTAGGCCACCCACGGTAGGGTACGGTGTTGATAAGGGCATTATGAGTATTTCGACTATAATGTGAATTAGAGTTAGAATAAAAGTAACAGTTATATATATTATCTATTAGAAAAAAATCATATGTACTCGGTGAATAATAAAAAGAACGCCGCTCCCGTAGACTATCTAAATTAGGGAACTACGTAAATTTATGTGTTAATTATTTACTGTTGTGTGCGTTTGTGTGATCAAATTCTAACAATTACCTTTCACGGATGAATTAGAATGAAGCTTATACACGCCACGCGGAGGCTTAATCCATTTTCCAGCCGAAATAGAGCTAGTAGTGGGCAGGAATAAGCAGTTGCCTAGCCTTTAAAAAATAGTAAAACTTGTGGAGTCGGAGATTTCTTCCATGAACCACAACATTCTTGTTTCCCGTATAGGACTTGTTGTTTAACTCTATAATCCAATCCGCGAAAGAAGCATACTCTATCCCATCGTATCTAAAAGACCCAAAGGGCTGGAAAGTCGCATAGCAAATGCTACTAGACATAATAACAAAGCATGTAGAATCGACTCATTCTCCCAACCACACCCAAGACAAGAAGTTAGACATGGAACTCCTTTTCTTAACATGTTTTTACCAACCAAACTAATTAGGGGTGTAAATGAACGGAGTCAAACCGAGTATTGAGCTGTTCAGATTTAGTTTGCAAAATATATTGAGTATGAAATAAAGTTTGATTGAGGCTCGTTTAGCAAGCACCATCTCGAATCAAATCCAAACAGTTTGAATTTTTCAAACGAATATAATTCGAGTATCAGTAAAAAATTGTGATTTAAAGTAGTTCGAGTAATTTATTGAATTTTAAAATTTACTTGTATTTAAATCAATTATAATTCGAATCGAGGTTGAATAATAATAGAGTCCGAATTATTTAATTTATTTTATAACCATATGAATAATACTCCCTCCGTTCCTTAATACTCCCTCCGTCCCATAGTTATAGGCTGATTTCTTTTGGCACATAGCTTAAGAAAATTAGTTAATTGACAATTTTTAACATAAATTTTTCACATATACCCCTTAATATGGAATTAATGAATAAGTTAATTCCTCCTTACTTATCACACTGGAACTCTCAACTTCATTGATTGGCGTGTACTGACCATTAAAATTCATAAACTTTAACCAAAGAGAATACAACAACATTAAATGTGGTGATAAAAATAATGACATTAAATATTGTTTCTTCAAAAAAAGAGTAATGGTTGAATATTTATTACAAGGGCATAAAAGTAAAACAATGAACCAACTAAATTTTATAAATAGTAAGTAGCCTATATATTGGGACATCTCAAAATGAAAAATCAGCCTACAACTATGGGACGGAGGGAGTATAAGTCTTTTTAGAGAAATATTTTTGTTCCTTAATATAAGTCGTTTGAGAATTTCAAGCATTAATTGCTTAGTTTCCAATATTACCCCAAGTATTAAATGTAACTTTGGTTCTCTTACTATTTTATGTCCAATAAATAACAATCTCTTATTTCAATACAAGGGTAATATAGACAATTGATATTATAGTTAATATTATACAATCATTTCTTTAATATTTGTGCATAATTCTAAAACGACATATATTAAAAAACGAAGAGAGTAGCTCTCCCCAAAGGAATAGTTTGGGTATTAATTGTTAGTTGCACACTTTCAGTCCATACCATTCCATTATTATTTTTACGTCGAGTAGTGGGGTAATAAATTGCCTGGACATGTTCCCAATTCCTTTTCTTTCCTGTGGTGTAATTTAGCCATAATAAGGGGTTGGTGAATAGTTGAACCGAGTGCAAAGCTTGTTAAAATTTAGTAACTACTTTATGTATCTTAATGCATCTTAATAACTCATTTCTTAATGCATTTTAATAATTTATATTTTTGTATTAAGAGATCTTCCGAATAGTTTAGACTCATATTTATATCTTAACTATTCAGATGACATCTTAATACAAATATGTGGACTTTTAAGAGACATTAAGAGGTAAACTATTAATATAAATTAAGATTTAATCAAACACAAACTTAGTATATGTTTGGTTATATATTAAGCATTTATAATATTTAGAGAGTTTGAAGATTCAAACGTAATTAAAAATTTTGTTGGTCAAATCGTAACTTCAATACTTAGAGCTCAAATATAATACACCAAAATTAATAGAGGACTTTAAAAGTTGATACATATTCCTAAAATGACTCTTGATCCATTAATTGATGTATAACTAGCATAAGAAAAACTTGAAAAGATAGCATGTCCGTTTATCTTCTTTAATTATCTTCATTTATGTGTAATTATATATTTCATGTAATTACTTATTTAATTTATAATGTTTTGTCATTTCATCATTTATTAACTAAAATAGTAAGTTAGTTAGTTGGTCACCAAATTAGTATTTAGATGATAGATTGTTAGGTGAAAAATCAAAATCATTCTATATTTAAAAGAAAATAGATGTTTATATAAACAAAAGCACTAATTTTACAACATTTTCGTTTCATCAATAATAAATGATTGTCAAGACGAGCTTTACCATACTTTTTACTCAATTCACTTGAAAAATATAAAATTGTATTGATAAAAATATTAATTCTCATTTAAAATAAAGTAATTTATATCAAACTCTATTTATAAAAATAGAGTAAAATCTGATAATACCCCTCTAGATAATCATAATAACACTCACATTCCTCTAATTTTTTAAGTAACCAATTAGTACCTGTAATTTTTAGGGTTGACTAAATAGATAAAATTATATATTTATCCTTGAATGTAATCAAATTTTAATTCTTGAATAATATATATATATATATATATATATATCCTTTTTAATAAAATATATTTTAATTATAGTTTTATTTATAATTAAGACTATCTCATTCAAATAATTTAATTTATCTAAAATTCAAAATAAAAAAAAGCATAACATATTTACATCATTTAATCAAAATAATAAAATTCAAATTATTTTGTTAACTAATCAAAATAACTAATTAAATAAAATAAGTTGTATAACATATTTACATCATTTAATCAAAATACTAAAATTCAAAAACATAACATATTTACATCAAATACTAATTTAAAAAAAAATACTAAAATACTAATTAAAAAAAATACTAAAATACTAATTAAAAAATACTAAAATACTAAATAATATTTTTAAAATTCAAAAGCTGAGTATTATGATTATTTTAGTAATTTTTAATATTAATTTTAAAATCATATCAATTTAAAAATATTATGATGTAATTTGAATTTTTGAATACATTTTAAAAATATTATTACATCATCAAATTATAACATATATTGTTATGTATAGATTATTACATCATCAAATTATTTATATTATTTATAACATATAATGTTATGCATAGATTATGTATAGATTATTACATAATCAAAATTTTATATAGTTTAAAATATTATTTAGTATTATGATATTAGTAATTTAAAATTTTATATCAATTAGTATTTAGTATTATGATTTTAGTATTTTAATGATGTAATTTGAATTTTTGTTATTTTGATTAATTAATAAAATAATTTGAATTTTAGTGTTTTTTTAATTTAATTTTTTAGTATTTTAGTATTTTTTTATTTAGTATTTTAGTATTTTTTTTTAAAATTAGTATTTGATGTAAATATGTTATGTTTTGAATTTTAGTATTTTGATTAAATGATGTAAATATGTTATACAACTTATTTTATTTAATTAGTTGTTTTGATTAGTTAACAAAATAATTTGAATTTTATTATTTTGATTAAATGATGTAAATATGTTATGCTTTTTTTTATTTTGAATTTTAGTATGTTTTGTTTTGATTAAATGATATATATTATTTTATTTAGAATATATTTTATATTTAAGTCTGTCACGTCATCACATTTTAACCTCGTTTGTCTTTTGTTAATGGCAGGGGCACGGGTAAGGCTGTAAACGAGCCAACACAGTTCGGGCTCGACTCGAAAAAATACGAGCGAGACTCGGATTCGTTAATAATATGATACAAATCCGAGCATTAAAAATAGTTCGAATAAAAATACGAGTAGAATCTGAGCACTGTTATATGTGACGCCCCCAAAATTAGGTATACATCACCCATCTTGGGTAGTCAGATACATGGTACATAATTTAAATACAACTTACTAATATAACTGCTGTGTATACAATACGATATAAAGCGTGAGTTTGAATACAAATATTGTCTACTAGAGATCATACAAACTCAAAAGGAGTCCTCAAGACAATTATTATCACACTATTTCACGAATAGTGAGGACTACTAATGTTATCCTACGGACCATTACTCCGTTCCCCGACTCATCCCAAATTTATATTCTCATTTTCACGAAGAAAACGGTGAAAAGAAAGGGTGAGCTCAACTAGCTTAGTAAGAAATATTATGACTAAGATAATGCAGAATAAATTATCATTAGCTTTCTGGTGTTAAAGCGATAAAATATAATGAACATCAAGTTTAACTACGGTATGAACCAAAGAATCCATTAAAAAGTCAAGTAGAAAATAAAATCTACTATCTTTTATGATTTAAAAGGTTTTCATCATTGTTGTAGTATGAGACTCAAACTTTAATAAATATTCCACATCATCGAATCACCCCGCACTACGGCCGAGGATATTCTTTAGTATCACGACCACAATTATTCATGCACTACGGGCCAAGAATATTTGTGTATTCATTAATGGTCGTGATCATTCCAACAACTCGGTCCATCAATGCACTACGGGCCATCGAGATTTTTACCACATCATTTATAACATTACGGCCATGATTACACCGAATAGTCTCGGTCATAATCATACCAAGTCCATCTACGCACCTTTCTGAGCCACGAGATGACTTTCAACATAAGATAAACATGATGATGATGGAAATGATATAAGAATTCAATAAAACAAGTTCAAGAATTAATTTATCTCTAGAACCAATAACATCCAAATCGACATGATCATTGCTTCGTAGAGTAAAAATTCAAGAATCTTTGAGAAGAATATTTTCATGAAAGGATCTTTGGATGAAGCTTAAATATCAAGGATATTCCACTAATTTCATGGAGTATAGAAGTCAAAGTTTTAACCAATTTGGGTATAATAAAGAATGGAATAACAAAAGAAATCACCGTAAATGCGATAGATCGCGACAGAAAAGTTATTCAATGAGAATAATTGTAAGATCCGAAATTTTTTTAAATAAAAAGGAATTTTCTTTATTTATTATTTTGAAATAGTAAGGGTTGATTTGATTAATGTGGATAGTTAAGGGTTAAATACGCAAATATTTCAAAATAAGCAAGTGGTTATAAAATATTCATTGTTGTTGGGGAATATTCGTTTGGTCGTGGAATATTAAATGCGATTCGGGAATATTAAATGATTTGGCTGACCGTGTGTGGGCCCCATAACTGAAAGCGATTGGATGAAGAAAACAACAAATATAAGTTGTTTTTAAATAATTGGCGTAGTTATTACCGTTAACACCGTTGGAATACCCGATTGGTTAAAACACACTAATCTGGCGTTGTTGAGCAAGAAGCACTGCAGTATTGCACCAATTATTGATTCTTACGTACGTAGAAGGCACTACTCAATAATGGTTCTGATAATTCTTTGTTCAATTATTTTATTGAGTTAATAATTCTTTGCGTTGATATTTTATATTCTTCATTGTTTGATAATTGTCATTTACGATTTTTCATTATCGAAGCAATAATTCATATTATCTGAATAATATTATTAGATAACATTATTGGCAATGTCTAGAAAGTTCTCGCATAAGGAGAGGTTTGGTCACCTAATTGCGCCAAGATGAAGAAGAAATTCTTATTGGAAAGCCCCTCTTCTCTGAACTGCACGGTTGTCGATATTGTGATTACGTAATATTATTTGTGAATAATTAATTATTGATTCATATGATGAGGAAAATATTGATTTTATGTGGATATAGATGGAGAAAAATTTTAATGTGACAATTGTTGAAAATTGAAATTTTATCTCTTTTTGATAAAATAATTCATTTAAATATATTATTATATTTTAATAATATAATAATGGTGATATTTTTACAACGAATGTGGGATATATGAGTATACGAGGAGGAAGAGTATTTTTGTTGCAATAAATGTTTAAAACATGTTAAACATGTCGGTGGACCCCATTTATTGACTGAAATTTGATTATAGCCTGTAAAATCGACCGTTTGTGGATTTCGGTCAATTTCCATTTGGAATTTGGAAAAACTTTCTTCTGCAAAGTTGTAGAGAATTGAATTTCTTATATAAAACTCATGAGATTGAATTTTCTGATAAAAGGGCTATTTATTATGAATTATTGAAGTTACGAGCTCCAAAATAATTAATTTTGAAGTTTTAAATATTTTTTTTAAAAAAACATTTTTGCATGTGTGAGGCATGTGTTCAATTGCTGAAATTCAGATTCAAAGGTGTGCGTGAAGATTTTATATATATATTAATATTTTAATAAATTTTCTACTTTTGGTGTTCTAGCGATTTTCTATAAATAGGGTCTTGGGTTAGAATTGAAAATCACATTTTAAAGCCAAGTTTTCTCTCTCTATATTATCGAGCGTATTCTTGTGAGTATTTTGAGTATACTTTGAGTATTGCTAGGCGGTTGCAAGTTTCCTTCAAAGACTTATACCGGTAGATTCTATTTAGAAATCTTGATCTTTCGAGGTAAGGAATATTATTTTTTTCAGTAATGATATTATTTCTTCAATATCATTATCTTTGAAATGTTGATCGAAGTTTTATCAAATTTGGAACTTTTTCATGTCGGGGTTACTTATTCATGGGTTCTTATTCATGAGTTCTTATTCACGAGTTCTTATTCATGAGTTCTTATTCACGAGTTCTTATTCAAAGTACTATTCATAAGCGTGAAGATGTTTTTTGTGGAATTTCTTTTTTTGGTGTGAGTTATTATTCACGTATTTGGCCTTATTCACGATATCTGACACTATTCACGATATCTGGTCTTATTCAAGAAAAATAAAATTTCTTCTTTTCGTCAAAACATCTATTCGGATACTAACTACGATTGTATCCATGTTTTGATCATTCTTGAATTTTACACCACTATGATTATTTTGAGGTATTTTTGGGCGTGGATAAAACCAAGTACGAATCCTTAATCCTTAATCCTTGTCATTTTGTTTCATTTGGATTCGTTTCTTTAAAAAAATATTTTTCATCATCCTCGGTCTTAAATGATGATATTATGGAATATCTTTGGCACGTGAGTGCAAAAGATGAATGATTTCTTAAGAATATCTTTGGCCTGTAGTGCAAAGATGAATGATTTCGAAGAATATCTTTGGCCAGTAGTCAAAGATGAGCAGTGTTTAAATGAACATGATTAATGATGAATATCTTTGGCACTGTAGTGCAAAAGATGAATATTTGATTCGGATGTATATTGATTGATGTTACTGGGGATAAAAGATAGAGCGATGAACTTTTAAATTCATACATAGAAGATAGTAGTTTGCATTCTCTACTTAACTCTTCTAATGAATTATTATTTCACTGCGAATATTGATTTAAAATTTGTTGTCTATTGTATTCTATTATATTTTTCCTGTTGAAGACTAACGATAATTTGTTGTATATTATCTTAGTCATAATATTCTTTTTTCGAGCTAGTTGAGCTCACCCTTTTCCTTTTGTTCCATTTTTCTCGGGAGGCGAGAATATAAGCGAAGTACAGTGAGGTATGGAATGAAGGTTTTAGAAAGGATTGTTTAGTAGTCCTCACCATTTTTGTAAAATAATATATCAATAAATGTGATGAGGATTTATTTGAGTATAGATATTATGTCAGAAGATAATATTTGTATTCAAACTCACATTTTCTTGTTGTAATAATAAAGTTGTAGTTGTTTACGTACCATGTATTGACAAACTCGGAATAGGTGATGTATACCTATTTTGGGGCGTCACAATAATAAATAACGGAACCAGTCCGTACGTAAAACGCCTGACAAACAGGATATTCAGCGAATAATAATAATAAAAAGATTTTAACCAGTCCGGTGTAGAACACCACGCATGGATGTTCCAATGTAATAATAATAAAAGGCGGAACCGAAGTCCGGTGTAAAACACCTGACAGGATGTTCAGCAATGAATAATAGAAGAATTTCACCAAGTATAGGTAAAGCATGCATATCTGAGTTATTCCAAGCAGAATAATAAACAATGGAATAACAATGATTCTCTTCATGAAAAAGAAAGAATAACACCCCTTACTTTTGGTAGGAGATTGAATAATTTGCAGTAGTGTAGTAACAAAATACTCTTCTTCTTTCTCTTATTCTCCCTATACTTTCTCTCTATAGCTTGAATGAATTCGTGAAAAATAATGAAGCACTAGGCCTCTATTTATAGAAGATTTCTAGCTTAAGACCGCCATGTGAAAAAGGCAAAGTAAGCGACGATCGGTGATATGAAAAGAAAAGTGGTTTCGACCGTAATGTGAAACGACAAGTGGTTCGACTTTGTAATAATGTGAAACGACAAGTGGTTCGGCGCTTTGTAATGTAAAACGACAAGTGGTTCGGCGCTTTTGTAATATGAAACGACAAGTGGTTTGGCGTACGGTAAAGGTAATTACTATTGGCGAAGGTAATTACAATTCACAAAGGTAATTACTATTGACGAAGAGACTCTTAGATGATGACATATGGGCCCCCATAAAATAATCAAACTTACCACAAACGTCTCATAATGAGACTCTTTATATACATCAAGGATTGAATAAATATTACCACAAATTATTTTATTTTAATCAACACCTATTTAATCTTTCAACAATTATTAATCAAATAACTTGTCGTCTCAATTATTGATTTAATACTATAACATATTATACTGGATGATCCGTGACAATAATTGAATCAATAATATAAGAGATATGATGCAACAATTCATCGTAGCAATAATTGAGCATAATTGAGTGACTTCTCACGTAAGCATCAATAATCAATATCGTGTGCTACTATCAACTCACGCGTATTCTTGTACTTTTACTACTAGGGTAGTTCAACGGTTTTAATGGTAACACCTCTGTAGTTATTTTTATAGAAAGATAATTTTGTCGTTTTAACTACGACAATACTTTCGTTAATAGAGGTTCTACTAATGATTGGTAGTCGCATACGAATATTCCCAAGAAAAAAAGAATATTCCCACCAAAACTAATATTTTATAACAACTTGCTTACTTTTGCAAAATTTATAAATATTACCCACAACTATAACATTATATCAAATTTATTCCATAATATTCAAAAATAATATTTATAGAAAATTCATCTTTATTTATAAAAGTTGGGGTCTTACAACCTCCCTTCTTATGAAATTTAGCCCTCGAAATTAGGGTACGTACACGGTATGTCGAAGAGGTAAGGATACCTTGATTTCATTTGATTCTAACTCCCAAGTCATTTCCTCAACATCGTGGTTCCTCCACAAAACTTTGACTTGAGGTATAACCTCGAGCGTAGAATATGTTCCTTCTTATCCAAGATTTGAAGCAGGAACCTCTTCATACGTCAAATCTTCCGCTATTTCGTCCGTCGGTTCTAACTCAATAATGTGGTTCGGGTCTTTCACATATTTACATAACATGGATATGTGAAAAGCGTTATGAACGTGAGACATATTTCACAGATAAAAGCGAGTCTATAGGCCACGGTTCCTACTCGATCGAGGATTAAAATGGACCAGATGAATCGAGGATTGAGTTTTCCTCTCTTTCCAAATCTTGTAACTCCTTTCCATGGAGCGACTCTTAACAACACATGATCTCCTATATCAATTCCACGTCCTTTCGATGAAGATCAAGATAACTCTTTTGTCGATTTTGTGAGGTTTTTATCGTTGTCGGATCGTTTGAATCTTTTTCGTAGTCATACGCGTATCAACTCCGGTCCCAACAACGTTGCTTCACCCACCTCATCCCAAAGATCTTGGAGAACGACACTTTCTTCCATACAACGCTTGAATGGAGCCATGCCAATACTTGCTAACGATAACTGTTGTTGTAGGAAAACTCCACCAATGGTAAGAACTTGTCCCAACTTCCCTTGAAATCAAGGACACACGAGTCTTAATAGATCTTCAAGAGTTTGAATAGTCCTCTCCGATCGTCCCGTCCGTCTCGAGGATGATATCTGCCGAGCTAAATCGTAAGTCTGTGCCCATAGCTTTTTGCAAACTAACCCAAAATCGTGAAGTGAATCTTGGGTCTCGATCGAAACTATGGATCTTAAGATACCATGCGATCTTACAATCTCGTTTATATACATACGAAGCAAGACGTTCAAGTGTATAAGTTTCTCGTATCGGTAAGAAATGAGCGAGACTTGGTCAATCTATCAACAATGACCCAAATCGCATCTATGCCTTGAGAAACCTTAGGAAGACCGGAACGAAATCCATGGTAATGTGCTCCCACTTCCATTACGGAATTTCAAGTGGTTGCAATGGACCTTTTGGTACTTGATGCTCGCTTTAACTCGTTGACAAGTTAGACACCTTGAGATAAACAAATATTTATCTCTCTCTTTCATATTGTCCACCAAAATGTATGTGAATATCATAATACATTTTGGTACTCCGAGATGGATTGCAAATGGTGTGTTGTGCGCCTCCATCATGATATTATACTTTAAATCGTGGTCGTTAGAACACAAAGTCCGGAGTTGACTCAAGTATTCCTTCTTCATCGATTCTTGCTTCCTGGCTGATAGCACCTTCTTGCACTTTCTTCCTCATACGCATCGCTCAGAATGCATTGGTTGAAAGCGGCTTTTAACTTTATCGATTAAAAAGTCGGTTCTACTCGTATACTCGCTATCATCACACGCGTCCTCGAGTCTTTAACTTTATCTCCATCCTTTGCAAGTCACACAAAATGGGCTCATTGACAATATCGCAATCAGACTTTTCGTGCATATGATTTTCTACTCAATGCGCCGCCTACCACGTTATTTTTCCAGGATGGTATTGGATGGTATGATCATAATCTTTCAGCAGTTCAAGCCAACGTCGTTGTCGCATGTTGAGTTCCTTTTGAGTGAAGAAATATTTGAGGCTTTTATGATCCAGTAAAGATCTCCACTTTCTCTCCTATACAAGTAATGCCTCCAAATTTTAAGTGCGAAAGACAACAGATTGCTAACTCTAGATCATGAGTAGGATAATTCCTCTCATATTCTTTGAGTTTTCGCGATGAGGCATAGGCTATAACTTTTCCATGTTGCATGAGAACACATCCCAACCCTTTGCTCAAGCATCACTTTGTAGATGACAAATCCTCTCGAGCGGATGGTATTATCGTAAGCAGTCTTTGAAATAAGTCTCTCTTGAGTTCTTGAAAACTCTTCTCACATTCTTCGCTCCAAACGAACTTTGTATCTTTCCGAGTCGGTGAGTCAATGGAGTAGCGATCGAGAAAATCCTTCCACGAATCTCCGATAATAACCAAACTAAACCGAAAGAAAGCTACGTACTTGATTCATCGATTTAGGTTGTTCCCGACTTTGAATAGCTTCAATCTTTCTTTGGGTCAACAGATATTCCATGACTTGATACCACGTGCCCAAGGAATGCTACTTCTTCAAGCCGTAACTCGCATTTCTTCAACTTGGCATAAAGCTTATATTCACGAAGCTTTTGGAGTGTCACCTCAAGTGTTGCTTCATGATCTTCACGGCTTTTGGAATAAATAAGGATGTCATCAATAAAGAGGCGACCACAAAGTGATCCAAATATTCCTTGAATGCTCGGTTCATCATATCCATGAAGGCAAGAAGAGCATTAGTCAATCCAAAGGACATGACTAGAAATTCATAATGCCCGTCATCGAGTTCAAAGTCTTTGGAATGTCATCGGTTCTAACCTTCAATTGGTGATATCGGAACGTAAGATCAATCTTTGAAAAGAATTTGGCTCCTTGAATGGTCAAACAGTCATCAATACGTGGCAATGGATACCTATTTTTGATGGTGACATGATTCAACTCCCGATAATCAATACAAAGTCGCATACTCCCATCTTTCTTCTTCACGAATAGAACAGAGCACCCCAAGGAGAAGTACTAGGACGAATAAAGCCAATGTCTAACAATTTCTCGCAGTTGGGTCTTTAACTCATGAAGTTCAATAGAGCCATTCGATATGGGGGCTTTGGAAATAGGTTTTGTCTGGGTTCAAGGTCGATACAAAATTCAATTTCACGCCTCGGGGTAGGCCGGGAAGTTCTTGGGGAATACGTCGGGAAATTTATTAACAATAGAAATATCGTTCAAACCCGGCGTATTTTGTTTAAATCGTGACATGAGCTAAGAAAGCTTGACATCCGCTTTTTCAATAAACGAATAACTTTATGGCTTCGAGATAACCGTGATTGATTTTAATGGTTTGGTCGCTTGAATTTGCATAATAGGTTGGTTAGGAATATGAAAGCTAACAACCTTACGAAAACAATCAATTTTGCATGATAAGTAGTTAACCAATCAATCCCTAGAATCACGTCAAATGCAAGTATTTTTAATGAAATAAGATCGACGGTGTAATGTGAGGGTACCGATTTGAACCAAACAAGACTTATAAAGCGAGTGGATGTAATGAAGGTTTCTCCCAACGGAGTTTCCACAGATAAGTCAAAGTCTAATTTCTCCGAGTCAAATTTAATCGATGAGCGCAAGTAGGAGAAATAAAAGAATGGGTAGAACCCAGATCAAATAAAGTATAGACTTCATTAGAGTTTATGATAAGCTTTACCCGTGATGACCTCATTCGGGTCCTTGCTCTCTGGGAGGTCACAACAAACGCTCTCCTGCACTACTCTGGGTTTGACTTTTTCGGGAATGGCCTTTGGTGCCTCCATCCTAGTTGAATTTGTCTTTGGTAAACGACAAAATCGAGCTAAGTGACCTTCTCTTCCACAATTATAACACGCTTTTGGACGACATGGTGCGATTTGATCGGTGATGTGTCCTCTCCTCCGCATTTGAAGCATATGATAGGTGGTCTTTCTCCTTCCTTAACAACGGTCTTTGGTCTTGACGTCTTTCCATCATTGTTGAATCTCCTTTTCTTGAAATGTCCATTCTTATTGTTTTGGTACGATTACCACCGAAGTGGTTACCATATCGCCCTGTTGATTCCCTCCACGCTTGTTGTCACCGCTCGATGACTACTCATTTGGTATTATAATTTTAATTACCGCTCTCCTTTAGTTGCGTTGACTCGTTATCGCACTCCACTAAGCGAGCCCTATTTACAACATCTGAATATAAACATAGTTTATGAGAAATAAGATGTTGACGTATCACCGACTTCAAACCTCTTAAAAACATTCGCGACATTCTCTCTTCATTATCCACCAGTGGGATATGAACCGTGATAACTCCGCAAATTTTGCCTCGTATCATGACACTGGTCATATTGTTTTGTTCCAACTTGATAAACTCCACACCTCCTTCGTATGGCGAATACTTTCGTGAAAGTATTTGTCGTTGAATGAGCTCTCGAACTTCTCCCAAGATATCTTGAAGACAAAGAAGTTGAGTACGTTTTACCGATTCCCACCAAATGTCCGCCTCTCGCGCAACATAAAGCGTGAAAGGAACCTTTTGCTCCTCGGAGCATCCCAAGACATCAAATATCTTGGTAATCTTCTTTATCCATGCTTCGCTTGAAGTGGTTTGGCTCTCCTTAAACTCCGGTGGTCCCAGCTCCTTGAATTGTTTAGCGGTGTGCCGCGAGAGTTTTCGTGTTTCCACCTACGTTTTGGGCAGAGTCGCTCTCGCCTTCTTGTTGCATGAATTACATAAAGCCTCTGAACATTTGATCATTCATCATTTGGTCGTTGTTGTTGTTGTACGTGAGGATTGTCGCCTTCGATGCATGCATTATCACGATTAGTGATATGTGGTGAATAAACGATCGCTGTGCTCCATTGCTATTCTTAACATTCTCGGATGTCATTTTCGAATCGCCACAAAACAAAAGGTTAATTGACGTAACATATTATCCCTATATTAAATGACCAATAAAATAAGCACATAAACTTAGGTAGGTCATACTAGCGAAGGTATTCCCCGCTCTCCCTCCTAGTACTATTCTCACATCTTAGCCAGTGGATCATATCCCTAAGCTCGATACTGTTGTGACGCCCCAAAATTAGGTATAAATCACCCATCTTGGGTAGTCGGATACATGGTATGTAATTTAAATACAACTTACTAATATAAGCGTATCGTGTACAATACGATATAAGCGTGAGTTTGAATACAAATATTATCTATTAGAGATCATACAAACTCAAAAGGAGTCCTCATTACAATTATTATCACACTATTTCACAGAATAGTGAGGACTACTAATGCTATCCTCGGACCATTACTCCGTTCCCACAGGCTTCGTCCCAAATTTATATTCTCATTTCTCAAGAGAAACGGTGAAAGAAAGGGTGAGCTCAACTAGCTTAAGTAAGAAATATTATGACTAAGATAATGCGAGAATAAATTATCATTAGCACAACAATGATTGTTAAACCGATAAAATATAATGAACATCAAGTTTAACTACGGTGGAACCAAAGAATCCATTAAAAGAGTCAAGTAGAAAATAAAATCTACTATCTTTTATGATTTAAAAGGTTTTTCATCATTTTTATAATTTGAGACTCGAACTTTAATAAATATTCCACATCATCGAATCACCCCGCACTACGCCGAGGATATTCTTTAGTATCACGACCACAATTATTCACGCACTACGGGCCAAGAATATTTGTGTATTCATTAATGGTCATGATCATGCCAACAATCATCCATCAATGCATCATGAACATCGAGGATTTTTACCACATCATTTGTAATATTACGGTTATGATTACACCGAATAGTCTCTAATCATAATCATACCAAGTCCATCTATGCACTACTGTGCCATAGATGACTTTCAACATAATATAAACATGAGGATGATGGCAATGATATAAGAATTCAATAAAACAAGTTCAAGAATTAATTTATCTAGGAACCAATAACATCCAAAATGTCAACATGATCATCGCTTTGTAGAGTAAAATTCAAGAATATTGAGAAGAATATTTTCATGAAAGGATCTTTGGATGAAGCCTAAATATCGAGGATATTCCACTAATTTCATGTAGTATAAGTCAAAGTTTTAACCAATTTGGGTATAATAAAGAATGGAATAACAAAAGAAATCACCATGCATGCGATAGGCCATGCATACGGAGTTATTCAAACAGATAATAAATAACGGAATCGGATCCCCCGTAACGCATACGAGACGGATATTCCAATGTAATAATAATAAAGAGCGGAACCAGTCCGGTGTAGAACACATGTGCATGGATGTTCCAGCAGAATAATAGAAGAATGTCACCAAGTATAGTAAATCACAGCGTATACAAAAGTTATTCCAATGAATAATAAACAATGGAATAACAAAGATTCTCTTCATAAATAAGAAAGAATAACACCCCTTACTTTTGGTAGGAGATTGAATCTTTGCAGTAGTGTAGTAACAAAATACTCTTCTTCTTTCTCTCTTATTCTCTATACTTTTCTCTATAGCTTGAATGAATTCGTGAAAATAATGAAGCACTAGGCCTCTATTTATAGAAGATTTCTAGCTTAAGACCCGCCATGTGAAAAGGTAAGTGGGCTTAACGATTTGGTGATGTGAAAAGAAAAGTGGTTTCGACGCCTGTAATGTGAAAGCGACAAGTGGTTCGGCGCTTTTGTAATGTGAAACGACAAGTGGTTCGATACTGTAATGTAAAACGACAAGTGGTTCGGACTTTTGTAATATAAAGCGACAAGTGGTTTGACGTCACAGTAAAGGTAATTACTATCGACGAAGGTAATTACTATTCACAAAAGTAATTACTATCGACGAAGAGACTCTTAGATGATGACATATGGGCCCTCCATAAAATAATCAAACTTACCACAAACGCCTCATAATGGACTCTTTATATACATCAATGATTGAATAAATATTACCACAAATCATTTTATTTTTTAATCAACACATATTTAATCTTTCAACAATTATTAATCATTTATAACTTGTCGTCTCAATTATTGATTTAATACTATAACATATTATATGATGATCTTCGTGACAATAATTGAATCAATAATATAAGAGATATGATGCAAAGAATTATCATAGCAATAATTGAGCATATAATGAAAGTGACTTCTCACGTAAAGCATCAATAATCAATATCGTGCTACTTATACAACCACGCCAGACATATTCTTGTACTTTTACTACTACTAGGGTAGATCAACGCTTTTATTGGTAACACCTACTGCCTAGTTATTTTTATAGAAAGATAATTTTGTCGTTTTCCAACTACGACAATACTTTCGTTAATAGGGTCCACTAATGATTGGTAGTCAAATACGAATATTCCCCAAAAAAAAGAATATTCCCCAACCAAACGAATATTTTATAACAACTTGCTTACTTTTGCAAAATTTATAAATATTACCCACAACTATAACATTATATCAAATTTATTCCATAATATTCAAAAATAATATTTATAGAAAATTCATCTTTATTTATAAAAGTTGGGGTCTTACATTATACTCGACTCGTTTAAGATTCAAACTACTCGAATTTTTTATTGTGATTTGATACATACTCGGTTAATACATATTCGATTAGATGTTCGATACATTCTCTTATAATATATACAAATTTAAATCAAATTAGGATAATTAGTTATTATTTTGTTTTGTTTTAATTTTAATTGTGATTTTATATTTATAAAATGTAATAATAAATATATTTTCTCATTTTTAAGTAAAATAACAAATTTAATTTATAATTATATTTATTATAAAACTAGTTATTATGTGGAGTTTCGAATTGAAGCTTGAATTTAAAGTTTCATGTAGTAGTTTGAATAAATAATCGAGTCGAGTCGGATCGAATTTGAATAATAAATATTCGAGTCGAGTCGAATCTGAGTAAGATTTTTCAAATATAATTCAATTGATCACGAATTTATCTTTTCGAGTCGAATTGAGTAGAGTAGGCTCTGCATTCTTGCTCGGTTCATTCTTACACACCCTTAGGCACGGGCGATCCAAAAATATAAGGTTAAGGGTACTTTTAGAAAAAAATTAATTTAAGATGTAAGTGGGACATCGAGATAAATATCATAAAATTTTTTGACCTTTTGCCCATTTTTTAAATATTAATTATCATTTAAAATGAGGTTAAATAGATTACCAAGATTCTACCTTAGCAACCTTTTTGCCTAGAAAGTAAATAACGGGGTTTTATTGTAAATAAAAAAATGGCCGAGGAGAGGAGAGGAGGGAAAAGACCTCGGCAATTGGTAGCAAATAGTGGAGGGGCAGCGTTAGATGGGACAAGTGGTACTCTGAAAAAAAAGTTAACCTACCGTCAAAAAAAATTACCCTCAGCCAATCAGACCTTTATTTTTTTTGTCCTCGGGAAGGCCATTTGTCTCATCTCTAACACCACACTATATATACGGGTAGCTGTATGCCTGTATCTGTATGTGGGGTCTGTTTTGCAGCCTTAAGGCTGCCACCATGTTAACGGTGCTCTTTCACGCCGTTAATATTAATTTGACTGTATAATAGACAGCTGTATATATATATATATAATATACTTATAAAATAATATTTGTCTTATTCAATATTACATCATTTAAAATTAATTTTTATTGATATTATTGCTAAAGGCCTCAATTTTTTATTGAAATTAATATCTCAAAAGATATGATATTATAAAGAAAGAATGATTAACATAAAATTAATTTTAATCAATTAATCAGTATAGAATTAATATACATTCAAAATATACTTTTTTTTCTACGTGTTCACACTGTGTCCTCGACATTATCCTTGTTAAGAGAATAATTATTTATTTAATCTTGTTTGTTTGCTTTTGTTAACTTTACAAAGTCACATGTTTATGCTCCCCTTAGGGAGAAATGTCTCACCTTCTAAAACATACTTCTATCCCTTTCAATAGTAAAGTTAAATACTACTCTTTCTATAATTGGTATTCCTCATGTCTCTTATTTATTTGTTGATATTTATGAAAAGAGTAAGTTTTATGAATAATTATTTTATACAAAGTTATAAATACTTAATTTTATTATTGAAAAATTATGCTCAACTATATCGTATGCAAATCTTAATATTTTACTTTCTTATTCTTTTTTCTTGAAGACACGTATGAAAAGAAAATTATATTAAAAATAAGACTAAATTAAATTGTAAATCTTAATAATGAAATTCAAAAAGTCCACAATAGCTTTAAAATATATTTTCAAAATTCATCGTCCTGAAGACTTTGGATGACAAATTTATATGATGAGCTTTAATTAATATCGAAATGATTATAAGAAAATATAATAATAATTTCTGATTATCAGCATTATTGTGTGTACATTTTAAATTTTAATCATGAACAATACATGATAAAGTAAATAAAAGGGTCCTTTACATAAGTATACGACAAATAGAAAGTAATTACAAGAAAAGTGCAACAACCAAATAATTACAAAAAGAATGTAAATATTACAAAAATAGTACAATTCACATTAATAAGGAAACCTAAAATCAAAGACAAATAACTACCATAATAAATAATTCAAATTCAAATATTTGGATCTAACAACAAAAACAAATTCAAATCCAAAATAATAATTCAAATTTAAATATTCAAATTCAAATCTTCATCTCCCTCACATACACTTTGAAATAATAGTCCACCGCTACACCGCCGCGAATCTCCATTGTCCAAAACGCCAATGAGAAGAAGAAGAAGATTCGCCCTACAAAAAGTTTAAAAATAAATAAATGTAACTATTAATGTTCTGAAATTTTTTTTATAACAATTTTGTTACTCATAAATAATAAAATGGTTACCTTTATATGAATGGTTGGCTACCTACTCCATCACATTCAAAAACAAAATTGGTAACTTAATAAAACTGAATTGGTAACCAAACTTTTATACCAAGGTAACCAAACTCTTATACCAAGATAACCAATCTACCTTCACACCTGCAGTATGAATTGGTTACCTTGGTCTGAAAGTTTGACAACCAACCACATGAAGGTTTGGCTACCAACTGTATTACATGCAAAATAACCTTACTCTGGTATCAAAATTCAAACTTTCAGCAAGCATCAAAATTTTCCAATTCCCCCAAAAATTTCAAATTATAAGCAAGATCATTATTCGTTTCTTGGTTTAAGAAAAAAAAACAATCAAAATGGGGTTTTGAAGACAAGATCGGAATAAATGACGCTTAAGAATGAAGAAGGGTATGCGTATAGATATAGAAGATTAGATACAGAGAGATGAGGGAAGGGAGAGAGAAAGCTTGATAATGAAAGTTGGTAGAGAGAGAGTATGTTTCTCGGGGCTAATACATGACTATATCAATCCGCCACGCTTGCTTTTCTTTTCTTTTTTCCTCTCCACGTGATTGCTTTATACTTATAGTGAGCACTACTAGTAATACTACTCGTCCTCCTCCCGAACCTCGTTCCAAGCCTCAGCTCCAAACTTGAACATTTCTCCTTCCGTGGATTTTACTCTGCAAAAATATCCTTTCACTAAACCAATGAGCACACGAAGAATCATAACAGGTTTCTACTACTGGGCGTAATAGGGAAAAGGAAGGACGGTGGAGCGAGGGACGGAAGGAGCAAGAGGAGTGTTTTAAATAACTTAAGGAGAGAGAAGAAGTTATAACTAATCCCTAAATTAAGGAATTCTAATTGAATTATAATTCCCTAAATTAAGAAATCCTACTTACACTAGAATATGTAAATAAATATGAAAGTGTATTAGTTATGTAATTATTATATGAGTGCACTATTGTTGTAATTTTTTTTTAAAATGTAATAGAATATGTAAATCACCCTAAATAAAACCGAGACAACCATTTGGACGTTACCAAATAAATTTTTGGAATTTATATTTTTACAAGTGAAAATTTTAATTTTATAAAATAATCTCATTTACTATTTATGTGAAAAAAAATTATGTAATTATCAAATTTACTTGTGAAAATATTAATTCTCTAAATTTTTCACAACTCCCTTTATTCAAGTTTACTTGTTTTAATTTTATTTTTAGTTTGTCTAAATCTATAATTTGTTCTCCTACTATTTTTTAACTTTATTTTTAAGGCCTAAATATGAATTAATACCTTGAACTTTTAATATATTTTTTTAAATTTTTTTAATTAGAGGATTAAACATTTTTTGTTTTCCCACTTTGGGGATTATCTTCTCAATTTTTTCAATTAAGAGATTAAACTTTTTTTTTTTTTACGATTAAGTCTAATTGATCATTGTCACGTCATAAAATTGATGACATAAAGAAATGAATAATAATGACTAAAAAATATTTATGTGTAATATTGAGTCTAATATTAACATTTATTCAATTAATTTTTGTATCAAAAATGGTAAATATAAGACTATTATTAATTTTAAAATAAATTTAATGACAATTATACCCTTTTGGTATAAAAATAATTATATTGATTATTGATGATTATGAAATAAACTTAAAGTTCGAGGTATTAATCTACATTAAAGCCTTTATTTTTTATACCAAAAATTGTAGAATTGACACTATATTGATTATTGATGATTATGAAATAACAAAATTTTAATTAGCGAAGACATTTATATATTTTAAAATATTTATCATTATATTGATTATTCTTTGATTTTTAAAAATATGTATTGATTTCTGTCGCGGTACTATAAATTTGACGTAATCAGAAAAAATTATAAGTTTAATTCCCTAATTAAAAAGTTGAGAAAACAATCTCAAAAGTGGAAAATTTTAATACTTTAATTCTCTAATTGAAAGAATTGAGAAGACAATTTCTAAAGTGAAAAAATAATTAAAAATTCAATGTATTAATTCATATTTAGGTCTTTTTTTAATGTTAGTCTCATTTATCTTTATAAACAAAAATTCACCAAAAACTACATGACATATATTAGAAAAATAACACTATTAACTTTGACATTAAATGTGACAACCCCAAAATAGGTCCATTCCATCCAACCCATTCTGAGTCGCCAAATACATGGTACAGAAAACAACTACAACTTTATTACAACAATTGTCGTGCAAAATACAACAACACATATACTGTGAGTTTGGATACAAATATATATACCAACTGTGACTCTCATCCCAACCTTGGATAACACGTCACAATGACACCTTACATAAATGTATAGTCAAAAACTGTTTTAGAAATTAGAATCTTTGGAAAGTGCTCAAAGAAACCTTCGTACATGGGAGGCCATGCTTCTAGGTTATGATAGATATCATATGGCCACAGAATTATCCTTGGTTGACCCAATAGACCCCAAAGAAAAATAAGAAGATTACTATCATATTCTTTCCAATGGTGAGTCTTCTCTTGACTTATCATTATCTCCATTGTCTCAAATTGAGAATTATACTTCAAACAAACACCAAGATTATATAGGTAGTGCTCAGTAAATATACCCAAAGAAGTGGATGAGCACAACCCATCTTATGATGACACGAGGTTGTATGTCATTTAGACATCTTGTATGATAGTGGAAAAACACCCTTAGATGTTGGGTTCGCCTCTCCTATATGATTTACCAATTATAACTACTAAAAGATGTATACAACACACTTATTATATCTGTTTATGGAGAACTCCCACACTAGAGACCACCGATTCTATTCCCTTGTTACCCATTTCAACCCAATTTACACTTTTATTACGAAAGGAATTGTGAAGCAAAAGGGTGAAAGCACAACTACTTCAATAAAGAATATCATGACTAAAGATAATTAAATTATCAATAGCCTTCATCAATAACAAATCGTAGATTTAGAACATATGGTAGATGATAAAATTTCAACCATAGTTGCAGTGGAACAAGCAATCCATTAGAAGAGTCAAATGCAATATACATGCCTATTATCTTCTCCATGTTAAAAGTCCACCAACAATGTTTTATCCTGTAACATCAATCAATAGTTCCTTTCCACAATTATATGAATATCTCATAATCATAATTGTGATTCTAAATTCTCTTCGTATCTGTGATCGAATATAATTTTCATCACATGTCTTTACTCGAAACATCAAAGATCATAGTTATACCAAATCACAGCCTCATTCATAATCATACTAATAAATTCATCTTTGAGAGTTCTTTATTCAAGATAAGTTTCATTCGGCATCACTTAGATCTTTCCTTCCGGAAATCTTGATTCTTTGAGGTAAGGGATATTATTTTTTTTTCGTAATGATATTATTTCTTCAATATCATTATCTTTGAAATGTTGATCTGAAGTTTTTATCAAATTTGGAACTTTTTCATGTCGGGGTTACTTATTCATGAGTTATTATTCACGAGTTACTATTCATGAGTTCTTATTCACGAGTTACTATTCACGAGTACTATTCATGAAGCGTGAAGATGTTTTTGTGGAATTTCTATCTTTTGGTGTCTGATTACTATTCACGATTTATTGACTATTCACGATACCTGACTATTCACCAAAAAATAAAATTTCTTCTTTTTGTCCAAAATATCTATTACGGATACTAGCTTTGATTGTATCCATGTTTTGATCATTCTTGAATTTTACACCACTATGATTATTTTTGAGGTATTTTTGGACGTGGATAAAACCAAGTATCACGAATCCTTAATCCTTGTCATTTTGTTTCACCGGATTCGTTTCTTTAAAAATATTTTCATCATCCTCGGTCTTAAATGATGATATTATTGAATATCTTTGGCTTTGAAGTAAAAGATGAATGATTTGAAGAATATCTTTGGCACAGTAGTGCAAAGATGAGCAGTGTTTAAATGAACATGATTAATCGATGAATATCTTTGGCACAGTAGTAAAAAAGATGAGCAGTGTTGAGATGAACATGACCGATCGATGAATATCTTTGGCTGTAGTGCAAAGATGAATGTTTGATTTGAGATGAATATTGATTGATGTTACAGGATAAAATATTGATGATGGATGTTAAATTCATAGATTATAGTAGATTTCATTCTCTATGTAACTCTTCTATGAATTATTATTTTCATTGCGAATATTGATCCGAAACTTGTTATCTATTGTATTCTATTAAATTTTTCTCTGTTGAAGACTAACGATAATTTGTTGTATATTATCTTAGTCATAATATTCTTCTTGAGCTAGTTGAGCTCACCCTTTTCCTTTTTGTTCCATTCTTCTCGGGAGGCGAGAATATAGCGAGTATGCAGTGGGGTATGGAATGAAGGTTTTAGAAAGGATTGTTTAGTAGTCCTCACCATTTTTGTAAAATAATGTATCAATAAATGTGATGAGGATTTATTTGAGTATAAATATTATCTGTAAGATAATATTTGTATTCAAACTCACGATTTCTTGTTGTAATAATAAAGTTGTAGTTGTTTTCGCACCATGTATTGACAACTCGGAATAGGTGATGTATACCTATTTCGGGGGCGTCGCGGTTGGTATCGAGCTTAGGATATGATCTCTGGCGGAGATCGGGGAATAAAACTAGGAGGGGAGAGACGAGTAAATCCTTCGCTAGTGTGTCCTACCTAAGCTTATTTGTTGGTTGGTCATATTATAGGGGTATTATGTGATTTGTTATTTTATTTAATTAACCCATGTTTTATGATAGTTTTTTTTAGAATGGCTGCTGAGAACGTTAACAATGGAGTGAATGAGATCGTGGAGACACCTCTAATCGCCAACCGTGATAATGTGATGTCAAAGTGAAGAAGGAATTAGAGATATCCGTGTGGTGAGTGAAGAATTGATAGTTGCTCCGAGATAATCGCAGAGGTAACAAATTGAGAGTGAGGAAGAAGAGGTACACGAAGAGAGTTTATTAGAGGTATTTTATGATCGAACTATAGAATTGCAAAATCGTATTCATGAGTTAGAAGAAGAAGCTAAAGAATTGCGAGCGATCGTGGAGCAAAAGGATGCAACGATTCAAGCTTGTTACCCGACACGTGATGCTTGAATGTAGCACTCTTTGGCGAGTATAAGATGATAAAGTGGAATCTGGTGAAAGAAGAAATAAGCGAACGAGTGAGAATGAGTGATGCATGGGTAAAAGCGCATTTACGTTGATATTATGGAAAGAGATGTCCAATCTATAAAGAGAAGATTTAACGATGACGGAAGGCGTCGGTAAGCAACATCAGCACCATCAACAAATTCTGGGGAAGAGAACGATCGCTAGTTAGATCTTGCTGAGATGTGGAGAGGAGGGACATATAAGGTCAAACTGTTCAAAGCCTTCCAAGGTATGCTATAATTGTGGAAAAGAAGGACATATCGCTTCGAGATTATACGATATCGAAACCCGATCAAAGCGTGAATGGTGACTCAAAAGGATGTCCCGAGAAAAGTCAAAGTCAGCGGTTCTTGGAAGAAGCGTTTGTCGCGTGGCCATTAAAATGCGAGGAACCCGAACGAAGTTAAGACGGGTTAGTTAATTATAAATTCTTGCGAAGTTTATACCTTACTAGATATCGGTTCTACCCATTCTTTTATCTCTCTTTGCTTGCGCTCAACATTTGAACTTGACTACGGAGAAATTAGACTTTGACCTATTTATGGAGACTCAGTTAGAGAAACTTTCATTACATCCGTTGTTTAAAAATCTTGCTTGATTCAGTTGGCACTATCACATTACCGTTAACCTTATTTCTATAGAGATATTTGCTTTTGATGTGATTTTAAGGTTAACTACTCATCACGCCGAAATTGATTACTTTCGTAAGGTTGTTAGTTTTCATATTCTAGCAAACCTGTTATTCAAATTCAAGTAATCAAACCATTGTAGTCAAACATTTTAATATCAAGCCATGAAGTCATTCGTTTATTACGGATGTCAAGTTTTCTTAGTCCATGTTATGGATTTGAATAAAGACACGTCAGATTTGAATAATATTCTTGTTGTTATTAATTTTTCCTGACGTATTTCTGAAGAATTTCTTCGCTTACTCCCAAAGCTCGATATTAAATTTTGTATCGAATTTGAACCCAGACAAAACTCATTTCTAAAATCTCATATCGAATGGCTCTATTGAACTTCAGAGTTTAAAATTCAACTATAGAATTTGGTACATGAGCCTTTATCTTGTGACTTCCTTTGTGGAATTCACCTAAGCGAGACTCTCTCTGTAGGGACGTCATATTCGATGCGATAGTAAATCGATAGGTGTCATTGTGACGTCTATCCAATATTGGGATATGAGTCACAGATTGAGAGCAACCTAAGTCAAGAATCGAAATACGTAGCTTTCAGGCTTAGTTGGTTATTATCGGAGATTCGTTGAAGGATATTCTCGAATCGCTATTCCATTATCGCAATTGACTCGTAGAGATACAAAATTCGAATGGAGCAAGGAATGTGGGAAGAGCTTCAAGAACTCAAGAGAGACTCATTTCAAAGACATGTTCGACCATGCCATCTCGAAAATTTAACGTGGTAGGCGACGTGTTGAGTAGAAGATCGTATATCAATACGAAAGTACGATATTGTCAAAGACTAATTTCAGATAATTTACAAATAATAGAGATGGAGATGAAAACTCTAGGTACCCACGTGATGATATACGAGTATAATCGACTTTAATCGATAAAGTTAAAGTCGCTTTCAAGCCACCAGGCCGGGCCGATGCATATGAAGAAGAAGGTACAAGAAGGAGCTATTCCTAAGCGAGAATTGATGAAGAAGGAATACTTGAGTCCACTCTAGACTTTGTGTTCCTAACGACTACGATTTGAAGTACAAGATTATGATGAAGGCACACAATACACCATTTGCAATCCATCTCGGAAGTACTAAAATGTATCGTGATCTTGACATACATTTTGGTGGAATAATATGAAGAGAGAGATTGCAAAGTTTATCTCGATGTGTTTAACTTGCTAACGTGTAAAGCGAGAGCATCTAGTACCTAAGGGTCCGTTGCAACCACTTGAGATTAGGAATGGAAGTGGGAACACATTACCATAGATTTCGTTCACGGGTCTTCCTACGGTTTTCTCAAGGCATCAATGCTATTTGGGTTATTGTTGATAGATTAACCAAATCGCTCATTTCTTGCCGTCACGGAGACTTATTCCTTGAACGTCTTGCTAGTATGTACGTGAATGAGATTGTGAGGTTGTATGGCATGCCCTGTATCCATAGTTTTGGATAGTGACCCAAGATTCACTTCATGATTTTGGGTTAGAAAGCTATGGGCACGAATTTACGATTGATTTGGCGTATACCATCCTCAAACGGATGGGCAATCGAAAGGACTACTCAAACTCTTGAAGATATATTAAAACTCGTGTCCTAGATTTCAAAGGAAGTTGGGATAAGTACTTGCCATTGGTGGAATTCTCATACAACAATAGTTATTAAACAAATATAGGCATGGTTCCATTGAAGCATTATATGGACAAAATGTCGTTCTCCAATATGTTGGGATGAGGTGGGTGAAGCAACATTGTTGGGACCCGAAAGTAAGTACGTATGACTAATGATTCGACAACGATATAAAAGCAGTACAAGATCGATAAAAGAGTTATGCGGATCTTCATCGAAAGGATGTGGAATTTAATGTGGGGATCATGTATTATTACGAGTTGCTCCATGGAAGGGAGTTACAAGATTTGGGAAGAGAGGAAAGCTCAATCCACGATTTATTGGTCCATTTCAAATTCTTGACCGAAAGTAGGAAATGTAGCCTATAGACTTGCATTACCTCCAAGTATGTCTCGTGTTCATAATGTGTTTCACATATCGGTAGATTTCAGAATATGTGAAAGACCCGAACCACGTTATAGAGTTAGAACCCGGACGAGATAGCCAAGAAGACTTAACGTATGAGGAGGCACTGTCAAGATTTTGGATAGGAAGGAGCATGTCCTACGCCAAGAAAGGTCATACCACAAGTTAAAGTTTTGTGGAGGATCATGCTTTATAGAGGAAATGACACAGGGAATTGGAAACGGAAATGAAAGCGAGGTATCCTCACCTTTTGAAACACAGACAGTACGACGTCAATTTCGAGGACGAAATTTCATAAGGAGGGAGGTTGTAAGACCAAAATTTTTTTTAAATAAAAAGGAATTTCCTTTATTTATTATTTTGAAATAGTAAGGGTTGATTTGATTAATGTGGATAGTTAAGGGTTAAATACGCAAATATTTCAAAATAAGCAAGTGGTTATAAAATATTCATCATTGTTGGGGAATATTCGTTTGGTCGTGGAATATTAAATGTTTGGGGAATATTAAATGATTTAACAGCAGAACCCATGTGTGGGCCCCATAACGGAAAGCGATTGGATGAGGAAAACGATAAATATAAGTTGGTTAAAAATAACGGCGTAGTTTTTACCAAGTTTAAGATCATTGGAATACCGGTGGTTAAAATAAAGAATATTATGGGTCGCACAAAGATATATGGCAGATTATTACAAAGATTATTGAATTATTGATCCTTACGTAAGATGGCACTACTCAATAATTTTCACATGAATTCTATCGCTCGAAGATTTTATTTTATTGATTCAATAATTCTTTGCGTTTGGTATTTTATATTATTCATTGTTTCAATAATTGTCACCGCACAAAGATTTCCCATTATCGATCAATAATTCATATTATTTGAATAATATTATTAGATAACATTATTGGCAATGTCTAGAAAGTTCATCTAAGGAGAGGTTTGGTCACCTAATTGCGGCGCCAAGAAGGAGAGATCCTTATTGGAAAGCCCCCTCTTTCCCAGAAGCGCTCGTTGTCATAATTGTGATTCTGTAATATTATTTGTGAATAATTAATTATTGATAAGGAAATATTTATTATATGTAGATATAAATGATGGGTTTATTTATGTGGTTATAAATGAATGAGTTAATGTTGAGGTGTTTTATCAGTATTTTGTCAGATTGGTGGTATTAAAAGATCAAATCGTTGTTATTACAGCTATATTGTGTGAGTTATAATTTTTAATCCGATCGTTGGATCGTTGTAATTTTTGGATATGTTATACATATATAAGTTGAGTATATGTCCACAAATTTTGAACCGTTAAAAATGAACGAATGATTTGTTATAAATTTTAAGAGGTGTTTGATTCGAAAAGTAGGGTTATAAATGATTTTGGTGGAAAATTCTAGAATTGGTGGGCCCCACTTGTGGTTGGTGAAAAAATGTGCTGAATTTTATTTCAAATGTGGTGGGTGGCAATAGTAGCGAGTAAAGCCATCAGTGCAGTGCAGTCAAGTCTCGCTTGGTACGGGCTAATATTTTCCTATAAATAGAGGGCTAAGTTAGAATTGAAAATCACACCGTAAACAAAGTTTTTTCTCTTTCTCTCTATATTATTGGCGTATTTTGTGAGTATTTACATACTTTGAGAGTTGATGTTCAAGAAAAGTTTCATTCAAAGATCACTTAGATCTTTCCTTAGAAATCTTGATTCTTTGAGGTAAGGGATATTATTTTTTTTTCGTAATGATATTATTTCTTCAATATCATTATCTTTGAAATGTTGATCGAAGTTTTATCAAATTTGGAACTTTTTCATGTGGGGTTACTTATTCATGAGTTCTTATTCACGAAGTTACTTATTCATGAGTTCTTATTCACGAGTTACTTATTCAAGTCTAGTACTATTCATGAAGCGTGAAGATGTTTTTTGTGGAATTTCTATCTTTTGGTGTTTGAGTTTCTTATTCACGATATCGGCACTATTCACGATATCTGACCTTTATTCACCAAAAAATAAAATTTCTTCTTTTGTCCAAAATATCTATTCGGATACTAGCTTTGATTGTATCCATGTTTTGATCATTCTTGAATTTTACACCACTATGATTTTTTTGAGGTATTTTTGGACGTGGATAAAACCAAGTACGAATCCTTAATCCTTGTCATTTTGTTTCTTTGGATTCGTTTCTTTAAAAATATTTTTCATCATCCTCGGTCTTAAATGATGATATTATTGAATATCTTTGGCTCAGTAGTGAAAGATGAATGATTTTGAAGAATATCTTTGGCCCGTAGTGCAAAGATGAGCAGTGTTTAAATGAACATGATTAATCGATGAATATCTTTGGCTCAGTAGTGCAAAGATGAGCAGTGTTGAGATGAACATGATAGGCGATCGATGAATATCTTTGGCTGTAAGTGCAAAGATGAATGTTTGATTTGAGATGAATATTGATTGATGTTACTGAGAGGATAAAATATTGATGATGGATCGTTAAATTCATAGATTATAGTAGATTTCATTCTCTATGTAACTCTTACATGAATTATTATTTCATTGCGAATATTGATCCGAAACTTGTTGTCTATTGTATTCTATTAAATTTTTTTCTGTTGAAGACTAACGATAATTTGTTGTATATTATCTTAGTCATAATATTCTTTCTTGAGCTAGTTGAGCTCACCCTTTTCCTTTTGTTCCATTCTTCTCGGGGAGGCGAGAATATAGCGAGTACGAGTCGGGGTATGGAATGAAGGTTTTAGAAAGGATTGTTTAGTAGTCCTCACCATTTTGTAAAATAATGTATCAATAAATGTGATGAGGATTTATTTGAGTATAAATATTATCAGAAGATAATATTTGTATTCAAACTCACGCTTTTCTTGTTGTAATAATAAAGTTGTAGTTGTTTACGTACCATGTATTGACAACTCGAATAGGTGATGTATACCTATTTTGGGGGCGTCGCACCAGTCACAATTCAACTTTTTACTACCGGCCAAAGAGAAACCTAGTAATGATCATACCAATAATCTACTCATTTTTACACTCTAGTGAAAGAGAATTTCAGCATCAGGGTTATAAAAATATTATATATGATAATAAAATCAATATAATCAATATATAGTTTTAATCTCCAGAGTAATATTCATAAATCAATTTGTAATTTGGTTAGAAAAAGAAACCAATTTTGTAGTGAATAGTACCGTGAATAGTAACTCGTGAATAAGAACTCATGAATAGTAATACGACACAAAAAAGTAGAAATTCCACAATAAAATCTATACCAATATTTCGGTATAATGATATTGAAAGAATAACATTTCTTAAACTTATAAACAATATATTTTAATTGTTTACACTTTATTAAATAATGCATTTAATCATCATAAATTGCCCAATTTATAAGATTTCATCACCAATAACCAAAACCCTCATCAAAAATCTGCATATACCACATATATGATTCTCAAGCCATAAAATCATATTTTTCAATTTTTTTCCTTCACATAACATATTTAACTCATTTATTCATAACTAGTCTATTTTCAAGAAAAATATCAAATGAGTTCCAAAAATATTTTTTTTACTTTATTTAGCAGAATATAGTCCCATATTGAACATATATTTTTCTTAGAATTTTTAAGATTCATTTACTATTTTTCATATGGCCAAAACCGCCGAATATTTAGACATTTATCATAAATTTTACTTTTATTCAAAAATTCCAAAATTCACAGAGTACACTGATATTATATAGATGTATCCCCAATAAAAATTTCATCAATTTTGGAGTTAACCATAAGGAGTTATAAGCGGTCACTTTTAAAATAGTCTTTTCTCATAAAATTCATAACTCTTAATCTATACATCCAAAAATCACCATTTTTGGACACAATCAATAAAACTCATCAACATATCATTTCAAATTTTTCCAGAATTTATTGAAGGTCAGAAGAAGTACAAACTGAAAAACATAATAACCCTTAAAATCCCTTACTATCCCTTATGTGACGCCCCCAAAATTAGGTATACATCACCCATCTTGGGTAGTCAGATACATGGTACAGAATTTAAATACAACTTACTAATATAAGCGTAGGTGTACAATACGACATATACTGTGAGTTTGAATACAAATATTGTCTACTAGATATTATACAAACTCAAAAGGAGTACTCATTACAACTATTATCACACTATTTCACAAAATAGTGAGGACTACTAATGCTATTCTCTGGACCATTACTCCGTTCCCGAGTGGTCCCAATTTATGTTCTCATTTCAAGAGAACGAGTGAAAAAAGGGTGAGCTCAACTAGCCCAGTAAGAAATATTATGACTAAGATAATGCAGAATAAATTATCATTAGTCTTCAACAATGTTAAACTGATAAAATACAATAGACAACCAGTTTAACTGCAGCGGAATATGCAATCCATTAAAAGAGTCAAGTAGAGAATAAAATCTACTATCTTTTAGGTTTTAAAAGGTTTTCATCAATTTTTATCGCTGAGACTCAGCTTAATAAATAAACCACCACATCTAATCATCCCTGTACCACGGTCAAGGATTTTCATCAAATTATCAATGGTCATGACTATACCGAATCACCCCTGGTCATAATCATACCAAAAACTATTCATCACTGCATTACAGGCCACTGAGGACTTTTGTCACATCATTTATAGCAGGTCATGATTATACCGAATGATCCCTGGTCATAATCATACCAAGTTCATCTATGCACGTAAGACATAGATAACTTTCAACATAATATAACATGAGGATGATAACAATGACATAATAATTCAATAAAACAAGTTCAAGAATTAATTTATCCAAGAACCAATAACGTCCAAGTTGTCAACATGATACTTCTTTGTAGAGTAAAATTCAAGAATGATCAGAAGAATATTTCCATGAAAAGATATTGGATGAAGCGCAAATATCAAGGATATTCTACTAATTTCATGGAGTATAAGTCAAAGTTTTAACCAATTTGGGTATAATAAAGAATGGAATAACAAAAGAAATCACCATGCATGCAGACTTGCGATAGACAAAGTTATTCAACAGAATAATAATAACGGAACGAAGTCGGTGAAATTCTGCAAGCAGGATGATCCAATGTAATAATAAATGTTGAATAATAAACAATGGAACCGGTCGGTGTGTAAACACACGCACGAGGATATTCCAATGTAATAATAAATGCGGAATAATAAACAATGGAACGAAGTCCGTGTAAAAACACACGCATGGATATTCCAAATGAATAATAAAGAATGGAATAATGAAGAAGATCACCAAGTATAGGGGATTCGGCACAGACACTGAGTTATTCCAACAGAATAAATAAGAATGGAATAATATAAGGATTTCACCAAGTATAGGGTATCGCGTATACAAGGTTATGTATAGGGTATGCCACTTTTACAAAAGTTATTCCAACAGAATAATAATGAATGGAATAATGTAAGTTCTCTTCATGAATAAGAAAGAATAACACTTTACTTACAACAACAAATAATATCCCTTACCGTAAAAAGACACCGGATATCAAAGTAGTGAAGTACTGTAGAATACTCTTCTTCTTTCTCTATAGATTTTCTCTCTATAGATTCTCTCTATAATTTCTCTCTCTAGAGTTTGGTGAATTAAGTAAGAAAATAATGAAGGAATGAGCTTCTATTTATAGGAAAATAGAATGCATAGTAATTAATCCATTGAGCGGTCCAGATTGATTTACTTTAATCGACTCATCCATATTTAAAAGCAAAATCTTTTAAATAAAATATAATATATTCTATTTATATAAAAATATTTTACTATGCAAAACACTATGCAATACTATGCAAAACACTATGCAACACTATCGCATAATAAAATATAATGTATTCTATTTATAGTAATAACTTTAATAAAGTATTTACATTTTATATAAAAAAAAGATGTTTTGTTTTATTACGTTAATAATCTGAATAAAACAAAACGTCATTATCGCATTATAAAAATTCATATTATTAATAAATGATAATGGAATCAAACCGAAAGTGACTTCTCACATAAGCATCGATAATCAATACTGGTGTGCTACTTATGCAACCACACGACATCGTATTTTTTACTACCAAAGTAGTTCAACAAAGATCAGCAGTAAAACTTCCGTCGTTATTTCAATAAAATATTTTGTCGTTTTCTCAATCCGACAATAATTACATTAATAGGGTCCACCAATGATTGGTAGTGCATACGAATATTCCCGCTAAACCTAATATTCCCCCACCAATCGAATATTATATAACCACTGCATACTTTGCAAAATTTATAAATACTACCCACAACTATAATATTATCTCAAATTCACACCATAATATTAAAAATTATTTCGACAAAATTTAAATCTTTATTGATAAAATCTGCAGGGTCTCACAATCTCCCTCCTTATGGAATTTCGCCTCGAAATTAAGTGCGATACTGGTATGATAAAGAGATGAGGATACCTTGAATACCTTTATCGTTAAAAATATTAAATTCATCTTCGCAATCCGCCAAAGATATTCATTAACAATTCAACTTTGCACTACAGGCTAAAGATATACAACTATAAAACCAATAATGCTGAGACGCAGCTTAATAGTATCACGACCACGAATTATCCATGCACTACTGCCCAAGAATATTCGTGTTTTCAATTACGGTCATGATTATACCGAATAATCTTTGGTCATAATCATACCAAGTCCATCAATGTACTACGGCCAAAGATGACTTTTACCACATCCATGAATTAATATTTCATTGCTGAGACTCAGCTCAATAATTAATCCACATCATCGAATCATCCACGCACTACGTGCCAAGGATATTCTTTATTATCACGACCACGAATTATCCATGCACTACGTGCCAAAGATAATCGTGTATTCATTAGTATCATGACCACAAATTATCCATACAAGTAATGCCTCCAAATTTTAAGTGCAAAAACAACAGCTGCCAACTCCAGATCATGAGTAGGATAATTCCTCTCATATTCTTTGAGTTGTCGCATGAGGCATAAACTATAACTTTTCCATGTTGCATGAGAACACATCCCAACCTTTGCTCGAAGCATCATGTAGATGACAAATCCCTACGAGCGAGATGGTATTGTCGAAGCAGTCTTTGAAATAAGTCTCCTCTTGAGTTCTTGAAAACTCTTCTCACATTCTTCGCTCCCAACCGAACTTTGTATTTTTTCGAGTCATTTGAGTCGATGGAGTAGCGATTCGAGAAAATCCTTCCACGAATCTCCGATAATAACCAATTTAAACCGAGAAAGCTACGTCTTGATTCAACGATTTAGGTTGTTCCCGACTTTGAATAGCTTGATCTTTGTTGGGTCAACGGATATTCCATGACTTGATACCACGTGCCCAAGGAATGCTACTTCTTGCCGAACTCGCATTTCTTCAACTTGGCATAAAGCTTATATTCACGAAGCTTTTGGAGTGTCAGCCTCAAGTGTTGCTCATGATCTTCACGGCTTTTGGAATAAATAAGGATGTCATCAATAAAGACGACCACAAAGTGATCTAAATATTCCTTGAATACTCGGTTCATCATATCCATGAAAGGCGGAGGAGCATTAGTCAATCAAAAGGACATGACTAGGAATTCATAATGCCCGTCATCGAAGTTCCGAAAGCCGTCTTTGGAATGTCGGTGGTTCTATTCTTGATTGGTGATATCCGGAACTAAGATCAATCTTTGAAAAGAATTTGGCTCTTGTAACGGGTCAAACAGTCATCAATACGTGGCAATGGATACCTATTTTGATGGTGACATGATTCAACTCCCGATAATCAATACAAAGTCGCATACTCCCATCTTTCTTCTTCACGAATAGAGCAGGAGCACCCCAAGGAGAAGTCTTAGGACGAATAAAGCCGATGTCTCAACAATTCCTGCGGTTGGGTCTTTAACTCCACGAAGTTCAATAGAGCCATTCGATATGGGGCTTTGGAAATAGGTTTTGTACCGGGTTCAAGGTCGATACAAAATTCAATTTCACGCCTATTTCGGGGTAGGCAGGGAAGTTCTTGAGGAATACGTCAGAAATTTATTAACAATAGAAATATCGCTCAAAACCGACGTATTTTTGTTTAAATCTGTGACATGAGCTAAGAAAGCTTGACATCCGCTTTTCAATAAGCGAATAGCTTTATGGCTTGAGATGACCGTGATTGATTTTAATGGTTTGGTCATTTGAATTCTATAATAGGTTGATTAGGAATATGAAAGCTAACAACCTTATTTAAAATAATCAATTTTTGCATGATAAGTAGTTAACCAATCAATCCCTAGAATCACGTCAAATGCAAGTATTTTTAATGAAATAAGATTGACGGGTAATGTGAGGGTACCGATTTGAACCAAACAAGACTTATAAAGCGATTGGATGTAATGAAGGTTTCTCCCAACGGAGTTTCCACAGATAAGTCAAAGTCTAATTTCTCCCGAGTCAAATTTAATCGATGGCGCAAGTAGGAGAAATAAAAGAATGGGTAGAACCCAGTATCAAATAAAGTATAGACTTCATTAGAGTTTATGATAAGCTTACCCGTGATGACCTCATTCGGGTTCCTTGCTCTCTCTGGGAGGTCACAACAAACGCCTCCTCACCACTACCGGTTTGACTTTTTCTGGGGATACCTTTGGTGCCTCCATCCTAGTTGAATTTGTCTTGATGAAATGACAAAATCGAGCTAAGTGACCTTTCTTCCACAATTATAACATGCTTTTAAGATGGGCACGATTCGGATCGATGTGTCCTTCTTCTCGCATTTGAAGCATATGATAGGTGGTCTTTCTCCTTCCTTAACAACGGGTCTTTGGTCTTTGACGTCTTTCCATCATTGTTGAATCTCCGTTTCTTGAAATGTCCATTCTTATTGTTTTGGCCCTTATTACCACCGGAAGTGGTTACCGATTCGCCTATTGATTCCTCCACGCTTGTTTTCACCGATTCACGACTACTCGTTGGTATTATAATTTTTTTGTTTTACCGCTCTCTTTTAGTTGCGTTGACTCGTTATCGCTACTCCACTAATTGAGCCCTATTTACAACATCTGAATACAAACACAGTTTATGAGAAATAAGATGTTGACGTAAGGGTGAGCTCAACTAGCCCAGTAAGAAATATTATGACTAAGATAATGCAGAATAAATTATCAATAGCCTTTAACATTGTTAAACTGATAAAATATAATAAACATCAAGTTTAAGCTGGTAAATGAACAAGCAATCCATTAAAAGAGTTAAGTAGAAAATAAAATCTACTATCTTTTATGATTTAAAAGATTTTTCATCACTGTTATAGCTGAGACTCAGCTTTATTAAATAATCCACATCATCGAATCACCCCTGCACTACGGCCAAGGATATTCTTTAGTATCACGACCACAATTATTCTCGCACTACGGCCAAGAATAGTTGTGTATTCATTAATGGTCATGATCATGCCAACAATTGTCCATCAATGCACTACTACCCATCGAGGACTTTTACCACATCATTTGTAACATTACGGCCATGATTACAAGAATAATCCACAGTCATAATCATACCAAGTCCATCCATGCTCTACAGTGCCAGATGACTTTAAAAAAACATGAGGATGATGACAATGATATAAGAATTCAATAAAACAAGTTCAAGAATTAAGTTATTCAGAACTAATAACATCCAAATGTCAACACGACATTTGCTTTGTAGAGTAAAATTCAAGAATGATCGGAAGAATATTTCGAAAAGATCTTTGGATGAAACGCAAATATCAAGGATATTCTACTAATTTCATGGAGTATAGAAGTCAAATTTTAACCAATTTGGGTATAATAAAGAATGGAATAACAAAAGAAATCACCGTGCATGCGATAGACCAGACGCATGCAAAGTTATTCCAACAGAATAATAAATAACGGAACCAGGTTAGGTGAAATTCACACCGACAGGATGTTCCAACAGAATAATAAAGATGGAACCAGATCCGGTGTAAAACACACAGATAGGATATTCCATTAGAATGATAAAGACGGAACCAGGTCCGGTGTAAAACACACAGACAGGATGTTCCAACAGAATAATAAAAGAATGGAATAAAAGAAGAAGATCACCAAGTATAGGGGATTCACAGATACTGAGTTATTCCAATGAGAATAAATAAGAATGGAATAACAAAAGAAGTTCTCTTCATAAATACAAAGAATAACACCCCTTACGGGTACAACAAATAATATTCCCTACCTTAGAATAACACCCCTAATTTTGGGGCGTCAAACCATCCCATGTCTTTGTCCTCTTCATTGCCGCTATTACTTCTTTTAACTCCTCGGGATCAAGAGCCCCCGGATGCCTTGAGTATCTTCAAAAGATTTTGATCTCGACATATAGCTCTCCTCACGGTCGGTAGGAGTATGAGCAATTTTGGATGACTTGAGGATCATGAAGATGGGGTAGAGAGCTACTCGAGCCTTTGAAGGATGGGCGTCGTTGTTGTCTTTAACCTTTAATGTAGTTCTTCTTCACAATGTACGCCTCTCTCCCACGACTCTTGATCAATATTCGGACGTGGATTGCCTTGGGAAGCGCTTCATTCAATAAACGCTTATAAGTATCATGTCATCATGTTAACAATTAAATAGTTAAAAATAAATTCTGTAAGCATTGATAAACAAGATCATGTTGTTAAAACTTATTATCGCTATCTGGATAGCATCAGACAGACCATCACGGGTCGCCACATACACATCCAGCCAATGGATAGGTGTACCTTGAGACTGAGACTCCTATACCAAAAATAGCACAATATAACTAAGTAAAAATGTGATATATTTTCTAGAATTCATGATTGTAAACATATTAAAACTTGTAAATACGTACCACAGCGATGATATCTTACTTAATTGTGAAATATTGCATACTCAGTATGTCCCTTTAGCCTTTTCGTCGTCATTTTTTACACCCGAGGATGCATTAGTGGAGCGATCTTTCGTCTTTTCACCCACTCTCAACTCTCCATTGGCCACACATCTCAAACCCATATGGATGGGTGCACCACTGAGGGCTATCTTTCATGCGATTTGTTCGATTATCTTGTGGTATCATCGCCTTTTACGAAAATAACTTGCCTCATTTCTATCGAAATTCCTTTTATTTTTATATCCATACATCAAGGTAATTTAATCAAAGTTTAGATTTCTTTTTCATTTCATTTAAGCTTCTCAAAACTGGGCTCAAACTGGCTTGTTTTCTCACTTTTTCACAAAAAATTGTTTTTGACACTTTTCCATTTCTCTAGTTTTGGCTACTTGTATAGTCTAAGCATGTGTATTTTAGTTTCCAAAGGTTACTTTTATCATCATCTCACTTTACTTGGTCATCTATCCAATTTTAACCTATTAAAGCTCACTTTAGGCTCGATAATAGATCCTAACTTGATATTCTTACTAGCTTTGGTCATTGAAATGATTAGGAATCATTAAAAGCATGAGTTAGCAATTTTATATTAGTTCATTATAGTCTTATAAGATCAGGCACTAAAGGTCACCCAAAATAGTCCACTTTTGGGCTTAAAATGTGATTTTTCACAAGTTTAATGCTCAAAACAGTTTAGGCTTGGTTTCTTTAGCTTGTGTAGCTTACTTATGTCATATTATGACTATTAAAACTTGCACACATGGTCCAGGTATGGGAATTCTATAGTTAGGTCTTAGTTGCCACTTAAAGCTTACTTTTCATGGCTTTTACACATGAAATTTGGTCAATACACAACATAGACCACAACTAAGTTAAGGAACACCTTTTAAATGATATGTGTAGACAATATAGGGACTCCATACTATCTCAAAACTTTAGTTGCAAAAATTTACTATAATAGTTTTCATATAGGCATATATTTGATTATAATTTCATAAACAGTCCACATGTACGCAAAAGAAACCCTTATTGTTTCTTATAGTGTCTTTCAATATAAATATCAATTCATATGCTTCCTAAGTTGTTGCCGAACAAATTTACCCAAAAACAAAAAAATCATCTTCACAATTATCCAAAACACAATTGGAAAATCCCCTAATTTCTTCCACCACCCCTATTTTTCAATTTCGAATTTGTTGAAATCAGTTTTTTCCTCAAGGGCTTATCATTAGTTTATTAGCAAGTATAAGACCATTGCATTACTGGGTATAATTATTATATAACACAACATCAAAATTAAACGCAGAGAATGCTTCTGGGTAACAATTATATATACATCTACTGTATGAAAAAACAAGGGGCAATAAATATTTCCAAAACAAATTGAAAAGAAAAGTGGAATCTTCTAAGGAAATTGAAAAAGATAACTGTTATGTACTCTCTTATAAGAATATACTGAGTACCTCAGTGGCGGCGATGGAATTGGAATGGAAAGTGGTGGCGTGGCGTCTCTTCCCTTCTTCCTCTTCTCCCCCTTTCGCCGTAAATGCGAGCTCCCTCTTCTTTTTTTGGCGTCGCTTCGTGTCGAAATGAAGTGGATCGAATCTGTTAACATAAAGTTTGATCAACAATCAATTGCGATCATTGATTTTTAATGACATGGACTTATCAAATGATCGCCATTATGTCAAGAATCGCGTACCCCCAAAATTAGGTATACATCACCCATCTTGGGCCGCCACTTACATGGTATGTAATTTAAATACAACTTATTAACATAATCGTACATATACAATACGACATAAATCGTGAGTTTAAATACAAATATAAATCTACTAGATATTATACAAACTCAAACAAAAGTCTTCATTACAATTATTATCACACTATTTCACGAATAGTGAGGACTACTAATGCTATCTTCGGGACCATCACTCGTTTCCACGACTCGTCCCAACTATATTCTCATTTCAAGAAGAAGCGGTGAAAGAAAGTGGTGAGCTCAACTAGCCCAGTAAGAAATATTATGACTAAGATAATGCAAAATAAATTATCAATAGTCTTCAACAATGTTAAACTGATAAAATACAATAGACAACCAGTTTAACTGCAGCGGAATATGCAATCCATTAAAAGAGTCAAGTAGAAAATAAAATCTACTATCTTTTATGATTTTAAAAGGTTTTTCATCACTGTTATAGCTGAGACTCAGCTTTAATAAATAATCCACATCATCGAATCACCCCTGCACTACGGCCAAGGATATTCTTTAGTATCACGATCATAATTATTCCTGCACTACGGCCAAGAATAGTTGTGTATTCATTAATGGTCATGATCATGCCAACAACTGTCCATCAATGCACTACTATTAATCGAGGATTTTTTTTTTTACCACATCATTTGTAACATTACGATTACCATGATTACAATCGAATAATCCTCAGTCATAATCATACCAAGTCCATCCATGCTTTCTACAGCCACGAGATGACTTTAAAAAAACATGAGGATGATGACAATGATATAAGAATTCAATAAAACAAGTTCAAGAATTAAGTTATTCAGAACTAATAACATCCAAGCTGTCAACATGATATCGCTTTGTAGAGTAAAATTCAAGAATGATCGGAAGAATATTTCCACGAAAAGATATCTTTGGATGAAACGCAAATATCAAGGATATTCTACTAATTTCATGGAGTATAGAAGTCAAATTTTTAACCAATTTGGGTATAATAAAGAATGGAATAACAAAAGAAATCACCATGCATGCGATAGGCCAGCAGACAGCAAAAGTTATTCCAAGTAATAATAAATAACGGAACCGAGGTTAGGTGAAATTCACACACCAAGCGATGGGATGTTCCAGCGAGAATAATAAAGATGGAACCGGATCCGGTGTAAAACACACGATAGGATATTCCATTAGAATGATAAAGAGCGGAACCAGTGGGTGTAAAACACATGAGCAGGATGTTCCAAGCGTAATAATAAAAGAATGGAATAAAAGAAGAAGATCACCAAGTATAGGGGATTTACATTATACAAAGTTATTCCAATGAATAAATAAGAATGGAATAACAAAAGAAGTTCTCTTCATAAATACAAAAGAATAACACACTTTACGGTACAACAAATAATATTCCTACCTTAGAAGAACCGAATATTGGCAAAGTGAAGTAGCGAGAATACTTTTCTTCTTTTCTCTATAGTTTCTCTCTCAGAGTTTCGTGACGCCCCCAAAATTAGGTATACGTCACCCATCTTGGGTCGCCACTTACATGGTACATAAATTCAAATACAACTTATTAACCTAAGCGTCAGGTATACAATACGACATAAAGCGTGAGTTTGAATACAAATATTGTCTACTAGATATTATACAAACTCAAAAGGAGTCCTCATTACAACTATTATCACACTATTTCACGAATAGTGAGGACTACTAATGCTATCCTCCGGACCATTACTGCTCCCCGACTCGTTCCGGTATGTTCTCATTTCACGAAGAACGATTGAAAGAAAAGGTGAGCTCAACTAGCCTCAAAGAAGAAATATTATGACTAAGATAATGCGAATAAATTATCATTAGCCTTCAACAAAGATGTTAAACCGATAAAATACAATAGACAACCCGGTTTAAGCTGCAATGGAATAAACAATCTATTAAAAGAGTCAAGTAGAGAATAAAGTCTACTATCTTTTAGGTTTTAAAAGGTTTTCATCAATTTTTATCATTAAGACTCAAATTTTAATAATAAACCACCACATCTAATCATCCCTGTACCACGGCCAAGGATTTTCATCAAATTATCAATGGTCATGACTATACCGAATCACCCCGGTCATAATCATACCAAAAACTATCCATCATCGCATTACTGTGCCATCGAGGACTTCGTCACATCATTTATATCAAGTCATGATTATACCGAATGATCCTCGGTCATAATCATACTAAGTTCATCTATGCACGTAAGCCAAAGATAACATAATATAACATGAGGATGATGACAATGACATAGTAATTCAATAAAACAAGTTCAAGAATTATTTAATCCATGAATTATTAACGTCAAATTGTCAACATGATCTTGTTTCGTAGAGTAAAATTCAATAATGATCGGAAGAATATTTCCATGAAAAGATTTGGATGAAACGCAAATATCAAGGATATTCTACTAATTTCATGGAGTATAGAAGTCAAAGTTTTAACCAACCTGGGTATAATAAAGAATGGAATAACAAAAGAAATCACCATGTACATGCGATGCTTGATGTGATAAAGTTATTCCAAGCAGAATAATAATAACGGAACCGAGTCGTGTGAAATTAATTATTGCAAGCTGGATGTTCCAATGAGAATAATAAAGATGGAACCGGATCCGGTGTAAAACACACGATAGGATATTCCAAGAATGATAAAGGCGGAACCGTGTCGGTGTAAAACACATGCACGAGGATGTTCCAACAGAATAATAAAAGCGGAACCGGTCGGTGTAAAAACACATGACAGGATGTTCCAATGTAATAATAGAAGAATGTCACCAAGTATAGGGTAAACCAGCAGCGTACAAAGTTATTCCAATGTAATAATAAGCAATGGAATAACATAAGGATTTCACCAAGTATAGGGTATCACAGCGTATCTGAGTTATGTATAGGGTATGCCACTTTTAAAGTTATTCCAATGTAAGAATAATAATAGTGAATGGAATAATGAAGTTTCTTCAAGAAGAAAGAATAACACCCCACTACTAGTAAAAGAACTGAATATAGAAGTAGTGAAGTAGCGAGAATCACTTCTTCTTTCTTCTATAACTTTCTCTATATAGCTTTCTCTCTATAATTTCTCTCTACAGAGTTTCAATGAATTCGTAAGAAAATAATGAAGGAATGAGCTTTATTTATAGGAAAATGGAATGCATAAGAACCAATCCATGAAGCGGTCCAGATTGATTTACTTTAATCTGACGGTCCATATTTAAAGAAAATCTTTTAAATAAAATATAATATATTCTATTTATATAAAAACATTTTACTATGCAAACACTATGCAATACTATGCAAAACACTACAAAAAAACACTACGCAACACTACGCATAATAAAATATAATATATTCTATTTATGTAATAACTTTAATAAAGTATTCTATTTTATATAAAAGATGTTTCGCTTTTATTACGTTAATAATACTGAATAAAACAAAACGTCATTATCATTATAATAATTCATATTATTAATCGACAATAATGGAATCAAACGTGGTGACTTCTCACATAAGCATCGATAATCAATACCAGGTATGCTTCTTATGCGAACCACACGACATCAGTACTTTTTACTATCGAGTAGTTCAACAAGTAACCACGGTAAAACTTCCGCCGTTATTTCAATAAAATATTTTTGTCGTTTTCTCAATCCGACAATAATTACATTATAGGTCCACCAATGATTGAGTAGTTATGCGAATATTTCCCGCTAAACCTAATATTCCCTAACCAATCGAATATAATATAACCACTTGCATACTTTGCAAAATTTATAAATACTACCCACAACTATAATATTATCTCAAATTCACACCATAATATTAAAAATTATTTCAACAAAATTTAAATCTTTATTGATAAAATCTGGGGTCTCAGGTTTTGATGAATTCAGTAAGAAAATAATGAAGGAATGAGCTTCTATTTATAGGAAAATAGAATGCATAGTAATTAATCCATTTAAGGCGGTCAGGATTGATTTACTTTAATCGATCATCCATATTTAAAGCAAAATCTTTTAAATAAAATATAATATATTCTATTTATATAAAACATTTTACTACGCAAAACACTTTATGCAACACTATGCAAAATACTACGCATAATAAAATATAATATATTTTATTTATAGAATAACTTTAATAAAAAGATTCATTTTTATATAAAAGATGTTTCATTTTATTACGTTAATAATACGAATAAAACAAAACGTCATTATCGCTATAATAATTCATATTATTTAATCGACAATAATGGAATCAAACCGTAGTGACTTTCACATAAGATCAATAATCAATACCATACGCTACTATGCAACCACACGACATCGCACTTTTACTACCGAAAGTAGTTCAACAAGATCAACGGTAAAAAATTCGCAGATTATTTTAATAAAATATTTTTTTGTCGTTTTCTCAATCCGATAATAATTACATTGTGGGGTCCACCAATGATTGAGTAGTAGTTATCGAATATTCCTCGCTAAATGAGAATATTAAGACCAATCGAATATAATATAACCACTTGCATATTTTGCAAAATTTATAAATATTACCCACAACTATAACATTATATCAAATTATTCCATAATATTCAAAAATAATATTTATAGAAAATTCATCTTTATTTATAAAAATTTGGGGTCTTACACTTTACCTCAAAAAAAGAAAGACTTCCCGATTTGGATCTAGGATATGATTTGAAGAAAACTTGCAGACCGATGAATATCAACTCACCAAGTATCTAAATACTCACAAAATACACTCAATAATCTAGAGAGAAAAGAGAAAATTTGTTTACGGTGTGATTTTCAATTCTAACTTTAAGCCTCTATTTATAGGAAAATTTTAGCAGACTTGACCAAGAACCGATGGCTTTACTCGCTACTATTCCCACCCACCACATTTAAAATAAAATTCAGCACATTTCTTCACCAACCACAAGTGGGGCCCACTCAATTCTAGAATTTTCACCAAAATACTAAAATTGGATACTTCAACAATTTCGAACAATTCACCTCTTAAAATTCATAACAAATCATACGTTCATTTTAACGGATCAAAATTTGTGGACATATACTCAACTTATATATGTATAACATATCCAAAATTACAATGATCCAAATACGATTAAAAATTATAACTCATTTAATATATCTCAAAAAAACATTGGTTTAATTTTAATACCTTCATTCCAAACAAAATATCGATAAAATACCTCAACATTAATTCCTTCATTTATAACCACATAAATAAATCTATCATTTATATCCACATCAAATAAATATTTGCTTATCATATAAATCAATAATTATTCACAAATAATATTACAGAATCACAATTATGACAACCGGTAGTTCCAGGAAAGAGGGCTTTCCAATAAAAATTTCTCCTTACTGACGCGCAATTAGGTGACCAAACCTCTCCTCGAGAACTTTCTAGACATTGCCAATAATGCTATCTAATAATATTATTCAAATAATATGAATTATTGATCCGATAATGAGAAATATCATGCGTTGATAATTATTGAAACAACAATAATATAAAATATCAACGCAAAGAATTATTGAATCAATAAAATAAAATATTGAAGCAATAATTATCGTAACAATTATTGAGTAAAGTGCCTTCTTATGTAAGGATCAATAATTCAAAATATTGTGTAAAACCGCAAGTATCTTCTTAAACGAACACGCAGACATCGTATTTTAACCAATAGGGTATCCAGCAATGTGTTTACTTCAGAACGATTACGCCTAGATTATTTATAAAAACTTAATTTTGTCGTTTTCTTCATCCGACGGTTATTCTACATTATGGGGGCTGAACAAATGGTTGCTGGCAGGTAAATGCGAATATTCCCACAGAACGAAAAGAATATTTCACGACCAAACGAATATTCACCCTTAACTTTAACTTTTATCAATTTAACCATTTACTGAATAGTAATTATAAGAAAAATTGAATACTTTTATTTCATAAAATTCGGGGTCTTACAATCTCTCCTCCTTATGAAATTTCTTCCCCGAAATTTATGTACATTGTATTTCAAAAAGTTGAGAATACCTTGCTTCCATTTCAGATTCTATCTCCCCGGTCATCGTGATTTCTCCATTGCTCATCTCCCGTGATAACTTCATTTGGGTTCCTCATTTGTTGGGAAGTCATGACAACCGCCATCCCTCGAACTACCCGATTTTGACTTGTCTGGGGCAACATTTGGCGTCATCACTACCGTTGGAATATATTTTTCTATAGGATATATTCCTCCCTCAACTGCCTCGTCGTACTCCTATTTCATGATCTGAATCATCAATCTTCAATCCATAACTGAATTCGGGTTTGCCATATATGTGGTAATTCAAACTTCGATGTTGGGTTCTCCCAATTGCTTTCCAAAAGAAAAATTCATGTCATCTATTTTAGCCTTCTTAGATCGGACAACTCTTTCCACAATATCCACGTGTCGTGTGGCTTTTACCCATGCATCGCTCATTCTTACTCGTTCAGTTTTTTCTTCTTTCAACTCAGATTCCATCTTTATCATCTTATACTCTGCCAAAGAATGTTTCTGTTCAAGCATCACATATCGGGTAACACAAGCTTGAATTGTTGCATCCTTTTGTTCCACGACCGCCTGTCGTTTTTTGACCTGCTCTTCTAACTCATGAATACGATTTTGAAATTCTACATTTTGATCATATAATACCTCTAATAAACTCTCCTGCACCTCTTCTTCCTCACTCCTCAATTTATTCTGGTTGTGACTTTCTCGGGTGCAACTATCAATTCTTCACTCACCACATGGATATCTCTAATTCCTTCTTCGTCGACATCAAATTATCATGGTTAGTGATTAGAGGTATCCCCACGGTCTCATTCACTCCATTGTTAACATTCTCGTGACCATTCTCAATCATGTCATAAAACAAGGGTTAATTAAACAAATTAACATATCACATAATATCCCGATATTATGGTGACCAACAAATAAGCTTAGGTAGGACACTTTAGCGAAGGATTTACTCATCTCTCCCTCCTAGTTATATTCCCGATCTCCGCCGGAGATCATATCCCTAAGCTCTGATACCAAATGTGACAACCCCAAAATAGGTCCATTCCATCCAACCCATTCTGAGACGCCAAATACATGGTACATAAAACAACTACAACTTTATTACAACAATTATCGTGCAAAATACAAAAACACATATACTGTGAGTTTGGATACAAATATATATACCAACTGTGACTCTCATCCCAACCTTGGATAGCACGTCACAATGACACCTTACATAAATGTATAGTCAAAAACTGTTTTAGAAATTAGAATCTTTGGGAAGTGCTCAAGGAAACCTTCGTACATGGGAGGCCATGCTTCTAGGTTATGATAGATATCATATGGCCACAGAATTATCCTTGGTTGACCCAATAGACCCCAAAGAAAAATAAGAAGATTACTATCATATTCTTTCCAATGGTGAGTCTTCTATTGACTTATCATTATCTTCATTGTCTCAAATTGAGAATTATACTTCAAACAAACACCAAGATTATATAGGTAGTGCTCGTAAATATACCCAGCAAGTGGATGAGCACAACCCTGTCTTATGATGACACGAGGTTGTATGTCATTAGACATCTTGTATGATAGTGGAAAAACACCCTTCCGATGTTGGGTTCGCCTCTCCCTATATGATTTACCAATTATAACTACTAAAAGATGTATACAACACACTTGTCTATACTGTTTATGGAGAACTCCACAGCTAGAGACCACCGTTCTATTCCCTTGTTACTCCCGCTCGTCCCAGCTACACTTTTATTACCTGAAAGGAATTGTGAAGCAAAAGGGTGAGCACAACTTGTAAGACCCCAAATTATTAATAAATGAAATTTAATTTTCTCTATTTATTATTTTGAAATAGTAAGGGTTGATTTGATTAATGTGGATAGTTAGGGGTAAAATACGCAAATATTTTAAAATAAACAAGTGGTTATAAAATATTCATTGTTGTCGGGGAATATTCGTTTGGTCGTGGAATATTCGTACTTTTGGGGAATATTAAATGCGAATCATTGTGATCTTTTGTGGGCCCCATAACTTGAAAGCGATTGGATGAAGAAAATGACAAATATAAGTTGTTTAAAAATAACAGCGTAGTTATCAAGATTAATCCGTTAAAATACTCTGGTGGTTAAAACACGAAGATTACTTTGCGGTATTGCACCAATTATTGATTCTTACGTAAGAAGGCACTACTCAATAATGGTTACGATAATTCTTATTCAAAGATTTTATTAATAATTATTGCGTTGATATTTTATATTCTTTGTTGTTTTGATAATTGTCATTACACATTATTTTTCATTATCGAGCAATAATTCATATTATCTGAATAATATTATTAGATAACATTATTGGCAATGTCTAGAAATTTCGCTCTAAGGAGAGGTTTGGTCACCCTAATTGCGCCGCCAAGAAGGAGAAATTCTTATTGGAAAGCCCCTCTTTCCTGAAGCGCACAGTTGTCAATATTGTGATTCGTAATATTATTTGTGAATAATTAATTATTGATTCATATGATGAGAAAAATATTGATTTTATGTGGATATAGATGGAGAAAATTTTTAATGTGACAATTGTTGAAAATTGAAATTTTATCTTTTACGATAAAATAATTATTTAAATATATTATTATATTTTAATAATATAATAATAGTGATATTTTTACAACGAATGTGGGATATATGAGTATACTGAGGAGGAAGAGTATTTTTGTTGCAATAAATGTTTAAAACATGTTAAACATGTCGGTGGACCCCATTTATTGATCGAAATTTGATTATAACTGTAAAATCGCCTGGTTTATGGGTTTCGGTCCAATTTCTGTTTGGAATTTGGAAAAACTTTCTTCTCGCAAAGTTGTAGAGAATTGAATTTTCTATAAAAATTAGCGAGATTCAATTTTCCGATAAAAGAGTTATTTATTGTGAATTATTGAAGTTCAAGTCTCAAATAATTGATTTTTGGAAGTTTAAATTATTTTAAATAAGAAAAACGTTTTTGGAATGTTTGGGGCATCTTTAACATGTGTTTGATGGCTGAAATCAGATTCTAGGCATGCGTAAGAAATTTATATAATTATATTATTAATTTATTAAATTTTTCGCTTTGGTGTTCTAAACAATTTCCTATAAATAGGGTCTTAGGTTAGAATTGAAAATCACACCGAAATCGAAGTTTTCTCTCTATATTATCGAGCGTATTCCCGTGAGTATTTTGAGTATACTTTGAGTATTGTTAGGCGGTCTGCAAGTTCCCTTCAACACTATGGTATTAGATTCTAAATTTAAAGTCTTAATCTTTCGAGGTAAGGGATATTATTTTTTTCGTAATGATATTATTTCTTCAATATCATTATGTTGAAATATTGATCTGAAGTTTTATCAAATTTGGAACTTTTGGTATCGAGTTACTTATTCACGATATCAGACTATTCACGATATCGACCTAATTATTCGAATAATACGCAAGACTATTCATCGAAAAATGAAAAATTTTCTTTTCGGTCAAAATATCTATTCGGATACTAGCTTTGATTGTATCCATGTTTTGATCATTCTTGAATTTTACACCATTGTGATTATTTTGAGGTATTTTTGGACGTGGATAAAACAAAGTACGAATCCTTAATCCTTAATCCTTGTCATTTTGTTTCACTTTGGATTCGTTTCTTTAAAAATATTTTCATCATCTTTGATCTTAAATGATGATATTATGGAATATCTTTGGCCTGTAGTGCAAAGATGAATGATTTACGAAGAATATCTTTGGCTGTAGGTGCAAAAGATGAGCAGTGTTTAGATGAACATTACTAATGATGAATATCTTTCGCCCGTAGTGCAAAGATGAATATGTGATTCCGGATATATATTGATTGATGTTACGGGGATAAAAGATAGGCGATGAACTTTTAAATTCATACATGGAAGATAGTAGTTTGCATTCTCTACTTAACTCTTCTAATGAATTATTATTTCATTGCGAATATTGATTTAAAATTTGTTGTCTATTCAGATTCTATTAGATTTTTCCTGTTGAAGACTAACGGTAAATGTTGTATATTATCTTAGTCATAATATTCTTTCTTGAGCTAGTTGAGCTCACCCTTTTCCTTTTTGTTCCATTTTTCTCGGGAGGCGAGAATATAGCGAAATAAATGTAGCCTGTGGGTATGGAATGAAGGTTCTAGAGAGAGTTGTTTAGTAGTCCTCACCATTTTTGTAAAATAATGTATCAATAAATGTGATGAGGATTTATTTGAGTATAGATATTGTGCAGAAGATAATATTTGTATTTAAACTCACGCTTTTCTTGTTGTAATAATAAAGTTGTAGTTGTTTACATGCCATGTATTGACAACTCGAATGGGTGATGTATACCTATTTTGGGGGCGTCGCGGTTGGTATCGAGCTTAGGGATATAATCTCTGGCGGAGATCGGGGAATAGAACTAGGAGGGGAGAGGCGAATAAATCCTTCGTTAGTGTGTCCTACCAAGCTTATTTGTTAGTTGGTTAGTATATAGGGATATTTTGTGATATATTGATTTCCTTAATTAACCCTTGTTTTATGACAAAGATTTGAGAATGTCGAATCGAGAATATTAACAATGGAAATGAGATGATTGGAGACGCTTTGTACTCACCAACGAGGAGAACGTCGCAACAGTGGCAATGTTCCTCCCGTGAACAACACCATCGAAAGCAGATGATGAACGAGGGATGTTTAGAAACTTTTTGCAGTTCATGCAAAATCGAGCGAGGAGACTCGTGTTCAAAATCTGAGGAGAAATGATAGCAATTCACGGGTTGTCACACATGCCAAGCGATTCAAAGAGTTGGGACCACCGAATTTAAGGGAAAGCCAGATCCGATCACGGGCGGAAACATGGGTCAAGCAAATTACCAAGATATTCGATGTCTTGGGATGCACGGAGAACGAAGGTTCCATTCCCCACCTTTATGTTCCGTGGCGAGGCGATCATCGGTGGGAGTGCGTGAAGCGTATCCATCCACCGCTTTTCAAGATGTCTTGGGGAGACGTTTCAGAAACTATTTAATGACAAATACTTTCCGAAAGTGTTCGTCATATGAAGGAAGTGGAGTTTATTAGATCGGAGCAGAGAACAACATGGCGGTGTCTCAAAGACGAGGTAAAAGTTTGCATAGAGTTATCCAGTTTGCACCTCATTTGGTGGAGAATGAGGAACGTATGACACGGATGTTTCTTAGAGGTTTGAAGATACGTCGGTATCTCATTTCTCATAAATTTCTCTCTATTCAGGATGTTGTAAATGAGGGCTCAATTATTAGAAGCGAGATAACGAAGTACGGCCAACCGAGGGACCACAACGAGGATCGTACCGGAGAGATAGAATCAATGAATAATGATAACCGGTGAAGAAAGAAAGCAGACGGACAAAAATGGTAACCACTACGGTGGTATTCATGGCCATGAAAATAGAAGAAGCGAGTGGGAAGAGATTTTAAAAAGAGGAGATTTAACAAAGACCATGTGAAGGCACGCAGTCCGGCAAAGAATCGGTTCTAAGGGAGGAGAACGACCACCCATTCGTATCTTCTAAATGCGAAAAGAGGACATATCATTCAAACGCGCCCACAACATTCAAGGTATGCTATAATTGTGGAAAGGAAGGACATATTGCTCGAGATTAGACGAAGCGAAACCTAGTTCAATGGGGACGGTGACTCAAAAGATCATCCCAAAAAAGTCAAAGTCAACGATTCGGGAAGAGCGTTTGTTGTGATTTGGTCATAATGCGAGAACCCAAACGAGGTGATCACGGGTAAGCTATTTATAAATTCTTGCGAAGTTTATACCTTACTTGATAACGGTTCTACCCATTCATTTATCTCTCCTTCATGTGCTCAACGTTTAAACTTGACTCGAGGAGAAATTAGACTTTGACCTATCTGTGGAAACTCCGTTAGAGAAACGTTCATCACATCCATCGCTTATAAATCTTGTTTGATTCAAGTTGGCACCATCACCTTTCCGTTGACCTTATCTCTTTAAAGATACTTGCTTTTGATGTGATTTTAGGGATTGATTGGTTAACTACTCATCATGCCAAAATTGATTGTTTTCGTAAGGTTGTTAGTTTTCATATTCTAACCAACCCTGTTGTTATTAATTCAAGCAACTAAACCATTAAAATCAATCAACGTCATATCTAATCATAAAGCTATTCGTTTATTGAAAAGCGGATGTCAAGCTTTCTTAGCCCATGTTATGGATTTGAATAAAGACAAGTCAAATTTGAATAATATTCTGTTGTTATTGACTTTCCGACGTATTTCTGAAGAACTTCCGGTCTACCCCCGTAACGTGAAGTTCAATTCTTTATTGATCTTGAACCCGGTACAAAACCCATTTCTAAAACGCCATATAGAATGGCTCCTATTGAACTTCGAGGAGTTAAAGGTCCAACTACGAGAATTGTTGGACATCGGTTTCATTCGCCCCAAGTACATCTCCTTGGGGTGCTCCTGCTCTATTCGTGAAAGAAGAAAGGCGGGAGTACGCGACTTTGTATTGACTATCGGGAATTGAATCATGTCACCATCAAGAATAGGTATCCTCTACCTCGTATTGATGACTTGTTTGACCGATTGCAAAGGGCACAATTCTTTTCAAAAATCGATCTTCGATTCGGATATCATCACCAAGATTAGAACCGAGGATATTCAAAGACCGCTTTAGAACTTCGAGACGGGCATTATGAATTCTTAGTCATGTCTTTTGACCGACTAATGCTCCCCGACTTTCATGGATATGATGAACCGAGTATTTAAAGAATATTTAGATCGGTTTGTTGTTGTTTTTATTGATGACATCCTCATATATTCCAAAAGTCGTGAAGATCATGAGCATCATTCGAATTTGGTACTCCAAAGGCTTCGTGAAAACAAACTATATGCCAAATTGAAGAAATGCGAAGTTCGGCTTGAAGAAGTAGCATTTTTGGGCACGTGGTGTCAAAACATGGAGTATCCGTGGACCCGTGCCAAGATTGAAGCAATACAAAGTTAGGAGCAAACCAAGTTTGCGGAAAATACGTAGTTTTTGGGCTTAGCTAGTTATTATCGGAGATTTGTGGAAGGGTTTTCTCGAATCGCTACTCCATTAACTCATTTAACTTCGGAAGGATACAAAATTCGCTTTGGAGCGAAGAACGCGAGAAGAGTTTCCAAGAGCTTAAGAGGAGACTTATTTAAGACTTTTCTAACAATACCATCTGGTTCGGATGGATTTGTTATCTCAACGATGCTTCGTGCAAAAGGTTGGGATGTGTTCTCATGCAACGTGGGAAAGTCATAGCTTTATGCCTCATGACAACTTAAAGAGTATGAGAGGAATTATCCTACTCATGATCTAGAGTTAGCAAAGCGATCATTTTGGCGCTTAAAGATATGGAGGCACTATCTATATGGGGAGAAAGTGGAGATATATTCGGACCATAAAAGCCTTAAATATTTCTTCACTCAAAAAGAACTCAACACGCTAGCAATGACGTTGGCTCGAGCTATTGAAAGACTACGACCACACTATTCAATACCATCCCGGAAAAGCGAATGTGGTAGTGACGCGTTGAGTAGAAGATCATATCGCGAGGAACGAAAAGTGCGATGATGTCAAGTATAATGGCGATAGAGCCAACTTTAATAGAAAAGTTAAGGTTTTCTCGCCACCCAGGCGAGGTGATCGTGCGATATGAAGAAGAAAGTACAAGAAGGAGCTATATTAGGGCGAGAATTGATGAAGAAGGAATACTTGAGTCCACTCTAGACTTTGTGTCCCTAACGACTACGATTTGAAGTACAAGATTATGATGGAGGCACACAATACACCATTTGCAATCCATCTCGGAAGTTCTAAAATGTATCGTGATCTTGACATACATTTTGGTGGAACAATATGAAGAGAGATTGCAAAGTTTATCTCGATGTGTTTAACTTGTCAACGTGTAAAGGCGAGATCATCTAGTACCTAAGGGTCCGTTATAACCACTTGAGATTCCAAAATGGAAGTGGGAACACATTACCATGGATTTCGTTACGGGTCTTCCTAAGGTTTCTCAAGGCATCAATCTTTGTTTGGGTTATTGTTGATAGATTAACCAAGTCCGCTCATTTCTTGCCGACACGGAGACTTATTCCTTGAACGTCTTGCTAGTATATGCGTGAATGAGATTGTGAGGTTGCATGGCATGCCTGTATCCATAGTTTTCGGATCGTGACCCAAGATTCACTTCAAGATTTTGGGTTAGCTTGCAAAAAAGGTATGGAACGCATTTACGATCTGGATTGGCATACCATCCTCAAACGGACGGACAATTAGAAAGGACTATTCAAACTCTTGAAGATTTATTAAGACTCGTGTCCTAGATTTCAAAGGCGGTTGGGATAAGTATTTATCATTGGTGGAATTCTCCTACAACAACAGTTATCGTGCAAGTATAGGTGTGGCTCCATTTGAAGCATTATATGGGACGAAAGTGTCGCTCTCAAAGTATGTTGGGACGAGGTGGGTGAAGAAACACCTTTGTTGGGACCCGAAGTTGAAATACGTATGACTCACGAAAAAGATCCAAATGATTCGACAACGATACAAAAGCAGCACAAGATCGACAAAAGAGTTATGCGGATCTTCATCGAAAGGACGTGAAATTTAGTGTAAGGGGATCATGTATTGTTCATGAGTTGCTCCATGGAAGGGAGTTACAAGATTTGGGAAGAGAGGAAAGCTCAATCCACGATTTATTGGTCCATTTCAAATTCTTTTACCGAAAGTAGGAAATGTAGCTTTATAGACTCGCGTTACCTCGAGTATGTCTCGTGTTCATAATGTGTTTCACATATCTATACTTCAGTAAATATGTGATAGACAAGAACCACGTTATAGAGTTAGAACCAGGGGACGAGATAGCCAGAAGACTTAACGTATAAGGAGGTAATTGTCAAGATCTTGGATAGGAAGGAGCATGTCCCTACGCCAGAAAGGTCATACCACAAGTTAAAGTTTTGTGGAGGAATCATGCTTTATAGAGGAAATGACACGGGAATTAGAAACGAAAATGAAAGCGAGGTATCCTCACCTTTTCAAACACACAGTGCGTCACGTCAATTTCGAGGACGAAATTTCATAAGGAGGGAGGTTGTAAGACCCCAAATTATTAATAAATGAAATTTAATTTTTTCTATTTATTATTTTGAAATAGTAAGGGTTGATTTGATTAATGTGGATAGTTAGGGTAAAATACGCAAATATTTGAAAATAAGCAAATGGTTATTAAATATTCATTGTTCATCGGGAATATTCGTTTGGTCGTGGAATATTAGATCTTTGTCGGGGAATATTAAATGCGACGCGGTGATCTTTTGTGGGTCCCATAATGGAAAGAGATTGGATGAAGAAAAGCATAAATATAAGTTTTTTAAAAATAACAAAGTAGTTATTCACAGATAATCTTGTTAAAATACTAAATTGGTTAAAACACAAGAAGATTACCAGTATTGCACCAATTATTGATTCTTACGTAAGAAGGCACTACTTTCAATAATGGTTACAATAATTATTTATCAAAGATTTTATTAATAATTGTTGCGTTGATATTTTATATTGTCATTGTTTCAATAATTGTCATTACACGGTATTTTTCATTATCGAAGCAATAATTCATATTATCGAATAATATTATTAGATAACATTATTGGCAATGTCTAGAAATTTACATACAGGAGAGGTTTGGTCACCTAATTGCATGTAGGCCAAGAAGGAGAGAAATTCTTATTGGAAAGCCCCCCCTTCCGAACAGGCTCGTCGGTTGTCAATATTGTGATTCGTAATATTATTTGTGAATAATTAATTATTAATTCATATGATGAGAAAAATATTGATTTTATGTGGATATAGATGGAGAAAATTTTTAATGTGACAATTGTTGAAAATTGAAATTTTATCTTTTTTCGATAAAATAATTATTTAAATATATTATTATATTTTAATAATATAATAATGGTGATATTTTTACAACGAATGTGGGATATATGAGTATACTTATGAGGAGAAGAGTATTTTTGTTGCAATAAATGTTTAAAACATGTTAAACATGTAAATTGGACCCCATTTATCGATTTGAAATTTGATTATAACTTTGTAAAATCGCCTGTTGTGGATTTGGTCAATTTCATTTGGAATTTGGAAAAACTTTCTTACGCAAAGTTGTAGAGAATTGAATTTCCTATAAAAAGTCGCGAGATTCGAATTTTCTGATAAAAGAGTTATTTATTGTGAATTATTGAAGTTCCGAAGCTCCGAAATAATTGATTTTTGGAAGTTTAAATTATTTTAAATAAGAAAAACGTTTTTGGAATGTTTGGGGGCATCTTTAACATGTGTTTGATGGCTGAAATCAGATTCTAGGCATGCGTAAGAAATTTATATAATTATATTATTAATTTATTAAATTTTACGCTTTGGTATTCTAAACAATTTCTATAAATAGGGTCTTGGGTTAGAATTGAAAATCACACCTTAAACTCAAGTTTTCTCTCTATATTATCGAGCGTATTCCCGTGAGTATTTTGAGTATACTTTGAGTATTGTTAGGCGGTAAGTTCCTTCAAAGACTATATGCATTATTCCAAATGTAGAAGTACTTAATCTTTCGAGGTAAGGGATATTATTTTTTTTCGTAATGATATTATTTCTTCAATATCATTATGTTAAAATATTGATCTGAAGTTTTATCAAATTTAGAACTTTTGGTGTGAGAGTTACTTATTCACGATATCTGACTTATTCACGATATCGACATTATTCACTTAATAATCAAGACTATTCATCGAAAAATGAAAAATTTTCTTTTTCGTTCAAAATATCTATTCTAGATACTAGCTTTGATTGTATCCATGTTTTGATCATTCTTGAATTTTACACCACTTTGTGATTATTTTGAGGTATTTTTGGACGTGGATAAAACAAAGTACGAATCCTTAAACCTTAATCCTTGTCATTTTGTTTCTTTGGATTCGTTTCTTTAAAAATATTTTTCATCATCTTGATCTTAAATGATGATATTATGGAATATCTTTAGCTTTGTAGTGCAAAGATGAATGATTTCGAAGAATATCTTTGGCTGTAGTGCAAAGATGAGCAGTGTTTAGATGAACATGACTAATGATGAATATCTTTGGCCCGTAGTGCAAAGATGAATATGTGATTCCGGATATATATTGATTGATGTTACGAGGATAAAAGATGAGCGATGAACTTTTAAATTCATACATGGAAGATAGTAGTTTGCATTCTCTACTTAACTCTTCTAATGAATTATTATTTCAGCATGCGAATATTGATTTAAAATTTGTTGTCTATTGTATTCTATTAGATTTTTCCTGTTGAAGACTAACGGTAATTTGTTGTATATTATCTTAGTCATAATATTCTTTACTCGAGCTAGTTGAGCTCACCCTTTTCCTTTTTGTTCCATTTTTCTCGGGAGGCGAGAATATAAGCGAAGACGAAGTCTGGGGGTATGGAATGAAGGTTCTAGAGAGAGTTGTTTAGTAGTCCTCACCATTTTGTAAAATAATATATCAATAAATGTGATGAGGATTTATTTGAGTATAGATATTGCTCAGAAGATAATATTTGTATTTAAACTCGAGCTTTCTTGTTGTAATAATAAAGTTGTAGTTGTTTCGTACCATGTATTGACAACTCGAATGGGTGATGTATACCTATTTTGGGGGCGCCGCGGTTGGTATCGAGCTTAGGGATATGATCTCTGGCGGAGATCGGGGAATAGAACTAGGAGGGAGAGGCGAGATAACGAGTACGGTCAACCCGAGGACCACAACCAGGATCGTATCGGAGATAGCGATCAGCCAATGTAATAATGATAACCGGAGGAGAAAAGAAAGAGACGGACAAAATGGTAACCACTCTGGTGGTAATCATGGCCATGAAAATAAGAAGAAGCGAGTCGGAGGAGATTTTAAAAGAGGAGATTTAACAACGATCATGTGAAGACGGCAGTGCCAAAGAAGAATCGGTTCTAAGGGAGGAGAACGACCACCCATTATATGCTACAAATGCGGAAAAGAGGGACATATCACCAAACCGCCCAACACAGATTCAAGGTATGCTATAATTGTGGAAAGGAAGGACATATTGCTCGAGATCAGACAAGATGGCGAAACCTAGTTCAATGGGGACGGTGACTCAAAAGATCGTCCGTAAAAGTCAAAGTCAACGATTAGAAAAGAAGCGTTTGTTGTGACTGGTCACAATGGTCGTGATCATACCAGTCACAATTCAACTTTTTACTACTGGCCAAAGAGAACTCTAGTAATGATCAAACCAATAATCTACTCATTTTTACACTCTAGTGAAAGAGAATTTCAGCATCAGGGTTATAAAAATATTATATATGATAAAAAAATCAATATAATCAATATATAGTTTTAATCTCCAGAGTAATATTCATAAATCAACTGTAATTTGGTTAGAAAAAGAAACCAATTTTGTAGTGAATAATACCCGTGAATAGTAACTCGTGAATAGTAACTCATGAATAGTAACCCTGACACAAAAAGGTAAAAATTTCACAATAAAATCTATACCAATATTTCGGTATAATGATATTGAAAGAATAACATTTCTTAAACTTATAAACAATTTATTTTAATTGTTTACACTTTACTAAATAATGCATTTAATCATCATAAAATGCCCAACTTATAAGATTTCATCACCAATAACCAAAACCCTCATCAAAAATCTGCATATACCACATATATGATTCTCAAGCTATAAAATCATATTTTCCAATTTTCTTCCTCCACATAACATATTTAACTCATTTATTCATAACTAGTCCATTTTCAAGAAAAATACCAAATCAGTTTCAAAAATATTTCTTTTATGGGATTTAGCAGAATATAGTCCCATATTGAACATATATTTTTCTTAGAATTTTTAAGATTCATTTACTATTTTTCATATGGCCAAAACCGTCGAATATTTAGACATTTATCATAAATTGTACTTTTATCCAAAAATTCCGAAATTCACAGAGTACACTGATATTATATAGATGTACTCCCAATAAAAATTTCATCAATTTTGGAGTTAACCATAAGGAGTTATAATCGGTTACTTTTAAAATAGTCTTTTTTTATAAAATTCATAACTCTTAATCTATACATCCAAAAATCACCATTTTTGGACACAATCAATAAAACTCATCAACATATCATTTCAATTTTTTCTAGAATTTTCTGAAGGTCAGAAGAAGTATGAACTGAAAAACATAATAACCCTTAAAATCTCTTACTATCCCTTACCTCAAAAAAAACAAAGACTTCCGATTTGGATATCGGATATGATTTGAAGGAAACTTTTGTAATCGATGAATATCAACTCACCAAGTATCTAAATACTCACAAAATACACTCAATAATCTAGAGAGAGAAAGAGAGAAAACTTGTTTACGGTGTGATTTTCAATTTAACTTAGCCCTCTATTTATAGGAAAATTTTAGCAGACTTGACCTGCAACCTGATGGCTTTACCTGCTACTATTCCCACCCATCACATTTAAAATAAAATTCAGCACATTTCTTCACCAACCACAAGTGGGGCCCACTCAATTCTAGAATTTTTCACCAAAATACTAAATTCGGATACTTCAACAATTTCTGAACCATTCACCTCTTAAAATTCATAACAAATCATACGTTCATTTTTAACGGATCAAAATTTGTGGACATATACTCAACTTATATATGTATAACATATCCAAAATTACAACGATCAACTATTTCGGATTAAAAATTATAACTCACATTAATATATCTCAAAAAACTTTGGTTTAATTTTTAATACCTTCATTAAACAAAAATACCGATAAAATACCTCAACATTAATTCCTTCATTTATAACCACATAAATAAATCCATCATTTATATCCACATCAAATAAATATTTGCTTATCATATAAATCAATAATTATTCACAAATAATATTACAGAATCACAATTATGACAAACCAAAGTAGCTCCTGTGAAAGTTAGGCTTTCCAATAAGAATTTCTCCTCATCGACGCAAGTAATTAAGTGACCAAACCTCTCCTCGATGAACTTTCTAGACATTGCCAATAATGCTATCTAATAATATTATTCAAATAATATGAATTATTGATCCGATAATGAGAAATATTAGCAGTTGATAATTATTGAAACAATAATAATATAAAATATCAACGCAAAGAATTATTGAATCAATAAAATAAAATATTGAGCAATAATTATCGTAATAATTATTGTGTAGTGTCTTCTTATGTAAGGATCAATAATTCAAAATACTGCGTGTAAAAACCGTAATGCTTCTTTGTGCAAACACGCCGTATTCTTGTATTTTAACCAAGATATTCCAAGCGTTGTTAATTCAGAACGACACGCATATTATTTATAAAAACTTAATTTTGTCGTTTTCTTCATCCGAACCGCTTATTACATTATGGGCCCACAAATGGAAATGCTTCGGTCATCGCATTTAATATTCCCGAAGCGGAAAGAATATTTTACCACCAAACTAATATTTAAAACAACAATAAATATTTTATAACTATTTGTGTATTTTGAAAAAAATTAATATATCACCCTTAACTTTAACTTTTATCAATTTAACCATTTCTTGAATAGTAATTATAAGAAAAATTGAATACTTTTATTTCATAAAATTAAAGGAATTTACATTAAACACAATCATCCTCATTTTCTCCTCTCTCCTCTATTTTATTATTTTAAAAAGAATTAAAATTTTAATTAAAAAATAATTGAATAATTAAGATGGATAATTTGAAAATATTTTTTAATAGATGTGTATTTTTAAATTAAAACAATTAAACTTCAACTTGAACGGATTAAGTATTATAAAAGAAGTCGTTATATAGAGATGTCTGATGTAGAGAATTATTTAGGTAAAAATTTAAAACCGGGTTGACAATTTTATTTACATCATGATCGTCAAAATATGAGCTTTGAAATGTATAACGTAATTTTCTTTTTTTGATTCGCGATTGCGATGCATCTTTATTTTTTTATTATTTAAAAGTCTTATTTTGGGAAGTATAATATAATTTTATTACAACAATGATCATACACAGTTGTGTATATTTTATTTGTGTACAGTCTGTCAAAACTATGCCGTTTTGACATATTTATTTTTAAAAAACAGTTTTTCTTCTCCCAAATCAAAAACAAATCTGCCAAATAGATGTAATTTTGACAGATTGTACATAAATAAAATATAGACAACTGTGTATTGTCCTATTAGCCTAATTTTATAATCAAACATCACTATTATTATAATATCAATAACTAATCAAACCTCAAAGAAGAGGAAGAAACAAATCAACAAATAAATCTCACATAAAGAGAAAACAAATTTTCATAAAGAAAATAACTCACCTATTGTTAAAATTGAATGTGGTGAGTTTTAGAAAAGAAGAGAAATGATGAGACGTAGAGAAAAGAGGGGATAATTTTGTTGGGATATTTCACATGAATTCCACATTGGATACATTCAAGAGTGTAGATGAGTTAATAAGTATCGTAGAGTCTCAATTTAATAGGTTAACCTTTTAGGTAAGGAGGTTGTCCAACATGCTTATTGGGTCAGTCTACACAGGTGTCCTTCTAAGAAGACCCTTTAAGCACAAGTGCAGAGAATCTTGTTGGGTTTCGGTAACTAGCCAAGCACTAGTGAAAGTTGTTAAAGCTAAAAATGAAAAGCCTAAAGTAGGAACTCACACCCTTAGTCAAGCGAGACACTTAGGTTCAGGCACTTTCACCAGTACTTGAGCCAACACCTGAACCGAGACCTAAAGCACAAAAGTAAGATGAACTAAAGATATATTTAAGTTGCCCTACTACTGTAAATTTAGATGGGGATTCCAATAGAAGTCCTTCCGTCTCATCTGTGACTGTGAGTTGAATGAATAAACGGATGAAATCAAGAAAAAAAAAATCAAAGAATTTCATTTTGATAGAAGTATGTGCTTGTAGGGTATAGGAAGATTTTACGGAGGAGCACATCCATCGGCAAATGTGGATGGAGTAGCGGATCAAAAATTCGGAAGCAAAGTAGGGGTGGGAGGATCATCTGACCCTAGCATAATCCTATACCGGACCAATCTGATAAACTAGTACAAAGACCAAGCTATAGTCTGGCCGCAGAGGGATTTCCCAGCGGAGAGAGTAGGAATAAGACTGGAAAAATCCCGAATCTCTACTTTTACTAGTATCCATCCCCCGACCCCGCACCATCACTAGCAAAAAACAAAGTCAGAGCTCATGATCTTGTTTGACCTTCCATTATGTGCAAGCCCTAGTTTAATATCTATCCAAACCTCCCTTACAGTTGGGATTCAAGTCTTATGGCTAGCAGCTGCTCCTTTTATGCCCCAGTTGTTCGTGGCAGGTTCTACCACTCTAGGGCCAAATCATAGTCAAAAAAAGAGTTTGATTCTGGCTCAGAAGGAACGCTAGCTATATGCTTAACATATGCAAGTCGAACGTTGTTTTCGGGGAGCTGGACAAAAGGAAAAGAGGCTCTTTCTGGATCTGAGCTTTTGCAAAGATGAAGATGCAAAGGGGAAGAGAAAGTCTTTTGAAAAAACCAACCTGACATAAGGTCTCTAGCTCGCCCACTTAAAGCAGATGGAGATTCTCGGATGGGGAAAAGCGGCACTCGACATCTATTAAACAACACCAAGAACAAAGCCATACCATTCAGTGCCATGATGGTCTCCCAGTGGCATGGTCCTTCTTCCATGTACATCTTTTTCTTGAATATTCATATGCCTAAGTGATAGCATCCTTCCCTGAAGCTTTCCTGCCTTGCTCTTTTAAGTCTAGAACTCCATAACTAGAGGAATCGGGACAGACTACTCCCCTTTAGTTGTTGTTTTAAATGAGTTCCTCTATTCATTTTACTTATCATGAGTTAGAAATTTCTTTTTATTAAAAAAAATTAGGAAGATTGGGGAAACCACTGGTTTCGCTTGGTGGGCCGGGAATGCCCGACTTATCAATTTATCCGGTAAACTACTCGGGGCTCATGTAGCCCATGCCGGATTAATTGTATTCTGGGCCAGGTTCTAGCTTTCTTCCTAAGATAAGTAAGGTCGATGCCTTTGCTCTTGGAAGACCCCTAAATTAGAAAACCTTCTATCGATCAATCTCAGGTTAGAGCGGATAAGGGTAGCACGAAATGTATTAGATGGTAGCTCTCTCTTGGATGCTAGTAGCTAGCTTCTTAGATATAGATATAGCAATGGTAGCTAGGCGCATTATTGATTAGGGCGAAGAAGTCTGCAAGAGATTCTTCATCGATCTAGTGGTCGGTGAATCACTGATCAAAGAGCGAGCAGCCGTCAGGTTTAATGATTTGGTGGGATCCACAGATGTAGTGGCTGGTGAATCGTTTCTTCTAAAGTCATTCCTACTAGCTGTATGTTCTGGCACCGGGTGTAGTTCAGATCCTCTCGTAGCTTTGGGTAAGTTATAATTGCTGAAGGTTTATCCGGGGTAGCACAATGAGCTCTTTCTGTTCTTCGAGGAAGGTCCTCTTCTTGTTTTCACAATCGCGTATTAACCTTTTAGGTAAGGAGGTGATCCAACATGCTTATTGAGCCAGTTTACACAGGTGTGCGCTGCATTGATGTGGGGTGAATCGTACAATTTCGCTATAAATTTTTTATTATTAAATTACACTATTATTATATTATCCTTCGATATAAATATAATAAATGATATGATTTGATAATATCTAGCTACTTAGATTTATTTTGCTCATTATTTTTTATACTTTACTTTGTGCACACACGACACACCCTTATATTCCATTCAAAAATAAATAAAGATTTTAAAATATAGTATAAAATCAACTTATTTGTTATAAAAAATAAAAAATAAAATGCCTTAATTGCACTAGATCAAGAAACGACATCGTTGTTGTGGCTTACCCATAAAACAATGACAATTATATTATAGGACAATTATGCTAGAGTTTTTATTTGATTCAACTTATGGCCTGTGAAGTGGACACACCCTAGTGATAACATCTTTTGTTCAAGGAGGAAGCAAACGTATATTCCATTCAAAAGTCAACAAAGTTTCAATGGAATTTATAATAGTTAGGGACAAAATTATCATATTAATTATTTTGAAAAGTTATTTTAAATAAAATAAAATATTTAATTTTCTTATTATTTTTTATCCTCCAAATTTTTAATTTTTATGTAAAAATATTAGTTCCCTTTATCATAATTTTTTGTCTTATATTATTTCCTACTATTATGAAAAGAGAATTCTACTTGATCATGGTAAACTCGATTCTATGAAAAATATGATTAATATTTTATAGTTCTTTTCGTTTGAAAATTAAAGATACAATTTGATTTTTAAAGTTAAACAACAACGTATTAAATTTTAAATTAATATGATTCTATTTAATTTTTATTGATACAATTATTATAATTGTACAATATATAACAAAAATTATTAATCACAAAATATATTTCATTTTAAACTTTTATTAGTTATACTAATTTTAAAATTTAATATACTATAATTAAAAAAATCAAATTATATATATAATTTTGGACCAATAAGTGTAGTACTAATCAACTTTGGATCTTTTTATAGCAAGGTATTCTTAGTATTAAGAGTGGTTAGTATGAAATTAATTTAGGTCAATTGAAAGGGGCGGATTCAGTTTGAAAATTCAGTGGGGTCAAATTTAAAAATAAAATTTATTAAGAATAAAATTTAATTTAATAAAATGAATCACAAAATTAAATAATCCTCAAAAATTGTTTAAAATAACATTTTTTGGAGTTTTATTGCTTGAAATTGTTACACGGTAGGCTCATTTTTAATAGTTACAAAAATATCATATTTCAATAACATTTACGTGTCTTCTTTCCAACCTTTGCTTCATATATATATATATATATATATATATATATATATATATACACACACACACACACACGCACTACAGTTATTAATATATTCATAAATTTTAAGGTTTAGTGGAACAAAATAAATAGAGTATTACAGTTATATTAGTATACTATTATTATATATGTTAATGAAAAAAAGAATATGCTACTATCTTGTTAATATGTTAGATAAATATTTTAATATACTTTAAAATGTTTAAGTTTGATTAAGTGACTGATAGATTGTTCAACAACAGCCGACAACATTATTGGGAGAAAATAAATACTCTCTCCGTTCTTAAAAGATTATCGTTTAAAGTTTTGACACATGGATTAAGAAAGTTTCATTACTGTAAGACCCCAACTTTTATAAATAAAGATGAATTTTCTATAAATATTATTTTTGAATATTATGGAATAAATTTGATATAATGTTATAGTTGTGGGTAATATTTATAAATTTTGCAAAGTAAGCAAGTTGTTATAAAATATTCATTTGGTCGGTGAATATTCTTTTGTCGGGGAATATTCGCATACGACTGGCTCAATCATTGGTGGACCCCCATTAACGGAAGTATTGTCGTAGTTAGAAAGCGACAAAATTATCTTTCTATAAAAATAACGGCAGAGGTGTTACTGTTAAAAGCATTGAACTACCCGGTAGTAAAAAAATGCGATGTCTGGCGTAGTTGTATAGTAAGAGTTACACGATATTGATTATTGATGCTTACATGAGTAGTCACTCGCCTATGCTCAATTATTGCTACGATAATTCTTTGCATCATATCTCTTATATTATTGATTCAATTATTGTCACAAGATCATCTCAGATAATATGTTATAGTATTAAATCAATAATTGAGACGACAAGTTATAAATGATTAATAATTGTTGAAAGATTAAATATGTGTTGATTAAAAATAAAATGATTTGTGGTAATATTTATTCAATTCTTGATGTATATAAAGAGTCATTATGAGGCGTTTGTAGTAAGTTTGATTATTTTATGGGGCCCATATGTCATCATCTAAGAGTCTCTTCGTCGATAGTAATTACCTTCGTCGATAAGTAATTACCTTTGTGAATAGTAATTACCTTCGTCGATAGTAATTACCTTTACCAGACGTCGAACAACTTGTCGTTTCACATTACAAAGCGCCGAACCACTTGTCGTTTCACATTACAAAAGCGCCGAACCACTTGTCAACGAGTTAAAGAGAGCATCAAGTAATTAAAAGGTCCATCAGAACCACTTGAAATTCCAGAATGGAAGTGGGAGCACATTACCATGGATTTCGATTCTGGCCTTCCTAAGGTTTCTCAAGGCATAGATGCGATTTGGGTCATTATTGATAGATTGACCAAGTCTGTTTCATTTCTTACCGATAACGAGAAACTTATACACTTGAACGTCTTGCTTCGTATGTACATAAACGAGATTGTAAGATCGCATGGTATGCTTCGGTATCCATAGTCTCCGATCGAGACCCAAGATTCACTTCACGATTTTGGGTTAGTTTGCAAAAAGCTATGGGCACAGACTTACGATTTAGCTTTCGGCGATATCATCCTCGAGACGGACGGACAATTGTCGGAGAGGACTATTCAAACTCTTGAAGATCTATTAAGACTCGTGTCCTTGATTTCAAGGAAGTTAGGACAAGTTCTTACCATTGGTGGAGTTTTCCTACAACAACGCTTATCAAGCAAGTATTGGAATGGCTCCATTCAAGCGTTGTATGGAAGAAAGTGTCGATTCTCAAAGATATCTTTGGGATGAGGTGGGTGAAGCAACGTTGTTGGGACCGGAGTTGAGTACGTATGACTACTTTTAAAAGATTCAAACGATCCAAACAACGTATAAAAACCTTACAAAATCGACAAAAGAGTTATGTTGATCTTCATCGAAAGGACGTGGAATTCGATATAGGAGATCATGTGTTGTTAAGAGTTGCTCCATGGAAAGGAGTTACAAGATTTGGAAAGAAAGGAAAACTTAATCCTCGATTCATAGGTCCATTTTAATCCTCGATCGAGTAGGAACAAATGGCCTATAGACTCGCCATCAGTATAAGTATGTCTCGTGTTCATAACGCTTTTCACATATCCATGTTACGTAAATATGTGAAAGACCCGAACCACATTATTGAGCTAGAACCGGACGAAATAGCGGAAGATTTGACGTATGAAGAGGTTCCTGTTCAAATCTTGGATAAGAAGGAACATATTCTACGCTCCAAGGTTATACCTCAAGTCAAAGTTTTGTGGAGAAACCACGATGTTGAGGAAATGACTTGGGAGTTAGAATCTGAAATGAAATCAAGGTATCCTTACCTCTTCGACATACCGTGCACGCATTCTAATTTCGGAGGGCGAAATTTCATAAGAAGGGGAGGTTGTAAGACCCCAACTTTTATAAATAAAGATGAATTTTCTATAAATATTATTTTTGAATATTATGGAATAAATTTGATATAATGTTATAGTTGTGGGTAATATTTATAAATTTTGCAAAGTAAGCAAATTGTTATAAAATATTCGTTTGGCTCTGGGAATATTCTTTTCTTCTGGGAATATTAAATGACGACGACTCAATCATTGGTGGACCCCATTAACGAAAGTATTGTCGTAGTTAGAAAAACGACAAAATTATCTTTCTATAAAAATAACGGCAGAGGTGTTACTGTTAAAAGCTGTTGAACTACCCGGTAGTAAATGTACGAGAATACACGTAGTTGTATAAGAAGACACGATATTGATTATTGATGCTTACGTGAGAAGTCACCACCTATGCTCAATTATTGCCACTGAGAATTAACGCATCACGTCTCTTATATTATTGATTCAATTATTGTCACAAAGATCATCATCGTATAATATGTTATAGTATTAAATCAATAATTGAGACGATAAGTTGGTAAATGATTAATAATTGTTGAAAGATTAAATATGTGTTGATTAAAATAAAATGATTTGTGGTAATATTTATTCAATCCTTGATGTATATAAAGAGTATGTTATGAGACGTTTGTGGTAAGTTTGATTATTTTATGGGGGCCTATATATGTCATCATCTAAGAGTCTCTTCGTCAATAAGTAATTACCTTCGTCAATAGTAATTACCTTTGTGAATAGTAATTACCTTCAATAGTAATTACCTTTACCAGACGTCGAACCACTTGTCGTTTCACATTAAAGGCGTCGAACCACTTGTCGTTTCACATTACTGAGCGCCAAACCATTTTTACATTCTCCGTTCACATCACTAAATCAAGCCACTTGCCTTTTCATATGGCAGTAAAAAGTGTTAAGCTAGAAATCTTCTATAAATAGAGGCCTAGTGCTTCATTATTTTCACTTAATTCATTCAAGCTATATAGAGAGAAAGTATAGTAGAGAATAAGAGAAAGAAGAAGAGTATTTTGTTACTCAACACTCATAAGTATTCAATCTCCTACTAAAAGTAAAGGGTGTTATTCTTTTTATTCATGAAGAGAACTGTTGTTATTCCATTTCTTATTATTCATTGGAACATCCCGCTCACATGTGTTTTACAGGACTGGTTAAAATCTTTATTATTATTATTCATTGGAACATCACATCGTGTGTTTTACAGGACTGGTTAAAATCTTTTTATTATTACATTTGGAACATCCTGCGCTCAGACGTTTTACGGGACTGGTTCCATTCTTTATTATTCTATTGGAATATCTCATTCATGCGTTTCTGTGGGACTGGTTCCGCTTTTTTATTATTCATTGGAATAACTGCCGCTGTCTTGATCTATCGCATTTATGGTGATTTCTTTTGTTATTCCATTCTTTATTATACCCGGTTGGTTAAAACTTTGACTTCTATACTCCATGAAATTAGTGGAATATCCTCGATATTTCAAGGCTTCATCCAAAGATCCTTTCATGAAAATATTCTTCTCAAGATTCTTGAATTTTACTCTACAAAGCGAAGATTGCCGATTTGGATATTATTGGTTCTAGATAAATTAATTCTTGAACTTGTTTTATTGAATTCTTATATCATTGTCATCATCCTCATGTTTATATTATGTTGAAAGTCATCTACATGGCACTGTAGTGCATAGATGGACTTGGTATGATTATGACCTTGAGAGGCTATTCGATTATGTAATGGCCGTAATGTTACAAATGATGTGATAAAAAAATCCTCGGTGGCCCGTAGTGCATTGATGAGCAGTTGTTGGCATGATCATGATTATTAATGTATACACAAATATTCTTGGCCCGTAGTGTATGAATAATTGTGGTCGTGATACTTAAAGAATATCCTTCAGTAGTAGTAGTGGGGGTGATTCGATGATGTGGAATATTTATTAAAGTCGAGTCTCATTTATAACTTGATGATGAAAAACCTTTTAAAATCATAAAAGATAATAGATTTTATTTTCTACTGACTCTTTTAATGGATTCTTTGGTTCATTTGTAGTTAAACTTGATGTTCATTATATTTTATCGGTTTCACATCGTTGAAAGGCTAATGATAATTTATTCTCGCATTATCTTAGTCATAATATTTCTTCGAAGCTAGTTGAGCTCACCCTTTCTTTCTTTCGTTTCTCTTGTGAAATGAGAATATAAATTTGGACGAGCCTGGGAAGCGGAGTAATGGTCCAGAGGATAGCATTAGTAGTCCTCACTATTACATTAAATAGTGTGATAATAATTGTAATGAGGACTCCTTTTGAGTTGGTATGATCTCTAGTAGACAATATGTATTCAAACTCACGGTTTATGTCGTAGATTACATACGGCAGTTATATTAGTAAGTTGTATTTAAATTCTGTACCATGTATCTGACTACCCAAGATGGGTGATGTATACCTATTTTTGGGGGCGTCACAATTACCAAGTAAATTTTGTTTGAAATTTCATCACTACCCCTTTATGGGAAATTGAAAACTATTAATACAAGGAAGAAAATTTATTGGGACAATGAAAAAAGGTAGGGGTAATATAAGAAAGTAAATAATTTATTCTCCTTGAAAGTTGTAAACGATAAACTTTTTGGAACAAATTTTTTCTCCTAAAACGACAATCTTTTAGGAACGGAGGGAGTATAATGATGTTGATCTCGAATTTTTCACTACTACTACTACTAATGAAATGACACATGTGTACATAATATTGTAATATTTACTAGGCAGTGTTTTTTTATTTGAAAAATTCGGGTAAATTATAGAAACTCTAAACGAAGTCTTTCATAATTTTTAGTAACTGTAACTCCTCTGTTTTTTACCTTCTTGATATTTAGGAGAAGTAAATTGATCAAGACAATAAAATACTTAAGTTCTTTTAGTAGTATTTTATTTTAACAATATAGTAGTATATTATTTTTTTCAGTAATATAATAATAGTGTACTAATATAAATGTAGTAGTCTACTTATTTTGTTTCATCATGCTTTAAAATTTGTGAATATATTAATAATTATAGTATATATAATATGAAGAGGTGAAATTTCAGTGGGGGCAAGTGCCCCCTGCTCTAGCCTTAGGTTAGCCCCTGCACGCAGATAAAAAGGAATCTCTCTTTGAATATTAGTATTGTATTGATCAATTAATCAACTTACGATCAAATTAATTTCATAATAACCGAATCTATTAAGCTCATATTATAAAATTAAGAGACTTACAATCTTTTCTTTATGGATAAGCTTTAGCTCTAGCCTCTAGGTGAAATTCTTCAAAATGGGATTATTATTTTTATTTTATTTTCTGTTTTGAAGCTCTATATTTCCATAAGAATGAAGATAGAAATAGGAGAGAATGAGAGAAAGGAGGGTAGGGGCCCAAAAGTCACATGCAAGGCGTTTTTGCATGAAAATACCTCCAACAACAAATGTTCCCAATCACGTGCCTAATTAATTTTGGAGGGTTTGGTGGGCCCCACCTCCACCCCCACCCCCACCCCCACATCCCTATATTAGTAACCTGGTCCCCAACATATAATTAAACTGGTATTCATATACGGAACTGATATTTCCCTAGTAAATTTTGATATTTTTCGTATGTAGAGCCCATTTTTAATCATATATTAATATTGATTTAGTTAAAAAATAAATTTTATATATTAAAAAATATTGTATAAATATCAATTTTAATAAAATATTAAAATTATTACAAAAATATCAGTTCTCTTCCTATAATAAAGAAAAGAAGAATAATAAAAGAATAAAACAATCTTTACTCTCGTATTAAAACAACTTATTTTATCCTAAGTCTTGCTTATTAAAATAGTTATTGAAAGCAGAAATGCCAAGAATATCACAATCTTTATGTATACTAATGGCTCCTGCAAACGCATTGTGTATAAATTATGTGAGGATAACATAATTTATTTATAAAATTTATTGGAATAAATCAAAATATAAAAATTAATATTAAAAAGGAAATAATATATATTTAAAATTGTAGTAACAAAAGTGTAATAAAAAATTTTAAACAAGTGTGTAACTTAAAATCACCAAAAGCATCGCGGAGGCTTTATAATATAGATTATAATTTTTTCTTCTACTTTTTTCTTAATATATATATATATATATATATATATATATATATATATATATATGAGTCAGGATCTTAAAGTACATCACTTATTATTTATCTTATTTCATTTTATTTTTTATGCGAACCGACGACAAGTTCGATTAAATACAATAGTTTATTCTATACTTTTAACGACGCTATATATTGCTCGTCGTCGCTAAAAGTATAGATTTACTATCAGATAAATAAATCGTCGGGTCGTCATTAAAGGAAAGTAATTTAATTGAATGAATAATAAATGAAATTTTAAGATCCTGATATATATATATATATATATATATATATATATATATATATATATATTCGTAAAGGTTCTCCAACTGATTTGGTCTTTTAATGCACTAATTATTTATTTTTACAGGATATATCATTGGCATTTTTCAGTACAATTATTATGAATTTACTACTACAATTAACTTGGAACAGAAAACAAACTCACATGTTTGTTCCATTTTATTTCCCCTTTATTAGCTTCATTATGAATTACTTATAAATTATTAATTCATTTATTTTTTGGCTGTGGCTCATTTAAGATCAGAAGAGGGGATTTGAATGTAACACCACAAACTTGGGCTACATGAGTGACCCAGTGGCCCAACCCAACTTGACATTTGACGTAAAACAACAGGTTAATATCCATTATCCAATTTACCTAGGAACTCCTAGCCTACTACTAGTTGTCTGCAATAGCCCAAAGGTAACCTAGACAGACATCTGTGATAAATGAAGTCCATTCTAAAATGCCTATTTCTGAATAATGTAAAAGTTTCAAAATAAGATTTTCATGTGCGTTTTAATATGGTAAAATGATATATATTATGAAAATTTATGTAGATTTTTTGATTATCAATTACATGGATAATATTGGGGTATGATTATTTGGGCCTAAATGTTTCGGTACTCCATAGTCCACACGTCCCCACATAGGAATTTGTTTTGAACAGTCGGAAAAATTTAAGGAATCTAAGATTCTTAACTATATTTAATTTCTAACTTTTAAGGAATGAGTATCACTTCCCTTTTTAAGGAGATTCAATTCTGTCCCATTAAGTTATCTATCCTAGTGATGGGGCAAATGTCCAAAAATACCCCTAATGTTTACTCTGATATCCCACTTGTACCCTAAACTTTTTTTTCTTCCAAAAGTATCCTTAACGTTACAAATTTAAGATCAATTGTGTCATTCCGTTAAAAAAATCAAACTAGACAAACGGACGTCCTAAGCGATTGACACATGGCAAAAAAATATTTTTAAATTCTTTTCTCTTCCTTTCTTCTTCCTCTCTCTCCGTTCTTCTTCATCTGTTCTAAAATAACAAAACAGATCTAGTTTCATCTTTTTATAGTAAAAAGCACAGGTCTGATAAAATAATGACCTCCTTATCCCTATGTGATTCACCTTCATGGTTCCCAGAACTGCTCTCGGATCATCTACAAAATCCAATTTGTTTTTCCATTGCTAGCATTTTGCATGATGGGATCACCAACATCCGATTGAGGGATAATAACTGTAAGGCCTCTCCTTTCTCTGTTTGATTAAGCTAATGAAATTATATCATCAAGTCATCAGACGGAAGCTTCCTCGATCGATAATCACCAAGATCGTCGAACTTCCCGATTTGGTAATCACCACTACCGCCGAAAACCCCAATGCACAAGAGCTTTATTTCCATTCAATACCCGGGTAAGCATTCATCAATATCGAAAAACCTAGTTCACCCGAATTATCAATCACATTAACTACTCTAAATGATGATGTGCCACTATATCGAAAGCAACTAACTACACGAAAGCACCATCAAATTCACTTGAATGGGTAACTAAAATCGGAGACACAACTTCTTGTAACTCTAATTTTGACAATTTCTTAACCAATGGACCACTCTTCAAAATAGGTTGAATTCTTTGGTAGTGAAAAATTATTGACTTGGAAGCGGTGGAGACCATCGCAAGAAACGTAACTACATGGGTATATCATAATTGATCGGAGGGCCATTGTACTCCATGGTAAAAGAGTACTCCACACTGCATTTGTCGTCAAGATCGTAAATTGAAGGCTTGGTGGGTAAAAATCTTCCAAAAAGACTAGCCATCTGCTTAATTTAATCAAAATTCTTGATATCCCAACTTTAATTTCAAAAACCCATAAAGAGAACTACCTTCCAATTGAAAAAAGAAACTATCTTTTCTCTCTATCTCAACTCAAAACTAAGAAAATACTGAGGCTTCAACAAACTCTGTTTTATCAAGCTAAATTCTTGAAGCACTTGCAATAATTTAAAAACCAAATGAACTAATAACAGTAAAATCCTAACACTAGCACTAATTGTACATCCAAGAAATAGAAATTAGGTGAAAATTACAAGGCTACAATTATATACTAGTAAATATATACGTATGTGTGTATAAGATTAGCTGTAATATGTTTTTTTTCTCCTCCAGAAGAGTTTAGAGAGAGAAATGAGCGAGATATGAGGCAAATAGAGAGAGGTTCTATGGCAGTTCTGGGAACCCAGATCTGTTTTGTTATTTTAGACCAGAGGAAGAAGAACGGAGAGAGAGAGAGAGAAAAAAAAGGGAGAAGAAAGGAAGAGAAAAGAGAAAAGAGAAAAGAATAAAAAATAGTATTTTTACCACGTGTCAATGGCTTAGGACGTCCGTTTGTCTAGTTGGAATTTTTTTAAAGGGAGGGGCACAATTGACCTTAAATTTATAACGTTAAGGGTACTTTTGAAAAAAAAAATAGTTTAGGGTGCAAATGGGATATCGGGGTAAACATCAGGGGCATTTTTGAACCTTTGCCCCCTAATGATGTATTTTATTTCCATACGGGGACGAGCATGTAAGAGGAGGTGTGATCATTGATCACTATAAATACAAGGCTACACCATAATTCTCGTATCTCAATATTTTTCTAGCACTAAAGCTTAATAACTTCATTGTTAACCTTATTCAGCTTGTACTTATTTTCACGCCGGAACTATCTCTCGGTGGCCCAAGCCGTCAAGTTTTCCCATGCGACTTCATTTCTGTGCATGATTGGACGCGCTATTGGTTATTGATGCGCGTGGACGGATCTTGGCGTTACCAGATAGATATTAGTGATAATTTTTTTAAAAAATATGTGTAATAGGTGAAACCCTTCTATAATTCATATCAATCTCATGTATTAATAAACTTCGTAATTATAAATTAGTATAAATTTATCGCAATACAATACATAGTATGATTATTTACACTACAAGAAAAAGGTTTATCAATGATCGCATTTCAAATGAATGTCTACGTCAAGAGATAGACATCATTTAATCGAATTCGATCGATGATATTCGTTGCATAAAATCTAGTCACTGGGATGCACATCCGCGACCACTATTAGCGATCATTGTATTCATTAACCGATATTAATAATCGAATTTATCATTTGATGGCCGCTGTTCTAATAAAGATAGTCCATGACCAAAGTTGACATGGTCCACGTGGCAGCAACTGCTATCCGCGACCGATTTCAGTCGCTGATACCCTCAAATGTTAAGTCGTCACAACTAACTATCAGCGACCGCATGCGGTCGCTGATATGAAACAGAATGCAAACCAGATTTTTGCTGTTTTGCAGAATTCCCAAAAACCTGTACCTGTTTTGTACTTGCTTTATCCCAACACACAATCACAACAATATAAACAGCATTCACAACAATATAAACATCCATCGTCCACCAACATACACCAAACTAGTATTTAAACATTTAGAACCCAATATGAATTGAATAAATATAATAACATTTCAAAACTTGTTTAAGTAACATACAGACATCACAAAAATGAATATACAAGTACAAGCTTATACTATAACTACAAAACTGATCTAAAGCAGGTACGTCAAGCATCATCGCCTCCTTGATCACCTTGTAATTAACAAAATAATAAAACAAGTTACAAATATAGTAACTATGTTGATACTGATATATATTACGATAATATATACAACAAAGTGATTTTATACCTCGTCGCTATCCCCATGTCGTCCTGCTCATTGTCGCCATCTTGCTTCAAACTAACTCCTCAGGATCGAGAGCCCTCAGATGCCCGCCCAGTATCTTCAAAAGATTTCGATCTTCAAAAGTTTCGTTGATCCCTCAGTCAAAGCCTACAAAAACTCCATCTTATTAAATGAAGTCATAGTTAACATGGAGTATATATATTCTACGTGCTTAAAAATTGAACTTACTTTGTCCTTTAGCCAAAGTGCAAATTTTTTATCACGATTGATTTGAATATCTTTATCAGTTATGCCGGGATGCTTCACTTTTAACTCGTCATCGTACAATCTATACCATGTTATAAACATTAACATATTAGAATAAATTTTTAACTTAAAAGATAAATTATCACGTTTACATGTGTACCTCAGAAATTCGTCAATCTCCTCGCAATTGAGAAGAATGTAAGTATGTGCAACATGTAATTCTTGCTCAGAGAGGAATATGCGCTTCCCTTTTCCATAAGCGCGGCCCGATAGACCAAATACAGAGAGCCGACCATTTAGTTCAACATTTCCCCCATCATCATGTCTCGATACTCGGTTGGCCTTTGTCAAGACTTCGTCCGAAAAATAGTCTGAGACAAACGTAGATATCTCATCAAAACTGTATGCCTCACATATCGACCCCTCGACATAAGCTTTATTCTTCACCTTCCTCTTAAGATTTCCCATTACCCTCTCGAAAGGGTACATCCATCTATATTGAATTGGATGTGACGCCCCCAAAATTAGGTATACATCACCCATCTTGAGTCGCCAGATACATGGTACAGAATTCAAATACAACTTAATAATACAACTATTGTGTACAATACGACAAAACATAAACTGTGAGTTTGAATACAAATATTGTCTACTAGAGATTATACAAACTCAAAAGGAGTCCTCATTACAATTATTATCACACTATTTCACAGAATAGTGAGGACTACTAATGCACCATCTAGGACCATCACTCTGTTCCCCGACTAGTCCCAGCAAGGTTCTCATTTCCTGAAGAGAACAGTGAAAGAAAGGGTGAGCTCAACTAGCCCAGTAAGAAATATTATGACTAAGATAATGCATAAAAATTTATCGTTAGCCTTCAAAAGTGTTAAACTGATAAAATATAATAACTATCAAGTTTAACTGCAGCGGAACAAGCAATCCATTAGAAGAGTCAAGTAGGGAATAAATCTACTATCTTCTATGATTTAAAAGGTTTTTCATCACTTTTATCATTTGGGACTCGACAATAAATAATCCACATCATCGAATCATCCCCTGCACTCGGCCAAGGATATTCTTTAGTATCACGACCACGAATTATCCATGCACTACGACTTAAGATAATCATGTTTTTCAATCAGCGGTCACGATCATGCCATAAAATTCATCATCTTTGACTACTACCAAAGGAAATCCATAGCCATAATCATACCAAAACTCGTCCATCAATGCACTACGGGCAAATGAGAACTTTTTCCACATCATTTGTAACATTACGGTTATGATTATCTTAGAATAATCCACATGTCATAATCATACCAAGTCCATCTATGCACTACTGAGCCACGAGATGACTTTCAACATAATATAAACATGAGGATGATGACAATGATATAAGAATTCAATAAAACAAGTTCAAGAATTAATTTATCTAGAACCGATAACGTCCCAAATGGTCAACACGACATCGCTTTGTAGAGTAAAATTCAAAAATACTCGGAAGAATATTTCCATGAAAAGATATGGATGAAGCGCAAATATCAAGGATATTCCACTAATTTCATGGAGTATAGAAGTCAAAGTTTTAACCAACTGAGTATAATAAAGAATGGAATAACAAAAGAAATCACCGGACGTACGACGCGGTAATCGCATACGCAGTTATTCCAATGGATAATAAAGGATGGAATCCGGTCCGCGTAGAATGCGCATGATGGATATTACGACGAATAATAAATAATGGAACCGGTCGGTCCCACGAAACGCACGCATGTGATATTAGATAGAATAATAAATAATGGTACCAGTCCCGTCAGAAACGCCTTGCATGTGATATTCACGTAATAATAAAGAATGAATATTGAAGAATGTCACCATGTATGGGTAGCTAGCGTATCTGAGTTATTCCAATGTAATAATAAATAATGGAATAATGAAGTTCTCTTCATGAATACAAAAGAAATAATACCCTTATCGTAAAAAAAACTGAATATAAGAGTAGGAAGTAGCGAATACTTTTCTATAGGTTCTCGTAAATTCTCTCTAGAATTTCAGTGAATTCGTAAGAAATAATGAAGGAATGAGCTTCTATTTATAGGAAAATGGAATGAATAGTAACTAATTCATGAACGGTCCAGATTGATTTACTATTAAATAGACGGTCCATATTGGTTTACTATTAAAACTTAAAACAACGGTCCATACTGATTTACTATTATATCTTCAACCAACGGTCTGAAAAATTAGCACATCTCCTCATGGAATAATATTGTACCCAAATATCCGAATGCACAATACTAGAGTGAATAGTAACCGGGTGAATAGTAACTCGTGAATAGTAACTCATGAATAATAACTCATGAATAGTAACTCGTGAATAGTAACTCATGAATAGTAACTCCGACACGAAAAGTATCCCGAATACCCAATTGAACAATATATCCTCCAGACATCAATTATACTAACACAAATAAGTCCAACACAATGGAACTATAAAATTCATCTTTAATCAACACGAACTTATTCATCATTAATATTATAATTCACAATATTTAACAACCTGAGGTTGTTCTAGGAAAGAGGGCTTTTCGATAAGGATTTCTCCTTATCATGCCGCAATTAGGTGACCAAACCTCTCATTTACAGAACTTCTAGACATTGTCAATATTACAAATAATAATATGAATAAATTTGCCGTCTCAATTATTGATTTAATAATATATCATATAATGCAGATGATACTGTAACAATAATTGAATCAATAATATGAGAAATATGATGCAACAATTACTGTAGCAATAATTAAATATAGTGAGTGACTTCTCACGTAAGCATCAATAATCAATACTGAGTGTCTTCTTGTGTAACCACGCCAGACATCGTATTTTTTACTTTACTATCGGGTTGTTCAACAGTTTTAATCGGTAACACCTCCGCCGTTATTTTCATAAAGTATTTTTGTCGTTTTCTCAATCCAAAACAATAATTCCAATTCTGGGATCCAAAGAATAATTGTATCATTGCATGCGGATATTCCCCGACAAAAAGAATATTCCCCGACCAATCAAATATTATATAACCACTTGCTTACTTTGCAAAATTTATAAATATTACCCACAACTATAACATTATATCAAATCAACACCATAATATTTAAAAAAATTATTTCGAGAAAATTAAATATTTATTCATAAAATCTGGGGTCTCACACTGGACCCCCAACACGAGCTTCATAGGGAAGATGGATTTGCAAATGCTCCATGGAGTCAAAAAAACCAGGTGGGAATATTTTTTTCAATTTACACGTGATCTCTATGATGTTCTTCTCAAGTACAGACATGTCCTTCTCATTTAATGATTTTGAACATAAGTCTTTGAAGAAACGACTAAAATCCGTCAAAGCATCCCATATTGGTTTATCAAGTAGATCCCGAAATGCTATAGGCATGAGTCTCTTCATGAACACATGACAGTCATGACTCTTCATCCCTTGCAATTTCCCACCCATAACACACCTTGCAATGTTTGACGCATATCCATCTGGTAGTTTCAGAGACTTAACCCATATGCACACATCTTCAACTTGCTTTTTGGACAATGTGTACCTTACATGCGGTTTGACAATCTTACCATTAGGAGATTCATAAAGTTCTAATCCAGGACGCTTACAAATATCTTTCATGTCCAAACGTGCCTTATCGTTATCTTTTGTCTTCCCCGTAACATTCATCACAATGTTAAACACATTGTCAAACACATTCTTCTCAATATGCATCACATCTAGATTATGACGAATCAATTTTGTAGACCAATAAGGCAGTTCCCAAAAGATGCTTCTCCGAACCCAGTTATGAGATTCGCCAAACCCATTGATTATGTTTGTGGCATTAATCTTACCAAATGGGATAACCGGCAATCTCATCACACGATCTTGCATCTCTGTTCCCGACAATCGCGGTGCAGGCATATCATTGTCTACTTTCCCTTTCACGAAGTGTTTCTATTTCTTCAAACGGGTGATCTCTGCAGCGAAAAGAAGCGATGACGACATACCAAACCAACAAGGCTTTCGACCTTTTGATAGATTAAACGACTTTGTATGCTCCATACAATCATGCATAAGCCAACTTCCGTGTGTAATCCATCCACCTAACATACCATAAGTCGGGAAGTCACTTATAGTCCATATAACCTTGCCGCCCCTAAGGTTGAAATTTGTTTTCGTTGCAACATCCCAAGTCATACTCCATCCTCCCACAATGACTTCAACTCGTCTATAAGAGGTCTCAAGTAAACATCTAAGTTCTTTCCAGGACTCTTAGGACCAGGAACCACGAGTGAAAGAAACAAGTATGGCTGTTTCATACACATCTAAGGAGGCAAGTTGTACGGAGTAACAATCACAGCCAAACGTAGATGGAATCATTGAGTGGCCAAACGGATTGAAACCGTCGGTGGACAATCCAAGCCACACATTTCTAGGTTCCAATGCAAACCCAGTGTGACACTCCTAAAATAGGTATACAACACCCATTCTGAGTCGCCAAATACATGGTACAGAAAGCAAACTACAACTTCAATAATACAATTGTCGTGCAAAATACGACAACACATACTGTGAGTTTAAATACAAATATTATCTTCTAGACAATATCCACACTCAAATAAGTCCTAGTTACAATTATTCAAACACTATTTTACAGAAATAGTGAGAACTACTAAAACATCTTTCTAGAACCATCACTCCGTACCCCGACTAGTTCCTGTTATGTTCTCACCTCCTAAGAAAATGGAACAAAAAGGAAAAGGGTGAGCTCAACTAACCCAGTAAAGAATATTATGACTAAGATAATATACAACAAATTATCGTTAGTCTTCAACAGGGAAAAATCTGATAAAATATAATAGCCAACAAGTTTTAGATCAACAACTGCAGCGGAAACAGCAATCCATTAGAAGAGTCAAGTAGAGAATGAGTTCTACTATCTTCTAAGATTTAAAAGTCCATAATCAATATTTTATTCCTGTAACAACAATCAATATACATCTTTAATCAAATATTCATCTTTGCACTACAGGCCAAAGATATTCATTTATATCACTAGTTGGTCATGTTCATCTCAATACCTGTTCATGTTTGCACTACGGGCCAAAGATATTCATCGATTAATCATTTATCTTTACCACTGGTAGTCAAGATATTTAGTAATATCATCATTTAGGGTGAGGATGATGAAAAATAATTTAAAGAAAACGAATCCCGGTGAAACGGAAGGACAAATAGTAGGGATTAGATATAACGGTTTATCCAAGATCAATAATACTTCATAAATACCAATTTTGAAGCGTAATTCAAAAATAAAGATCAAAACATGGATACAATCAAAGATAGTAACCATAATAGACATCTTAGACAAAAAGAAGAAAATTTCATTTTTAGGTATGAATAATGTCAGATTCGTGAATAAGGCAGTATACATGAATAAGTAACCCCGAAACACAAAAGTTCCAAATTTGATAAAATTCAGATCAATACTTCCCAAGATAATGATATTGAAGAAATAATATCATATATGAAGAAAATAACATCCCTTACCTCAAAATATCGCATTTCGATCGGAATATCCAGATAAGGTCAAGGAAAATTGCACCGATGAATAGAAACTCACAAAGTATCTAAATACTCACAAAATACACTCAATAATCTAGAGAGAGAAAGAGAAAAAACTTGTTTCTGGTGTGATTTTTAATTCTAACTTAGCCCTCTATTTATAAGAAAATGTTAGCAGACTTGACTTGCAACCTGATGGCTTTACCTGCTACTATTCCCACCCACCACATTTGAAATAAATTCAGCACATTTCTTCACCAACCATAAGTGGGGCCCACTCAATTCTAGAATTTTCCACCAAAATCATTTATAAACCTAATTTTTGAATCACTCACCTCTTAAAATTCATAACAAATCATACGTTCATTTTTAATGGTTCAAAATTTGTGGACATATACTCAACTTATATATGTATAACATATCAAAAATTACAACGATCCAAGCATTCGGATTAAAAATTATAACTCACACAATATATCTCAAAAAAACACTTTGGTTTAATTTTTAATATCTTCATTCCGACAAAAATACTGATAAAACACCTCAACATTAACTCCTTCATTTTTAACCACAATAAATATATTCAACATTTATATCCACATAAAATAAATATTTCATTATCATATGAATCAATAATTAATTATTCACAAATAATATTACAGAATCACATTTATGACAAACCAAAGTAGTTCCAGAAAAGAGGGGCTTTCAATAAGAATTTCTCCTTATCGACGCGCGCAATTAGGTGACCAAACCTCTCCTTGACAGAACTTTCTAGACATTGCCAATAATCCTATCTAATAATATTATTCAAATAATATGAATTATGGTTCTGATAATGGAAAATACTGTGCAGTGACAATTATTGAAACAACAATAATATAAAATATCAACGCGCAATTATTGAATCAATAAAATAAAATATTGAAGCAAGAATTCATTGTAACAATTATTGAGTAGTGCCTTCTTACGTAAGGATCAATAATTCATCAATATCATGCATCCACGAATATTACATCGTATTTTAACCATAGGGTATTCCAACAAAGTGTTAACAGAATAACCACGCCAAGTTATTTATAAAAACTCAAACTTGTCATTTTCTTCATCCGACGGTTATTACATTATGGGGCCCATAAATGATCTTGCAGGTCAGTCATCTGAATATTCCTCGACAACAAGAATATTCCACGACCAAACGAATATTCCCCGACAATAATGATTATTTTATAACCACTTGCATATTTTGCAAAAATTTGCACATGTCACCCATAACCAAAGAATTATATCAAATTAATACCTTATTATTCACAAATATAATTAGAGGAAATTCGATTTTATTTATAATAAGTTGGGGTCTTACAACCTCCTCTCCTTATGAAATTTCGTCCTCGAAATTGACATACGTACCTGGTGTCTCGAAAAGGTGAGGATACCTCGCTTTCATTTCTGATTCCAACTCTCAGGTCATTTCTTCAATAGCATGGTTTCTCCATAAAACCTTAACTTGTGGTATAACCTTGGTGCGTAGGACATGCTCTTTCCTATCCAAGATCTTAACAGGTACTTCTTCGTACGTTAAATCTTCGGCTATCTCGTCTGGTTCTAACGCAATAATATGGTTTGGTCTTTCACATATTTACGAAGCATGGATATGTGAAAAACATTATGAACACGAGACATACTTGGAGGTAATGCGAGTCTATAGGCCACATTTCCTATTCGGTCAAGAATCTCAAATGGACCAACAAATCGTGGATTGAGCTTTCCTCTCTTCCCAAATCTTGTAACTCCCTTCCATGGTGCAACACGTAACAATACATGATCCCCAATATTAAATTCCACGTCTTTTCGATGAAGATCCGCATAACTCTTTTGTCGATCTTGTGCTATTTGTATACGTTGTCGAATCATTTAGATCTTTTTTGTAGTCATGCGTACTAATTCTGGTCCCAACAACGTTGCTTCTCCCACCTCGCCCCAAAGATACTTTGGAACGACACTTTCGGCCCATACAACGCCTCAAATGGAGCCATGCCTATACTTGCTTGATAATCTGTTGTTGTAGGAGAATTCCACCAGTGTCAAGTACTTATCCCAACTTCCTTTATAATCTAGGACACAAAGTCTTAATAGATCTTCAAGGGTTTGAATAGTCCTCTCGATTGTCCGTCCGTTTGAGGATGGTATCTCGAATCGAATCAGAATCTGCGCCCATAGCTTTCACGCAAGCTAACCCAAAATCGTGAAGTGAATCTTGGGTCACGATCCGAAACTATGGATATTGGCATGCCATGCAATCTCACAATCTCATTCACACATACATGCGAGCAAGTCGTTCAAGGGAATAAGTCTCACGTATCGGTAAGAAATGGGCAGACTTGGTTAATCTATCAACAATAACCCAAATCGCATCTATGCCTTGAGAAACTTTGTGAAGACCTGTAACGAAATCCATAGTAATGTGTTCCCACTTCCATTTTGGAATCTCAAGTGGTTGTAATGGACCCTTTGGCATTTGATGCTCCGCCTTTACACGTTGACAAGTTAAACACCTCGAGATAAACTCCGCGATCTCTCTCTTCATATTGTTCCACCAAAATGTATGTCGAATATCATGATACATTTTGGTACTCCCAGGATGGATTGCAAACGGGGTGTTGTGTGTCTCCATCATGATTCTATGCTTCAAGTCAGAATTTTTAGGAACACAAAGTCTGGAGTTGAATCTAAGTATTCCTTCTTCATCGATTCTCGCTTTTGGAATATCTCCTTCTTGCACTTTCTTTTTCATCATATCGACGCTCCAGTCCATAGCTTGAGCGGCCTTTTAACTTTATCGATTAAAAAGTGGTTCTACTCAGATATTCGCCATCATTATGTGGGTCCCTGGAGTCTTTAATTCTACCTCCATCCTTTGCAAGTCATACAGAATGGGCCTTTACATTAACAATATCGCACTCGTACTCGCATATGATCTTCTACTCAATGAGTCAGCTACTACGTTCGCTTTTCCAGGATGATATTGAATAGTGTGATCGTAATCTTTCAATAGTTCAAGCCAACGTCGTTGCCGCATGTTGAGTTCTTTTTGGGTGAAGAAATATTTGAGGCTTTTATGGTCCGTATAAATCTCCACTTTCTCCCCATACAAGTAGTGTCTCCAAATTTTCAACGCGAATACGACTGCTGCCAATCAACTCTAGATCATGAGTAGGATAATTCCTCTCTTATTCTTTGAGTTGTCGTGAGGCATAGGCTATGACTTTCCCATGTTGCATGAGAACGCATCCTAACATTTTTGCTCGAAGCATCGCCAGATATAACAAATCCATCCGTATTCGGATGGTATTGCTAGAAACAGTGCGAAATGAGTCTCTCTTGAGCTCTTGGAAACTCTTCTCGCATTCCTCGCTCCATACAAATTTTGTATCTTTCCGAGTCAACTGAGTTAAGCAGAGTAGCGATTCAAGAAAATCCTTCCACGAATCTCCGATAATAACCAAATTTAAGCCCGTAAAGCTATGCACTTTGATCCACCGACTTTGGTTGTTCCTAACTTTGATCGCTTCAATCTTCACGGGTCGACGGATACTCCATGTTTTGACACCACGTGCCCAAGGAATGCTACTTCCTCAAGCCGTAACTCGCATTTCTTGACTTGGCATAAAGTTTGTTTTCACGAAGCCTTTCAAGTATCGACTTCAAATGGTGCTCATGATCTTCACGGCTTTTGGAATAGATGAGGATGTCATTAATACGAACAACAACAACAAACCGATCCAAATATTCCTTGAATACACGGTTCATCATATCCATGAAAAGCAAATGAGGAGCATTAGTCAATCCAAAAGACATGACTAAGAATTCATAATGCCCGTCATCGAGTTTTCAAGGCGGTCTTTGGAATATCCTCGTTTTAATCTTCAAATTGATGATATCCGAGAATCTAAGATTGATCTTTGAAAAGAATTGTGCTCCTTTGAATCGGGTCGAACAGTCATCAATGCGAGGTAGCGGATACCTATTCTTGATGGTGACATGGTTTAATTCTCAGTAGTCAATAAAGTCGCGATACTCCCGTCTTTCTTCTTTTACTGAATAAAACAGAGCACCCCAAGGAGATGTACTAGGACGAATGAAACCTATGTCTAACAATTCCTGTAGTTGGACTTTTAACTCCTGAAGTTCAATAGGAGCCATTCGATATGGGGTTTTAGAAATGGGTTTTGTACCCGGCTCAAGGTCAATAAAGAATTCAACATCACGTTCTGGGGGTAGACCGAGAAGTTCTTCAGGAAATACATCAGAAAATTCTCTAACAACAAAAATATTATTCAAATCTGACTTGTCTTTGTTCAAATCCATAACATGGGCTAAGAAAGCTTGACATCCGTTTTTTTAATAAACGAATAGCTTTATGGCTTGATATGATAGTGACTGATTTTAGTGGTTTAGTTGTTTGAATTCGTATGACAGGTTGGTTAGGAATATGAAAACTAACAACCTTACGAAAATAATTAATTTTGGCATGATGAGTGGTTAACCAATCAATTCCCAAAATCACATCAAAAGCAAGTATCTTTAAAGATATAAGATCAACAGGTAATGTGATAGTGCCAACTTGGATCATGCAAGTTTTATAAACTGTAGATGTAACGAAGGTTTCACCCAACTGAGTTTCAACAGATAAGTCAAAGTCCAATTTCTCCGAGTCAAGTTTAAAGCGTTGAGCACAAGGTAGAGAGATAAAAGAATGGGTAGAACCCAGGTATCTAGTAAGGTATAAACTTTGCAAGAGTTCAAGATTAGCTTACCCGTAATCTTCTCGTTCGGGTTCTCTCGTTTTGCCTTGACCACGACAAACGCGCTCTTTCAGAACCGATTTCGACTTATCCGGACAACCCTGGAGTCACCATCCCGTTGAACTTGGTTTTTACATGAACAATCCCGAGTTATGTGGCCTTCCTTTCCACAGTTGTAACATACCTTGGATTGTTGTGGGCGGTTTTTAATGATATGTCCCCTCCTTCCGCATTTGTAACATCTAACCGGCGATCGTTCTCTCCTCCCTAGAATTTGTTGTTGGTCTTTGGTCTTTGTTGTTGATGTCTTCACATCATTGTTAAATCTCCTCTTTCTGAAATTTCCACTTGACTCAGCTTTCCTATTATCATGGCCACGATGACCACTCGAGTGGTTACCGCCTTGGTTCGTATTTTTCCCTCCTCGTTGGTTATCATCGCTCTGATGACTGTTGTCACCGGTATGACCCTGGTTGTGGTTCCTCAGTTGAACATACTCATTATCTCGCTCTAATAATTGAGCCATGTTTACAACATCTGAATATAAAGAAAATTTATGAGATAGAAGATATTATTTCAATCTTGGGCTTTAGACCTCTCGAAACATCCTCGTCATTCGTTCCTCATTATCGACCAAATGAGGTGCAAACACGGATAACTCGCAAACTTCGCCTCGTCTTTGAGACACCGTCATGTTGTTTTGTTCGATCGATAAACTCCACCTCCTTCATATGACGAATACTTTCGTGAAAATACTTGTCATTGAATAGTTTTTGAAACGCTTCCCAAGACACGCTTTGAGTCTTCTTTGGTGGTACGCTTCCTGAGACTCCCACCGATGAGTCCGCCTCACCGCGCGGAACATAAAGGGTGGCGAATGGAACCTACATTCCTCCTCCGCATCCCAAGACATCGAATATCTTTGTAATTTGCTTGACCCATCCACGCCGCCTATGATCGGATCCGACTTTCCCTTAAATTTTGGTGGTCCTAACTCCTTGAATCGCTTGGTTGTGACAAGTCAAGTCGCGCATTGCTATCATTTCCACCCGTATTTTGTGCACGAGTCTCCTTCGTCTGGTTTTTCATGAACTGCAAAAAGCTCCTAAACATTCCATCATTCATCGTTTGCTCGGTAGTGTTATTTATAGGAGGAATATTGTCTTCCTGTTGCACGTTCTCCTGGTTTGTAACTAAAGGTTGTTCCACAGTCTCATACACTCCATTGTTAACATTCTCAGCGGCCATTCTTAAATACTGCCATAAAACAAGGGTTAATTAAACAAATTAACATATCACATAATATCCCTATATTATGTCTGACCAACAAATAAGCTTAGATAAGACTCACTAGCTAAGGATTTACTCATCTCTCCCCTCCAAGTTATATTCCCCGATCTGCGCCAGAGACCATTTCCCTAAGCTTTGATACCAACTGTGACTCCCCAAAAATAGGTATACAACACCCATTCTGAGTCGCCAAATACATGGTATAGAAAGCAAACTACAACTTCAATAATACAATTGTCGTTCAAAATAAGACAACACATACTGTGAGTTTAAATACAAATATTGTCTTCTAGACAATATCCACACTCAAATAAGTCCTTGTTACAAATATTCAAACACTATTTTACAGAAATAGTGAGGACTGCTAAAACATCTTTTTAGAACCATCACTCCGTACCCCGACTAGTTCCTGCTATGTTCTCACCTCCTGAGAAAATGGAACGAAAAGGAAAAGGGTGAGCTCAACTAGCCCAGTAAAGAATATTATGACTAAGATAATATACAACAAATTATCGTTAGTCTTCAACAGGGAAAAATTTGATAAAATATAATAGCCAACAAGTTTTAGATCAACAACTGCAGCGGAAACAACAATCCATTAGAAGAGTCAAGTAGAGAATGAGTTCTACTATCTTCTAAGATTTAAAAGTTCATCATCAATATTTTATCCCTGTAACAACAATCAATATACATCTTTAATCAAATATTCATCTTTGCACTACAGGCCAAAGATATTCATTTGTATCACCAGTTGGTCATGTTCATCTCAACACCTGTTCATCTTTGCACTACGGGCCAAAGATATTCATCAGTTAATCATTTATCTTTGCACTACAGGCCGAAGATATTTAGTAATATCATCATTTAGGACTGAGGATGATGAAAAATATTTTAAAGAAAACGAATCCAGTGAAACGAAAGGACAAATAGTAGGGATTCGTATAACAGTTTATCCAAGATCAATAATACTTCATAAATACCAATTTTGAAGCAGAATTCAAAAATAAAGATCAAAACATGGATACAATCAAAGATAGTAACCATAATAGACATCTTGGACAAAAAGAAGAAAATTTCATTTTCTATTGAAATAGTGCCAGATTAAGTGAATAAGTGTCGAGATACGTGAATAAGGTCAGATCACGTGAATAGTAACTCCAACACAAAAAGTTCCAAATTCGATAAAAATTCATATCAATACTTCGGCATAATGATATTGAAGAAATAATATCACATATGAAGAAAATAACATCCCTTACCTCAAAATATCAGTACTTCTGATCGGAATATGGGTATAAGGCTGAAAGAAACTTGTACTGATGAAGAGAAACTCATAAAGTATCTAATACTCACAAAATACACTCAATAATCTAGAGAGAGAAAGAGATAAAACTTGTTTCTGGTGTGATTTTCAATTCTAACTTAGCCCTCTATTTATAGGAAAATGTTAGCAGACTTGACCTGTAACCTGATGGCTTTACCTGCTACTATTCTCACCCACCACATTTGAAATAAATTCAGCACATTTCTTCACCAACCATAAGTGGGGCCCACTCAATTCTAGAATTTTCCACCAAAATCATTTATAAACCTAATTTCTGAATCAGTCACCTCTTAAAATTAATAACAAATCATATGTTCATCTTTAACGGTTCAAAATTTGTGGACATATACTCAACATATATATGTATAACATATCTAAAAATTACAACGATCCAACGGTCGGATTAAAAATTATAACTCACACAATATATCTCAAAAACACTGGTTTAATTTTTAATACCTTCATTCCGACAAAAATACTGATAAAACACCTCAACATTAACTCTTTCATTTTTAACCACAATAAATATATCCAAAATTTATATCCACATAAAATAAATATTTCATTATCATATGAATCAATAATTAATTATTCACAAATAATATTACAGAATCACATTTATGACAACCAGGCCGTTCCCAGGAAAGAGGGGGCTTTCCAATAAGAATTTCTCTTTATTGGCACGCAATTAGGTGACCAAACCTCTCCTTGACAGAACTTTCTAGACATTGCCAATAGTGTTATCTAATAATATTATTCAAATAATATGAATTATTGATCTAATAATGGGAAATACTGTGCAGTGACAATTATTGAAACAACAATAATATAAAATATCAACACTGCAATTATTGAATCAATAAAATAAAATATTGAATAGTAACTACTGTAACAATTATTGAGTAGTGCCTTCTTACGTAAGGATCAATAATTCATCAATACGCGTGCATCCACGCCAGACATCGTATTTTAACCACCGGGTATTCCAACAGTGTTAACGGTAACAACTACGCCGTTATTTATAAAAACTCAAACTTGTCATTTTCTTCATTCGACAGTTATTCTGTTATGGGGCCCACAAATGACTGCGCCGTCGTACGAATATTCCCCGATAACAAGAATATTCCACGACCAAAACGAATATTCCCCGACAACAATGATTATTTTATAACCACTTGCATATTTTGCAAAAATTTGCACATTTCACCCATAACCAGAGAATTATATCAAATTAATACCTTATTATTCACAAATATAATTAGAGAAAATTCGATTTTATTTATAATAAGTTGGGGTCTTACAACCTCCCCTCCTTATGAAATTTCGTCCTCGAAATTGACATACGATACTGGTGTTTCAAAAGGTGAGGATACCTCGCTTTCATTTCGATTCCAACTCTCGTGTCATTTCTTCAATAAAGCATGGTTTCTCCATAAAACCTTAACTTTGTGTATAACCTTGAGTGCGTAGGACATGCTTTTTCCTATCCAAGATCTTAACAGTACTTCTTCGTACGTTAAATCTTCGGCTATCTCGTCTGGTTCTATCACAATAATATGGTTCAGGTCTTTCACATATTTACGAAGCATGGATATGTTAAAAACATTATAAACACGAGACATACTTGGAGGTAATGCGAGTCTATAGGCCACATTTCCTATTCGGTCAAGAATCTCAAATGGACCAACAAATCGTGGATTGAGCTTTCCTCTCTTCCCAAATCTTGTAACTCCCTTCCATGGTGCAACACGTAACAATACATGATCCCCAATATTAAATTCCACGTCTTTTCGATGAAGATCCGTGATAACTCTTTTTTGTCGATCTTGTCTTTATTTGTATACGTTGTCGAATCATTTAGATCTTTTACGTCGTCATGCGCATACTAACTCGTCCCAACAACGTTGCTTTCTCCCACCTCGTCCCCAAAGATACCGAGAACGACACTTTCGTCCATACAACGCCTCAAATGGAGCCATGCCTATACTTGTTTGATAACTGTTGTTGTAGGAGAATTCCACCAGTGGCAAGTACTTATCCCAACTTCCTTTAAAATCTAGGACACAAAGTCTTAATAGATCTTCAAGGGTTTGAATAGTCCTCTTTGATTGTACGTCCATTTGAGGATGGTATGCCGAACTAAATCGTAATCCGTGCCCATAGCTTTCCTGCAAGCTAACCCAAAATCGTGAAGTGAATCTTGGGTCACGATCCGAAACTATGGATACTGGCATGCCATGTAATCTCACAATCTCATTCACGTATATGCGAGAAAGACGTTCAAGGGAATAAGTCTCACGTATCGGTAAGAAATGGGCAGACTTGGTTAATCTATCAACAATAACCCAAATCGCATCTATGCCTTGAGAAACTTTGGGAAGACCTGTAACGAAGTCCATAGTAATGTGTTCCCACTTCCATTTCGGAATCTTAAGTGGTTGTAATGGACCCTTTGGCACTTGATGCTCCGCCTTTACACGTTGACAAGTTAAACACCTCGAGATAAACTCCGCGATCTCTCTCTTCATATTTTTCCACCAAAATGTATGTCGAATATCATGATACATTTTGGTACTCCCAGGTTGGATTGTAAACGGGGTGTTGTGTGCCTCCTTCATGATTCTATGCTTCAAGTCAGAATTTTTAGGAACACAAAGTCTGGAGTTGAATCTAAGTATTCCTTCTTCATCTATTCTCGCTTCTGGAATATCTCCTTCTTGCACTTTCTTCTTCATACGATCCGCCTCCAGTCCGTAGCTGAAAGCGACTTTTAACTTTATCGATTAAAGTCGGTTCTACTCAGTATATTCGCCATCATTATGTGGGTCCCGGAGTCTTTAATTCTACCTCCATCCTTTGCAAGTCATACGTGAAATGGGCCTTTCAGATTAACAATATCGCTTTTCAGACAAAGATATGATCTTCTACTCAATGAGTCACCACTATACGCTCGCTTTTCCAGGATGATATTGAATAGTGTGATCGTAATCTTTCAATAGTTCAAGCCAACGTCGTTGCCGCATGTTGAGTTCTTTTTGGGTGAAGAAATATTTGAGGCTTTTATGGTCCGTATAAATCTCCACTTTCTCCCCATACAAGTAGTGTCTCCAAATTTTCAACGCGGAATACGATGCTGCCAATCAACTCTAGATCATGAGTAGGATAATTCCTCTCTTATTCTTTGAGTTGTCGTGAGGCATAGGCTATGACTTTCCCATGTTGCATGAGAACGCATCCTAACATTTTGCCTGAAGCATCGCTGTATATAACAAATCCATCCGTACCAGATGGTATTGCTAGAACAGGTGCCGAAATGAGTCTCCTCTTGAGCTCTTGGAAACTCTTCTCGCATTCCTCGCTCCATACAAATTTTGTATCTTCCGAGTCAATCTGAGTTAATCTGAGTAGCGATTCGAGAAAATCCTTCCACGAATCTCCGATAATAACCAAATTAAGCCGTAAAGCTCACGACTTGGCCACCGACTTTGGTTGTTCCCAACTTCAGATCGCTTCAATCTTCACGGGTCGACAGATACTCCATGTTTTGACACCACGTGCCCAAGGAATGCTACTTCCTCAAGCCGTAACTCGTGATTTCTTGACTTGGCATAAAGTTTGTTTTCACGAAGCCTTTCAAGTATCGACTTCAAATGATGCTCATGATCTTCACGGCTTTTGGAATAGATGAGGATGTCATCAATAAAGACAACAACAAACCGATCCAAATATTCTCTTGAATACACGGTTCATCATATCCATGAAAGCAAATAGAGCATTAGTCAATCCAAAAGACATGACTAAGAATTCATAATGCCCGCATCGAGTTAAGAAGGCGATCTTTGGAATATCCTCGCTTTTAATCTTCAAATTGATGATATCCGTAAGCTAAGATTGATCTTAGAAAAGAATTATGCTCCTTACAACTGGTCGAACAGGTCATCAATGCGAGGTAGTGGATACCTATTCTTGATGGTGACATGGTTTAATTCTCGGTAGTCAATACAAAGTCGCATACTCCCGTCTTTCTTCTTTACTTAATAAAACAGAGCACCCCAAGGAGATGTCTTTAGACGAATGAAACCTATGTCTAACAATTCCTGTAGTTGGACTTTTAACTCCTGAAGTTCAATAGGAGCCATTCGATATGGGGTTTTAGAAATGGGTTTTGTACCCGGCTCAAGGTCAATAAAGAATTCAACATCACGTTCTGGGGGTAGACCAGGAAGTTCTTCAGGAAATACATCAGAAAATTCTCTAACAACAAAAATATTATTCAAATCTGACTTGTCTTTGTTCAAATCCATAACATGGGCTAAGAAAGCTTGACATCCGCTTTTTCAATAAACGAATTTTTTATGGCTTGATATGATAGTGATCGATTTTAGTGGTTTAGTTGTTTGAATTGTATGACACAGGTTGGTTAGAATATGAAAACTAACAACCTTACGAAAACAATTAATTTTGGCATGATGAGTGGTTAACCAATCAGTTCCTAAAATCACATCAAAAACAAGTATCTTTAAAGATATAAGATCAACAGGTAATGTGATAGTGCTAACTTGGATCATGCAAGATTTATAAACCGTAGATGTAACGAAGGTTTCACCCAACGGAGTTTCAACGAGATAAGTCAAAGTCCAATTTCTCCGAGTCAAGTTTAAACATTGAGTACAAGCGGGAGAGATAAAAGAATGGGTAGAACCAAAGTATTCAGTAAGGTATAAACTTCGCAAGAGTTCAAGATTAGCTTACCTCGAATCACCTCGTTCGGGTTCCTCGCGTTTGGCACCATGACAAACGCTTCTTCCAGAACCGCCGATTTCGACTTATCCGGACAACCTGGAGTCACCATCCCCGTTGAACTTGGTTTTTTACATGAACAATCCCGAGCTATGTGGCCTTCCTTTCCATAGTTGTAACATACCTTGGATTGTTGTGGAATAAGTTTGGGCTGATATGTCCCTCATTCCCGCATTTGTAACATCTAACTGGCGGTCGTTCTCCTCCCCTATAATTTGTTGTTGGTGCTGGTGCTGCTGTTGATGTGTTCACGACATTGTTAAATCTCCTCTTTCTGAAATTTCCACTTGACTCACCTCTCCTATTATCATGGCCACGATGACCCCCGAAAGTGGTTACCGCATTTGTTCGTATTTTTCCTCCTTGTTGGTTATCATCGCTCGATGATCATTGCCACCTAGTATGACCTCGGTCAGGGTCCCTCAGTTGAACATACTCATTATCTCGCCTAATAATTGAGCCCTGTTTACAACATCTGAATATAAAGAAAATTTATGAGATATAAGATATTGCCGAATCTTGGGCTTTAGACCTCTCAGAAACATCCTCGTCATTCGTTCCTCATTATCGACCAAATGAGGTGCAAACCTGGATAACTCTGCAAACTTCGCCTCGTACTGAGACACCGTCATGTTGTTTTGTTCCAGTCTGATAAAATCCACCTCCTTCATATGACGAATACTTTCAGGAAAGTACTTGTCATTGAATAGTTTCTGAAATGTTTCCCAAGACATGCTGAGTGCGGCTGGCTGGGTACGCTTCACAGACTCCCACTAGTAGTCTGCCACACCGCGGAACATAAAGGTGGCGAATGGAACCTTCTATTCCTCCGTGTATCTCAAGACATCGAATATCTTGGTAATTTGCTTGACCCACGTTTCCGCCATGATCGGATCCGGCTTTCCCTTAAATTCTGGTGGTCCCAACTCCTTGAACTGCTTGGTTGTGACAAGCCGCGCATTGCTATCATTTCCACCCGTATTTTGTGCACGAGTCTCCCTCGTCTGGTTTTGCATGAACCGTAAAAACTCCTAAACATTCCATCATTCATCGTTTGCTCAGTAGTGTTGTTTATGGGAGGAATATTATCTTCCGTTGCATGTTCTCCTCGTTTTGTAATTAAAGGTTGTTCTACGCCTCATACACTCCATTGTTAAAGTTCTCGTGCCATTCTTAACATCGCCATAAAACAAGGGTTAATTAAACAAATTAACATATCACATAATATCCCTATATTATGACTGACCAACAAATAAGCTTAGATAAGACACACTAGCTAAGGATTTACTCATCTCTCCCCTCCTAGTTCTATTCCCCGATCTCCGCCAGAGACCCTTTTCCTAAGCTTTGATACCAACTGTGACGCCCCCAAAATAGGTATACAACACCCATTCTGAGTCGCCAAATACATGGTACAGAAAGCAAACTACAACTTCAATAATATAATTGTCGTGCAAAATAAGACAACACATACTGTGAGTTTAAATACAAATATTATCTTCTAGACAATATCCACACTCAAATAAGTCCTCGTTACAATTATTCAAACACTATTTTATAGAAATAGTGAGGACTGCTAAAACATTTTTCTAGAACCATCACTCCGTACCCCGATTAGTTCCTGCTATATTCTCACCTCCTGAGAAAATGGAACAAAAAGGAAAATAGTGAGCTCAACTAGCCCAGTAAAAAATATTATGACTAAGATAATATACAACAAATTATCGTTAGTCTTCAACAGGGAAAAATCTGATAAAATATAATAGCCAACAAGTTTTAGATCAACAATCGCAGTGAAAAAGAATCCATTAGAAGAGTCAGTAGAGAATGAGTTCTACTATCTTCTAAGATTTAAAAGTCCATCATCAATATTTTATCCTCGTAATAACAATCAATATACATCTTTAATCAAATATTAATCTTTTTGCACCATGTGCCAAAGATATTCATTCAGTATCACCAGTTGGTCATGTTCATCTCAACACTGCTCATCTTTTGCACTACGGGCCAAAGATATTCATCGATTAATCATTTATCTTTGACTACAGTCAAGATATTTAGTAATATCATCATTTAGGACTGAGGATAATGAAAAATATTTTAAAGAAAATGAATCCAGTGAAACGGAAGGACAAATAGTAGGGATTCGTATAACAGTTTATCCAAGATCAATAATACTTCACAAATACCAATTTTGAAGCAGAATTCAAAAATAAAGATCAAAACATGGATACAATCAAAGATAGTAACCATAATAGACATCTTGGACAAAAAAAATAAAATTTTATTTTTCGGTGAATAGTGTCGTATTCGTGAATAGTGCCGTATACGTGAATAGTAACCCCGACACAAAAAGTTCCAAATTTGATAAAAATTCAGATCAATACTTGAAGATAATGATATTGAAGAAATAATATCATATATGAAGAAAATAACATCCTTACCTCAAAATATCAAGATCTTACGATCGGAATATCGATATAAGGCTGAAGGAAACTTGCACTGATGAATAGAAACTCACAAAGTATCTAAATACTCACAAAATACACTCAATAATCTAGAGAAAAAAGAGAAAACTTGTTTTCGGTGTGATTTTCAATTCTAACTTAGCCCTCTATTTATAGGAAAATGTTAGCAGACTTGACCTGCAACCTGATGGCTTTACCTGCTACTATTCCCACCCACCACATTTGAAATAAATTCAGCACATTTCTTCACCAACCATAAGTGGGGCCCACTCAATTCTAGAATTTTTCACCAAAATTATTTATAAACCTAATTTCGGAATCAGTCACCTCTTAAAATTCATAACAAATCATACGTTCATTTTTAACGGTTCAAAATTTATGGACATATACTCAACTTATATATGTATAACATATCCAAAAATTACAACGATCCAACGGTCGGATTAAAATTATAACTCACACAATATATCTCAAAAACACTTGGTTTAATTTTTAATACCTTCATTCGGCACAAAAATAATTGATAAAACACCTCAACATTAACTCCTTCATTTTTAACCACAATAAATATATCCAACATTTATATCCACATAAAATAAATATTTCATTATCATATGAATCAATAATTAATTATTCACAAATAATATTACGTAATCACATTTATGACAACTTGGTGCCGTTCCTGGAAAGAGGGCTTTCAATTAGAATTTCTCCTTATTGGCGGCGTAATTAAGTGACCAAACCTCTCATTGATGTAACTTTCTAGACATTTCCAATAATGCTATCTAATAATATTATTCAAATAATATGAATTATTGATCCGATAATGGGAAATATCTATAAAATGACAATTATTGAAACAACAATAATATAAAATATCAACACCGCAATTATTGAATCAATAAAATAAAATATTGAACAAGAATTCATCGTAACAATTATTGAGTAGTGCCTTCTTACGTAAGGATCAATAATTCATCAATATCGTGCATCCACGCTTATTACTGTATTTTAACCACCGGGTATTCCAACAGTGTTAACAGTAACAACTACGTCGTTATTTATAAAACTCAAACTTGTCGTTTTCTTCATCCGACAGTTATTACGTTATAGGGCCCATAAATGATCGCTGTTGTGTTGCATTTAATATGCCCCGACAACAAGAATATTCCACGACCAAACGAATATTCCCCGACAACAATGATTATTTTATAACCACTTGCATATTTTGCAAAAATTTGCACATTTCACCCATAACCAGATAATTATATCAAATTAATACCTTATTATTCACAAATATAATTAGAGAAAATTCAATTTTATTTATAATAAGTTGGGGTCTTACACCCAGGATGTGCTAAGTTGAAATCTTTCCAAGCCTGCCTATCTGCGGGATGATTTAGTTCTCCATCTTTAGCTGGAGATTTCGCATGCCAACTCATATGTTCAGCTGTTTTTGAAGACATGTACAATCTTTTTAGCCGATGTGTTATTGAAAAATACCTTAGAATCTTAAACGGTATACTTGATTTTTTTGTAGTCACACCCTCTTTATTAGGTCTAAACCGATCATGACTGCAAAACGTGCACCTTGTCATCTGTTCATTTTCCTTATAAAACAACATGCAATCGGTGGGACATGCATCGATCTTTTGGTATCCAAGACCCAACTTCTTCACCATTTTTTTACAAAAGTAATAGTTACCAGGCAATTTCTCACCGTCAGGCAACATACTCTTAATGGCCTTCAAGAGCGACTCAAAACACTCATGGCTCATGTTGTGATCAACCTTGATGTTAAGTAATGTCGCCACTGCAGACAATGTAGTGTGTTTGGTGCAACCATGTCACAATGGCTCGCTACCCTCGTCTAACAACTTAAAGAAGCATCAGAATTCATAGGTTGCTCTCTGCCTTGTTCCCAATCAAATTCTGGCCCTGCAATATCATGAACCATTTCATTCATACGATGAGTACTACTGCCCGAATTGTGTGCTTCTGTGATGCCACCCCCTCTTCTCTGCCCATGTGCCCACCAGCATTCTTCGTAATTTCTCATGAACCCAGAAACAAGTAAATGATAGTTTATAATGACTCTGTCCATATAATTTACATTCTTACACTTCAAACATGGACATCGTATCTGCGACTTACCATTCATACATTCTGGGTGACTATACGCATAATCCAAAAACACTTGGCAACCAACTCTAAATTCAGTTGTAGCACCTATCTGGGCACTTGACTTTCGTTGTGCCATCCAACTACGGTCTGAATAGAAGTCCATGATTCCACGGTACCTACTACAGACAACATTATAAATGTTAACATATGACTTGAGCATATATACTTGTAACCATATGAGTTGAGCGTACTTGTAAGCATGCATATGATTAACATTTAAGCATACTTGTAAGCATATGACTTGAGCATACTTGTAATCATATGACTTGAGCATACTTGTAAGCATATGAGAAAATTTAAATGTTATTAAATTTAGTATGAGAAACTAAGTAAATGCTACTTAGTTTAATAGTTATATTATATCATGTTATTTTATTTTAATTTGTTTTAAATTTGTTTTTATTTTTTATCGTAAGTGAATACGTAAGGTATTTCATTCATGCTAGCTTTATATCCGAGTTTTCTAACTCATTTATACAACTTTTGAGTATCTTGAAGATTCATTCATATTAACTATCAGACGCCTAATATGTTTTAAGATTATACCCCTCACAGTCCCTTTCTATAATCTTTTATGTTTTGGGATAGTCACAACTTGGTTAAGTACGAGTTATAGCTTCTATAACATTTATAAACGTTCACAAATACCCGACCAATAAAAAAAATTCGCCAGAGTCTCCCCTATAATATGGACTAGCCACATGCACGACAGCATGTATATAAGGTCATTTCTAGGCACCCAAAGACACAAACCAAGAGGTATATACAAATTCCCAATATAATAAGACTATGTCCCAAAACAAGAACACATCTAAGGAAGCTAGATTTTTCTCTGGGAAAAGATAACGAGACTAATAAACTTTAGCTAATTACTGAAACTTCACAAGAAATATGATGGTAATCACGAATTGAAAGTTGGAAGCCTGTGAATGGAAATACTAAAAGAGTCCCAACACAAGCAGAACAAAATTATAATATAAATACAACAAATTATAACATGAAAAAGTTTCACATCATTTCCAAAGTCATTTGATGTACCAAGTGTTGCACTAGAAGCATATAGACTTTTTAGCCAAAGAAAAAGAAGAAAAAAAGAGGTAGGAAATCAAACAAACAAAGGCACATTCTTTATAATAAATTCTCTTTTTTCCTATAATTTGTCTCCAAAATATGGGTAGTAGTTGTGCTCCTAGTTAATTATCTGAGATTCTTCAAACATATGTTGTCACTCATCATTCAAAATCAAACGAACGTGTTTGAATCCATGATAATTAGTTTGTTTAAAAATTATAATTTTCTTATCTCTGTATATTAGATAAAAAAAATTGCTTGATTATTTGTGATGGAAAGGAAATTTTTTTACAAAGAGACCTAACCGATTTCTCTCATAATTTTTCTAATCTTCAAATAATATATATATCAAAAATTATGGAGAAATCCTAGCATGTTAAAGCTGAAAACTTCTCCCCACCCCCTAACTTTTGCATTATACTGAATACATCTAGGAAACAGACAAGAGTATAGAATTATTTATCCAATTCTCACGGTGAAAACAACAAACTGCTTTGTTTAGCCTATAAATTTCAATAACCTGAAAATTTTAATATAATAACTTAATCCACAAGTTAGGATAAGCAAAACAGGTCCCAATAAAACACTAGGGTTTAATGTTGTTCCCAAAACCCCCAATATAAATATATATTTAATCCAACAAGAATATAAACAGGAATATAAACAAATTTCACAGAATTACTACAACAATCCATATGGAATATAAATTATTTCCCACAAACAATTCTGTGTGTTATTCAACATTAATCTTCAAATTTAAAAAACTATAAAAATTATTGCAGTTAGGGTTACCTGTTGGCGGCGGTGACAATGGCAGTGGTGGCGGTGGGCCGACGGCTAATTCTTCTCCTTCTTCTCTTCCCCCCTTTCTCCCTCTTCTATCTATCTGCTCCCTCTTTTTTTTTCTTTAAATTCGTGTCGGCGAATGAATAATCGTCATTGGTTAGATTAAGTTTGATCAATGATGCTTTGTAGCTTGACCGCATGCGGTCGCTAACTTTTAATGACATGGAGTTATCCGCGATCGCATGCGGTCGCTGATATCAAGTAGTCGCACAAAATCATCGCGCCACCATTTCCTGCCAATTTTTTGGAGGCAAAATTGTGCTAGCGACCGCATTCGATCACGATATTGAATAATAATTGAATAAAATTTACGGTCAGCGCAGAAGTTCTGTCATTATTCTTACCAAAGCAACGACCAACAATGCGGTCAATGATATTATCGGGTCATTGATAGGCCTTTTTTCAGTAAGTGTTAACATGTACCATTCATGAGGTAACTATTTAACTTGACTATTTAGCATGACTTTCTTATTATATATATATATATATATATATATATATATATATATATATATATATACACACACACACAAACACAGGATCCAGTCCGGACGGTACTAAAATGCGGATTTATTTTTTTTGCTTTTTTTTTAAAACAACTATAAAAAAAGTTTAATATTTTATAGAACTGGATTTTTTCCATAATACAGTGTTTTGGGTGTGATTTAGATACATATAACAAAAACAGTCTCAGATATATCTTGTATTATGGAAAAATTATAGTTCCATAAAATATTAAACTTTTTTGTAGTTGTTTTTTTTTTAAAAAGAAAAAAATAAAAATAAAATCCGTATTTTAACAAAATTCGGCCGTCCGGACTGGATTCAAACTCTCTCTCTCTCTCTCTCTCTATATATATATATATATATATATATATATATATATATATATATATATATTATCGGGGATTCTAAGAAGCATTCTCTCTTAATAGCATTTTTATCAAAACGACGTAGTTTTCGAGGGACGGTGGCATTTTTAGTAAATATAGTGGCATTGTATTTACAAAATGCCACTGCCCCTCCAAAACTACGCTGCTTTGATAAAAGAATGTTATTTAATATGAATGCTATTTAAGGAGAATACTTCGATCTCTATATATATATATATATATATATATATATATATATATATATATATATATATATATATTATTGTGTATGATCACAAGTTGCTCAAAATCTCATATCCCATATTTCTCAACTTCTTTGTATGATCACTAAGGTTTTATTTGTTTGTAAAACATATGTTTGCAATTTAATTATTTGACTTAATTTAATATTATTTTAAATTATTTTATCTTATAATGAGAGATTAATAGTTCGTAAATAGTCTCATGGACTATTTATTATCATTTCTAAGGTTATTTATGAGGAATTCTCATGATATGTATGAGATTAATAGTCCTCTCATTTTAAACTATCAAATGAATTTATGAGATTAATAGTCTAACATTAAAAAATAATCCAATACTAAATATACTTTTTACAAATAAACATGCCCTAAGAGTTTTTATTTACTAAGAATTAGTTACAAATAATTTACTAAGAATTAGTTACAAATAATTTACTAAGAACTAGAACAAATTTCACACAAATTAAATACATTTAGAATGTTTTATATGATGTTAGTCTCTTCTAAATTCTAATATAAGACTAATCAAGGTCAAAGTTGTGTTTTTATAAAAAAAATTAATTTGAAATATTTGTAAATATAAATTAATTTGATTCTTTTAAAATTTAAAAATATATTTTTTTAACAAAGAGAACATTTTTAAAATAATATATATATATATATATAAGTATATCACCTAAGATTAAGTAAATTCATATAAAATTTAATTTTGAAATGTTTTAAATTAATTCCAAAAATCAAACTTAATATAATATTTTATAACAAAAGAAGTGAAGTGAGATTGATAAAACATGAATACATTTTTATCATTATTAGTTTGTAATTATTAATTATAATTGAGACGAGTTATTTAGAAATTAAAATAAAAATAAAAATTTAGGTGAATTAGAAATAAAGACTTGATAATTCATTAACTACAATTAAATTAACTAATTATAAGAAAGCAATTTAGAAATTCGAATTCATTAAACAATAAACATAATAAATAATTCAATCTCTTCTATTTTTACAACTTAACTATAATTTTTGTGACGACCCCAAAATAGGTCCATTCAACCCAACTCATTCTAAGTCGCCAAATACATGGTACAAAAATAAATACAATTTCAGTAATACAATTGTCGTGCAAAATATGACAACACATATAGTGTGAGTTTGAATACAACTATTGTCTAATAGAGAGTATAAAAACTCAAAAGGAGTCCTCGTTACAATTATTGATACACTATTTTACAAAATAGTGAGGACTACTAAAATAACTATCCTGAACCATCACTCCAAACCCTGGCTAGTTCCTGCTATGTTCTCACCTCCTGTGAAGAAAAATGGAACAAAAAGGAAAAGGGTGAGCTCAACTAGCCTAGTAAGAAAATATTATGACTAAGATAATATACAACAAATTATCGTTAGTCTTCAACAAGGAATAATTTGATAAAATATAATAGACAACAAGTTTTAGATCAACAATCGCTGCGTGAAATAAAGAATCCATTAGAAAGAGTCAAGTAGAGAAAGAATTCTACTATCTTCTAAGATTTAAAAGTCCATCATCAATATTTTATCCCTATAACATCAATCAATATACATCTTGAATCAAATATTCATCTTTTTGCACTATGGGCCAAAGATATTCATTTATATCACCGGTTGGTCATGTTCATCTCAACATCTGCTCATCTTTTGCACTACAGGCCAAAGATATTCATTAGGTAATCATTCATCTTTGCACTTCTGAGCCAAAGATATTCATCAGTTAATCATTCATCTTTGCACTACAGGCCAAAGATATTCAGTAATATCATCATTTAGGACTGAGGATGATGAAAAATATCTTAAAGAAAACGAATCCAGTGAGATAAAAGATCAAATATTAGGGATTCGTATTACAATTTATCCAAGTTCAAAAATACTTCACAATAACCAATTTTGAAGCAGAATTCAAAATAAAGATCAAAACATGGATACAATCAAAGATAGTAACCATAATGGACACCTTGGATAAAAAAAGAAGAAAATTTCATTTTTAAATTGAATAAAGGTCGTGATTCGTGAATAGTGTCAGATCACGTAAATAGTGCCGTATCGTGAATAAGAATCAAGACACCAAAAGATAGAAATTCCACAAGAAAAATTATCATGCTTTGTGAATAGTATGAAAGTAGTATGCATACAAGCCAATCATGTTTGATGATAAAGCATATACTTTGTAACAATCTTATTCATTTATTAATAAAAAGTATTAATTTATTAAAGGCTTTTAATTATCTACATGATCTTTGTTTTATAATATGTGATAAACCCATAGTTTTAAGCAATGCTTTTAGAATAATGATGATGATCATTCTAATGAGATCTAAATTCTTAGAAAGCTTAAAACTAAAATAGTTCCCAATCGTTGGATTACTAAATTGGGGATTAAGTAAATCAGGATAGATTGGTACATACGTTAACTTGCTTTCATTGGATGAGGATGATTGATCTCATGATCATTTTGTGGAGACACTAAAGCAAGTATGTAGGTGCTTATTAGAGAATAAGTTCACCGAGCATTGGCTCATAAGGAATACCTAATGGAGTTTTATTTGCTCGTCAATAGGAATTCTGTAGTGATAGTAGTACAAGTAATCCTTGGACTTGAGATCATCATAGTATCTTGTGTATGATGAGTTATACTTTGACTTATTCCTTAAGACCCTTAGGGTATATCAAAGGTATGCTTGGGTATAATAAGTTGTACATGGAGATAATGTATGATCAATAAAGAATCTACCACTTCTAATAAAAGAAGAGAATGTCCTATGTGATTCGATAAATGACAACCCAAAGAGTCCTTGGTTAAGTAAGAATGAAATTAGAAAGGAGTTTCTAATTTGCATTATTTGGAGTTCATGCATTTAAGAATCGAAATACATATAATTAAATAAAATAAGACTTGTGAAGAATTCCATGTCTTATATTTAATTGGGACATGTATGGTGGAAGGATTGAATTGTCATTGGTAACTATTTACTCAAAGGTTCTTTAATGATTAATGTTGAAATCTATATTATCCGGAAAGTCGTTGATTGCTATTAGGAGGCTTATCCCTATTGTAAAATAAATATTATTTATTTAAATAAATTAATTATTTAATTTATTTATTTAAATAAGATTAGAATTGTTCTAATTGATTTATTCACAACCTAGGTTTAATATGGAGAACCTAAAAGGTCACACCATAAAAGGAAGAATAATTATTTAAGAAGTTAATGGCATAATCGTAATAATATGTTAAGTATATTTAATTTAATCTATGGTGATAGAATAAATTAAATAGCTTAATATTTATTATTTAATATTTTAGAAATATTAAATATAAATTAATAAGAGGAGTCTTATTAATATTATTACAATTATTATTATTTTAATTTCTAAAAGAGTTTAGGAATTAATTTAATATAAGTACTCTCATTTATTCCTAATAAGATTAGGAGGTTAAATTAATTAAAAGAGTTTAATTAATTATCCCTAATAAGATTAGGGAGCTTAATTAATTAAAAGAATTTAATTAATTAAATAAAACTCATTTCTTAATAATTGTTAAGAGGTTGCTTACATTTATAAATAAGAGGAGTCTTATTATGGGTGGTATGGGTTGTTGATTTACAACGTAATAATTCCAATTTGTTGGAGAGTACCCTTTTTCTATAGAGATAGGAAAAACTAGGGTTTGAGCCATAAACACCCATCTTCTTGAATTTTATTCTTCCTTGGTGGATCACCTCTAGAGGCCAAACATTTGGGTGGCTAACGTTGATCAAAGGAAGGAACCAAACCCGGTGGATTCAAGATTGAACGCGAAAGGATTTGGAGGTGAACTTGTACCTGAGGAAGCTCGATCTTCAAGGGTATGATTTATTCTTTATCTTTTCGTTTAATTAATAATTATGCATAAAGGATGATCCGGGTATATGGTTTGTAAATTTTTTAAACTCTGATTTTACACGCTTCCGCACTTTTTATGCAATTTGATTGCGTTATGTATATTACAAACCTAACATAGTACTCGTGAATAGTAACTCGTGAATAGTAACTCATGAATAGTAATCCCGACATGAAAAGTTCCAAATTTGATAAAAAAATTTCAACCAATATTTCGGCAAAATGATATTGAAGAAATAATATCACTTACGAAGAAAATAACATCCCTTACCTCAAAAAGATAATACTTAAAATTTGGAATATTGGATATAATAATCAAGGAACTTGCAATAGTATAGCAACACTCAAAGTATCAAAATACTCACAAGAATACGCCGATAATATATATAGAGAAAAGAGAAAACCTATGAATTTCGGTGTGATTTTCAATTCTAACTAAGCACCCTATTTATAGGAAAATGCTTAGAACGCCATAGAAGACTAACTCACTACCGATGGCTTTTACTTACATTATTGCCACCCACCACATTTGAAATTCAATTGAGTACATTTCTCACCAACCAATTCTAGAATTTTCCAAAATGTTTTATCATTTAAACAATAATCAGAAACTTTAATAATTCATAGAAAATAGCCCGTTTATCAGAAAAATACTAATTTTCTGTCCATTCCACACGAAATCGAATTCTCTACAACTTTGTAGCTTTGAGTTTTTTCAAATTCCAAACAGAAAATACCCAAAATCCACAAATAGATGATTTTTAAATACTTCCAATCCGACAAAATACTGATAAAACACCTCAGCATTAATTCCTTCATTAATAACCACATAAATAAATCCATCATTTATATCCACACAAAAATAAATATTTCCTTATCATATGAATCAATAATTAATTATTCACAAATAATATTCTGTAATCACATTTATGATAACCGCATAGTTTCTCGTGAAAGAGGGGCTTTCAATAAGGATTTCTCCTTCATCGACGCAAGCAATTAGGTGACCAAATCTCTCATCGATGTAACTTTCTAGACATTGCCAATAATGCTATCTAATAATATTATTCCAAATAATATGAATTATTGATCCGATAATGGAGATGATGTGCATTGACAATTATGGAGCAACAATAATATAAAATATCAACGCAACAATTATTGAATCAATAAAATAAAATATTGAGCGGTAACTCTCGTAACAATTATTGAGTAAGTGCCTTCACGTAAGGATCAATAATTCAACAATGCGCAAAGATCTGGGTGCTTCTTTGTGCAACCACGCCAGACATCGTATTTTAACCACCGGGTATTCCAACAAGTGTTAACTCAGTAATAACTACTACTGTTATTTATAACCCAAACTTTGTCGTTTTATTCATCCGACAGTTATCCGTTATGGGGCCCACAAATGGCTGCGCCGTCGTACGAATATTCCCCGACAGAAAGAATATTCCACGACCAAACGAATATTCCCCGACACAATGAATATTTTATTACCACTTGCTTATTTTGAAAAATTTGCATATTTCACCCATAACCAAAGTATTATATCAAATTAACACCTTATTATTCACAATAATAATTAGAGAAAATTTGATTTTATTCATTAAAAATTTGGGGTCTAACAATTTTGATCTCTCTTCTCTTTAATTTAGTAATTTTATAATTAACATGGGCAAATATAGATTATGAAAATATAAGGATTAACTATAACCCATCAAAATTTCTTTGAGCAAGCATAGATTATGAAAAACTTATATTTTACAATAATCTATCAAAACCTCTTAATTAATTTAAAATCATATAAGAACTATAAAACAAAATGTATTTCAATAACGAAACATGAAAAACGAAATCAATTAAACATAAGAGCACAAATAATAGATGAGATGCAAAATATTATCTTGAATAATTATTTAATTTCATTTTCATCCTAGATATAAAAATTAACTAGACATGAAAATAAATAAACTAACTAAAATAAAGAAAAGGTAGAAGATTAAAAACAAATAAAAAAAACTCTATTTATTTACGATTTTCCAACAAGCGTACAATGAAGAAGTAATTTAATCTACTCATAATCTAAACTAATATATTCTTCTCTCTAAAACAAGTGGTTTTTTATAGAGAAAATAAATTTGTGACTAATTTGATTCATTGAACTTATTCTATTTTCTTCCCTTTTATCCTCTTCATTTCTTCTTGATTTCAATCTTTACATGTAATCTTTCAAGAGTCATTTTCCATCTTTAAATCTCGAACAAGTATCTTTTACTTATTTATCAAGATAAATTCAATATTGATTTTATTGAAACAAAATATCAAATCGTACAAAATAAAATAAAACGTATTAATTTAATAAACTAATATAATTGAAAGAAAAAAGGACAAATTAGGGATAATAAAATGTAAAATAGAGTTGTTTTTAACTCGGGTCACATTCCGATCAAGTCTAGAATAAATCTCGGGTCAAATATTATTATTTTTGATTTATTTTAATCCATCCACATATTCACTCAAAAAATCATGACTGAATTAAGATGATATTATTAGTAACTTAAAGACATCCCAACAAATCTTAATTTGCTTCACTTCATCTTGCCACACTACTATTGTATCAACTAATAACTAAAATCATCAAGATTGTATTCACATAAAGTAAGAAGAAACGCTTCAATTAATACATCAATTCATTTAACCCAACTCATGAAGAATATCTCAATAAATTATTATTCAATAGTTTTTTTATTCTTATTTTATTTCTATTTTAATCTCTATATAGGATTTTACTCTTTAGAGTAAGAGAGTTAAAAGACCATTATTTATATATATGCAAAATAACATTTCACACTCTCATTTAAGTAGACAACTCATCAATGGTACACAATATTATTATTTTGACTTTTTCGCTACTTCGTTTTCAAATTATAAAATTAATATTGACTTATTTTTTAAAAATAATTTCAAATGTATTCAAATTTAAAATTAATATAAATTTATTTAATTTATGTCCATATAATTATAAATATTATAAAAGTACTATTAATTATAAAATTTATTATTTTCAAAATTTAAATTAAATTAATCATATTAATTTTAAATTTTAAAATATCACAAATTAACTTTTTTAAAATTAATATTGATCTTATGTATATTTGCACCACAATCCATTCAATACTCACTCTATAAATTACTTAAAATTTAAAATAAAATAAAAGTTTTTATGGTGGTATGCAATTGATAAATTATACTCTCTTTTTTTATAAATTATAAGATTATTACTTAATTTTAAAAGTCAATTTGATGCATTCTCAAACTTAATAATTTTGCTAAAATTATAAAAATAATAAATTTTATAAGTAATAGTATTTTTTGTCTAAATAAGTTACAATATGTATTGATTAAATTTATATTAATTTTAAAATTAAAAATATCACATACTTACTTCAAAAAAGATTAATAAATTAATAGCGATTTTATAATTAAAAACAAGATGTTGTAATATATTACACTAGCAACAGTCCCGTGCCTCCGGCACTATGGACAGTCGGATTTGTCCCAAACTTTGGACGGTCCAGATGATTTATTAGGATGAACGGGAAATTCAAAATCATTTGTATTTTGTTATATAAATCTATCATAAACTCTGACGAATGAAGTCAATACAAAGGTCAAATAGTTACAATGGTCAAAACATGCTTTGACGGTTGGAACTTTTAAATTTTAAATTTCATTATTTAAGGAATCAATATAAGTAATCTGTTGGGTACATAGTAAAAAAATTGAATCTCTATCCTGCATAATGATTCAATAATACTGCAGAGTCGAGTGCATAATAACCCAATAACATTGCAAAGTAAGGATAGCGATAAGGTAAGTATTGTGAATGCTCTAAGTTTGCCTTGTCATAAACTCTAAGATCTTCTTGCATAAGATTTTTTTTTTCAAAAAACTTTATAGCCAGAAAGAATTTTACACAATATGTGAAATTACTAATTTCTCCCTTATTAATGCCCACTTAGATTATTAAAATAAATGCTGGCATATTTTTTTATTTTTTTATTTTTTTTTAAAAGTCACGTCATTATTTAAGTTAAAAAAGGACTAAATTATTCTTCTATTTTATAGTACGAGGACTATTATGAAAAAAAAATTGTACATAAATGAAATTGAAATCATCTATAGAGTAGAAAGGCCGAAGACCAAAATGGTTGTTTAGCCTGTTTACTCTCCAGTCTCCACTGCACTAAATAGAGTCCATAAAAGTTGGAAAGGCTAAACAAGTGAGCACATAAAGATGATTTCCCTAGTGCTCTTATGCATCATACTTTGTTTAATTCTGTTTACAGGTTGTGAATTATAATCTGATGGAATAGTCTATAGAATAAACAGACTTTCTCTCAAATCAGAAAAATGCATTCACTCACTCATGTCCAAATGGAGGTGCATTCTCATCTTTATATATATTTCATACTGAATTTCAGGAACATGAAAGAAGGCCTATCTGCACTATGAACCAGGGTTAGCAAGAACTCTAATTCCCTTGCGTTTCACGGTATGGGTACTATCGTTCTGAATCGTAGTACTACGCGAACTAAGATATATCATGTATTCTACCATAGGTAGTATTTCTCATTCCGCATACCCATTCGTATACTGGGTACTATCGTTCTGAATCGTAGTACTACGTGAACTAAGATATATCATGTATTCTACCATAGGTAGTATTTCTCATTCCGCATACCCATTCGTTTGAAGTTGCTTGTAACCATGCTATCTATGTACATAACAATCCTCCCACCACTTCTGAGTAGAGCATCAAACAAACAAAATTATCACAGTAGATTGAGAAATAACCATGTGGAAACTATACTTTATATCATTATTGAACTCTTACACTCAGGACAAATGAATGTACTCGGTGTATCAAATACAAAAGACAACTAAATAATGCAAATTTTACACATACAACAGAACGGAAAAAGATCCTCAAATTGAGCAGAAAGAAGCCAATCTCCATGAGGACATGATCATACCCCTAACGCATACCCCATTACAATTAGAACTCCACTCACTATTGGCCAGAGACGAGTGTTTTGAGACCAGCTATCAGCACCACTGCAATCATCATTGGCACCACTGAAGCATCCAGGTCTGGTTAATTTGGCCACGCCTCCCTCAAAAGAGAAGCTGCTGTTGGATTTGCCGCTGCTGAACAGGACACACCAAAAATACGGAGACCCGCCATCTGAGCCACTCACGGCAGCACCCACCTCAGAATGATTCTTGCTGTGGACTATTTCCAAGGCCCTGCTATTCGCCATTAGGATTGAGAATGCTTCCTTAGGCTGGACATATTTGGATTGGCATCCGAGTAAACGTCCAGTGATGGGAGTAAGTGATGAGGCCAGAACGCCACAGTTCGGGGAAAAAGTTTCAGCGATTTGAGAATCAGCGGGCTTCTTGGCATTTTCTCCTCCCACTTCGCCACAATTTCCTTCAGTATGCTTTTATGTACTGCAGGGCTATACATGCCAGGCCCGGATTATCGAGGAGAGCTGATGATCCTTTTTGTGCAGTTCTATTACTATTAATCTCAGCGACAAGCTTATCAGCAGGGTTCTCTGTTACTTTATCTGTATTATTTTTAATTAGAAAAATAACTGTGTTAGAGGCGAGTGAAATATCATTTAATTGGATCACAGTAAATTGTATTTCGAGTAAGGAACCAACATTTGATACAAAACTAAAAGAAGATGTTCATGTAGTCGCATCTCCATGTTCCTAAAATTAAAAGTACAATGCTGAGATAGCAGCATGAGCTTCCAACTCATCTGAAACAGAAGAAGAGAAGGAAGAACCCAATAATAGAATTCAAAATACGTGACTGTTTATATATAATGAAAAGGCATACTGATCCATCAAGTCATCAATAGAATAGTGGATAACTTAAGAAATGAAATCCATATATTTTATCAAAAACTGCCGAGGTCTGTAAATATATAACAATAGTAGCAGAAGAAAGAGGACAGCTAATGGCCTTTTACCGGGGTTCGTGCACTTCTACTGAGATATCTAGAATGGTGAAATTAGACGACCCAATTCCAGTACCTGATATCCCCAAGATAGTACAACCTTAAAAGGCAATTAGTTGCCCAAGGAACAGAAAAGAAAGAAAGAATGATGTTTACAAGAGGTCAAACTCAGTAAGTTCTCTGTCTTGAAACAATTGAATGCAATCAGTGCATGATTTCTCTCACACTTGTGAGATCCCATGGCTGCTCGGTGGAGTCACTTGGTGAGATTTAATCCCATGATAGCATTTTCCCAACGAAAAAATAGTGTTGCATTAGGAATTGTGACCAATATGCCAAATGCCCTTGGACCAATGAAACGCGTTAGATAAATTTCCTAACCTTTGACTCTCATATCTAAAGTTGACCTGCCAAGGTCCCATACTCCAAGTGAGCTCCACCCAGGCCCATAACACTCCCAACACAATTGACCCATTTTCCAAGCTAGGACAGCTTTCTCTCAAGTTTTTTATTTATTTAGCATAGGTAGCCTTCCGCAGGTCGACACATACCAGACATGAACCCTTGTTGTAGTGGGTTGATTGTATAAAAATGTTAGGAACCCTGCCAACACACCAAAAGTGGCTAAAGGAGCACGTTAGATCAAAGTTCTTAACATGAGTCTCATACCCAATGTAAAACCATTTGGGTCCCATATCCAAACAAGCCCCACACAAGTCCTCATGAGGTCAAGCTCGGTAATCACTCCGCCTGCTGGGATGCAACCAAAGCATGACCTCACACATGATCCAATGGCTATGAGAAGAAAAGTCCACTAACTCGACTTCATGATAACATTTATTAAAACTATGCTATCATGAGGTCGAGCTTAGTGAGCTCTCCACCTTGCATCAGTTGGATGCACTCAACACAAGATCTCACATGCAGTTCAATAGCTGCGACCTTAATCTACTTTAGTTTTTTATTGCCATATTAGTTAAGAAGCACCCTCTTATAAGTCTTGGCACTTGTCCAAGAATTTTTTTATGGTTTCAGCTATATCTCTTAATGGGAATCATAGTCCATGGCAAAGAACTACACCATGGCTTGCCAAGATAATATTTTGCTTTTATAGGGACATATAGGCACAACAATAACTCGGCATTTGTGACCAACTCCTTGACCTATAAAAATTAGAATGTACCACCGTGTTTTGGTTGTACTAACGATGATGGGATCCTATTTTTCTCCAGATATCAAATAGGCGTCAAGAGGCAAGGGAAAGAAAGGAAAATCACTTGAACCTATCTTATTTACTCTATAAATAATTAGATGGGTCCATCACCAGGCCATAGCTAATATGGAACTAAGATCTAGATTCTAAGTAAATAAACTTCTTGGCAACAGACATGAAACTTTTTTTGCTACACATTATGAACATGGATCTTAAAAATCATATTGTACAAAGCTTACAACAAGAAGTATTCAAAATTAATTACTTGACTAGAGTATTCTAGACCAAGATATGTAGTCATTTAAATAGGTACCTGAATCAAACGATAAAAATTAAAACTGAAAAAGTTTAGTTAGATCAAACTCAGCTTGAATCCCCCTTGATAAGTTTTGATGCGTTAAAAGTATTTCTGATCTGCAGCATCTACTCAGAAGTTACCTTATAAACTGATCTCAAGCCAATTGTTACAATTTTTTCAGCTGGCTTGATAGCAAGAAAAATAACAGAACAATGTACAGGGATCTGTGCTCAACTCTTAACAACTACTAGAAAAAATACATTCACAAACAATGCAACAAGAACTACAAAAAATTTCAATCTTGTTAATTCTTTCTTTGATAAGTCAAAAGTTTAGATCTTATTACTACAAGATAAACTCAAGAAGCTGACTACCGCAGCAGCTCATGTTTGATCACAGAAGTTGGGCAATGTGGGTAGTGGGTACCCTTTAGACAGGAATTCCTTAATGAGCTGCAGGGAGGTACAACCTTTACCACTTCAATATCAATTTGAATGATGTCAAGTGCAAGGCATTGCCAGCTTAATTAGCATATTCCCCTATATGCTTTCTACATGCTGATTTCGGTCAACTTTTACCTTCGAAAATAATTTTATAAACACAATTGTATCCATTAGGTAGATGAGAAAAACTCACAAGTGGGTTTAAAACAGAGAGAGAGGAAACGTACATTAAAATTTTCCATTTTGTTTGAGGATCAGTGCCCAGAAAAGAAAAAATGTAAGTCAGAAATTTTCCATTTTGTTTAAGGATCAGTACCCAGAAAAGAAAAATGAAAGTGAATCCAAAAACATGATGAGATCTCAGTTTTCTTAAATGAATAGATCTGGGTACGTAGTTTATAGTTTGATTAACTAATTTTGAGTGAAAATAGCCATTTATTACCTAATTTAATTTCACATTTATGTTTGATCATCAGTGCCCTCAATTAATGAAGTCCATTTCAAGTAAATTGACAATGCAGAACTTCAACCAACAATCCAAATAATGAAAGATTATACTTATTGATTTACAGTTGCTCAAAAGTCAACATTCTGAACGACCAAACTGAATATTTAAGCTCAAAGATTGATCAATACAAACTCGACCCACATTCTAAATCTGCTAAAAAATACTACCAGACAAATTAATATGTTGGCAGAAAATGAAAGAGAGAGAAAAGAAAACTTACTTGCAGCAAGAACAGAAGTAGAAACGAGGAGAATGCAGCAGGCAAAAAGACACCATCTACCCATCGCCATTGTTGCTGTCAATTGACAGAGAGGGAGAGAGAGATTTGAATGACGAAAGCTGGTGTAGTACTTGCTTTAAAAGGAAAGGAACAGAGGTGAGGCCGTGAGGGCGCGTGAGTCGTTCTAGAGTATATCTGTCTGGCTCGATCTGGTGCTTTACTACGGTCTATGGGCATTGATTAGTAGTTAATTGCGAAAATGCCACAGGTGAATTTTGGCAATTTTTAGCCAAAAAAACTATGAGTGGACATCAAAATTAGACTCAGGTTATTTGAATTTTATTTATTTATATTTTGTTATCAATATAAATATAAAATTTAAATATATTTGGTCCAATTTTCATGTCTGTGCATAAAAAAAGCTAATTTTTCAGATAGCTGGTTTGGTGCGGTGGAATCACCTTTAATTTAGACTCGAGATTTGATTACAATTTTAAATATTTTTTTTCTTTCTTGAAGAGTGCATTTCAAATAGAATTTTCATTTTGAAAATTTGAATTTCCAGTACTGAAGGGTATACAAGTACTAAAACATGTTTATATCCCCAATTTGCAAGAGAATATAAATGAAATTGAATCCTTTGTTGTAAAAGTCACTATCCTCAACTATGCCTCCTATATAATATGGGAGGGGATAAATAATATTTTTTAGAATTGTCTTTGGGATCCGATTTTTCGTTGTAGTTCAAAATTTTTTTATTATAATCGAATAATTGTCTTTTCAAAAACTTACAAAATGGTCATTTTAGTCAGATTTTCCGTCAAAAAAGCGTTAGGAATCTTGATAATAATTGACTTGACTTTTTTGCTTACGTGGAGCAGCATAAAATCTGCGGTAGGATTATTATAAATGAAAACGACCAAAAGCTATTAACTACTTAACTAAACAATTCCAAAACTAATAATAATAATAATAATAATTTCAAAATAATAATAATAGTAATAATTTTAAAATTCTATTTTTTTTAAAAAATCTGTTAATTTTAAAAAGTCTTTTTTAAAAAAGCTGTTTTTTAAAAAAATCTGTTTTTTAAAATTCAATTTTTTAAAAGCGTTACTTTTTTAAAAAACAGATTTTTAAATTTTTTAAAAACGTTAATTTTAAAAATTTTAAAAACGTTAATTTTTAAAAATTTAAAAACGTTAATTTTAAAAAAATTTTAAAACGTTAATTTTCTAAAAAATTTAAAAACGTTAATTTTCTAAAAAAATTAAAAAACGTTACTTTTCTAAAAAATAAAAAACGTTAATTTTCTAAAAAATTTAAAATTTTCTGTTTTTATAAAAATTAACGTTTTTAAAAAACAAATTTTTTAAAAATATTAGTTGAGTTAAAAAAATTAACGCTTTTAAAAATTAAAAAATCTGTTTTATAAAAATTAACGTTTTTTTAAAAAACAGACTTTTTTAAAAAATTGAATTTTAAAAACAATTTTTTAAAAAAACAGTTTTTTTTTTAAAAAAAGACTTTTTTAAAATTAACAGATTTTTAAAAAAAATTAAAATAGAATTTTAAAATTATTACTATTAATAGTATTTATTATTATTATTATTATTATTATTATTTTGAAATTATTAGTATTATTAGTTTTGGAATTGTTTAGGTGAAGTAGTTAATAGTTTTGATCATTTGCTTATAATAATCCAATTGTTTGTTTTTTTTGTTCCACGTAGAAAAAAAAAGTCAAGTCAACTTCTCATGATAACAAAGATTCCTAACGTTTTTTGACGGAAAATCTGATGAATTTAACCATTTTGTAAGTTTTTGAAAGATCTGCTTATTCGATGTAATAAAAAAAATTTTTAGAACTACAACGAAAACCTAATTCTTAAGATAATGACCAAAACGTTATTTATCCCAATATGGGAGTGATTAACATGAGTTAAGTTAACTCTGGTCAATTGACTGATACAGTATCAACACGCATGTCGGGAGGTGATATCTCTCTTTGTGTATTACTCTATTGACTAACTTATCATGAAGTTAACTTCGGATCCGTATAATATATATAATTGACAGAAGAAAACAACACCAGTGTTAAACAGCTTTGAATATGACTTAACCCACATGTGATTTGACCTTAACACATACAACAGACAATCGCACAAGGATAGGCAGCTGAATGTCCTTGTTTCAACTTGAGCCACAAAAGTTGCTATTACTAGCTCTATTTGTCTACCATCAATAATTCCTTTAATTTTACCATTTTGAGGCCAGCACAAAACATACGACGATAAAAATCTCTAGTTTCTCAGAGTGGAAGAATTCGAAAGCTGTTGCTGGAAGCAAAAGATACAAAAAATGTCTCTGGTGTTCCTGGTGGACCAGAGGCATTCGAGTTGGCTGCAAAGTTGTGTTATAGAGTGTGAACATTGAAATAACACTAGCAAATGTTGCTATGCTACGTTGTGCTGCCCATTTCCTGGAAATGACTGAAGAATTTTCCGAGAAGAACCTAGCCCCCCCGAACTGAGGTATATATAAAGGAAACAGTACTTCCAAACTCAATATCTCTTCTTCACCATTGTGAAACCCTCTGACCTATATCAGAAGAGATAAATTTGGTAAGTAGAATTATCAGATTCAGTGCAATAGTAAATAATGCATCTAAAGGGCAGCTCACATGTGGCTTGTCCAAACTAGATCAGAAGGATTTTGGCCAGAGGGAATTTGGATGAGGATGATCATATGAGGGATGAACGCAAGATGATGGTTAATGACTGTTGGGTCGTAGTATTTTTTCTACCGTTGGTAGGGTAAATTAGAACTACTTCATTTAATTAATCCATTGGGCTTTATTATTATTGGTATGAAAGTCATTGTTAGGTTACCATCATATTATTTCCATTTTAACTTATAAGATCGAATTTGGTTCGATTGGATCGATCCTTCTGGACATTTTAATATCTATTATTTTGACTCAGAATGATGAAAAAGTATGACGAGTTTGAAGAAAGACCCGCCACGCATTAATGTGGATGGGATCATAATCCACGGCGGTAAAAAACGATAGCAAAAGCGGTGGATAGACATACGTGTGATGGCAGAACCCATCGATCGAGGGTGTGAAGGGGTAGTAGTGGGTGCCCGTGCAAGCGAGAGAGTATAAACATGAAGTCTTCACAAAGAGTGCGTTAACGTTTCGCACACATTATCATTGAGAATCACATACACACGAGAGGATTATGATCTCTCTTCAATATACACTAGACATTTTCATCCTCCATTGTTATTAGCAGCTTGTGAACGCGTTCTCGACTCTCACGCTTTGAAATTTATCCCAAGCCGGGCACCGTCGTCGAAGCTTATTATGTTTTATCGTGTTTCTTTATCGCGAGGATCGAGCGCGCCTTACGTGATTGGGGCGTGGCGAGGAGATCTTGGCGTTAACATTGGCGCTAAAAAGAGAGGCGATTCTAGTGTCGTTGAGATTTTCAATCACAATTGTTTAACCTACTTCGGAAGATGATGGGGAGTAGAGATGGTACTCTAGAAGGGCAGGCGATGGCTGTCAGCTCATCACTGCCTCGTACTTTAGTAAAGGATCGTTTGGGTCCTTCTAAAAGTGCTCACGAGAAACCACGGCCTCTAAGCCTGATTCGGGAGAACTTCGTCAAAGATCGGCGGGGCAGACGAAAGTTAGTTTTCAATCTTGATAAGGGGCGTGATCATGATCGGGATGGGCGGAAGGCTCACCGACCAGGACTCATCGTCGAAGTGGTCGGGAGGATGAGGCGCCAAATTGGCGAGGATGGCGAGCAAGCGAGATAAGGCTTTGGAGGTTCTGTTAAAAGCAGAGGAAGATATAGCCGAAACAGATGCTTGGTGTGGTGAGTTAAAGGACAAGCATCTAGCCATATTCGGTCAGAGAGGCGGAATAGGCATAAGGAGATGCCACTGGCGAGAGGGTAAGAGGCAGAGCATTCTACGATGTGTGTCAGAAATCGCCCCTCATGATGGGTGGAGATCGAGGAGCAGAACTCCCTTCGCCCCGAAGAAGGCCCTGATGGTTGTTGGTTCTCAGCATCGCGATGACGATAGACGAAGAAGCAGGTCGAGAGAGATCGTGCCAGAAACTAGAAGAAGAGAGTACCAGCATGACCATTCTCATCATGAGGATAGAATTACACGTCAGAGTATATCAAGAAGTCCCACAAGGGCAATGGGATCGACAGGAGGAGATCGGTCCGCTCAAAGGCCGAATGTCGCTCAGGAGAAGGAGGTCTCCTCGCAACCCGAAGGTGTTGATTTTCTGGTGAAGGAGTTAAAAGAACTCCGAAAGCAGCTGGCTGAGGTCCAGCAGGTGAAGGACACTCCAGGAAAGAAGGCATCTGTGACGCCCCCAAAATTAGGTATACGTCACCCATCTTGGGTCGCCACTTACATGGTACATAAATTCAAATACAACTTACTAACCTAAGCGTCGGTTATACAATCTTACATAAAGCGTGAGTTTGAATACAAATATTGTCTACTAGATATTATACAAACTCAAAAAGGAGTCCTCATTATTTAACTATTATCACACTATTTCACGCAGAATAGTGAGGACTACTAATCTTATCTTCGGACCATCACTCGTTTCCCCAACTCGTCCCGCCTATATTTCTCATTTCAGAGAAGAGAACGGTGAAAGAAAAGGGTGAGCTCAACTAGCCCAAAGAAGAAATATTATGACTAAGATAATGCGAGAATAAATTATCAATAGTCTTCAACAATGTTAAACCGATAAAATACAATAGACAACCGGTTTAAGCTGCGTGAATATCTGATCCATTAAAAGAGTCAAGTAGAAAATAAAGTCTACTATCTTTTAGGTTTTAAAAGGTTTTCATCAATTTTATCACTAAGACTCGGTTTAATGAATAAACCACAATATCTAATCATCCTCGTACTACCACGGCCGAGGATTTTCATCAAATTATCAATGGTCGCTGACTATCTTAGAATCACCCCCGGTCATAATCATACCAAAAACTATCCATCATGCATTCTTAATTTGTGGTCGTGATCTTAATGAATACACGATTATCTTTGGTAGTAGTGCATGGATAATTTGTGGTCGTGATACTTAATGAATACACGATTATCTTTTCTTAGTAGTGCATAGATAATTTGTGGTCGTGATACTTAATGAATACACGATTATCTTTGGCCATAGTGCATGGATAATTTGTGGTCGTGATACTAATGAATACACGATTATCTTTCGGTAGTAGTGCATGGATAATTTGTGGTCGTGATCTTAATGAATACACGATTATCTTTGGTAGTAGTGCATAGATAATTTGTGGTCGTGATACTAATGAATACACGATTATCTTTGGTCGTAATGCATGGATAATTTGTGGTCGTGATACTTAATGAATACACAATTATCTTTGGTAGTAGTGCATGGATAATTTGTGGTCGTGATCTTAATGAATACACGATTATCTTTGGTAGTAGTGCATGGATAATTTGTGGTTGTGATCTTAATGAATACACGATTATCTTTGGTAGTAGTGCATGGATAATTGTGGTCGTGATACTAATGAATACACGATTATCTTTGGTAGTAGTGCATGGATAATTTGTGGTCGTGATACTAATGAATACACGATTATCTTTGGTCGTAGTGCATGGATAATTCGTGGTCGTGATACTTAATGAATATCCTTGGCCCGTAGTGCGAGAGATGATTCGATGATATGGATTAATTATTAAGTCGAGTCTCGGTATTATTGGTTTTTCTGATTTATATATCTTTGGCTGTAGTGCAGATGAATTGTTAATAAAATATCTTTGGCTGTAGTGCAAAAGATGAATTGTTAATGAATATCTTTGGTAGGATTGCAAAGATGAACTTAATGTTTTCAACGATAAAGGTATTCAAGGTATCCTCACCTCTTTATCATACCAGTCGCACCTCTAATTTCGGGGCTTAAATTCCATAAGGAGGAGATTGTGAGACCCAGATTTTATCAATAAAGATTTAAATTTTGTCGAAATAATTTTTAATATTATGGTGTGAATTTGAGATAATATTATAGTTGTGGGTAGTATTTATAAATTTTGCAAAGTATGCAAGTGGTTATATTATATTCGATTGGTCAGGGAATATTCGGTTTAGCGAGGGAATATTAAATGCATAACTACTCAATCATTGGTGGACCCTGAGCGTAATTATTGTCGGATCGAGAAAACGACAAAAATATTTTATTGAAATAACGACGGAAGTTTTCACTGTTGATCATTGTTGAACTACTCATTAGTAAAAAATGCGATGTCGTGTGGTTGCATAGTAGTAGACACCGGTATTGATTATCGATGCTTATGTGAGAGAGTCACCGGTTTGATTCCATTATTGTCGATTAATAATATGAATTATTATAGCGATAATGACGCGTTTTGTTTTATTCGTATTATTAACGTAATAAAACATAAACACATTTTTATAAAAATGAATACTTTATTAAAGTTATTCTATAAATAGAATATATTATATTTTATTATGCATAGTGTTGCATAGTGTTTTTCGTAGTGTTTTTTGCATAGTGTTGCATAGTGTTTGTATAGTAAAATGTTTTTATATAAATAGAATATATTATATTTTATTTAAAAGATTTTGCTTTAAATATGATAGTCAGATTAAAGTAAATCAACTGGACCGATTTCATGGATTAATTACTATGCATTCTATTTTCCTATAAATAGAAGCTCATTCCTTCATTATTTTCTTTTAATTCACTAAAACTCTACAGAGAGAAATTATATAGAGAATCTATAGAGAGAAAATCTATAGAGAGAAAGAAGAAGAGTATACGGTACTTCACTACTTTGATATCCAAAGTGTCTTTTACGGTAAGGGGTATTATTTGTTGTAATTCGTGAAGTGTTATTCTTTCTTATTCACGAAGAGAACTTCGTTATTCCATTCATTATTATTCATTGGAATAACTTGTAAAAGTGGTATACCCTATACATGCTTTCGTATATGCGGATACCCTATACTTGGTGAAATCCTTATGTTATTCCATTCTTATTTATTCTCATTGGAATAACTCAGATACTTGAATCCCCTATACTTGGTGATATTCTTACATTATTCCATTCTTTATTATTACGTTGGAATATCACATTCGTGTTTTTTACAGGACTGGTTCCATTGTTTATTATTCCGCATTTATTATTCTATTGGAATATCACATGCGTGTGTTTTACAGGACTGGTTCCATTACTTATTATTCAAAGATTTATTATTACATTGGATCATCCTGCCGATTGTGAATTTCACCGATTCGGTTCCGTTATTATTATTACATTGGAATAAACTGCATACATGCCAAGCACCGCATGCGTGGTGATTTCTTTTGTTATTCCATTCTTTATTATACCCAGTTGGTTAAAACTTTGACTTCTATACTCCATGAAATTAGTAGAATATCCTCGATATTTCGTTTCATCCAAAGATCTTTTATGGAAATATTCTTCCGATCATTCGTGAATTTTACTCTACAAAATAGTATCTTGTTGACAATTTGGACGTTAATAATTCACGGATAAAATAATTCTTGAACTTGTTTTATTGAATTATTATGTCATCATTGTCATCATCCTCATGTTATATTATGTTATCTTTGGCTTACGTGCATAGATGAACTTAGTATGATTATGACGAGGATCATTTAAGTATAATCATGGCTTGATATAAATGATGTGACAAAAGTCCTCGGTCCGTAATGCGGTGATGGATAGTTTTTGGTATGATTATGACCGGGGTGATTCTAAGATAGTCATGACCATTGATAATTTGATGAAAATCCTTGGCCGTGTAATACGGGGATGATTAGATATTGTGGTTTATTCATTAAACCGAGTCTTAGTGATAAAAATTGATGAAAACCTTTTAAAACCTAAAAGATAGTAGACTTTATTTTCTACTTGACTCTTTTAATGGATTGCGTATATTCATTGCAGATTAAACTGGTTGTCTATTGTATTTTATCGGTTTAACATTGTTGAAGACTATTGATAATTTATTCTCGCATTATCTTAGTCATAATATTTCTTCTTCGGGCTAGTTGAGCTCACCCTTTCTTTTCACCGTTTCTCTTGAAATGAGAATATATTGGGGACGAGTTGGGGAAAGCGAGTGATGGTCCTGAAGATAGCATTAGTAGTCCTCACTATTACGTGAAATAGTGTGATAATAATGCAATGAGGACTCTTGAGTATGGATATTGTCTAAATGACAATATTCCTATTAGAACTCTCGGTTTTATGTTATTGTCGTATGTTTACGACGGATGTATAATTAAGTTTGTATTTGAATTTATGTACTACGAAGTAAGTGGCGACCCAAGATGGGTGACGTATACCTAATTTTGGGGGCGCCACAAAGATCCCCCTTTTTCCTCGGATATTCTCGAGGAGAAGGCGGATATCACCAAAAAGTTGCCTCGTATGGAGAGCTATAATGGGTCCGGAGATCCTTATGACCATAGTCAAAGATTCAATCGGGGGTGATGGACTATTATGACTTCACTGATGCTGCCAAGTGTCACATTTTTGTCACGACGTTGAGAAAAGACGCGAGGCAGTGGATGGGGACTTTACCATCGGATTCGATTTCCTTTTGGTCCGAGCTTTGTGATAAGTTCCACGACGCGCGTTAAGTAAATGAAGAAGGGAAAGCTTCTGAGTTCTTTAGCACAAATCCGTGATTCACCACCGTGAATCTTTAGGCCAATATGTAAAGAGGTTTAGAGAAGCGGTTGGTCAGGTGTCCGACCTTAATGATCTCCAAGTTGTGGGTTTGTTCCAGAACGGGCAAGATCTGGTGAAGTTTGAGAAGTTGGTGAAGAAGTTGATGTTTCACCATCCGAAAAGCCTGGCAGAAGCCTTTGACAAGACAGAAGGCTATATTGTAGTAGAAGAGGCTATGAATAGCCTGAAAAATCCTTCTTTGGGCCAATTAAAGGAGATAGAGGTTCCCAAGACCGAAGTTGGTCAGAGAAGAGTGGGGGGATATAATCAAGGGTCAGAAGGTAGTTCGAAGAAGTACAATAACTCGTGGCGGCAAGCGAAGATCGTCCACCAATTTTTTGCCCGAAGGTTAATAAGGTCTACACCCAATGAACACGAAATGTCGGTGATTTTGGATCGGATCGAAACCAAATTTTTCTTGAGCCACCCGTGATAATTATAGACGGTGACAAGGCAACCTCGTAAATCATGTGGTTATCATCAAGTCACCGCCACGACACTAATGAAAAGTGTTGCAATTTAAAGGATTTCGTGGAGAAAAGATTAGAGGCGGCTTCTTTGGTCGATTCGAAGATGTGGTCGAGAAAGATCGCCAGATCGCAGACTATCAACCGTCTTTATTCGGACGGTTCAAGCACCACTCATCCAAAATGCTCCAGTACCACCGCCAAGGCACGTCGTTGATGTAATAACCGGTGGGTCTGTAGGGAAGTTGGTAGGGAAGAAGAGAAGAGCTTACCTCGATTCGGGCCGTATACGTGACGATGATGATACCACAAGATTTGAGACCATTCCCGGGAACCGTCATATCATTTACGGATGCAGATTATCCTTCGGAGCCCATCGAGCCACGTGAAGGGGCATTAGTGATCACAGCACAAGTGGGCTCGGTGGATGTGAAATGCATGATGATAGACAATGGATCTTTGGTGGATATTCTGTATGCTCATGCCTATCAGATGATGCATCTTGATGGGCGAAAAATGGAGGTCGGGCAGGAGGCTCCTCTATACGATTTCGGCAACGACCCAGTCAAAGTTGCAGGCACTATTAAACTCCCAGTTATCTTCGGCACCGCACCTCAGAAGGTAGAGATAACTTGTAAATTCTATGTTGTGCATATGGATTCGGCTTACAACGCCATATTGGGAAGGCCTACATTGACAGCTCTCTAAGCTGTGACCTCTATCCCTCATTTCAAAATCAAATTCCCCACGGCGTATAGAGTAGGAGAGGTGGCGGGAGACTTAGATCTGGCCCGACGATGTTATCGCAATGCTATTATTTCGTCCGGAGTGGGGGTTAGCAAACAGAAAAAGACAATGGCAATTGAGATCGAACCCTTCACTGAGAGCAGCTCGGAACCGTTGATAATCCCTACCGGGGGGACGGAAGAGATTGAGTTGGTCATCGGAAAGCCGGATAAAACAGTGAGGATTGGTTCGGGTCTACCAGAATCTCTTCGGACGAACCTTATGGAACTCTTACGCTGCTATGCAGACATTTTTGCCTGGGAACCACAAGACATGCCGGGAGTTAGCCAAAAGGTTCTTTGAGCATAAATTGGAGATAGATCCGCTAAGAAGCGGATTCGTCGGAAGAAAAAGCGGATCTTTGCGCAGCGAATCGACGAAAATCATTGATGAAGAGGTTGCAAAGCTGCTAGCTGCTAACTTTATCTACAAAATTGATTACCCCGAGTGGATAGCAAATGTGGTATTGGTGCGAAGCAGAATGGAAAATGGCGGGTTTGCATCGACTACACCGATCTCAATAAAGCTTGTCCGAAGGACTTTTATCCTCTGCCCCATATCGATCACTCATCGATGCCACTTGGGTATGCATTACTAAGCTTTATGGATGCTTTTTCAAGGTTATCATCAAATATCCATGCAAAGAGGACATTTCAAGACAACGTTTATTACACACCGCGATTCGGTACGCGTCATAAAAGATGACTTTTGGCCTCATAATCTTGGAGCCACCTACCAAAGAATGATGAACTTCATCTTCGACGAGGCAATTTGGGAGAGAACATGGAGGTTTATGTAGATGACATGATCGTAAAGAGTACGCAGATTCGTAAGCATTTGGACGACCTAGAGGAATGCTTTCAGACCGTCTGTTATCGTCAATTGAGACTCAATCCGACCCAAATGCACTTTCTACCTTAGTGCGCAGGAAAGTTTCGGGTTATCCGTCATGGTCGAGAGGGCATCGAGGCCAACTCGGAGAAGATCCGTGCCATTCTTGATATGAAGACTCCTCGGTCATTCAAAGACGCCCAACGTCCCGATTTGGTAGGATGCGGCTTTGAGGAGGTATGCGTCGCCAAATCTGCGGAGAGATGCCTTCCTTTCTTTGACACATTGAAGGGCCAAGAATGCGAAGACGTTCAGTGGACTTGGTGTGAAGACGCCTCCCAAGGCATAAAGACATATCTGTCTTCTGCTCCTTTATTGGTAAAGCCTGCCCCGGCAGAGACCTTATATTTATACCTTGCAGCAAGTTCATTGGCGGTTGGGCGGTGTTGGTTCGGAGATCGATTGGGAAGCAAAGATCCGGCCTATTATGTCGTCATCACGCCCCTACGAGATCTTTGAAACTAGGTATCCAAATATTGAAAAATTTGTCTTTGCTTTAATAATTGCTAGTAGAAAGCTTCTGCAATATTTTCAAGGTCGGCTCCTGGTCGTCTACACGGATCAGCCATTGAAGAAGGTGATGGGCAAGCCAGAAGTCTCAGGTAGATTAACGGCATGGACTATGGAGTTGTCCCAATTTTTTATCGAGTACCATCCCCGAATTGCCATCAAAGGTCAAGCCTTGGCCGATTTTATGGTGGAATGTTCATTCACCGAAGCAGATGCAGAGTCGCAGAGGTCAATCGTCGATCGGCGATTCTTGATTCTTCAACAGGTCGAATGTTTGAATGTATGTATGGATGGATCTCTACAACGATCGTTAGTGGGGGCGGAATTATTTTGACAATTAGGAGGATTCAAGGTTAATGAGCCATCGAGTTCGGGTTTAAAGCTTAATTTAACAACGGTTGAGTCTGAAGCGGTGTTAGAAGTGTCCGATTGGCAAAGAGTCTAGAGGTTCAGAAGTTGATCATTTATAGTGATTCTCAATTAGTCGTTAAACAGCTGTCGGGAGATTATGAAGCTCGCAGGACCCGGATGATCAAGTATCTGGCGGAATTAAAAGACCGACTTCAATATTTCGCTTCGTATGAGTTTGGGCATAGGCGTAACGACAATTCTATTATTGAGATGCGACTGTCGAAAGTCGCCACCGCAGATGCGAGATGTTTTCAACGGATCGGTTTATTTGGAAGTTTTGCGTTGGATGAGTGTTCAAAGACGAAGCGGTGATGATGTATCGAGCGATCTAGTCATTTGGATGACCCCTACATCGAGTATTTCGCGGATGGCGTCCTTCGCTTTGGATCGGATCTTGCAAAGAAGATTAAGTACAAGAGTGCCAATTTTGTTCTTATTGATGGGGATCTCTATCGATTGGCATTTTCCTCACCATTCTTGAAATGTTTGGTTCCATCCGAGCCGAGTATGCTCTTGGAGGTTCACGAGGGTATTTATGCGTGATCATATGGTCGCCAAGTCTTTGGCTCATAAAGTACTTGACAAGGATACTATTGGCCTATAATTTTCAAAAGAAGCTGAGAATATGTCAAGAAATATGAAAAATGCCATTTCAATATGGAGATCCCACATCGACCACCGGAAGAGCTATATTCGATTTTATCTCCTATACCCTTCGTTATGCAGGGGTGGATATATTGGGACCATTGCCTAAAGCTAAAGGTCGAGTCGACTTTATCATAGTTAGTTCTTATCGATTACATGACTAAGTGGGTGAGGCGAAACCACTTGATTCAATAACGGAACAAGAGTGCCTAAAGTTCATAAAAGAGTCTGTAGTGTTTCGCTTCGGGATCCCTAGGGTGTTGATATCGGACAACGGATGCCAGTTCGTGGGTTCAAAATTTGATGGATTTTTAAAGAATCTGGGGATTCAACACAAGAAGACTTCGGTGGCTCATCCACAGTCGAATGGGCAAGTCGAGGTGACCAACAGGACGCTGCTGAATGGAATCAAGCGCAGACTGGATGAAGCTAAAGGAAGATGGCCAGAAGAACTGCTGAGCGTGCTGTGGGCTTACCGAACTACACCGAGGACCACAACAGGGGATTCACCCTTTTGATTGGCCTATGGTACTGATGCTTTAGTCCCAGTCAAAATCGGATCTCCAAGTCTTCGGGTCAGTCAGTTCAGAGAGATCTACAATGACGAAGGACTGAAAGCTAACCTAGACCTCCTAGAAGAAGTCAGAGAGGTAGCTTTGCTTAAATTGGCTGCTTATCAACGAAGGGTAGCCAAATATTACAACAAAGGGGTCAAACTTCGTAGATTCGAAGTAGGAGACTTCGTCCTTAGAGAAGCCGAAGCATCTACGCCTTAGAACACAGGAAAGTTAATGCCGAACTGGAAAGGGCCGTATGAGGTGATCGAAGTACCAAAGCCAGGTACTTATCGTTTAAAGGCACTAGATGGTTCCGAGATCAAGAATACTTGGCATCTTTGGCGTGCTTCGTAAATATTTTCAATAAAGATTAAGTCGATTTCTCTAAAGTGCATACACGATTGTTCATTATTAATAAAAAGTCACTTTTTCAATATTGATCCCGGTCTATTTGTCCAAGGTCACAATGGTGTAAGGAGGTATGGTAGGACTCATTTGCCATTCGATGGCGACCCATAAAGGTCCTTATGATCCTATATTGATTTTACCAGGTGGTAAATCAATGGTCACTATTGATCCTTATATCTTGGTCCTTATATACTTGTTATACCACGAGTGGTAAGCAAGATTTTGATGGGTGAAAAGGAGGATCGCCAAATTCACCTCACACATGACCGATCTCACACTTGATGCAAATAAGTATATATTACTTTATTTTGTTAAGTGTTGAGTTCAGTTTCTTCAATTTAGTTAAGTTGAATCCTGTTCGTAAAATTCAATTCACTTCATTTCATAAATTAACTGTTATATGCCGTATCTGATTCACTAGTTGGGTTCGATTTATTGGTACTGAATTATTGACAAGAAATTAATCGAGACAGAAGTCATAATCAAGACAGTTGAAGATTCATCAATAAAATAAAACGCTCATTCATTCAAGTCAGTCATAAACTAATCACGAGAAATGAAAAAGTTTAAAGTAGTTAAATTTTTACATAGAATAAAAACGGGACGGACATTCAGGCACCGCCTTCATCATCGGAGTTGAGCAATGCCGGGTCCAACTGAGCAGCCGATAGCTTTTCTTTTCCTCGCTCTCAGTAATCTTCGTACCCCTCCGAATATACCTTCATGATTTCGGCGTTAAGTTCGTCCGAATCCCTGTAGTCCGCCTGAATCTGCTTCCGGATCTCTTCGGTCAGAAGAGGACCCCGTCCCTCAAGATCCTTTATTTTGTGGCGAAGTTTGTGACGTTTGGCCTTATGCCTTCGCTCTTCGTCCTGGGCCTTCGTCTGAGCCTCGCCAAGTTGGATCACCAAGCTTCGGTTGGCTGAAGAAAACTCCTCATTTTTTGCCTTCAGGAGTAGGTGTAAGACCCCAGCTTTTATAAATAAAGATGAATTTTCTATAAATATTATTTTTGAATATTATGGAATAAATTTGATATAATGTTATAGTTGTGGGCAATATTTATAAATTTTGCAAAGTAAGTAAGTTGTTATAAAATATTCGTTTGGTAGGAGAATATTCTTTTTGTTGGGAATATTAAATACGACTACTCAATCATTAGTGGACCCCACAACGGAAGTATTGTCGTAGTTAGAAAATGACAAAATTATTTTTCTATAAAAATAACGGCAGAGGTGTTATTAAAATCCGCTGAACTACCCTAGTAAGTAAAATACGATGAATACACGTAGTCAGATAGTAAGACAGGATATTGATTATTGATGCTTACGTGAGAAGTCACTCATTTATGCTCAATTATTGCTACTGATGAATGTCAGATCATATCTCTTATATTATTGATTCAATTATTGTCACAAGATCATCTCGTATAATATGTTATAGTATTAAATTATTAATTGAGACTTACAAGTTATAAATGATTAATAATTGTTGAAAGATTAAATATGTGTTGATTAAAATAAAAAGATTTGTGGTAATATTTATTCAATCCTTGATGTATATAAAGAGTCTGTTATGAGACATTTGTGGTAAGTTTGATTATTTTATGGGGGGCCCATATGTCATCATCTAAGAGTCTCTTCGTCAATAGTATTTACCTTTGTGAATAGTAATTACCTTTGTGAATAGTAATTACCTTCGTCAATAGTATTTACCTTTGTGAATAGTAATTACCTTTTGAATAGTAATTATCTTAAATCGATAGTATTTACCTTTGTGAATAGTAATTACCTTTGTGAATAGTAATTACCTTCATCAATAGTATTTACCTTCGTCAATAGTAATTACCTTTGTGAATAGTAATTACCTTCGCCGATAAGTAATTACCTTCGTCAATAAGTAATTACCCTTTCATCAAAATAGTAGTTGTCCCTTCAATATTACCCAAGAGTTAAGCGCCTTCTTGATTGTTCCAAGGGTTAATTACCCTTCGCAAATAAGTAGTTGTCTCTTCAATATTACCAAGAGTTATTTTGACCCTTCGTTAAGAGAAAGAGCCACCTTCGCTTTTTCTATAAATGAAAGCTCATTCCTTCATTATTTCTTAATTCATTGAAACTCTGAGAGAGAAACTATAGAGAGAAAGAAGAAAAGTATTCTCGCTACTTCACTTTTCCAATATTATTTCTTTTAAGGTAAGGGATATTATTTGTTGTGCAAGTGAGGTGTTATTCTTTCTTATTCATGAAGAGAACTTCATTATTCCATTCTTTATTATTCATTGGAATAACTCGTATACGCCAGATACCCTATACTTGGTGAAATCCTCTGTTATTCCATTTTTATTATTACATTGAATAACATGTATACGCTGCATACCCTATACATAATAGATCGTGGTTTACCCTATACTTGGTGACATTCTTCTATTATTACATTGGAACATCCCTGTTTTGTGTGTTTTACACCTGGGACCGATTAAAATCTTTATTATTCTCGTTGGAACATCACATGCATGTGTTTTACAAGGACCTGGTTAAAATCTTTATCATTACGTTGGAATATCCTATCATGTGTTTTACAACCGGATCTGGTTCCATCTTTATTATTCTTCGGAACATCCCGTCGGTGTGAATTTCACCGACCGGTTCCGTTATTATTATTCTGTTGGAATAACTCGTCATGCAAGTACCGCATTTACGCGTGGTGATTTCTTTGTTATTCCATTCTTTATTATACCCAATTGGTTAAAACTTTGATTTTATATTCCATGAAATTAGTAGAATATTCTTGATATTTGTGTTTCATCCAAAGATCTTTTCATGGAAATATTCTTCCGATCATTCTTGAATTTTACTCTACAAAGCAAGATCATGTTGACAATTTGGACGATATTAGTTCTGAATAAATTAATTCGTGAACTTGTTTTAGTGAATTATTATGTCATCATCATCATCCTCATGTTATATTATGTTATCTTCGCTTACGTGCATAGATGAACTTAGTATGATTATGACGAGAGATCATTCTAGATAATCATGGCTTGATATAAATGATGTGACAAAAGTCCTCAAATTGGCCTCTCATAATACGATGATGGATAGTTTTGGTATGATTATGACGGGGGTGATTCTAAGATAGTCACGACCATTGATAATTTGATGAAAATCCTTGACCGTGGTGCATGGGGATGATTAGATATTGTGGTTTATTCATTAAACCGAGTCTTAGTGATAAAAATTGATGAAAACCTTTAAAACCTAAAAGATAGTAGAATTTATTTTCTCTTGACTCTTTTAATGGATTGCGATATTCATTGCAGTTAAACCGGTTGTCATTGTATTTTATCGGTTTAACATTTTTAAAGACTATTGATAATTTATTCGCATTATCTTAGTTATAATATTTCTTCTTTGGGCTAGTTGAGCTCACCCTTTCTTTCATTTTTTCTCTCGTGAAATGAGAATATAAATTGGGGACGAGTCGGGGAACGGAATAATGGTCCAGAGGATAGCATTAGTAGTCCCTCACTATTCGTGAAATAGTGTGATAATAATTGTAATGAGGACTCCTTTTGAGTTTGTATAATATCTAGTAGACAATATTTGTATTCAAACTCATGATTTATGTCGTATTATACCTACGAGTTATATTAGTAAGTTGTATTTAAATTACATTACCATGTAAGTGGCGACCCAAGATGGGTGACGTTTACCTAATTTGGGGGCGTCACGGTTGGTATCGAGCTTAGGATATGATCCCTGGCTAAGATATGAGATAAGAACTAGGAGGGAGAGATTGGGAATTCCTTCGCTAGTATTTAATGACCTACCTAAGTTTATTTGTTATTTAATTGGCGATCACGAGTATAGGGATAATATTTGATATATTAATTAACCCTTTTGTTTCACAATTCCTTTTCGTGTAATAAAAAGTGTAGCTAGGTCGGCCGGGGGGTAATGAAGAGAATAGAGCGGTGGTCATCATTTAGTAGTTGTATTTGGTGAATCAACTAGGGTGAGAGCGAACCCAACGTTGGAAGAGTGTTTTGCCACTATCATACAAGATGTCTAATGACATACAACCTCGTGTCATTATAAGGCGTGGTTGTGCTCATCCACTTGCCTTTGATATTTACTGAGCACTACCTATATGATCTTGGTGTTTGTTTGAAGTATAATTCTCAATTTGAGCAGTGGAGATAATGATAAGTCAAGAGAAGACTCACCATTGGGAAGAATATGATAGTAATCTTCTCATTTTTTTTTTGGGGTCTATTGGGTAAACCAAGGATAATTTCGTGGACATATGATATCTATCATAACCTGTAAGCATGGCCTCCCATGTACGAAGGTTTCTTGAGCACTTCCCAAAGATTCTAATTTCTAAAACAGTTTTTGACTATACATTTATGTAAGGTGTCATTGTGATGTCTTATCCAAAGTTGGGATGAAAGTCACGGTTGGTATCAATGTAACGCATCTTATCCAAGTCTTAGATAAGAGTAGCGGTTTTGAATGATATTTCTATCATTAATAAATGTCTTGACGTATTCTTGAAGATTTCTAGCCTACCCTAGAGCGTGAAATCGAATTTTGTATTGACCCAAAAGACAAAACCCATTCCTTAAACCTCAAATATTTCTTTAACTAAAATGAGCAGCTTTTTTACGTGGTTTATGATGAAAGCCATAATAAAAGCATTGGACTAATGAAAATCATGGGTATACGTGGTATTAGTAAGTGTTATGATGAGTTATGTTGGTTAGTATGTGAAAACATGATAGTTTCTTAAAATCACAAGGAGTTAAAAACCAGATTTTGGTGAAAACGTAACATGAAATTCAATTGACCAAATCTCTTATTATATTTTGAATTTTTGAGTGTGGTTAAGTCCTAGAGTTAGATCGATGAGTTACCTAACTAATCCAAGTGGAATCAATGAAAAGGTGTTGTAGATTTTCAGGTATGGACCGATTTTAAGAAAGGAGTCAAACTTCAAAATGTCCAAAAAAGTTGCTGCTTGCCACGTTTTTTGTAAGGGCTGTTTGACCCTTAATTAGTGAGAAAAATTCAGGCCTTTTGGGACATAAAATTATATGGTATAAAGAACATCGTGTCCAAAAATGAGCTCATTCCGACTTAAAATGAGCAAGTTATGACCAATTCAATATTTAGGTTTTTTTGACGAAAAATGCTATAACTGGAGTTCTATAACTCAGAGTGACCATGAAATTTAAAGCTGAGGCTCACATTAACATGTGTAAGGTCCCGCCAAGATTTGGGAATTTTGGAGTTAAACTTGAGGAAGCTAATTTCTTAAGGAATTAATTAGAAATTGAATTTTGAAAAATAGTAAATGAATTTTAAAAATTAAGAAAAATATATTTTCATTATGGGACTATATTATGCTAAATTCCGTAAAAGAAATATTTTTGGGACAGATTTGGTATTTTTCATGAAAATAGTTGAGTTACTGAACATATGAGTTAAATATGTTATGTGAAGTAACAAAGTTGAAAATAGGATTTTATGGCCATAGAGAATCCTATATAGAGTATATGCATATTTTTTTAGGGATTTGATAATTGGTGATGATATCTTATGAGTATGGCATTTTTGAATGATTAAATGCATTATATGGTAAAGCGTAAACAATTGAGATAAATTGTTTATAAATTTAAGAAGTGATTAAAATATTATTATAATATTAATGATATTAGATTATGAGATTATTAAGTGATTGATAACATGGGGATATTCTTGAATCCTCGGATAAATTATATTATAAATGTTTAATATTTATCCTTTATCTCATTTGATTGATTCTTTATATCATTATCCTCACGCTTATATTATGTTGAAAGTCATACGTGGCATGTAAGTGCATAGATGGACTTGGTATGATTATGACCGAGGATTGTTTGGTATAATCATAAGCGTAATTGAAAACACGATTATCTTTGGGTCAGTAGTGCATGGATAATTTGTGGTCGTGATACTAATGAATACACGATTATCTTTCGTAGTAGTGCATGGATAATTTGTGGTCGTGATACTAATGAATACACGATTATCTTCGTCAGTAGTGCATGGATAATTTGTGGTCGTGATACTAATGAATACACGATTATCTTTGGTAGTGATCGCATGGATAATTCGTGGTCGTGATACTAATGAATATCCTTGGCCGTAGTGCGGGGATGATTCGATGATATGGATTAATTATCGAATGAGTCTCAAAGAATGAAATATTAATTCATGGATGTGGTAAAAGTCATCTTCGCCGTAGTAGTGCATTGATAGACTTGGTATGATTATGACCAAGGATTATTCGGTATAATCATGATCAGATTGAAAACACGAATATCCTTGGCCGAGAAGCAATGGATAATTCGTGGTCGTGATACTATTAAGTCTGCGCCTCAAAGATTATTGGTTTTACTGATTTGTATATCTTTTTTTTGTAGTGCAAAGAAGAATTGTTAATGAATATCTTTTAGCGGATTGCGAAGATGAATTTAATATTTTAACGATAAAGGTATTCAAGGTATCCTCACCTCTTTATCATATCAGTGCACGCACCCTAATTTCGGGTGAAATTTCATAAGAAGGGAGGTTGTAAGACCCAAACTTTTATAAATAAAGATGAATTTTCTATAAATATTATTTTGAATATTATGGAATAAATTTGATATAATGTTATAGTTGTGGGTAATATTTATAAATTTTGCAAAGTAAGCAAGTTGTTATAAAATATTCGTTTGGTGGGGAATATTCTTTTGTGGGGGAATATTCGCAGACGACTACTCAATCATCAGTGGACCCCACAACGGAAGTATTATCGTAGTTAGAAAACGACAAAATTATTTTTCTATAAAAATAACGGCGCAGAGGTGTTACCATCAAAACCGTTGAACTACCCTAGGTAGTAAAAGTACAAAGTAATACACGAGTTCAGATAAGTAGCACACGATATTGATTATTGATGCTTTACGTGAGAAGTCACTCACTATCCTCAATTATTACACGAAGAATTCACGTGATCATATCTCTTATATTATTGATTCAATTATTGTCACAAAGATCATCCGTATAATATGTTATAGTATTAAATTATTAATTGAGACGACAAGTTATAAATGATTAATAATTGTTGAAAGATTAAATATGTGTTGATTAAAATAAAAGATTTGTGGTAATATTTATTCAATCCTTGATGTATATAAAGAGTCCATTATGAGACATTTTGTGGTAAGTTTGATTATTTTATGGGGGCCCATATGTCATTATCTAAGAGTCTCTTCAATAATAAGTATTTACCTTTGTGAATAGTAATTACCTTTGTAAATAGTAATTACCTTCGTCAATAAGTATTTACCTTTGTGAATAGTAATTACCTTTGTGAATAGTAATTATCTTTCGATAGTATTTACCTTTGTGAATAGTAATTACCTTTGTGAATAGTAATTACCTTCGTCAATAGTATTTACCTTCATCAATAGTATTTACCTTCGTCGATAAGTAATTACCCTTTCGCAAATAAGAGTTGTCCCTTCAATATTACCAAGAGTTAATCGCTTCTTCTTGATTGTTCCAAGGGTTAATTACCCCTTCATGAAATAGTAGTTGTCTCTTCAATATTACCAAGAGTCATTTTGACCCTTCGTTAAGAAAGCAAGAGCCACCCTCGGTTTTTCTATAAATAGAAAGTTTCATTCCTTCATTATTTTTCTTAATTCATCAAACTCTAGAGAGAAACTATAGAGAGAAAGAAGAAAAGTATTCTCGCTACTTCACTTTTCCAATATTCAGTTCTTTTAAGGTAAGGATATTATTTGTTGTATTCCGTATGGGTGTTATTCTTTCTTATTCATGAAGAGAACTTACGTTATTCCATTCTTTATTATTCATTGGAATAACTTTGACACGCCAGATACCCTATACTTGGTGAAATCCTCTGTTATTCCATTTTTATTATTTCTGTTGGAATAACTCAGAGTATATCTGATACCCTATACATAATCAGATATCGTGGTTTACCCTATACTTGGTGACATTCTTCTATTATTACATTTGAACACATCACATGTGTTTGTTTTTTAGGACTGGTTTAAAATTTTTATTATTCTCATTGGAACATCCATGCTGTGGTGTTTTACACCGGACTGGTTCCGCTTTATCATTCTGTTGGAATATCCTATCTCGTGTGTTTTACCGGATCCTGGTTCCATCTTTATTATTCTGTCGGAACATTCTTTCGGTGTGAATTTCACCGACTGGTTAGATTATTATTATTCGTTGGAATAACTTGTCATCTAAGTACCGCATGCATGGTGATTTCCTTTGTTATTCCATTCTTTATTATACCCAAGTTAGTTAAAACTTTGACTTCTATACTCCATGAAATTAGTAGAATATTCTTGATATTTGTGTTTCATCCAAAGATCTTTTCATGGAAATATTCTTCCGATCATTCTTGAATTTTACTCTACAAAGCGAAGATCGTGTTGACAATTTGGACGATATTAGTTCTGAATAAATTAATTCGTGAACTTGTTTTAGTGAATTATTATGTCATTGTCATCATCCTCATGTTATATTATGTTATGTTATCTTTCGCTTACGTGCATAGATGAACTTAGTATGATTATGATGAGAGATCATTTCAGATAATCATGGCTTGATATAAATGATGTGACAAAAGTCCTCATTGGCTCGTAATGCAAATGATGGATAGTTTTGGTATGATTATGACCCGGGGGTGATTTAAGATAGTCACGACCATTGATAATTTGATGAAAATCCTCGACCGCGGGTACATGGATGATTAGATATTGTGGTTTATTCATTAAACCGAGTCTTAGTGATAAAATTGATGAAACCTTTTAAAACCTAAAAGATAGTAGAATTTATTTTCTACTTGACTCTTTTAATGGATTAGATATTCACCGCAGCTTAAACCGGTTGTCTATTGTATTTTATCGGTTTAACATTTTGAAGACTATTGATAATTTATTCTCGCATTATCTTAGTTATAATATTTTTCATTGGGCTAGTTGAGCTCACCCTTTCTTTCAACTGCTCTCTTCTGTGAAATGAGAATATAATTGGGACGAGTCTGAGCGGAATAATGGTCCAGATGATAGCATTAGTAGTCCTCACTATTACGTGAAATAGTGTGATAATAATTGTAATGAGGACTCCTTTCGAGTTTGTATAATATCTAGTAGACAATATTTGTATTCAAACTCACGATTTATGTCGTATTGTACACGACAGTTATATTAGTAAGTTATATTTAAATTCTGTACCATGTAAGTGGTGACCCAAGATGGGTGACGTATACCTAATTTTGGGGGCGTCACAGTAGGTTTTCTTCGACCAAGCCGGCGTTCATATCAGTTAAAGCTTGTTGGCTGGCTTCGGACGCAGCCAACCCATCCCTCGTGGCCCTTAACTCGTCGTCAGATGTCTTCAGATCCATCCTAGCCCGATCTAATTCTGTTTGAAGGCTGTTGATGGTATGAAAAGCATCTTCATGATCGGCCCTCTCACGATCCAAGGTTGATTTCAGCATGTTTATCTACTGCCTCATGAAATCCTCCTCGGCTTCTCCATTTATGTGTCTTGGACGCAAACGTCCGAAGACAGCGTTAGCCTGCATATTTTTAAAATATTCAAGTCAATGTCCAAATATCCAAATGAGAACAGAGAAATAGAAGATAAAGAAATTATTATTTACCTTAGCCAAATAGCTCATCCCCTCATCGAAAGTGATTTCCGTCCGTATGATCATCGAAGCAAATTGGTCGCCGTCGATTATTCTGGACGAAAAGCTCCAAAGAGGTCGAAGGGAAATTTGCATCAATCTAGGCCACAAGGTCGGAGACCCCATAGCCTCGGCATGATAACCCCGACCAAGGACCAAGGTCGTTCGGGAGAGAAGGTCTCTACTTTCGAGAGAAAGAAATTTGGTATTCAGGAGGGTAGGGTCCACATGTATGGTTTCAATTGGAGGGGATCTATTTGGGGTGGGTCCTCGAGGGGTGAGGCGTAAGCGAACTGGGATGGTTATCGAGCGCTTCCTCTTCGGATAAGCGTTGGAATCACTTCCGTCCTGGTCACCGGTCTTTTCTAATCTGATTCTGCTGGGGGGCACGAAGGGTGGGATGATCAAGACCCGAGGCACCCCGAGTTCTTCTAAGTTAAGCGGGGTTATTTTAGTTTTAGTTTTTGGTCCAGAAGGACACTTCTTCGATCAGACGATCGAGTAAACCTCTCGTCGAGGGATAGGTGGGGGTTGGCTCTGTTTGGAGTGGATTCGGAAGGGGTGACAAGAGGTCTTGACACTGGCTTTCTAGTGGCCCTCCTCTCCGACAGCGGTGGAGGGTCTCTTCCCAGACAAGAACCTCTTCACCTCTGGTTCTTCCATTTGGAATTCGTCCAGTATGAATTTCCGGGGTGCGGTGGCCCCGAGAGTAGCTTCTGTTGGTAGATTCTCAACAGCTTCCGAAGACTTCCCGGACAAAAAATCTTCGAACTCCTTTATTTCTAAGGATCTCGGTCTGATCAGAGATACTGCATAAAACAAGCAATCCTATGTTAAATTACACATCATAAAACATTTTCAAAAATTTATATATATAAAATAAACCAGTACTTACACTTATGGTCATATAACCATGCCTGCTTGAGAGGAGTCCATATTTCCACTCTTCCTTGGGGAAATTGTCGAAAAGTTCCATCATTTCAACTTCCCGTTCTTCAGAAATGTCTCCGAAGTCAGCAGAGATCTTCTCGTCAGTTGCCCAGTTCGGTAAGGAAGAAATTTCGGGACCTTTGACGTAGAACCACTTCTCGTGCCATCCCCTATTGCTCGAAGGAGTGTTTACCAGTGAACGTCTCTCGAACTTTTCTCCCGACTTCGGAGAATGTTTGCTAAGGGCCTTGAACCCCTTCTCTCTAGATTGGACTATCTTATATACGGTGAAGAAGAAGTCGAGGAGGGCTCAACGCCCAACTCGTGGCGTAAGGCCACAAAGACCCAGAATGTGAATATAAGAATTTGGTACCAATCGGGCAAACCCCACGCCCAGAACCCCCAAGATGGTCACTATAAAAATGCAGGGAAAAAGCGAACCCCTTCTCGAGTAGTAAGGTCACAGGGGACTACCAGTCAACCTTCCCATAGTTAGTACATCTTTTTCACCGGATCTGGGAACTCGATCACCGTAGGAATCCTAACATGGGCCGAGATCGAATCCTCTTTAGTTCAGCCTCAGTCACGATAGAGGGAGTGTTGGCGTGTGAGAAGCGATCCGTACTCCTGTAGTATTCAGAGGGGGTTTTTGGAGTTTTTGGTTTGGGGTTCATGCTTGTGGTTCCTTCACGAGGGTTAGGATTTGGTGGAACGACGGTGATCGGTGTTACCAGTATGGGGGAACTTTGTTCAAAGTTTTGGGAAGCCATTTTTGACGGTTTTCAAAGAAAGATCAGAAAGTTCAGAAGGCGCTCGAATTTCAAATGGACAGGTAAAACTGTCAAATTTGGTAAAGTTATCCTTTTATCTTCGATTTTAATTGTTCAAGGAGGTACATTAAATGTTAATAATGATTTGGAATTTGAATGGGAAGCGTCCGGTTCCGGGTCCAGATATTTAATAGACAGGGCCTTTCTGATTTGGGCCTTTGTTCTCCTCTCATTTCATTTCGTGAACAATAATAACCGGGTACATTTCAATTACTTCTTACTATGGATCTTCAAGAAAATATCATGGACCATTTATAGTTTTCTATTAAACATTCTGCTCAACAAAAATTAGGGGCAATGTGTTGGGTCATGGTATTTTCTCTCGTTGGGCCGGGTAAATTGGGCTTACTCATTTAATTAATTCATTGGGCCTTTATTATTGAACTATGAAAGTCATCGAGCCTACCATCATATTATTTCCATTTTAACCTATAAGATCGGCCTGTTCGGTGGATCGATCCTTTCGACATTTTAATATCTATTATTTTGACTTGCAATGATGAAAAGTACGATGATTGACTAGAAAAACCGCCACGCATTAATGTGGATGGGATCATGCCGTGGGGTAAAACAAGAGTAAAAAAGCGGTGGATAGACTACATGTAATGGCAGAACCCATCGGATCAAGGGGTGTGTCGGTAGTAGTGGGTAGACGGCAGAACCTGTGCGAGAGTATAGCTTAGCAAGGAAGTCTTCACAAAGAGGTACGTTAACGTTCTCACACACATTATCATTGAGAATCACATACACACAGAGGATTATGATCTCTCTTTCAATACACTAGACATTTTCATCCTCTATTGTTAACCTTGTGAACACGTTTACTGACTCTCACGCCTGAGCTATCCCCCGACGGAACCGCCGTCAAACTTGTGGTGTTTATCGTGTTTACATGTGCGGGATCGTATGCCTTTTACGTGATTGGGACGTGGCAGGAGATCTCAAGCGTTAACAATGACTTTGTGTTCTGCATCTCCAAAACAAAGCTCGATCATAAAGGTGCCAAAATTATTGGACAATTATCTTGGTGAAGCTGCATTAGATTCAAACTTGACCCCATCAAATTTATATCATTGGCAGAGTTACTTCCAGACCATGCTCTGATTGTATAGAGCAGTGGATATCTTTCTCAAGGTGAACAAGTCTATCATATCACATACAAAAACTTATTTGTTGGGATATTTTACATGAATTCCAAATTGGATAAATTTAAGAGTGTAGATGGGTTAATAAGTATAATTGAACCTCAACCTAAAAGGTTAACCTTTTAGCTAAAGAGGTGGTCCAACATACTTATTGGGCCCGTCTACACATATTTTACATGAAGGCTGTTAACGCCAGGATCTTTCTCCACGTCCCAATCACCAAGACGCGTCCAATATCCTGCACAGTTCAACAAGTCAACACCAAAAGCTTGACGGCCTGACCGTCGAGGGATAGCTCCGGCGTGAGAGTCAGTACAGGCGATCACAAGGTCAACAATGGAGAGAAAAATATTATCTAGTGTCTGAGAGGGATAGAATAAGAATTCTAATGAAAAAATGTATGTGTTACTTACTCTCTTACGTGATCTTAGCCCCACGATACTCCACTATCAAGTTAATCGTACACCCACCACCTTTCTCGACACCTTTTTCCCTTATTTCCATCACTTCAAACCAAAAAGTAAATAGCCTACTTTTTCACCCCTCTCATATCGCTTTGCCACCGCCGGCCATCTCGAGTCCCATCTCATTAATGCCATAAAGAAAGTGGCGTATATAATAGTCAAACGTCATTTGGCATAATGATTCATGGTCAAAATTGGGATTAAGTGATAATTTGTATAATGGGCCAATATAATGACTAGGCCCAAATAATAAGAATGACCCAAGTGACCAGATCCAACCACGACTTAACATAACATGATCCAAGGAAGAGCCCAATAATTTCTACCAATAAAGAAAAGGATTAAGGCCCAATATTACCCCTAGTCTTATATTAAGCAGGGGTGTTTAATGAAAGACTATAAACAAAGATAGGCCCCGGGCGTAACCATCTATAAAAAATCATAAGAGATCCAGTGAAACTTGCCAAAGCCCAAATCATCGCCAGTGTAAGTGAGAAACCCAATAGATGCAAGCCCACGAAAGTGAAGATATTTAGGTCTAAAACGGACGAAACCTTCCCATTCATCATCATTGCGTTGAATTAAATGTCGCCCTTAATTACTGTGCAATTGTCAAGATAAAAGGTAAACTTTACCAATTTCGGCGGTTTTACCTTCGCTAATTCAAAATTTGAACCTTAGAGCTTTTGTTTTCTCTCGCAAATTTCTTCCTCTACTTCACAAAATCGAAAACAATGGTGGATCAAACCTCTAACAGAACTCTCCTTTGCGTGCAACTCCCATCAGCATCGTTTCTCCCAATTCAAACCCTAACCAAGAGGGTTCAAGCTCCAACCCTCAATCATCCACCATGGGGGGAAACCCTTCTCTGACTTCTTCAATTTTTGACTTCTTCAAAGACGGGGAATAATTTCCTAATGCCAACATCCGTTCTTCGGTCTCTGAATCGGAAATTTGCATGCTCAGGAGTCGTTATCAGATTCCTGATATGTATGCAATAAGGGCCCCTGCTCCTAAAGAGCGTATGTATAAACGACCGGACGGTTGGGTCGCCATGCCGGTCACTCTTCTGGAGAAGGGAGTTCGCCTTCCTCTTCATGTTTTCATCATTACCCTTTTAGGGTTTATAGGAGTGGGCTTCACCCAACTAGTGCCCAATTCTACATCCACATCTTGGCATTCATTGCCTCTCGCCACTTAACTTGGGATTACTCCTCTGCTGACATCTTCTTCACCCTCTTCTCTCGTGGTAGGTCTCGAGAACGGGGCTTTAAAGTGTTGAGCAAGCAATCTCCTACCAACACAAGGTTCGAGAGAGACCTCGATGAACACTCCTTCAGCAACAAAGGTTGGCATGAGAAGTGGTTTTCATTACGGGACTCGAGATCTCTTCTTCCCGATGGACCACCTCGACCAAGTCTCTCGCCGATTTTGAGATATATCTCAAGAAAGCGGGTGAGGAGACGGCAGACTTCTTGAGGAAAATTCCTCCAAAGGAATGGAGTTTACACTTCGACCAAACAAGCTTGGTTATATAACCACAAATGTAAGTTTTGATTAATTCTGCAATATAATTTCTGAGCTGTATAAGTGATATATGTTTTGATGTGTGATTTTTTGCAGTATCTCTGATCAAACCGACTTCTCTGGAGGTGAGAGACCTGGAAGATTTTTGGCAGGGGAAAATGCTGATGCAAGTGAAGAGCACCCTACCAAGGATCTTCCTGTGTTAACCTCCTACCGCCGATCCTCCAACTTCTTCCTTCAAACCGACGAACCTCGAGCATTTAAACCCAATATTCCGAAGAAAACCTTAGACTACCAAGAAGAAAAGATCCGCTAAACGAACCAAAATCACCCAATCGTAAACAAACCCGAGAGTGATCCCAAGCAGTCCCCAAGCAACCCCCCAAACAACCTCCTCAACTAATCCCAATCCTCCAACCTCCGAACCTATCCGGTGAGGAGAAGCCTTCTCGATATTCCTTTTCGCATGATCGGGCCAAGGTCCTTCGTAAAGAAAATAAGAACTAAAATAACTCCTTTCGATCGCCAAGAGCTTCGAGTCCCTACCTCTTCGGTTGTCACTCCTCCAATCATATCCACGAAAACCCCGTTCTCGATAATGAACCAACCGAACCAACCCACACGCCTCTTCTCGAAAAAAAAATGACCATCGATATTCACCTGGTGCATCTCCCTGTTCCTCGCCAACTCCTCGAACGCACACCGCGCTCGATCTCCTTCTCCGAAACCATACACGTAGACCCTCACTCTTCACGAAGAACCTCCACCTTCCCCACCAAAGAACAAACCACCGAGATTGATCGGAAGCCATGGCCTCTCCAACAATGTGGCCCCGACTCGATCGCTCATTTTCCATTCCAACTGCTCAACACCTTTGTTTCGTGAAACCAACGATCATCGGTTCGAGGGAATGATTGAATGGAGATCTACTTATGAAGGCATGAAATAGCTACTTGGCGAAAGGTAAACGAGTATCTTATTTATTTCTGAATTTATCTGCATGTTTATACATCTAAAAACTGATCAAATGATATTGGAAATACACAGGCCAATGCAGTGTTCGGACGTCTTCGTCCAAGATCTCTCGGTCAAGGTAAGAAGAGATCTTGAGGAAGGAGAATGCCACGTGAAGTCCGCCTTTGGCGAAGGAGAAAACTCAACGTGAATGCCTTCTTCATACAAATGAAGGTCTTCAAAAGAGTTAGCCCAAGCCAAAGGAGATGTTAAGGCCTCGAGGAAGAATCAAGTCAACCAAAGCACAAAGACGAAGAGATCGTGAAAATGAACGTTGACTTGGTTCGTAGAGGAGGCGAGATAAGGATGGAAAAGATCGAGGAGCTAAAAGTCGGCGCGAAGATCTTGACCAAGACTATCCATAAGTTCGGAGGCGTGAGTAAACTTCGTCACGTGAGTAAAGTATTTCAAACTCAAGAGAAATCCGAGAACTCAAGGCTCTTGGGACCTTGGGCCTCCATTAATCAAAAGCGACCTTCGCGCCAGCAGATATCACGAAAGACCGAACTTCAGACGAGATCAATGGAGAAATAATGAAGATAT